>CM056821.1:8962500-10162500 GCA_029853015.1 Chelidonichthys spinosus | reverse complement strand
CCAGCTAGCCAAAACAGAGAAATTTCGCAATTCAGCATCTGTTGTATTAAGAGATGCTTGACGGTGTCCAAACGTACCATCTGGCTCTGTAAATAAAGGATGAGTGGATACTGATGCCAGTTTCTCCTGCAGATTTGTAAGTTAGTTGAAAAATAACTTGTATCCAATAAAGCGTAATAGAGGCATATTATCACGTTCACAATTTGCCAAGCTCTGTACCTTCGTAAATAAAATACTAGCAGCAACCAAGAACATTATTCCATGCTTTCCTGGCTCAATGAATGCATGATTGCTGCAATTATACATTGGAAAAATGCGGGGTTCCAAAGCATGAGATCTAAGCATAATAAATTAGGTTACATTGAGTAACTAATCTAGTCTTTTTCCGGGATAAAGATTCATTATTCCTTTTTGAAGAAGCTCTTTAAACATAGAATGAAGTCTATCCACAAGAGCAGGATGAAGATTCACACCCTGGTATACAGTAATCATCATAGAACCAGGCATGAGTTGTCATCGCCCACATGAAGAACTGCTGTCATTAAGGTCTGATGCTGTGTACCCTGAATTTATATTCCACCATGCAACCATTAAACCCCCATAGCAGACGGAGAGATACTGCATGTTTTAGTGTAAAAGACAAATCACTGAAAGGCATTAGTAAGAGGCTTTCTGTTTTATTTTATCTCTATATTGTTGCTAAAAATGCAGAGAAGCTACATGACAGAAATAACAGGTAGTGTATATAATTAGCTCCCTCAAGGCAGGTGATGATTGGTTATTCCCCTGACGACGTCCACACCGGTGCAGGATTTAACCTCCATAACATTCCCGTCCTTTCTCTGGATTTGTTTGTGATAAACAGTATATTGTATATCATTTATTAAATAGATCTGATTCTATATTGGTCAAATACAAGATGTTTAGTGCTGTGGATAAAAAGCAGTCTTGATTTTCCTGCTCTTTGGGAGTTAAAGACCGATATGGGTATAAACAACAAACTTCTTGTTTTTTTGTTTTTTTTTAAATAAAACAAAAAATCAAAATACTTCTGTGGCCATTTTAGAAAATTCACTTTCAGTTATTATTAAGCAGCATTTTAACAGCATGTGTCTTACATTTCCTGCTCGTTTTGGAACCGGTACGTAAACTTATAGTGTCATGCATAAGGAGCAACAGGCGCCTCGATAAAAGGACAACTAAATCATTGAAAGAGACCACTGATTTGTGATTGCCTCTGGTGTGGAAAAGACAGGGCAATGATACTTTAAGACTTGCAGAATGATGGTGTGAACCAGGAAGCAGCTGCCTTTAAAGTAAAGGACAGTGGTAAATTATATGAAAGGAGTGAAGCCAAAAGGCATGGCATTGTCATCATAATGAAATGAGAAGGAGAGCAGGAAGAAGGAAGTGCCCTTTGCAACTGACTTTCATTAAGATCCTTTTTTTCTACTTATTACCACGTTCATATACATCAGTTATCCAGTCATACCAAATATGATCAAAAACAATATTCTTAATCTGCGTGTGAGGCACGATGACATATTAACCCTCACATAGGTTATCAGCTTGACATTCAATGTAACCCTGAATATATTAAGGAGATATCTTGGAAGATGTGTTAAATGTTGTAACTTCAAATTCAGTCAACGGCATGTTTCAACGACTTCCTACTTCTCACTGTGTGACTGCAGCATCGCTGAAATGCTGCTAAAAGATTTTCTAATCCAATCCAAGAGGCAGAACATCAACCTTTTCTGACAACCTATCAATAGTGGAGAGCAGCAAACCAGCAAAGCAGTTAAAATAATGGCTAGAAAATGGACATCACTAACAAGCATGCGCAGTGAAGACAACAGGCTGAGTGATGAATTTAGTTAGATGGCGGTGAGCAGCCTCCCCTATAGCCATAGGCTGCTAGTTTGTTTAGTCTCCCAGCTCTGTGTCCAAACCAACAAGTCTCTGCTGTTCTAGCATACACGGTTACATTCATCACTCTGCCACCCATCATCAGCCCGTGACAGGCTGGAAGTAGAAGAGTGCATGCTACATGGGTCGTTTAGATGAGCAGACCTGTCTTACATCCAATGGCGGATCTAGGAAATTCTACAGGGGGTGGCAAGAGGTCTTGGCAGGGTGGCATGGGAGGACGGTACACAGGAATCCCCAAATGTAAATGGTTTTAACAAAACAAACACAAAAATACTTGAAAACTATTTATTGTTTGTCTTTGGGAATGTCTTTAAATCAGGCTGCACTGCTGAATCAACTTTGCATTTTGATATATCTAAAAAAAGATAGAGTGGCAAATTATTAGAATTATCTAATGCAATTATACCGTTTTTATCTAACGTAGCATTAGTTTTAACCTTTTGATTGATCAAAATCACTGATAAAATAAGACACATTGGTAAATATTTTAATATCTAACCCTATAACATATGCTACAGAAAATAGCCAATAACTGAAAACATGTTATTTTACTGAGTGACACGATATGTGATGCTACTGTACTGCAATTTACATGGAAAGAGAATAAAAACTCCCTTTCATCTTCATCAGGAGGTCACACAATAGCGACATCGTTGCATTGTTTTAAATTGTGGGCTTCTAATGAGTGCTAAACTCACACTTCATGACATTGTTGAAATATAGTAAACATTGATGCAATGTGATTTACAAATCTTAAGCTTAATGGAGATGTTCTGGTAGTAACCAAATTAATTCAATTTGTGAAAGAGTCTATCTCTGCCTTCCAAAATGACCCAGAAACCACAAAATGAACATTTCCTGATCTGCCATCCATATGGTTAAGTGTGGGCTACAAAACTAATACTAATGCTGTTATTTTTGTGGAGAGGACAGCCGCTTAGTAGGCGAAAATGTCTTACACACTACAACTCTTGGCAAGCATCTTTACACAAGGAAAACACAAGGCTTTCAACATATTTAGAAACAATCATTTAAGTTAAAATGGGACATTGTCTGCCGTTGGCGGCAAATATGAGATGTCATATTATTTGCGCGTTGCAACTCCAGGACAAGGACATCTGTTTTCTCTTGGGAGAAGCCGGTCTTCACTCGACCCTCTATTGCCAAACTGACAGCCCAGCATGTCGGGGAGAGCTCTGGTTTTTGAAGGAAAAAAGAGGAACTGATCTGACGGATCACAATTGATGCTAGACCCAAACAGACCCGCTGGAAATGTAATCATCCTGGTCCCAATAGAATTGCAACTGCAGCGCAGGTGAGATTTAAACCTCTGTCCTCAAAAATAACATCCATAATCACCCTGCCTTTCGTGCCTTTCGTGTCATTCACTGTGCTTCATATAATGTGCAGCTGATTTATCATAACAAGACAAAAATAAACAGACATCTGAGGACAAAGTGGTATTTCAATTACATAATACATTGTCGTCTTGGACAGTAAGGGATACCTGGAACAGCCTTTTTATATTCGAAGCACGGATGTATGTTATTCAATTCTTTGATATTAAAGGTGTCCTGCACAATATGCAAATTACCGAATCACTGCTCGTGCTCCTGTCCGTGTTGTGTTTGAGACTTAACTTTAAGGCTGACTTAAAACCAAATATTGAGAAAAAATATTCAAATTGTATTTGTGTTCTCAAAAGGCTAATGTGGAATACATAATTACATTAGGAATGTTTAGAAATTAAAACAATTAAAAACGATTAAAATGTCAAAAAGGACATTTAATGTTTCTCTTTCTCATCTTCCAGTCATGTACTGTAGAGTAATAGAGGACATAGATTTAAGTCCCTAACTATGGGTAATACAAATATTATGCTGTACATATTTAAATGCCCCTGATGCACTATATGATATATTTATAACTTAACTAAGTAGTTAATAAGTCTACACTTGGAGAGTAAGTTCTCTCAAGCTGCACAGTGAATTAACTTTGTCACCAGAGATGGTGCAATACAGACTCTAAAGTGGGCCTTGGGGGATAATTTTCCTTCAAAACCACCTACAGTATACCGAGGTTGGACTTTGAGGAGTTATCGTCATTATCTCAAATCACTAAAATAATTGTCCTTGAGGAAATTAATTACCTTTGTGCACTGTTGCACTCTACGTAGAAAGTGATTTAGAGTTAATGAAAGCTGAAGCACTGTCATCTCTTCCACATTCCCTCATTTTTCAGAGTAATAAAGTCGGTTGTATCGGTGGGTCACAAGTTGCCTAGAGCACACTGTGTTTGTGCACATGAGAATTTAACCGATTCTTTGTTCAGTCCCTTTCTTGATACACATTTTTAAAAAATTACTAAAGGAACCCTTTAGTTATTTCTTCTTCAGCCAACCTGTGAAATTGAGTATAAAATCATCTGAGCCGTGCGCTGGCTTTACCTTACACCTGCATGGAAAGCAGCGGTTTCCACCATCATGAAAATTAGTAACGTGAGAAGATTAATCAGTGACAGCTAATTGAATTACACTTCAAAGATTTAGAATTATAAAGGATGTGACAATTCCTACTGTTATCTGAGGTAACTGTCAAAGCAATTAAAACAAAATCTAACGTTATTGGATCCCACTGCTTTCGTTGAACTCTGATTCAATGTCAGTTACTAGACAATATGAAAAGTCTTGAGGCAGTTCTGAAGCTGAAATTACCATCAGATGTTTATTGGCTCACAGGCTCAATCCCTCCAAATTGCTCCATAACTGCACCGGCCGCCATTAACACACTGAAGTAAAGCACCCTCACATAAAGACTCACGTCCATCACTGAAACAATCACGTACATCAGGATATTTCACATACAAAAAGAGGTGAAAAGGGTAGGCTGTTATTTTTAACAGCGCTATAAATTGTCAAACCAAATTGAGCAGCTTCAAGAAATTTTCCCCAACTTGGCAGAAAACAGGCCAGTGGACACTGTCCCCCTTTTCCTTCCCAATGCACTGAGTGACTGCAGGGCACCCACATCAGGCTGACCCTCTGATTTGTTGTGAATGGGGCCCATCAGCCTCAGGCTCAGGAACAGGGGTGAAATCCTCCACTTGCAGTGCCTGTTTGTGTCTACTAACTGAGGGGAAGGGAAGGCGAGGTGTAGTCGAGGCGGCCGCGGGCTACGGACGACTGCCAGGCATCAACTAATTAGCACAGACTGTGTCGAATGGAAGAACATTAGTGGGGTTGAAGTGTGAAACAGCTACAGCGAGGTAGTAGCTTGTAGGACATGAGCTATTATAACCAGGGCAGATAATGCAGCCACTCTATCTATCTATCTATCTATCTATCTATCTATCTATCTATCTATCTATCTATCTATCTATCTATCTATCTATCTATCTATCTATCTATCTATCTATCTATCTATCTATCTATCTATCTATCCATCCATCCATCCATCCATCCATCCATCCATCTACTATCTATCTATCTATCTATCTATCTATCTATCTATCTATCTATCTATCTATCTATCTATCTATCTATCTATCTATCTATCTACGTCTGTCCGTCCGTCCGTCTGTTCTTCCGTCTATCTGTCTGTCACATTTCTATATATAACAATAAATATGGGATATTATTATTCTCTGTATTATGACATTTCAACATTATATTTCAACATTACAATTTGTATGTGTGGGCCACACAATATTGAAAGAAACCAAGGAGCAGCTTTTCTAGGCTCATGTGCCGGCCAAGCAATTTCCATTCAAATAAATGCCCACCATCTTGGAACACGGTTGGGCCCTATAGTACATGTGTACAGCATATAGTAACAGGATGGCTGCAGTCATGACTCAGAGCTTTAAAAAGCACTGCAACGACATGTGTATGTTTTTTCAGATTAGAAAAAAACATGTTGACTGTTGATATGATGCAGGAATCGAACATAAACCAAAGATGCACATTGGTCTTTGCAGATATACATTTAACATATCAGAAAGTATTGTGTCAAGGAAATACATAAAACTTAATTTAAAAAAAAGCACAATAACCAATTTCATCATAATAGATTATTTGCTAGAATAATCTAAATGTAAATGTATGCAAAATATAGCATTTTTAAATATCATTCTGTTGGTTGTTTGTGTGTTTGTTTTTTCCTTTTGATGCTCAACATGAAGCCTTGTGTTTACAACACGCTGCCCTGACAGGTCATTAGCAGGTCATAGAAATAAGTATAGAAAATGAAGGAGCCTGGTTGAGTGAGCGTGGGCAGCAGAATCCCATTCATGAACGTTTATTTAAGCAGTCATTTCAGGGCCTTTTAGTCCGTTGCCTAGCTGCAAGAATCCAGCTTCCATTAGTCACACCTCTGATGTTCTGCATTTTTCTTTAATTAATAGATTGGCGATAAGACACAAAGCAAATGAAATTATTTGCATTCTTACATGTGTTGTCCCTGGTTTATTGTTAAATTAAACTTTCAAATGTATGCCGCAGGTCAAATTAACATGCTTTCTGATGCACAAAATTCTGATTTATCCTGGAGTCCAAGTTTTTATTTCAAAACAGATCTTGATCGACCTTTTCGGAGGCGCGTGCTGCGTTCTCCTTCATATTCGAGCCACACAGCTGGCACACAGTTTGATGCGATGAAAGAATCCAAAAGGCCAATTCCTGTTTAAGTGGCATTTTGATGACATTTCTTTGGCCTGTTTAACCTTTGGTGAGTTTCAGTTTTCTTGGGCATTACATCTTATCCATGCAGACCCATTGCTCATTCCTTACACCACCAAACACCTTTTCTTTATTACGACTTCTCACCAATCTAGAGAACTACAACTTGAATTCACTTGAACTGTTGATTTAATATAGTTTACGGAGAGAAATGAAAGGCACTAGAGTGGACTGTTATGCATTTCCATGCATGTTAGTATCACACACACTGGAACTAAGCAATGGAGCTTCATGTGCCTGCTTCTAGAAGGATATGGGTTCAACAACGGGTTAGGCAATCTGGCAGAGAGCTCTGTTGGTTTGGCTCTCTGAGGTTCATCACTGAGATTGTCCGTTTTGGACATTTAAGGATGAATTATTTTTTGTTCAGGGGTGAAGCGAGGGGTTCTTGGAAGTATCTTAAAGACAAATGTGGCGATGGCTGGTGAGAGATTTATTTTATAAGCCTGGTGTGTGTGTGTGTGTGTGTGTGTGGGCACAAAATTGCCGAGCAGAGCAGCACTTGTTTATACATTTAGAGAAGCTGAGTCTTTGGCAGCGGCTAAGGAAGAAGTTGTGGATTCAGGAGATAGAGTCGGTTGCGAGCAGTTGTTAGTTACGCTCTTGCAAGGTCATTCTGCCGGTGCACCACATAAGTCCTGACTGAAATATCTCAAAAACTAATGGATGGATTGCACAGACGTCCACAGTGGCCAGAAGTTCCCCTGACTTTTTCCTTTAGCAACACCCAGTAGTCAAAGTTTTCACTTCCCCTCCGAAAACATCTTATTGATGAATCAACACAGAACTTTCAGAGAAGTTTATGGCTCAAGGAATTTGCAGTACATGACACACACACACACACACACACACACACACACACACACACACACACACACACACACACACACACACAGCTACGTCACACCACTTCAGGTTATAGGGCTCACTGTCCGTCTGTGGTCAAGTACTGGTGGGTGATATGTTCCGATTAATTGCGGAACCTTTTCATTTGGGCGGCCATATTAAAAGGTCAGAACAGCCGCACAGCCCATGTGAGCAGCCGCTGCACTATGTGGTTCACACACATGTGGGGTCCACACAGACTGCAGGGCTCCTGCGGCGCTACTACAGCCAGCCCTCAACAGATCATTTTCACTGTATTTTCACTGACAAAAAAAAGAGCCGATGCGCGGCGAATCTCTAGTCGAGCCGCCTGCAGCCTGGCTGCTCACAGTGCTGGTGCAACAGCAACGTCTACACTGCATGTTTTCAAACTCTTGCTTTGTACGGGGTTAAGATGCAATAGGCTATGTCTGCTTACAGTTTCTTCACAGATAATCTTATTCCCATACTGGCTGAGGTGAAAAGAGGGAAAAAAAACTTTGAGATAGACAGCAAATGAGTGAAAAAAAATTGTTTTCTCCAAATAGTCTTCATTGCTGAGATCAAGATTGCTCAGCAATTCATTCACTCGTAGCTCAAAACAAATTGCATGGCTCTCTCACAAACACACATAATTTATATTATGGTGCTAGATATGTTCCCATACATTGATTGACAATAGAGGGAAAAGAAGGGGAATCAGGAATCAGTAGGAAGCAGTTACCAGAAGAAACATAATATATATATATATATATATATATTTATTTATTTATATACATACAACATTCAGTTTGTAGTAAAATCCCAGCAAAACTAAACATTCCTGTGATCCTCAACTGTAATTTCTTTCAGCCCTAATTAGCAAAGTACTAAATGGTGGACATGGTACACTAAACCTGCTCAAATTCAGCATGTTAGCATCGTGTGACGACATCATTATTTAGCCTCACGCACCGCTGTGCCTAAATTAATTTATTCTATAAATATGAACAAGTTTGACACCGATTTAACAACACGCACAACGTACGTACGTTTACTGTCCACAATGTATTGAATTATATGCCCTACCACTCAGCACATTAGACACAACATGAAAGTTTGCCCATTACGGTCTGCCTCAGTGATTGCCTGCCCAAGCACGGGAAGTACAGAGCCTTTTTCTTGGCTAGAGCAAACCCTGCAAACTATTCACAGCAGCTAGTTGGCTTGATTTTATAGTTAATGAGGCTTAAAGAATTTTAGGAATGAGAAGGCAGAGCAAGTTCTCACACCTCACTTCTGCGGTGAGAAACGGACACTGTTCTGCATCAGCACAAGGTCGCATTCTGCTACAGATTTAATGAGACACCGTGCACTTATTTGGGAAGTAAAAAAAATGCTCTAAGGCAGAAACATGATGCCGAGAGAAATTTAAGTTCTACATTTAATATTAATAGAGGGTGTTCCCCACCTCTTACTCAATGCATGCCGAGGTCGTCTCCAGGTTGCACAACACTCAACGGAATGAGTGGATTTTGGACGTTAACAGTGATGTAGGGAGAAATGAAACAAACCCAGCTGGAAGTATTGTCACTTTGTGATTTTAGTGACGTTGAATTTCTGTTAAGACTTTAATCCCTGGTATTTATTGATGCTCTTTTCCGTGTTTATTATCGGAGAACGGTAGCAGCATTGTGCAGGTGTTGTTCTTGCTTTTACCGTATTCACTGTGGTCCAAACAGCCACCATCGCAGCAAACGGTGACCCCAGCAACCTCTCACAGCACTCCACTACCTCCAGACCATCATTCAACACTTCACTCGGGTCTGTTTCTTCTTTGCTTCTCAGTCAGTTCGACAGATTGTCTCCATTTCCCGATACAGGCTGAGGGCCCGTCTTTTTCAACTGCACCTCACCTCCCGACATCCAGTCCTCCACACGACTGCATCACAACCACTCTGCTTGTTGCTCTAATTTTACTCCTCTTAATGTTTTTTTGCCGTTTTCATGGTTCACTGATAAAAAATGATGCAAAAGAGAAACGAGAGAAGTGCCTTAATGTACGATAAAGCCCAAATACTGAGAGGTACAAAAGACGGGGTTGGAGGCAGGTTTGTTAAAGCCGATAACAGCGCAGATTAAATCACTATGTGGTGTGTGTGTGTGCGTTTCTGGAAGCCCAGCGAGAGGCCCAAGCTTGGACAGAAATCAGAAAGATAAATGTTCTGAGGTTGACTGGCTGACACACCTGCAGTGTAATGGGTTGGTGATCTTACTTTGTTTCTCTGTAGAATACTTAGCTGAATGTCTGCAGCGAGCGACACCCCAGCACTGAGAACAAGCTGTCAGCGCCAAGCTTTCACACAAAACGGGTTGTTAATTTGCAACAAGAGGGTGAGGAACCATTTTCTTTTTACTTGATGAAGAAAGACATGCATACAGACAAAACGGCGGATTCAAATTGTATAAATGTGGTAATTGCAAATGTTTCAAATCTCTGGAGCATGTGCGAGGTGGGGGCAATTTAAGACACTAATATAACAGAGTGAACTCCCACCAAAACAACACCACAACCCAGTATCTTCACTGACTAAATGTTTGAGGAGATATTCTTATGGCGTGTTGTGTTTCAGCATTGCTAAAATGACTGCATAATTACTGCAATAAGGCAATTTGCCATTAGCTAAATCCAGTTAAGGATACCTTAAATAGCACAATGATTTAAGTCAACACTGATTATTGACCAGCAATTACAATATATGATTTGATTACAGTGCTTGTTATATGCTTTCGCAAATTGAATATTAAAATATGCAGAACTAATTGTATTGTTAAGATTTAATTTCTTAATCTCCCTATTTGGTTACAGTACAGGTGTACTCCTGTGATGATGACACCTCTTCAAGCTTTATCCTGAACTTTAATGTTCATTTCAAGACAGAACCCATAATCTATTTGACTATGTACAAAAAAAAAAGTAGCATACAGATAAAAGCATATTTGAAAAAACAGTAATTAATCATCAGTAAAAGTGGAAATACTGTTAATCAGAAATGGAAAAAATAACAACAATTAAACAGTTAGCATTCACAGAGCACAATGTACACAATGTATTCTGTATGTATTAATTTTAACGACTCTAAAGCTGCAAAGACTCTCTTTGATGACTCAATTATGATAAATCATACGGAGCATACAAATGTGTCAAGATTGCAGGTAATCCCTTTTTACAAAGTCTGAGTGGTGATGAAGACTGCTGATTGTTGCTCATGATGTGCACAATATGACATATTCCTCAATAATCCCCTGCTGCGCTGAAACAGACAGATCCAGACGCATCTTGTTGGTGGTCTAGTCTCATTGTGGGTAATGTAGGCATCATGGTTTGAGAAGGAAGAGGAATGTTGCTTCAGTTCTGATTCGTCGTGAGTTCAACAATGCTAAGTTGGAGGACTATTTCTCTCTTATAAATGCAAGCATTTCTTACTCTTTTCATGCACATTATTTTAGGTGAAGTATGGTACCCCCAAGCTGCAAGAAACCCCGATATTGGTATCACACTGCTCATATAATATATTATACCGCAGGTTTTTTTTTTTTCCTAATGATGAATATAATCTGAGTTCAGGGTTAAGAGGCCCTGGAGAAGTCAATTAGTGAGGCTCAGAAAATCAAACTGGTTTCCTCCCATGGATGATATTCACAGCCGTTGAATAGCAAGGAGCAAATTGGCTGCACACCCGATTGCATTACTGTGACCCTGTGGATAAGCAGCTTTGTCTCAACCTGGCTGTTGGAGTGCCTCTTCCCATGAAAGCGGCCATGCAGAGCTTTGTTAGACTAATCCATTCTGCAGAGTGTTTGCTGCATCTGAGTGAGGACGCCGAGGTTCCCAGAAGAAGAAACACAGTCTGGGTATTGTTGGTTTCTGTCCTTGTTCCTGTGTTGGTGCTTAAGTGAAGGTTAGCTTTTGTCTGGACTAGAACGGGACTGCAGCGAAGGGCAGACACAGTGGTTAGGGCTGCATGATATCAGGAACAAATGCTTTATATGTATTACAAGGAACAGGAATATTCAGTTAAATTCATTGGGTGCACATTCAGAGTATTATTAAGATTCTAAGATTTCTAAGATACAATTTTATGAATCACATTGGTTGTATGGATATTAATGGTGATTTTGCACTTGCAATGTGACAATTAGGCAGACTGCAGTGTCAATGCAGAAAAGATACATTTTGCAGCCCTCCTATTAATGGACACTAGGTGAACGTTGTAGGTTTTTATTCTATTTTTTTTTTAATGTTGTCATTTAGACCAATGGACTGATTCTGTGATTTTGATTAATAAGACATTTGTGTGTTTTCGTACAGATCTTTCAAGTTCATCCAAGGGATCCATGTCCTGAATTATTCTTTGACAATTGTAGTTTAAGTCTAATTTAATTTAATTTTGTTTTATTCAAAATATTTTTTTAAGGATCTCATTTAAACGATGTGTATCCTATAAGGCTTCTTAATCTAAATTATTATTTTGATTAAAAAGATTACATTTTGGTTGTTTTGTACAGACTAGGGGTCCATCAATTCTATTATATTATTATTATATTTTAAAGCCAATTTACAGATAAAATGATTTTATTTTAAAATGCACTACTCTGGCTCTGATGCAGTCACAGTAACTACTCTCTAGTTTTTATATATTTTAACTTTATAAAACTTCAGGGGACTATTTTATTTATTTTATTTTATTAGTTGTTTTGGTTCAACTTCATAATAATGCTATACAGAGAGCTCCCTGCACTTTTTGAGCTCAGGTCATTTTGAAAGGTTCTGTGAATTAAACATATGCTTAAGGGTATTTAATCACTTATTTAATTCATTTTTACTCTATAAAACTTCAGGGAGCTATTGCATTTATTTATTTGTTTGTTCAATTGTTCAACTTTATAATAATGCTGCTGAGAGCTCCCTGAACTTTTTGTGCTAAGGTCATGTTGAAAGATTCTTTGAATTAAACATATGCATTAAGGCATTTCAACAATGTTTTGTGTAAAGAGTTTGTTATTCTAACATTTTTACTGAAAACAAATATCAGTTATCAGTCGCCTAGATTATTCATATTCGGTATCGGCCCAGAAAAAGCAGCATCAGTCGACCCCTGTCATTATAAAGAGATATTTTATAGCTTAATTTCAAAATTGAGAAATGAGCCATGGTCTAAACATGCACACACATGCTGTGTCCATGGACAGACTGTGATCGTTATACTGTAATTACTGAAAATAACTGCAGGTCCCTGGAAGATTACTCAACCTATTACTCCATCATTCTAATTAAAAGATGCAATTTACCCTTCCTCAACGATAACTACCTTGTTGTATTCAAACTCCCTCTTTAATATGGTCCGATTTATAAACCATGATTTGACCTACATTCTACATTTCAATCGTTAACCCTGCCGACTTTAAACCCCTCTATATAAACCGTATTTTATAATACAATTTTAAAATTCACATATTCATCACATGCGAAGCGCTAAACTAGAAATTATGCCAACCTTGCGGTCACCATATTCAGACAACTTTTAAATGATGCATGGAGATCAAAAGGAGTGGGAACAGTGGGGATCTATGAGGGAGGCATATCACCACCTTTGCAGGAGGAGGGAAACATTTTTCATCCGTCTCAAAAGACGGCGCGATCGCAGCTGTTGCCCGGGCAAACTCAATATCCCGGCGACAGGATTTTTTTCTAAGTGAGTTTTCTCGGTGTCTATGTTTCAATATCTGACACAAAGTTTAAATGTAATAAATATATAGAAAAGAAGAATCACATTGCACCAGGCCTGTGGATTTTCCTTCTCATTTTTGCCACAGTGGCTTGTGGAAAGGTATGCCTCTTATAGCCTCTCCTTGAAGCTCACCAGTGGGACAGAGTTAACAGTGTCCAAGCCACATAGAGTCATCCATCCTGAAGTACAAAAGTGACACCGGGCTGCAGCCTGTGCCAGATGATGGAGGCTGCCACCAACTCTCAGCTGAAGCGCTGCCGGACGGACCCCATTCTCTCAGTCCTCAGAGACTTACAGACTTCCTGACATTCACTTAGGGAAACGCGGTGGGGGGGGGGGACATCAACACAGAGGTTATTTATTTATGAACACTTCCAGGAACTGCATGTCCACATGGTTTTAGATTTCATAGTAATTGACATGCGACTGTCACAAAGCTTTCCCCTTCATCGCTGGGACTGAAGGGGTTAAATCGATGCATGCCCTGTCCTCACCAGTGTCCTGCCCCGCGTATAATTTAGTGGCATCTCCCGTGTAATGAGAGTTGTGAACCGTCAGATGGTTGCCGAGTCCTGTGGTGTCCTTTGAGTCCGGTGCATTTGTTTTTTCTCCTGTAATGTGTCCTGTACAAGGAGGCGCATGGTTCAGTGTCATCTGGTCAATGTCATTATGGGCCCTAGTTTCGTAGACCGGCGCAGGGTGGCGCAGCCGGCGCAGTGCAAGTTTCGACCCGCGCAGCCTTGCGCACCGTCAGTTTGGCAGTTTGGTGGATCGCCTGCGCCAAGATGGGTGTGGCTGCGCAGCAGGGGGAGGCGTCACAGATTCAGCTTGGCGTAGCGGAAGTTTCGTGGCAAAAAGCCTCGCCGAGACTGCGCTGAAAGCTCGCCAGCTCCAACCTGGTCTACTTTCAGCGCAAGGCGCAAGGCGTAAATAAAGTCCATTCATTCAATGCGAATCACAGCTGGCGGATCGGAAGTTTGGTGGACCGGCGCGCAGTGCGCACACGTCACCGAGACCTCACAGGCAGGTTTCCACAGTTCCAGGCACATTTAAATGCAATACATAATCACAACAAACACTTTTTAATGCACCTAATTGAATCAACACGTGAATTTATATCTATATAGATTGTCCCGTCACATCTGACGTCAGATCAAAGGCGGACGGCACGCGTAACGGAAACTCAGCCTCTCGGACCAAAACATCTCCCTCTCTCTCTCCTGTTTCTTATAATATCGGCATTGTTATTATTATAATACGCGCGCACAGCGCGTGATGCGCGTGGTGGGAGCGGCGGCGCTGCCTCTGTCATCGGGTTGTTAAGTGACGGATCTTGCACTGAACCTCCCCTAACGCATTAAAGGTGAGGAGAGGAGCTCATTTGATTGGTGAAGATCTGAATCGACTGTATTAATCCCAGTCCACGCCTCGTCTCCTCCTCGTCTCCCACTCACGCCTTCTTCTCCTCCCTCTCTCCCACTTGCGCCGGTGGGCGAGACGGGAGGTGTGCCTGCGCGAGCCTGCGCGGTGCACGAAACTTGCAAAGTCCAGGCGGACACGCCCCGTCGGCGCGGCGCAGGTGCGCTGAAAGCTGACTGCGCCTGGTCTACGAAACTAGGGCCCTATGTCTTTAGTTTGTTCCCCCTCCCAAATTAAAGGGATTCTCCTTATCAGATTCAAAGGTCTAAGGATTGTGATTTATCTTATTGTTGTTATTTGGCTTAATTATTTACACATTTTACAGAGGGAAATAAAGCACCTGAGCCCAGTCTGTAGCATATCATATACGTAGCATGATCTGATGTGACACACAAATGTCCCCACCGGACAGCATATTATTTCCCTGTGGAGTTTTTGACATCCCATTGAGCTATAGAGCATTTTTTCTATGAGTGGACCCCCCATTTTGTTTATCTTGTGGTATCAAGCTGTTCTGATCTCAAAGTGAGGTAATGCACCAAGAAAGGCAGCAATGCACCAAAAAAACAGGAGAGAAGAACGAAGACAAATACTCACGTCTAAACATAGATTAATGCATTATCCCAATAATTATCAAAATATGCTTCAAGCTCTTAAAATTACGCAAAAAACTGGTATCACTTTTGATTTTGTAAATAAACAAATATTTTTATTGCATCACACACACACACACACACACACACCTCTTTTTCATCCTTTTAAGTGGAAATCTCAAATAAGATGATGATGATAAGGTGTTGCATAAATAAAGGACAACAAATATAAATAAATAAAAATATGTGTTGCATGCCATATGCCATGATTTGAGGCTATATAAATAAGATAGGGATGCACGATATTGATTTTTTGAAGCCGATACCGATATCGATAACTTTCTGCTCCTCGGGACCGATACGGATAACCGATAATATTGTTATTCGTTTTTGAATGTATATTCAGATCAAATTCAGGTCAAAAACACTAATGACTAAGCTTAGGTAGATTTAGCATAGCTTTGTCCTTTTACCAAACACCATACCAGATGTATCACAGTGACATGATAATTAATACTATGAACAAAAGAAAGCCAAGAACAGTTTTGACTCTTCAATAAAATGACAATATTTATTTATATATATATATATATATATATATATATATATATATATATATATATATATATATATATATTATAATATATTGTTGAAATACACATATTTGTTTATCTACTCTTCACATTTATTAAATGTATTGTCTCTTCCTGTTTCCGACAGTGCGAGTTTAGATACACAAATATGGTCGCGTTTGTCAATCGCGGTATTTTATTTTGAAAATTGCTTTTATTTTGAAAATTGACCGGATTGTCTCGTGTTTTTCTGTGTGATTTCCTGCCAGAATTGACGCGTTCACTCGCGGCACGCGCAAAAAATAGAGCAGACGCCGAAACGATCGCTCCGCGTCCAGTGTGAACGACACACATTACTTAAGTGATGCCCAAACCGAAACCAAACAGTTGATCTAAGACGACCAGTCAGAATGCGAAACGTCCACAATCGTCAGGACATTTTTTGACCCCTCCATTAGCTTCTCCTCTGGGATCATTCTCACATCAAGAAGTTCACTTTGCACAAAGAGCATTGTTTGATGGAAAAGCAAAACTGTCGTGAAAGCGAACTGACATTCCCAAGAGGACGATTGATTTAATGACCGTTGTTTTTCCTTTTTTGCAGTGAAATCCTCACATCAAACTCAGCTCTGTCACTTCATCAGCAAATATGGCTTATTGGTCTTGTTTATGTTTAAAATGTAATGAGTATGACAACATACCAATATACTCTCTACATCGTTGGCTAATAAGTGCCGAGGCCCCCGCAGTATGTATTTATAGCAGGTTTGCCATTTTTTTTTTTTTTGCTTTAAATTTTTTTTTATTGGCAACCAAGAAGTCAAAAATAATGAATCACAATCAAATTAATCATAATTTACCAATACATTTTTTCAATTTATATAGATATAAAAAGTGTGAGAAAAAGAAAAACAAACAAAAACAAAAACAAAACACAACACAATAAAAAACATCAGACTAAACAAGCATAAAACTAACACAAAAAGTATAGATGAATCACATAGATTAATTTAGAAGAGAGAAAAAGGAAAAAAAAAAAAAAAAAAAACAAACAAAAAAACAAAAAAAAAAAACAAAGTGGGGGTGTACAGATGTCGTAAATCTCAGTAGTCCAGAAGGAGGGAAGGGGGGAAACAGATTGTAGGCAGTTGAGGACCAGGCGTATACAGTCTGTATGAGCTCAAACTCACCCTTAAGACACTTAAGTTCTCTTGAAAGAGGGTATCCTGCGTATCTTATTAATTATCTCTCTCCATAAGAGCTGTTCCTCATTACACTTTTCCAGAAGATTAGAAGCAGCTCCCTCCAAAGAAATTGTCTCGAGGAAAGTTTGCAACCATCTTCCCATTACCAGATGGTCAGCATTTTTCCAATTGGTAGCGATGAGTCTTTTGGCCATCATACATAGAGTTATTATAATTTGTTTGTGATCTTTGGGCCAAGATCCAGAGGCCATATAATTCAATAGACAGCGTACTGGGTCACAAACAACATATTGACCAATCATTCCACCCAGGGATTGTGTTACACTTTCCCAAAAGGATTTTATTTTTGGGCAGGCCCATACCATATGAAAAAATGTACCTTTTTCTAGTTGACAGTGCCAACATCGGTCAGAAACAGAGGGGTTCATTCTATGAAGTCGAACAGGGGTAAAATATGTTCTATGCATAAAATTAAAGTTTATCATTTTGTTCTTTACTGATTTTGATACTTTGTGTAATTCTTTCCAAATCTGTCCCCATTCTTCAATTCCTAATGAACTGCCCAAGTCAGTTTCCCAATTTCTTTGAACCATATTCCATTCATTTCCTGTTGGGCTGTTCAACATTTTATAAAGTTTAGAAGCAATCTTATGTTTCTGTTTGACCATAGATTCAAGTAAAGTTTCAGACTCTGTCACTGTTCTAACCACTTCACCTAGGTAAGAAGCCAAGTGAGATCGTATTTGCATATAAAATAAGTAATCCTTGTTGTCAATTCGATATGAATTTAAAAGTTCAGCAAACGATTTCAGTTTTCTGTCCCTGGGATTTATCAAGTCACCAATAGTTCTTATACCCTTACTTTCCCAAAGTTCATTTTTGAGAGGTTTGCCATTCAAGGTAAATTTATAGTTGTTCCATAAGGGGATCTTTGGAGAGTTATTGACTTTAAAGTTAATCATCTCTTGGATTTTTTTCACCATAGAGCAAGAAAAATTAATCAGAGGGTTGTTGATTTTATTGCATATCGGAGCATACCACAACCCTTGTAATGAAAGCTTATCTTTTTGTATATCCAATACTTCCTGTTCAATGCTTTCCCAGCTAGTATCTCTAAATTCAGCTCAGTAACCCCACTTCAAAGGATACAGTATCTAGCATTAAATGCTATATAGTATTTGTATACATTTGTGAGGCCAAGGCCCCCTGATCCCCTGTCCACGTACAGGTTTTTTATACTGACCCGAGGGGACTTGTTAATCCAGATAAAGTTTCTGAAAAGAACTTCAACTTCTTTGAAAAAAATTGTATCTAGAGGAAGTGGGATGGCAGCCATAAGAAAATTTATCCTTGGTAGGACATTCATTTTTATAGTATCTATTCGGCCCCAGATAGTTAATGGGAGGCTTTTCCACCTTTCAATATCTACCTTGATGTCATTAATAAGGTTTTTCAAATTAAATGAGGCGATTTCTTGAGGGTTCGATTTCAAAATTAAACCCAGATAACGCATTCCCTCAGGAGACCATTTGAATGGCAAACCAGTAATATGTGACTTAAGACAGTAAGGATTTAAAGGTAAAGCTTCAGATTTCTCCCAATTCACCTTATAACCCGAGATGGAGCCAAAATCTTCCACTATCTCCAGAATATGTTTAAGGGAGGTGGATGGGTCAGATACTGTCAATAATATGTCATCCGCAAAAAGACTTAGTTTTATTTCTGTTACAGGGGCTGGGACACCTTTAATATTCTGATTATTTCTAATTGAAATGGCCAAGGGTTCAAATAATAAAATAAAAAGCAAAGGGCTTAAATTACACCCTTGCGGGGTCCCTCGATTAAGCGGAAATTGATTGGAAATTATACTGTTTGTAATAATTTTAGCTTTTGGTTGTGAATAAATCAAAGAGATATACTTAGTAAAATTGGGACCAAATCCAAATTTAGACAATGTTTTGAAAAGATAAGGCCATTCAATGCGGTCGAATGCCTTTTCGGCGTCCAACGATAAGCAGGTTTGCCAAATAAGTCCAGCAGGCCATAGCAGCCATACTTTATATGGAATGTCTAAATGGGGCCAAGTCGCATCAGAATCTTGCACTGTGTATCAACTGTAACCTCTTTATTCAATTTATGCATATTATACATTAATAATGTTGGCTATTATATTATGCACAAAGGATAATAGGAATTACAAATCAGTCCACAAACTGAAGTACTCAGTCTGCAGCGGTGGAGTTTGTGCACGGCGTAATTAAATGTGTTCAAGCCATCATTCAAGTTTGCAGAAGCAAAACAGAAACACGGCGTTTCACAGAGGATCCAAAGCATGATGCGTCAACATTTCAAAGGGAACAACTTATTTATTTTCTTTTCAAAACATTATGATGCTTTTTGGTGACAAAATGGCTAATTATAATTCTACAGTAACTTCCAAGCTGAACTGGGGCAAGTGTAGCATAATGAGGATCTTTGAGATCCTGTTTTGATGTAACCACTTGATCTCAGCTAGGAATCGTGGGTGTTTTTTATTTTATTTTTTAGTACTCGGTAAGTACTTCAATGAATGTTGAGTAAATAACAATAATGGATGCATATATATATATATATATATATATACACAGACAAATTCTTTACTTTCATTGTTATTTACGTTTGATTTACGTTAAATCAATGTTGCTGTTGAAAGTCACACAGCTTGAACTAAGCACTAAGGTAACATGTTGTCTCTCTCTGAAGCAGAGTGAAGGCTTTATTTAGGAGTCACAAACTTTGTGTGTGATGCTATAAACAAGAGGATAATCCATCACTATAGTGTCACAACTATGCATTACGGAAGCACAGTGGTGAATAGGTGAAACATATGTTTCCTGACAGTCTGACACTAAAGCAGCCCATTGAATATATTGATAAATGAACCCGTTTGAAGGCTTTATGCTGTAATATTTATTTGGATTTTTAGGATTATCTAGATAACATAATACTCTGCCTCATCTCTAACTCTGCAGACCCCCTAGCGGTCACATTGAAGATCTTGGCTTTAAATGCACCCACTATCATGTGTATTCATCTTTTGCAAAAACCTTATTTAAGGCATTTTTAGACCTCATTATTAAAAGATTTACACCATTATTTGATTATAATGCAGACCAAATTCAATTTAATAGAAGGTCATTGGCTAATTTTAGAGCTTCATTAATCCTCATTTGAAGGGCCCTTGGCTTAAAGTAAACATGGAAATATTGCCTCATCTAGTGCACCAAACCAGCAGCGCTGACGAAGCAAACATTTGTTTGATTGGATATGAAAGATTAAAAGCGTTTGAAGACTCACCAACTGCGTAAAATAAAGTGCAAAATTCTCGTTTTTGTTTTATGAGGAGAAATGGATTAATTTTTTTTTAATGATTGTTCATTAGTTCATGGGACATTAGTGTTGGGATAATAAGTTACAGCATCTTTCCCTCCCTTGAAGGAGGCCAATTTTGAAGTGTCACTTGAAGTCAAAGCTTTGTTTTTTCGTCTTTGTTTAAAAGATGCCACAGATTCACCACCAATGTTATTACGATGAAGAGCCAAATATTTGAGGTCCCATTTACTGCTCTTTCATGCGTAAAAAATGTGCTTGGTGCTTTAATCATTAATTTAGTATTCTGCGGTGCACAAACAACTTCAATGCACTCAACAATTAACGTAAAAAGTATTCAGATAACGTTTCATGTTGAGCTTGTGAGGCTTTGTCTGCTTGTCTCTATCTGAACCAAGATGCATTATCTATATTATTATCTTATCTTCCTCTGAAACCTTAAAGGCAACATTCCCCATCTCACCTTGAACATGAAAAATGTTACGGATAAAGAATTAATCTGCGAAATGAAATAACTGGGATAGACTTTTCCTCCATGTGTGTTTGCCGGCTTACACAGTCCACTAGGAGCTTGTGAAATTGAAGAGACTGCAGCTTCGAGCCGATGGGGTGTTGTGTTTGGAGTCGGTCTTGGTTTAAGTCGGGTGTGAATAAGGGATCGTTGACGTGAATGAGGGCCACTGCGGCTCTCCATGTTGAGCAAAGGAGCTCTACTGGGGCAGGATCAAAGCGCTCAGTCATCCAAGGCTGCTGCTCAACCCAGACTTTAGTCAACCAACCACACACACTAATCTCTCGCCGGGGTCGCCACAGAAAAACATCAACCAAACTGAACCTAATGAGCATCTACCATAAAACAAGAACAAACAGAGGGCAACACTGGAGATATAAATAAGTCAAACTTCTCTCCAGTTCTTCCTATTAACCTCTTAAACTCCCACAGACGTACTGGGCGACAAAAAATATCCTGCAGAATTGCAGGGATGTATAGAATGCTGAACAAGACTCTTCCACTGATGTAAAGCGCAGCCATAAAACGATGGGATATTTTATTATATCCCTCTATGTAAGTTGAAATATTGCCGCTTCATGCAAAGCAAAGGGACAAAGTGATCAAGGTTTTAAAATGTCATTTGTGAAGGAAATTAAGTTGATGTTTTATTCATCTGATCTCTTCTGGAACTTAAGCAATTTTGCACTTTACAATTAGGTCAAATTGAGGCTGGGTGAATCCATGTGCTGTGCTGGAATGGAATGCGATTTCCAGTGGTGGCTGATGGCAAGAAAACGGGGGAGGAGAATGGGAAAAGTACCTCACAGTATCTTGTTACCTTACACTAGTTGGCTACTTACAATAGTAGTAGAGGAGTCCCTACGCCACCAATTTCGCAAGCTGCTTTTCCCCCCTGATCACAGCAGGGTATGAATATGTATGGCAGAATAAAAAGTAACCAATGGATTCATGTGGGAAACAGTTGCAAAGCTCCTGCACACACACCAGAGTTTGAGACTGATGAGACTGATTTCATTTTCTATTAAACCATGTCTAAAATACTGTTTTTAATAAAATAGTATCATTTACGAGACCAGAATTTAAATAGAGGTAAAAAAAAAAAAATTTTAAAATCGTAATTATATCGCAACAGCTTCGATCTCAAATCAATTGACTGAGCACGAGGCATCTTTTATCGAGTTTCATCCACTGCAATTAATCTTCAGCAGATGTAATACAACTCTTTCCCCCCGCCGCCCCACTCACACATCCAGTGTTTCTCTGTCTTTTCCTTCGTCTCTCAGGGACATAAATATTGTAAATATGTATCTAATTTCTTCTCCTTAATTCAGGTTACCTCAGGGCACCCAGCAGACAGCACACCAAGGCTTTCAGAGACCAATAAAACAAACCTTCTTGGAGTTGTTACCATTATAATAAGGCAAAGAAAGGTTGACTTGCAATACTGAAAAGTTGGTTACGAATTTCTTTCTCCATACTGTCCATCAATTGGACTAGAATACGAATGGACTCAAAGTCTCTCTGGGAAATATAAAGCACACTGGAATGTGGAGGGGGACTCGGCCAGATGATTGGACATTCAGAATATACCAAACCTTAATTCTAGTGTGCAACAGTCATTTATGGCTTCGGGATTGCTCAATAATGCATCAAAACCCACAGGCCTCCAGGGGGAAGCAGTCGGTAATCAAAAAGTAAGTTAAGGTTTTCATAATAGGACCCTATAAATAACTGGGGACAGAAATGAGGGCATGTAAAATTGATGAGGGATGATTCAAACCCCACGAGGTGGAGGGAGCTTAACGCGAGGAGAAGGGATGTGATGTTGAGTGGCCTGGCAACAGGGGCATGTGTAGCAGATGGAATTGCACGAGTGATTTGTGTCACCAGTGTCACTATATAACTGCACAGATATATGGACATTGTTCTAGAGGCGTCGTCTTTGAAAGGTGCTATTAATGCAGATATACACCAGCTTTTACTGCACATTTCAAACAATCCGGCAACGCTTACATAACCTATGGCTACCAATTAAAAGTTTTTTTTACAGAGCCGAGCCTTTTCCACGTTGGAATGATTGGTTCTTTGATTCCCATGCACCACATCTGTTCCTCAGAAAAGGCTTTTTTTGTTGTTGTTGTTTCTTGTACATTTCTATATTTATTTCATGTGATCAATATCGGGCTCTAAAGCTCATAAATTAAATCTAAAACCAACCTCCCTCACATATTTCAGAAATGAAAAGATGCCCATTTTCTGTTGGATGTTCTACAGTCCACCTCACGCTAACGTCACTGTTCTGTGAAAAAGGGCTAAAAAGATGTGTTTTAAAAATGTTTTGAAACCGTGGCTTAATGAGGCGATTGCAAAGCATAACCTTTAAAGAAACATACTCCTCGATGTCAAATGTGTTCAAGGTTGCACAACAGTAAAGAATTGTTCTACTACTACAGATGGTTTATTAGTGTAACATTAGGGATGTCCCCATCAAGTTTTTTTGGCCCCGATCCCAATACCAGTCCTTTAACATTGAGTGTGTGTTGATACAGAGTCTGATCCAATGTACTTCTATGTACCTAAATGCAGCTTTACTCTATATCTGACACACTGAACAGTTGTAACCTACTTAATCTGATGCACCTTGTTTTTTTCATGAGCTTCTTGATCCAAATGCTGGAGGGCCTGGTTCTAAAATATTAAGTTTAAAAGCTTAAATTAATGATATGATGTGAATGAAAGTTTAATTGCAGAATGTGACTGAAATTGTCGTGACATGATCAGCAAGAGAGAAGACGCATCGGCTCGTTGGAGTTGTGGGAACTACAGAAACATTCACAGTGAATCAGTGGCGATACAGAGCGGAGCTACTTCCCATTTTCACGGAATTAATTAGTGACCACCAGTAATGTTTTTGTCACTTTAAAGAAATGTGTCACTTCTAATGGGTGAAAAGTTTTTTTCTGCACTGCTCTTTGCTGGTGACAAAGAAAGATCTGATAGCATTTGGCCAACCTCAGTGTCTCTAATCTCTCACATCTATATGCTCTAATTCTCACTTGCATGTGTAGGACATCCTTGTCAAGCAGTACAGGGAAGGAGAGCAGTGTTGAAGTAAAGAAAGATCAGAATATGATCTTCAGCCAGTAAATATGCAGCGGCAAATCTGTAGCGTCCTTGCTTGCAAACGGTGAGACCATCTGCATGTCTCCTATTTCATTCAGCGGGCAATAGGAGCCGTTTTAAATAACTTTCTAAGTCAACATCCGACATATGTAGTTCACTCCACCTCTCCACCTCTTCATGAAAATGAATAGCCATAACATTGTTTCGGATTTAAATACTGGTAATTTTTCAATTCACGCATTTACCCTCCTGTTACCCTGATGGTCAATCGACCCAATTCAAATGTTTAACATCTCCCCCCAAAAAAATGGAAATATTGTGGATGTATAAAGGGGTGGGGCTGAGGGGATTATGTTTTATGTAATGGGTTTTGTCAACAAAGGAACATGAAGTACCTGAAGCATAAACCTGGGTAACAATTTTGATTATTATTTTATGACGGTTTAAATAGCTGGGGTCAAATTGACCCAAAGGAGAACAGATGTTTAAAAATGTGAAGGTAACAGGAGGGTTAAAAACATCTCTTATGAACCCTTCAGCCTATTTTTAAATATCCTACTGATGAACCAATATTGCCAATTAAAATAATAGCAACCGGCTATGACTCTTCCAGGAGAATTGCAGGTATTGTCCTCAGTTGAATGCCAACTTGACAGATGGACCTTTTTCCCACCCAGCAATGACAAAACTGAGAGAAACTGTTCCTGGCCAGGTGAATATATCTGTTCTGCTGCCAGTACAATTTTACATTTGTATCACACTTGGAACGACATAAGATTGTGAAATTACTGGATTTTGGACCAACAAAAATGTCCTTATTCAACATTTATTCAAGTCTCCTTTTTCATATTTAAGGCCCTGCATTCCCTCTCCCATCTGCACATAGATATTACAGGAGCAGAATCGCAGACGTCTGAGATACAGAAAAGGCTCATCGATTTTTCTGTTGCACAGGGTCACGGCTGCAATTCACTGATCTTTTTTTAAACAGCATGTAGGACAAATTTGGTATTCACTGTCAAGGAAAAGGTTTTGTTTATTAAGACTTCACGCTTTGATGCTATTCATTGAAGTAGATACGAACTAGGGGTGAGACAGATCACACAACGCACGGTTCAGATCCTGTTAGGGTTTTGAGTCGTGGGTTCAGATCAGTGAGAAAAAAATAAAAAGGATCCCACGCGAAATAGTCAAACAATGCAGCAATGAACAATGCAAATTCACCGAGACCACCTAGTTAGAATTAGGAAAAGAGATAACTTGCAAACTAACAAGTCACGTGAGGATCCACAATAACGATTTATAGTAGACATGTGTGTTCATGCAAATGACAAAAGATAACGGTAAAAGGGTAACAATAAGAGAATTTTGGGGATGGTGGGGTCAAACATGTTTCTTGTAAACTAGCTGATATAACAAATTAACAACCAAGCGATCTGCGTTGGTCGATACGGTTGGAAGGATTTGATGTTCGGGCATCGCTTGAATCAATATAAATTATAAGGAAAGAAATTACTATTTTATTGATTAAAAAAAATATTGGCATTAGTAGTTTAAATGCTACATTTTAAAGCTAGTGTTATGAAGTTAAACACTTCATAATTACCTCTGGTATGTCTTTTTATACATCTCCTTCAAACAACTCTATTTATTTAAGTTTCCTCGCACCTCAACACCTCCTACTACTTTACAAGATTACATTTGAACACATCATAATAACGTAACAATTTAACTTCGCCCAATGCTCCTTCTATCGAATCCTGCATGTATACATCATAATCAGCTTACATTAGCATTCGTTAGCTGTCGGCTCCTGTGCTGCCAACGTAACATAGCTCTCCTCCACACTATGATGGTTAAACTGTTTATAAAAACAAATGAATCTGGGGTTGCCATGCGTACCGAACCATGTGAGGGGGGCGACAGATCCATCACGGTCCATCACACCACTAAAGCTTTGTTTTACATCACAAACAGAATTTTTAATCAAGCAACGGATTCATTATGAGGAGAGAGCAGTAGTGGCATGAAGACGCCGTGGCACCTTGATCTAAGGCTGAGCACCATGACGCTAATTTCACAGCCAACTTTGCATGAGGGCATACAGAATGGTGATTACATTTATTCACGACAAAGCCACATTAGTGCCGTCTTGGCGTCCTGTTTGTGAGTAAATTCCCACCGGCTCCTTAGGGACAAGTAGCACAAAGCAATAACGCACTGAGCACCACAGTTATGATAACTAGTCAGACTGACTTATGATCAGGGGCCCGTTTCACAAAGCAGGTTCAACAAACTCTGAACCTAACCCTGAACTCTGAGTTGAACAACTCTGAGATGGGAAACTCTGAGTTTTCGGTTTCAGAACAGCGGTTTTGAATTAGTTCACTCAACTCTGAGTATGTAAACTCTGAGTTACGCGCGTGCCTGCCGACTCTACAAAGCCATCATCAATGGAGCTCCAATACTACGATTCACCATGGCAACGGGGAGAGCGTCATTAGATATTACTGAGTGTTTATGTAGAAAACGATCTCATCCTGAGAAAGCGGAGCACCGTAACTGCAGCAAAGTAGTGATAGTTGGCGTGGCAGACAATTACTGCCCGATCTAATGTGTATAACTGAATGAAACAGTCTATTGATCTAAAGGTAAAAAGTGTTTATTTTCAGAGTTGCACAGCGTCACCGTGGTGTAATGGTTAGCAACGCCGCCCACAGTGCTGGCGACAGCGGTTCAATCCCCGTAGATCACAAAGTCGCGCAACACATAAATTATTATTTTTATTGGGTGTAATCCCCCCCAGGCACAGAAAGAAAGTGGCTTCAGTTGAAAATTAAGCAGAAGAATATTGCGCAAATACGTTGACTAAGGCATATGATTTTAATCATATTTCACATATTAAGCAGTAAATATAAGCAGGTATTTAAACACAGGAATGTACTTAAACATTTCATAAATCTCCCGTTCGCAAAAACACTACCTCCGCAATGAATCTGGTTGCGGATTATGTCCGCGATATGAAATGTTGAAAATGTCGGAGAATATTGTTTAGATAATATCTAATGTGATTGAAAGGAAAGGTAATCAAAATCCTCTCCCGACGCAAAGCTGCTAGAATCACTTTTATTTCCGTATCGATCAGGTTGACGATGAAAGGACGGCACAATTTTTCAGAGTTGGTTCAGATTCCGGAAAAAGGCGGAGACATGTAGGGAGAAACTCACGGTTTGTTGAAGCAAACCTGCTAGCGAGCAGGTTAGTTTCACGGAGCATGTTACCCGGGTAACTGACTCAGATTTATGCTGAACTGGCTTTGTGAAACCGAAAAACCAGAGTTTCCCTCATCTCAGGGTTAACTAACTCAAGGTTTTCACTAAACCTGCTTTGTGAAACGGACCCCAGGTCTCATAAGGCAGCTGCTAGTATGAGCCAAGAGAAAGACAACTCCCCCTGAAAAAAAGGCTGTACTGAAGAAGAAAAAGAGGGCCAAAATGTATGGAAAGCAGACAGGCAGGTGGAGTACCTCATTAAAAACAGCCAGTAATTATTCATCTTGGCATTAGTAGCCTAAATTAAGAGTTTGGCGCTTGTCTGAAATATATTTACTAAAACAGGACTGGTGTGTCAGACGGACGCACCTCCAGCTTACCGTCAAACTTTTTATGCCTCGAGACGAACGTCGTCCTCATATTGTGGCTGCTCTCCTCCACCAAGTTCTCGAACTCCAGTTTGCTCTGCTGGTTGAGTTTGTCCTCCATCTCCGACGTGCAGCAGGTGTATCCCTGAGGACAGACACGCAGGTGCTCACCTGAGGGAGACAGAGACACAGTGTCAGGTTTTTTTACACACATCACTGCCACCGGATTTGCTTTTTTTTTTATTAGATTTTTTTGAAAGGCTAAGCCTTTGATCAAAACTCTCCTGTGATTTTGGGACTCAGCGACGCTATCAAAGAGCGACAGACCCCCAACACATGGGGGAGGGCGATATTTGACGGTGCCCTGCTATTGTGTGAAAGAGAGACAGACACGTTGATGTAGCAATGCAGGATTTTCTTTCAATCACACTCCAAAGCACCGCAGCCACAGCAACGGAGCTCATGTACAGCACGTCAGTGTCACACAAATCAAATGGACGGCGGCGCATTCAGACGTCGTATTTCGGTTTCTATATACATCAACCAGGCACGGAGCGACATTCACATCCGTTTAGAGGCGTGTTTCTGGCTACCTGAAGGACGCAATTTACACACTCCTTTCATCTCTATATTAGTCCTGAGGGGGACATGTGGCTCTTAAGCTGCTAAATGTTCACCAGCTAGTTGCTAAACTGTGTCTGCCTGCTGTTTGATGCTAAGCAGGTCGTGTAGCGGGTTTATCAGAGCTTTTTGTTGTCGCTGAAAAAATGTCTGCTGTGGCTGAAAACAATGCTGATGATAGTGAACATAAAGACTTACAAGTAGAGAATAAAATAAAAACAAAAACACTGAGCTGAAAACTCTATGCAATGTAGAGCTGAGGGGAACTGCAGTTGGGTGCATCACTCCGAGGGAGCCTTACACTTATTCCATACACCGCTAATGAAAAAAATATTGATTATTGCAGCTCTAAGCCAAAATATTTGAATTTCTCATCCCAGCATGTGCCTCGAGTGCTCCCTTGTAGAACTAGAATGGTGCCAGCTCAGTAGGGTGCAGATCTCCGCCAGGTGTGCCTGCAACAACCACCGCTGTATTGATTGAATTGAATGCAGCCCACAATTGGTAGATCCCCTGCCTAGACGGCAATGGGCTGCAGAGCATTGTTAAAAAATACATTTTCATTCAAACTCAAACACAAGTGATTTTGTATGCATCAGCCCACAGTGGTCATATAAATGTGCGCGGCATATTTTTCGTGTGGCAATTTTGCATACAAAGAATCAGAAGTGGAGACAAAAATATTGTAGCAGTCTGTGGTCATCCAGAGCTTTACGATAGTACCTCACATTTGTACAGACTGAATGAAAATATATGTAAAAATGTGCATAAATCAGAGACTGCCTGTGGTACAAACAACAAGGTTGCTGCTGTATTTATGTCTAGATGACCTTACTTTAAGTGTCGATGGAGCAGCTACAGTGTTAGCCTAACCTCCCATCGATCCAAACTCCATTCAGAAAACAAGCATTTTAAAAGATGTTTAATAGTCGTTTTGCATCAGACTTAACAAACCATTACTTTGGATTTTTTACAAATTGTCACTATTATGCAGTTCATTCTGCATCATTTGTAGCAGTTGATTGGAATTGAATTGTAACAAAATGGTTTGTTTTGGGTTCATACCACTGTAGTGAACCAGCAGATGTGTGGCTTGCTATTCACAGTGAACTGATGAATGATGCAAATAAACACAAATGATCCTGCAGTCAAACTTGCACAAATCTTGCCCAAGCGGAAATTCGCTTTGTGTTGGGTGTGAACGCACCTTAGGTCATTTAATACAATCTTGCCAAAAACACAATTAAACCCACCTTGCTCCCTGCCTGCGTAGCGGCAGCGAGTGGCGACTGAGAATTCAACAAAATGTTTATTTATTGTTAATATTATTTGCTAAGGTTGTGAGATCTCCACCATTGAGACATCAGCTGCCACCCCCAAACAATTTTAAAAAATCTCGACAGCAACTCTTTTTGAAAACAAGCCCCAAATACTCAGCACAGAACTCCCCTAGCTTACTTCAATAGAAGTGGTGGTTTCCAATTTAAAGTACGCTTTGCAAGCTCTGTGCATTATCTCCACTAACCAGGACAGTGTTTCTGGAAAGGCAGCTGCTTATATGTCATTCTTTTCAATGCTTTGCACAATAATAGCAAAATTCTATCCACATTACCGGCACAGCAGCATCCTATATTATCTGCATGGCCAGGTACCAATAGGGATGCGCGTGAAATACTCGTTCTTCCGATAAATCATTCCTGATAAACGCTTAGTGGGTTATCTTGACAACGCCATGCTTTACAGAGCCCTAAACTCTCAACTTTTAACATTAAGTGTTTTTGATTAAACAATTCGAGACAAGTGAAAGAAACAGTGTGAAATGTTTCAGGCTGAATACCTATTCTGTGTGTTTGGAGACACGATTCAGCCAAGACGATTTAAGTGTTTCAAAATCCCTCTGAAATGTCCTTGAGAAGTCTTGACAAGTTGAGTGGATTCACACAGAGACAACCGTAGTGATTAGTCCCGTAGAGGAATTTCCAACAGTCCACAAAAGGTGTGTACGGTTATACCAGAGTGTAAACTTGAGCAGAGAACTGTCTGTGTGATTCAGAAACAAAAGCGTTGGATCTGAGGGAGGCTATTAAATAATTCAAACATGGGAGAGTTCACCAAAGCACAGTAGCCATTATTTAGATAGAACGTATGAAACAATACTTCTCTCAACCAGTAAATAACCTCACTCATTTTAAAACGCTCTCATTAAAATGGAAGAGTTACTCCTTTAGGATGATTATTCAAGTGTGTCAAGAGTGTAAGTGCGTAAAAGGCCACGAATTACAATGACAGAGAATCCTGAAGTAGGTGTGAGATTAGACAGAAGAAGAATCTTTAGTTGAGACAAACACTAATCCACACACCAGGATGGGTTGAGGTCACCCGTGCACAAGTCCAGGACCCGAACCCACGTGACTCAAACAGAGAATCTGACTCATGCAATGACTTGCACTGAGAATCCTCACAGATGATACCCACCCAACTCCCCCACCAAGCTTGACCAAACCTGCTAGGATGCACGTGATAAAATGTCTAAATCCAGAAGTACGAAGTTTGTACACAAATACTCTCACAAGTGATTCTACTGCAGAGATCAATGTAAACACACAGGTCATTCAAATCCCAGGAAAAATGACTTCATAACATCCTCTTAACATCAAGCAGTTACCATCTCTAATCTTGAAGTGCAACACAAAACATATGTTTGCATACACGAGTCATTATTTTGCCCAACATGAATGTAAACACAAACTGATCCAAGTCACTTTGCCTACACTTACTATGTAAATCCTACCACTAAAAATACATGTTTATACAATGCTACATCAAAGCGAACACAGTCCACACACGCACACACACACACACACACACACACACGCAGTGTTTGTCTGTCTTTGCAGAACCCCTCCGCCCATTCCCTTGTCTTCACTTATTTTGTAATCACATTTTTGCTTAATAGAAATACCACTGAAGAGAGATATTTTGCAATACAGAGCAGAGAAACTCAAGCAGATTGTGAACAAGTAAACAGTTATCCATACGACTTACAATGAAAAAAGAAAAGTGAGGACAAAAGGAAAAGTGAGAGGCACAAAACTGTCAACAATGATCCCTCAGGATCCACAGTTTGTCCTCAGTATAAAGAGAACGGCAGGTCACAGTGGCAGGGATTCTAGGATAGAATAGGATTCATAATGTGTTTTTCCTACTTCAATGTTTGTCTTCCTGGGCAGCAGCCTCCACAGCAGAGTGGTTGCTTAAAAAAGATAGCTGTCGTGCAAATTCTTTGAATATATCAAACTGTCTTGAACTCATTGCTGATACGTAAAAATAGTTTAGTTTAATTTTCGAGGTGCCACATTTTCAGCATAAATGCTGTATTATCTTTCCTCTGCTGCTTTACATCTGAGAGCATCTGACATTATTATCAGAGTTTTAGGAAAAGGACAAAAAAAATCTGTCCAGCAGTGAAATGAAAGATTTGAGTTTTGTACCTATTAACATTAGAGAACGAGAAAAATGTATGTCTTTGCACGAGTGGTGGTTTGGTGCAGAATAGACTCAGAGTGTGGGACTTTTTTTGATGGATTCTAGTGTACGATGCAGACCCCGACAACCCAGCTGGTGCTCTGCATGCATATACAGTTAGCTATAGATGAAGGAGCTCTGCATGGCTAATGAAACAAGGAGGATGCAGTATGTACGTGTTGGTACTCTCAAACGTGCTTAATCCTTAATCAGTCCTTAGAGAGGCACCGAGCTACAGTAATGAGGTGCACCATCAACAGTTCAACGCCGACCCATTATCCCCAGAGCAATACACCAGCCTCACGGCGACCGGGACCAAACTCTCTGAAAGAACAAAAAAAAAAGCTATAAAAATGCCGAAGTTGTTTCCCATTCGGTGATTATTTTGTTCCTTTCCTAAATGACCAACGCTGTAATCTTTCAGCAATGCGACAGCATTCTTCGACTGTCACACACTGTTTCCACTCCCAACACTGTGTGATAATCCTCATTCCAAGCTGTGATCAGTTTAACACATGCCTGCAGAGAAAACAATATCGTGCGGGGCACAGCGCTCGTGGTAAGTGCAGCACAGTGGTGATATTCAATTAACTGCTCTTTGCCATTATTGTGTTTTGTTTTCTTGATATAAATCTCCGCCATTTATCTTCTCAGGCGATGATCTCCCCGTTTGCGTCATATCGGTTTTGCTTACAGTTGAGTTCTCATCATTAAAGTGATAGATTTTGTTTTTGGAGGGAGACATTGAGGAGTGAGGGGAATTTAAGGGTGACCTGGGGCTAGTTTTCAACGTGCATCAGTTGGTAGGTAAATGTCAAAGAAAATACCTCAGCCGTGCAGACTTTGTTTCCCAGGATCTGAACTTGCAGTGTTTGAAACAGGCTCAAAGTAAAAGTTTTGGCCCAAGAGTATGGTTTTATTGTCATAATGATGGATAACTTTAGATAAAAGACATTTGCTCGCTCCAACAGGAAGCCCTGCAACTCCAATGTAAGTCAATTTCAATTTGAAGTTTCCGTTGATGCAACAAATTGACTTGAGTTGTCAAAGTAGGAAGAACAGCACTGTTGGCCACTAAAGGTTTGCTAGAAAAAGAAAAAAAAAAAAACTGAAAAATCAATAAGAGGCAGAACCGTTAAGTGCAACTGACAGCTAAAAGGAAATCCTGGTGCTTTTAGATTTCATAGGTTGCGCAACCCTCTGTTCATCTTTCAGTCTTGTTTTTGTATAAACACATAATTTGACATATTCAGCTACTTTCAGCACTTTGAAAAAAGGTGATGTTGCTGTTACATCAACCAACATAAAAAAGGGCTTTGTGAGCAGCAGGCAAGAGTGTGAGCTGCATGTTTATGATGTCTTTTTGCCCACGTTATTCCTTCTCTCCTTTTTCTCACTCGTCTTTTTTTGACTGCTCTCCAAAATACCAATCCCAAAATAGACGGCAGAGTATAGATAGTAGTAATGCCAAAATAATACAAGGTAAAAATATTCTACATGCTCACACACAAAACTTTCCTGCACATTTTTCCTCCACTGTGTTTGTACATTTCGGGCCCCGTTCCAAGAGAACACTACAAACACTAAATGCCTACCTTGGTGAACTTGGGGAATAATCGCCTCCCAAATCTAGATGGGATTTTGGCTCACTAGACCATATCTGTACCGATCTAGTTGGTTGCTTTGCGCCCGAGATGGAATTTGAAACCAAGCTGTCAATACATTGTACGCTTGTGAGATCACAGGCGTGCTCAGATGCTGTCAGGCTGAGTTAAACTTGTAAGACTAGTGCCAACAAAAATGGACACGTAACGGGTGGATATGATGGAAAAGGGACGGCTGTGTTGCTGTGGAAATACATTTACAAAGATGAATTCAACAAGTCAATTTTATGAAGATGTGAAATGAAAAGCAATCAATATAAAAATATGGATATGTGAAAGATTCCGTCCTCATATAATGACAACTACAATAGAAGAACAATTATGGTTGTATTCAAATATTTAATTTGGAAAAATCATTTTCAAAAGCACAATCAATTGATGAGAAATCCATTCAAATTCACATTTATCAAGCCTTACTATATGCTCACATAGAAGCAAGTGGAGCACAAAAAATGACCTTTGGCTGCAGGTGGAGAGGGGCAAGTAGAACGTTAGGAACATTCCCAGGGCATATCCGATGCATGTGTTAAATCAACTTACCAAATCAGTATTACAAACAGTTGTTTTACTGCTGCTGAAACTTTTCTGCATTTTCTCCAAAGAACTTTTGGGTTCTACCCATGTGCTGATATATTTTGTCTGTCAGCCTTTTGACAAACAAGGCACATGATCAAAGGGGAGCAGAGAACAACACATTGCATGCAAGCCTGGGCTGACAATGCCGACAGAAGCGCTAATATATTAAAGAGGATGGTGTCACATCAGGTTCTCCATAGAAATAAAAGCCTTCTTCCATACAGATGTAAAACAACACAGCTGTATCTTAAACATAAGGTCTGACACATCAGACCACATCGATGATGTATTACCTTGCTAACCTCATCCCAAATTAATGGATCAGCACACGCAATGTAAGACCAGCATACACACTCATACATAATACATTATTTACTCACAGGTTCATCCATGACTTGGGCAAATATGTTGTGAGAAAAAAAAGGTGTCTTTAGCTTGCTATTGCACAACTATGTCCTTGCAGCTGCCTTGAGCGCAGATGTCAAGACGGCACCGCTGCACAGCTTTCCCATTCAGAACAAGCTGATCAGAGATTTAAATATATGTAATTACAGAAGGGGAGCTAATTAAGGACAAATGCTGATCGTCTTTGGGGATTTTACAGTGAAATGTTCTGGCATTAGCTCAAATGTTTCCTAATCAAAAAGAAGCGAGGCATAAGAAATATTGTGCGGCTTGCAAATGCAATCACACATTAGTTGTTTTTGTTCAGTTTCTTTGATGCGCAGATGTGTGCAGATGTGTTTGGCTCCTCTGGATCGCAATCTTCATGGACGGCGAAACATGATTGAAGCGTAGCATTGTAATTAGGTGAAATTGCTGACTAGAGTTTGAGAGAACGCTCACACTGGCTGACTCGATGCAGATGAATGGCTGGAGAGAGGGAGAGAAAAAAAGCAAGACAATGCCCATTTGACACATGCAATCAGTCCCAAAGACACAGGCCATTTCACAGGAAAAGGAAAAGGTCCCCGACCCATTATAGATGTTACATTAAGATCATTATGTGTGACACGTAGGTTTAACCACTGACAGCCTGATCTGTAAAATAACAAAGTCAGGAATATAGGTCATCGGGAGGAAGTGGATGGACCTGGAGGCATGATCACGCGGAGATTAAAGAATAACTAACATCATATGTTGCGCTTTATTCCACAGTTGCCTTGCATGTGGCCTCAGTTCCCTTTGGCTGCATATCCCTTGATGATGAAGAAACATGGACTCCGCGTGTTTGCGGTATCATGCGTAGGCAGTCGTGTCTAATGGGACGGCGTAAAGGACGGCACATGTCTTATTCTTTCTTTCTAATAGTGTGGTTCATTAAAATTGGCAGCAGAAGAGAGCTTGTAAGCCAGCCATGTGATGTCACAGACGATTGCAACCGATGCCCCGCTGAGATTAGTGCTGCAAATTTCAAGGAGTAAAGGTTGATACTTTCCATGCGGATTAAATAATAACAGAAATAAAATGTAAATTACAGAGGTTATCCGCTCAGGCTGTATTTACCATTTCATACGCAGACAGAAGCTAACCTTTTACCATATAATAAGCAGACATGATCCAATCATTTGCCAGATAAATCTATATTGTTTTCCTAATACATACCATGTGAAATGTGCCACGTAGTGTTAGCTAGCTAGCAAGTTCAACAACAGGCACTTTGGAATGTGAAAAATGTGGGCTGTGTGTAAACTTTGTGTTTAAAGTGAACAACTAATTAATAGAAGAAATGTTTGAAAATGAAGAATGAATGGAAATGGTTTCATTAAAACTCTTCAATTAGCTTCCTCAGTCAGGTTACATCCCACATGGTAACAGCTAGCGAGGAGAAACTCACAGATGGTGTGTACTTGCTTTAGGCTACTATCTGCTGGTTAACTGGAAATATCATTAAAAAATAAAATATATTCACTCAAGTAATATAATTAAAACTTCCCTAAAGCATGAAGTCCTTTGGCTCAGAGAGTGCAGCTTTGGCAGCACATGTAATGGGAGGATGCACTGTGCATGCAGACGGATGTCATTTCACTGAACTCCTTCTTAATGGGACGCTGCCAAATGAGCCACTCATGTGATGGAAGAGTTAACTGCTGCTGCTGAATGCAGTGCATGGTTACAATTAGATTAAATGAGCATACTTTAAACCAAAACATGACATAAGATGTTGTTTTTCATGTTTATCTCCCGCTAAGTAAGTTTGCCTTAACAAAAATAATATAAAATATAAGATAAAAGCGGCTTTGCATATTCTTAATACAAAATATAAATTGACTAATGAGCTTAAATTTAAATTCCTCACTCGCCTCAGGGTACAAGTATAACGTTACATAAAATGTATCATGCTAACATGAAGTGTAAGTCCCTCTATATTGTGCTCAAGTTCAGTACTTCAGTAGCTTGAATGCACTTTTGCATTACATACACTTTAGTAAGATTCCACCATTGCTAGAACAAGAGAGCTAAGAACACAACGTTTTTTAAAGATCGACCGGTAACCTCCTGTGGGAAACACTTATAATGGCAGGCAGAGATGGGTGAGGGAAAGCAAAATACTTATTTGAGTCATTACAGTTGATCATGTACATGTATTTGTCCCAGTTTATTCTTTTGTTGTCATGTTTTGTTTTCATATTTATTTGGACAAAGTGAGCTTCTAAATGTTTCAATGAAAAGAAGTGGGCCTTAAATTATAAAAGCTTGAGAAAGCCTGGTTTATCCATATCTGCAGTAGATACAATATTGTTCTGGGTTGATAAAAACCTGATAAAGGATCTCAACAGTTATCAATCACAGCCAAACCCTCAACAAGCAGATTCCTCTTTTGCCAGGAATGAAACATCCCGAGTACAAACCATAACCTTCTGCAGCAGAGCTTAAACACAAGTGCTTCATTAGTGGTACCTGCGGCCCTTTTGCTCCATGGCAGGAATTAGCTGCAGCCGGAGACCGTTTAAGTTGAAATGGCTTCATCAGTCCAGGCATGCCAAGTTTTCTTGTATTTAATAAGAAAATCATCATTTTTTTTTGTTTTATTTGCTGCATGTGTGTAATTTATATTCCTTGAAAGAAAATGATAATTGATGTACTACTATATACACTATTGATATAACTATAAAAGTGCACTCTGTCGGGTGCAGATGTCCACTAGCTCTGAAATGATTGATAGAATGAATAAAATTCATTCTAACCCATTCAGCTTTCTGCCGGCTCTGTGCAGAGAACCTGCACTTCACCGTGCAGCGTTTCATGTTGACTGTATAAACCTTCCTCTGTACAGGGCTCTCAGTCCTGCTGTGCATTAAGCCCTGCTAGCTGTTAGCTCTGATAGCAAAACACACCACAGGACTCTGCTGCCCACCGGCTGCTGATGGCTAACAGGAAGCCCTCTATTACAGCTATTACAGAAGAACAAACAGGCAGGGTGTAATTATTTTCTTTTCATACAGGAACACAAGTGATCCTTGAGATAGGGTCGATGGAGCACAATTTATAATAAAAAAAGTATTAGAAGCAGACTACTTCAAAATGTTTTGCTTCTGCCAGAGAAAAATCTCAAGCAAAAGTACAGTACCCATAACAATGGGGAGAAACTTTAAAAACAACATAAAAATGGCTTTTTAAATTGGTCAATTCGAAGCAAACAGGTTTAACTCAAGTAGATAGTGGACACTGTTACACACAGACACACAACCCTGAAGCCTGTTTGCTCAAAAATCGTTCTGCTTGGTCATCTGCTAAATGGCTGCCAGCAGGTGGCTCTGTGTATTATGTTGCTGCGCTACAAGGTGAGGGACCTCAATAGTCACAGAGTGCTGAACTCCGATTGGTCTCAGTCACTTTGCCGCGTCACGATAAGGCTTCAAAGGGAAAGCCGGGGATAAGGCTTCAAAGCTGAAATTAGGAGGTCCTAAGGCTTTCACTTCAACATGGGAGATCAAGTTAAGTGAAGATTTAACGCAATAATCTAAATAAAAAATATCGGGTCTACACCCATCTCACTCACACCCATGCTGCTGCATCAATCTTCTTTGTCACAACTCAGTTGAAGCTTTTCTCTGGAAGTTGAGAAATGTCCTATTAGGTATTTCATACTGATATATTTGAGGAGAAATAACAGAATATATGGATGTTTCATTAACCAAATATGTGGTTCCTTTCAGCCAAGTAACAACCACCGCAGGGTAATGAATAAAATAACCTCAGAGCCCGTGGGCAAGGTCTGAGGTGTTGTTGCTCTGCTGATATGAACTTTTCCAACCACACTCTTAGACCTTTGAAATAACCGAAGCTTCTGCACCATCACATCAATTATACTTTCATGAATCTCCGTTAAATCCTCCAGTTATGAGTCGGTATAGACCACGTGTCTTGTGGTGCATAGTTTCCTGACGGAAATTGCACTTTTACAGTATCATGTAGTTTTAATCAAATGATGACATTTCTTCAGATTTAAATGCACCCAAGCATGGCGTTTGATGATTTTTAATGGGAGGCGGTCTTTGTCTGACCATCTCTGTCTGCGAGGCAGCAGCTGGAGTCGATCGTAGCCACTCTAGACAACGCAGTGTGTTCCAGAAGCCCACCAGAAGCTGTTCTCTGCCCCACTCCGCTACAAATATGCACCTATTCTTCTTAATTTCAGCGTATTGCAGTGTCGGCTTTGCTGGTTGAGGGGATGCGCCCAAAATCGATCTCCATCTACCACCTTGTGCAGTCTGTTATGAGAAGCAATGTGAGCATTCTCCTGCTGCTTCTTTGGGAGATTTAAAATGCTAAAGGGACTTTTTCAGTCCCATTTTCATCTCCCGTAACTATAAACTTATGTTACAGGGGAAAGGTGAAGAATATTTCAGAGCAGCTGCGGGAAAAGAGTGGGTTCAATGCCCATGGAGGCTCTGATGCCAGACAGTGTGATTCTCTCCCCAAAGGATTCATTAGTCTACCTGGCCAAAGGGCATACTGCATATGGGCCATGCCATCTGGTACATCCCTTGACCACTCGTGCCAGCATTTCAAAAGTGAGGACATTCTCGCCAGAGCTTCGTGCCAAACAAGCCAACGGATCGTGAAGTCAAGAGAGAAAAAATGTATTATTCAGCCATGCTGAAAATTCATAAAAAGGTGTAGTGATGCAGTAAATGAAATTAATTTCTACAGAGTGTAGCAGCATCTATTGTACTCTGAGCTGGTGAGTTTTCTTCCAAGTGCGTTCCCCTGATAGTTTACAATAAAGAGTCTCAGACAGCTAAGTGTGGCGCATACAGAAGGTACAATGCAAGTAACTGGTGCGTTGATAGAAATCTGGATTTGTTTTTTTTATCTGGTTCTAGGATATCTGACTGCTGCCTGTTAGGGGTTTTCACACCACAGCAGAGCTAAGCTCAATAGCAGGGAAGCAACATTTTGAATGAATCACATTTATAATCATTGATCTACAACCCGTTTCCAGCTCCCGCTCTCATTCAGAACTGCCTCTGGAATATTGCCCCCCCTCTGCTCTTATAATGCAGCTGCCGCAGAGACTCATTGCCTTCAAATGAGGGCAGGGGCCTGCAGAAGCAGGTCCATGCTCTTGACATTTCAATTCATCCAATTGAGTTTCCTTAAGCCAGGTTTCTTACGAGATCCATAATTCAGTATATCCGTAACTCTGACAATGCATTTTGAGGAGAATCAATGCAAAAGAACAGGAAACAGACAGGCAAACACAGAAAGCCAATTAAGTTCCTTCTGTCAACACAATAATAATAATCAATGTCTGTTTTTTCTTCTTTTAATATACAGTGCTATGCATAAGTTTAGGCACCCCATCCCTAAGTTATGCTAAAGAGGAATAAAAAATAATCTTTTGGGCTTTTAACTGACTTGTTTCATTCTTTCTAATTCCTTTTATGCTTCTTACATTTTTTATTATGGTTCTATTTTATATTATTTATTTTAGCTTATCCTGTTTTACTGTTTTATATATTTTATTTATTTATTATTTTTATTGTTTTATTTATTTAGTCTATTTTATACATTTTGATGCATTTTACTGTTTTTATTCCCTCAGTTTTTAGCTTCTACCTTTTTATCTTATTTTACTGTTTTAGCCCCTCGGTTTTCCAGTGTTTTCCTCCTGGGGGCCGACCGCACCAGGGGTCCGTTTCACAAAGCAGGTTTAGTGAAAACCTTGAGTTAGTTAACCCTGAGATGAGGGAAACTCTGGTTTTTCGGTTTCACGAAGCCAGTTCAGCATAAATCTGAGTCAGTTACCCGGGTAACATGCTCCGTGAAACTAACCTGCTCGCTAGCAGGTTTGCTTCAACAAACCCTGAGTTTCTCCCTACATGTCTCCGCCTTTTTCCGGAATCTTAACCAACTCTGAAAAAATATGCCGTCCTTTCATCGTCAACCTAATCGATATGGAAATAAAAGTGATTCTAGCAGCTTTGCGTCGGTAGAGGATTTTGATTACCTTTCCTTCCAATCACATTAGATATTATCTAAACAATATTCTCCGACATTTTCAACATTTCATTTCGCGGACATAATCCGCAACCAGATTCTTTGCGGAGGTAGTGTTTTTGCGAACGGGAGATTTATGAAATGTTTAAGTACATTCCTGTGTTTAAATACCTGCTTATATTTACTGTTTAATATGTGAAATATGATTAAAATCATATGCCTTAGTCAACGTAATTGCACAATATTCTTATGCTTAATTTTCAACTGAAGCCACTTTCTTTCTGTGCCTGGGGGATTACACCCAATGAAAATAATAATTTATGTGTTGCGCTACTTTATGATTTACGGGGATTGAACCGCTGTCGCCTGCACTGTGGGCGGCGTTGCTAACCATTATACCACCGTGACGCTGTACAACTCTGAAAATAAAGACTTATTACCTTTAGATCAATAGACTGTTTCATTCAGTTATACACATTAGATCGGGCAGTAAATGTCTGTCACGCCAACTATCGCTACTTTGCTGCAGTTACGGTGCTCCGCTTTCTCAGGATGAGCTCGTTTTCTACATAAACACTCAGTAATATCTAATGACGCTCTCCCCGTTGCCATGGTGAATCGTAGTATCGGAGATCCATTGATGATGGCTTTGTAGAGTCGGCAGGCACGCGCGTAACTCAGAGTTTACATACTCAGAGTTGAGTGAACTAATTCAAAACCACTGTTCTGAAACTGAAAACTCAGAGTTGCCCATCTCAGAGTTGTTCAACTCAGAGTTCAGGGTTAGGTTCAGAGTTTGTTGAACCTGCTTTGTGAAACGGGCCCCAGGAGCTGTCTCTGGTCCACTGTCGGGGGTGCTGTCCCGTGGACGGCCCTGGCCCGGGTGGCTGGAGAGCTCTACACCTTGGTGTGGAGCCTCCTGTCTGCCTGGGCTGGGGTGGTCCCTGTTGTGGCGCCCCCTGCAGTCATGGACCATGATTCCTCTTGGTGTGCGTCGGCCCCCAGGAGGAAAAAACTGGAAAACCGAGGGGCTAAAACAGTAAAATAAGATAAAAAGGTAGAAGCTAAAAAGGCCAGTTATTTCATGGATCCAGGTTACTATGCATTCTGATAAAGTCACCTAGGCCTTTTTACTTTCCCTCTTTGGACTAAATGCTTCAGCCAAGTTCAACACACTGGAGGGGAAACGCTAAAAGGCTGGCTGAGCCTCAGCTCCCTGTGAACGGCTGACACCTCTATCTCTGAGATCTATTGACTCAGGTACAGCTTTGGCCCCTCACACATTTGGGCCATGACTGTTCTTTCTTTATTTGGGCTGTGACACATTTAAAGGGCCCTTTCTTCCACTGACATGACCTAGATTAGAGGGCAAGAGGGAGCCAAATCACACAAATGGAATTAAAGGTTGATGAATGATGGAAGACTATGAATACTCTGTGATGATATGAAAAGGAAAAACACTCTTGACGGAGGCCCAGAGGGACACAAACTTTAGTACGATCAATAAATTGTGACACCCTGCATACCTCCATCCGACATAGTTGGATGTGCATATATCACCTTTGAAAAAATATGAAAAGGAAAAAAATCGCTTTGAGCAAAATATGGTGAAATGAGCAGGTAATCTTGTCAGTTTAAAACCTCTAGATGGTATGGTGTGTTTAAAGGTTAACTTTAAAATCAGCAGAATGAAGGATTAGTGCAATCAAATGCATCTTCTTCCTCTGAACACATCTAAGTCATATTTAAAATGCAAACAAAAGTAGGCTACCAACTGTCAGATGATAGCAGGGCTCCTTTTTACTTTGCATGATGAACTACATCACCGCTTGCAATCCGAAACAGGTTACCAGCTTTTCAAAAGCAAGTCAATTGAAATGTATTTATTGGAGTTTGTATTTATTGCTTCTCAAATATGACGGTCACGCTGCTTTTCATTGACATGTGTGATGCAAACTGAATATATTTGGGTTTTGGACTGTTGGTTGCATTAAACAAGCTTACTTGAAGATTTCATCATTGGCGCTGGGAATTTATAATAGGGCTCTTTTTCCTCTTCTTCCATTTTATGACAAAAATGCGGATTAGAGGAAATAATAAAAATAATTGGCAGTTGCCTAATTACTTCAATATAAATATTAGTAGGACGATGTCTTGTGATTTGTTGTGTTCTGGAAGAAACCAAATCAATTGTGTGTAATACTCCATTTAATAAAATCCTAAATAGGTCATAGCGTGTTAAACCTGGAAACATGATACATGATAATCAACTGCAATGATAGAACATGAAGAAATTAATGTTTAAGAAGTTTTACAAGCAAGATTGCACATGCCATTTTAGATGTTATTACTTGTCAACACAAATGACCAAATTGAAAGTAAACTCAATTACTGTGTTAAACCACATCTGTCCGCATGTTGAAGTGGGAAAAATCAAGCATCAAACTTGATAGATCTCACCGCTGCTCTGCCATCTGGATCTGCTCTCCATCACCCAAATCACCCACTTTCAACTATTTCCACTGGGGCTTGGGACCCAAATTGAATATGTCCAAACAAGATGACACAGATAATTCCCACAATCACCCCAACCATATGTTACCACACTTGGAGGCTGCTGAAATATTTTCTAACTTTGAAATAACTTTCCAGAGTTGGAACACGGCGTGACAGTAATGGATAGATACATATATGGTTCACAGTCTGCCATGCAGGAGCAGCGAGTAAAGCTTAATGCGCTGAAAAAAGAAATCAAGCACATGATTTCACGCCGCACTTGCCAATCTGATGTCAGCCCTCCTTTTCGTTCCGATGAGCTGAAACATGACAGCTGCATACACTCGTTATATCCATAAAGACATGTACATAATGTTTTATTCACAAATATCAACTCAAGCATCCATCATGTACATCGACAGCATTGCAGGTAGATAACAAGAAGATGAATGTCTTTAATCAAAGAATGGTTTTGTTTATGTTGAAATCCCAAAAAGACAAAATTGTTGTTTGTCTTTTTCATTTTTTGTCTCTATTTTATTCCAAAACCTCCCCAAAGATGAACATGCTGGAGGCAATTTACACAATGACAGAATTGCACCAGTCAGATTCTTAACTGAAAAACCAGTTGGGCTGAGAAACTATTTGTGTTGGAAACATGAAAAGGCAACATCTCAAATTGTAGGCAAATGGCCATGACCTTCAGCCCATGATTGGAATGGGTGTGAAAAGAAAAGCTCTAAATCACAAAGATGACATGCTATCAATGTGCTCAATGACATATTACATACTTGTATGTGGCACGGACATCAACACTGTAGGGAAATCAGGAGAACCACTGCACATATGCGAGTAGGCATGGGATGATATGATATTTCATTTATTTATTCATCATAATCCTCAACATACTTTACATTTTGTTAAGAAACTAATATTTGTATTGCATCAGTTAGTGAACATCCTTTTTAATTCAAAACCAAACAATAATTCTAAATGGATAAATATATAATAAAAATGCATGTGTTTTTTTAATCAGGCTCCTTTTTTCACTTCTTCACCATGATAGTGTTTGACAGCTTTTTTCAAGTTAATTAATTACGAATATCCTGATAATTGAAATTTGATTATTGTGAGTGTTTTTAATCCAAATATGTGATAAAATCCTAAAAAGTCCCATCCCTATATGTGAGTCATTGTTGACCAAAGTAATACTGTCTGACTGTGAATGAACACTTGCCATTTGAACACAAATCAAATCTAATCTGAATACAGAATGCATCTATAATACACAGCAGAACAAGTCTGCATCCCTTCCCAAGCCTTGAATATTAACTTTCCCATTAACCGTAGTAAGGCAACTTCAAATAAGCTTTGAGATCTGATAAGCACAAGATCAGCTGCACCCACTCCCACTGACTTACAGGTCGGAGTGCTCACGTTGAGCCTTTTTATTATCACTAATAAACTATATTTATTATGCATTCATCCTTTAGTGAGCATCTCTGCAAGCAATCTGTAACTAGGGGTGCGGCTCTTGTGGTGAATGTCCAAGATGGTATATGTCGAGCTGCAGCCGTGTACGCTGAGCAGACCAAAGCAGACCCACAGTATACTGTACAGCTTCATGCCTCTGTCATGGGTAATGGCTGTGACCAATTTTCCAAACTGAATTTACAGGGTGAACCCTGTATGTGGAAATAAGAACAAAACAGCTTATGCATTTTTTTCCAAATCACACCCATGGGAGAAGGCGTTACACAGAACCTCGGGAGGTGATTCTGAAATATAGCGATGTGTGGCTGGTAAAAACTTATTTCTACCTTCTTTTACACTTAAGTTGAAAGATAAAGGTGCAGGTACTTCACAGTCATATCAAACTGTCAAAATCATGGGACACATTTTATATTTTGTGAATAATCCACCAGCTTGACTAAAGTCTTGTGCAGGATGATTCATGATTTCTGTACTTTACTGACAATTGTTAGGTCTTCCTGAAATATTCATTGAGTAACTAAACATGCTTTTCCTCAATAACAGTTTGAATTAGGCATGAGATCAATGATGTATTAGAAACATGCATTCAATAAACACGAATGGATCGCTGATCGTGTATTAAATGAAATGAAGTGGCATAAATTGAAAATGCCAATCCTGCTTCTGTCCTTGTTAGGCAGTGAATAGCTAAAGCAATCAATGATGATTCATAATTCTAGTGCTTTTCAGAAGGACATACATGAGACATGAAACTGAACATTAAAGGTTCTTAGTGCCATACTTGTTTTTTGTTGAAAGGTCTGTAGCCTACATATAAGATTTGTGGAAGAATAGCCTGACTGCAGGGTCAACGGGGAGTCTGTTCCCTGCAAGTCCTTGTTATAAAATGTGGTGAAATCATTTTAGATAATCTCACAGAGAAGAATGGGAAAAGAGAAAATAGCTAGTAGCCTTGGGCGATATGATGAGATTATCATTATGACATGATATCGGTTGGCCACGATGACGGTACTCATATGTCCACGAGAACAGAAGGATATTTAATTATTCAACGGATCTTAAGACTTTAGCGCTACATTTAGTTTCTCTCTTCTCTCTCTTTGTTTTTCTCTTGCTGCATTGCAGGACAGCAATTCAATTCCATTTCATTTAAAGTGTCATATCCCAACAGAAGTTATCCCAGGACACTGAATACATTGAGCAGGACTGGAATACGCTCAAAATGTTCAGAGTTAATACATTTTCAAAATCCCAACATCATCCAGGAGCAAGCATTACAGCGACACTGGTGAGAAAAAACAGACTTTTAGGCAGAAATCTTGTGCAGACCAGGACCTTGGGTTCCAACTGCATTTGGTGTTGGTCGAAGTAGTAGTATTAACAGTAGTGGTAGTACTAACAGTAGGCCACCAGAGGTTAGGCTCTACAGGTGGAAGAAGCAGCGGAGCTGAGAGTGGTACACAAACAAAATGCCTCTTTTGGTTATTCTGGATTTAATCCAACTAGCCTACAAAAGCAGGTTATAACCACATGATCCACTCAACTGCCAGTCTACCACCACCAGCTCACCTCCATTCAGCCCACTGATGCGTTGGTACCATAAGTACCCGCTGCATGTGTGAACGTAGTATTACAGTGTGCACACAGTCCAGCTAGAGTCGGCCAATAAAGGCTACAGGCCAAGCCAAGTCCCGGTGTCTTGCATGCCACCTGCAGGTAAGGGGCAATTCAGCTTCCGGCTAATTTAAGGTGGGCAGACCTTTAAAGTGGACCAGCTATTTAATTTTAGTGATAGGCATCCTGCCCAGCTTTTATATTTAACCAAATTAACTTCCAGACGTTTATATTTAAAGCCCTTAAACAGTTTAGCGCTTTTGCTCAAGGAGCTTGCTTTAAAGTTCTTGCAATCAAAGCATCTCTGCTATTGTCATGAAACATCCTGCTGTTTGTTTACAACTAAGCAGAACAATCTTCCAGCATTCACAAAGTCTGGCATGCTAAATGTGCACACATGTTCTTGCTCAATCACATTCTTGATGTTAATTACTGTCCCAGTTGAGAAATGAAGCTCACTCTAGTCTTTAAGAGGTTTGGTCAAAACAAATCCTAGTATATTTCAGTTTGTCCTGCTTGCTTACTATTTGAGGCTTGGAGGGAAAAGGTAGAGACATACGGTGAGGTTAAAGCCATGCACTTGTGCTCTGGATTCATCATGCTAACTGGTGCATGACTCCTAAACACAACAGCTGGTGGTCTGAAGAGCCCGCGGTAGAGCCCCGGGGTGCGAGATGACCAGCCCACTCATTTACTGGCAGCTTACACAAGGGACAGGAAACAGCGGGGTTCTGGGCACAGGAGACGAGGCTGGCTTCCTTTCACATTCTAGCGGCCTCCAAGAGCCAAAGAATGAGGGCGCGCCAAGAAGCATCACAATGGCAGATGTTTCATTTGACACATGAAGAAATTTGAGGGGCCCAAAAGATGTAAACACTGGACAGAGGCTCATTAACCCATCCGTTCCAATAAGCCTTTCCAAAAAGCTTGCAGCGCCTTCCCAGCAGGCCTTGAATTAATAAAGCTGGAACTATGGAGACCGGAGATATTCTTTCTCAAGCCTCATCAACCTCCTCAGTTCTTCATACTGGTCCTCTCCTGCCAGTGAGGTAACATGAGCGTGTCACATTTTTCATGACAGCGAGGCCCCCTGGAGATGCACTGTGTGGCCCCATTCAAGTCAGTGTTGTGAGCCAACTGAGCCTAGATGTCTTTCCCTGCAACGCTGCCCCCCGCTCTCATCAGCTGCAAAGACGGTGATTTAAATGATCTGCTGGTTCACACTGGTTGTTCTTCTTTAGCAATCTGCAAGTCCTACATCCAACAGGCATCATTACAAGCCGATTTAATCCAAAAATACCATATGCATTGCTGTCAATCAGTCAGAATGCATGTAGTTATACAATGCTATCAAAAGTCACTAAGATAAGATAAGATAATCCTTTATGAGTCCCACAGTGGGGACATTTACAGGGTTACAGCAGCAAAGAGGATGGTGCAAATAGCAACAAAGTAGTGCAAAATACAATAAAAAAAATACAAAAAATACAAAAATAATGGATTATGTACAACAATGTGCATTTGTACATACGTGCACATGTATTAGCAGGTGTGTGTGTGTGTGTGTGTGTGTGTGTGAGCGAGAGCAGTGCTGATCGAAGAGTCTGGCTGCTGCAGGAAGGAAAGACCTGCGGTTCCTCTCCTTCACACACCGCGGGTGTCTCAGCCTATAACTGAAGGAGCTGCTCAGTGATGTTATATTAATATTAATAACAAGATAATAATACAATGATCCACAAATTGTTCAAGCAAACTGCATTTTTAGCCCCAGCTTAGGAGCATTTTGACAATTTTTAATATCTTAATTGCAAAATCTCTTTGGCCGTCTCCTCACTTATAGTGTTGTTTATAAATCTAATGTACAATTTTTAGTATTTATTTAGTGCCGGAATCAACCATCATAAAATCCATTAACATCAGTATAATTTTGGCTCCCACAGATCACTGAGTAAAAGAAACACATTGCCTAAACCGGTGTAATGAGGAAATGAGACAACACAGGTTGAAGGAGCATAGGGCACACCTCTGACACATGCGGGAGTGTCATTATATCCCCCAGGGTGTTTCACTCCAAAGCTTATTATTGAACGTTATAATTAAAGCCCAGAACTGTGACCCGAGGTTAAGATCAGCCCTCTACATTCTTGCATTAACATGAAAATAATAACGGCCTCAAATTAGTCTCTCCACCTCAAAGACGCTAACGAGATCACGCTAAACCGGGTCATGAACTTGTGTAATCAGTATAAATGTCTTAATTTATAACTAGAACAACATGCTTCTTTGCATGTCTTGTCCTCGCTCACAACAACTGCTTCGAAAACACAATTTACCACAAATCTGTATCCTTTTAAGGGTGTTGCAAGGTTGGCAATGTGATTTCCTATTGTTTCGTTACTTAGGAGGCAGTATCATATATTCACTTGAGAAATGCAGTCATGCAGTTGGAACTCTCTCGTTACGCCCACTGGAACAGCACTGTCATGACATTATTGAACGTGAATGTCAGTTTACTGATTGCACAATTTGGGACCACATTGTACTGTGCTGTCAAAGAATATTACGTTGACATGTTTTTCCCGTTGTCCCATTTGCAAATGTTGATCAAGTGCATACGACTCCTGGCGCATGTGCTCTTGTTTTGAGAGAAGGAGGAGTATCATACGAGTTCTAACTGCAATCATAGAGTGAACACTCAATGAACCTCCGCTATTACAAGGATAGAGGCTTCACAAAAGCAGCACCTGCACAGCGTCACAGTCAAAAAATATCCTCCTTTCCTGCAAATTCTATTACAATTTAGATCCTTTTTCCAGTCATGAAATAGTCTGGTTAGGTCATATTTTGTATATATAACTATCCCATTCACATTTACAGTGCACACAATAATAAATCATTGACACCAGCTTTAGCAAATGCATTGAAATCTTGAGCCCTGCCACATGCAGTGTGAAGGTTAGGTTCTATGAATCCTTGGTGACCACCAGAGACGATATGTGGTGACCATGAAAACTCTCCGCTCAGCCATAAGTTGATTTCACTTTCGAGGTAAGGTGCTGCCGGGATTAGAGAAGAGAATGTGACATTGCCTTGTGCTTCGTGTCCTGGCGTACAAGGTCATGTCAAAGATTTCTCTTTGGTCTAGAGGACAAAATTAATTGATTTTTTTTCTGGAGAAAGGAAAAGAAGTGTTGTTGAAATGAAACTACAGACTGGGACCAGACTCAGCTGATAGTATAATTAATTAACGTACTCAAAAAGGTTGACGTTGTGTTAAAGGTTAAGTCTGGTGACATACTAGAGACAAGAAAACCTGAAAATACTAACAATGAATTGATGCCACCACGGAGTATGTGTAGCTTACCTCTGATATAACTTACTCAATAATGCAATAACACTCCAGTGTTGTCCAAGGAAATGAGATTTCTATGAACATGGACATAGTTGTATTGTATAATTGGTTCAATTCCAGATATATTCTATTTGAGTAAAGACTCAGACCCCAGAATAATCTTTTTCAATAAGAATCAATGGCCTTGAGGCTGAGAGCCACAGTGGGGCTGTCAAAATTAACTCGTTAACGCAGGACGATTCATTTTTGGAAATGTTAGAGAGCGAGAGTGTGACTGTGAGAATGAAGTCAGCAGTGACGTTACAGCGTGAATGCAGCAGGTCAGTCAGTGTTCCGCTTATTTGTCCGTCAATAAATAAGTCAAGAGCTAAGTTCATGGGTCTTGTTGTCAGACAGTTGATAGAAATGAAGGGGATTAGCTCCAAGTTAGCAACAACTCTGGCTTAGGAATAAAGTTTAAAATAAAAAAGGGTGACCATTAAAGCTGGGCCTTTAAGGTGGACCAGCACTATTTATTATCTTATGTATTATATATTATTTTTCCTTTAAGTGAGAGCTGCTCCTCTGAGTCGTTTTTTTAGATTTTAACTGTGTAACTGACAGCAGGTTAAACAGTGAATAGCCCTACTGCAAACTCTCCTTTTGGATCAGGAAAATACAAGGTTTTTTGTTTTCAAAGTTATTGTTAGAACTGTAATGGTATTATTCAGTACTCATATCAGTACTGACATGTAAGTACTTGTACTTCCCACAACAATATACAGAGAACATGGTAATTTTACATTAAAGTTGACCTCGTTTTTCAGTCCGTCCTTTTTTCGGACTTGTAAAAGAGTAATAAGTGAATCCAAATATTCCATTTTCTGCTCGGTGACAAAAGTGTGTCTATATTTAGAACCTGAATGATGTTCACAGGCCTTAACGTTAGCCGCTGATGCTCTGCTGTGGCGTTCTTTGTACTAAGAAAATGTCTGCATGGAGAGTCTGCACCATTGATTTTCATACATCAAAAGCCCCCCCAGCATGGGGGCCTTTCAGCGGTAGAAGCTGTCTACGCTTCTCCAACACAACAGCAGTATCGTTGTCAAGTTTGGAACGCCATCACTACCACTGTTGTTGGCATCTGTTGACAGCGTCTGATGTTTCCATGACAATTTTGGCACACCGTGTTTATCTGTGCTTAATGCTTGTTTACTTCCGAGTCTCCGAGGGCCGGCTTATTTAGCAAATTACCTCAGCCATTACCTCTGAAAAACAAAAACAACAAGTCCCAGTGTGAAATGTATTTGTATCCCTGACACCTCGATTTGACATATCCACGTGGGGTTTTCCCAAAAGTGTCGCATGGCGTGCATCTCTCTGAGCCTCATCATCGGTGTCAAGCTTGGGACTGCTATTCAGAGATACCCTCCAGAGGCAGAACGTCTCTGCGGGCACACAGAAAGACCAAAGCAATAAACACAACTGAACGCCTCGGTTCTTTCACATACCTACTGTACAAAATGACAGCAAGAAGAAGAAGGTGAAGGTGACGATAGAAGTGATTAGTCCGTGTAGTTTAGGGCTAAAATGAATAGAATTTGAATAGTAAAACAAATCAGTACTATTCAAATGCTGAAATTAATATTCCATTTTATTTATTTATTTATTTTTTAGAAACGTGATGGACCTCTAGAAGCGATGCAGTCATGAGAAAGACGCATTCATGCTGCTTACTGCTAGCTAAATTGACCCGCGTCTCCATCGGCTTATGCATTTGGAAAGAGACCAACAGCAGGATGTACGTGAAAAAGTGAAAGTAGAGCTGGCGGTGAGACGAGGAGGACGTAACCATGGCAACGGGGACACAGCGTCCCCAGGAGAACGGCAATGTGGTTGTTTTACTTTCTTAATTATTACTTATCTAGAAAGCTGTCACCTGTTGGTAATTCAACATATTGATTGGTAATGTTTTTGGAACGCCCTCTAGTGGACAGGAAGTAAAACAAACACATTGACAGCTCTAGTGTAGTTAACAGTATAGTATTGTTACCAGTAACCATTAAAACTCGCCCACTGTTCTCACATGTCAACAATGACCGCCCCCACACTGACAGAGAATTCCCAGGGGGGAACACTTTTCCCAGCAGAGAAACCCCGTATGTGACTTTTCCTTCTGTTACCTCCCGTGTTAGTTTTTCCTCTCACCAATGTATTAACAAGAGAGGCAAAGTTTAACGCCGCTTCTCTTTTTTTTGTAGAAACAAGCATAAAAAGGCAGCACGTAGTGATATTTCTGTGCAACACAAACAGCGAGTCAGATCTCTAATCCCTCGAATTCAGATGGATTACACCCCACCCGACTCCCTTCTCGTGTCCCTCGCAGAGTTACCGTTCGAATCAGGATTTTGAGCCAAGGATGCTCTCCATGTCTATATGTTCTCTCATACCGAGTTTGTTTATTCTCTCTGCACTCACTTCTAATCCCCAAACACAGAATCACATCTATCCATACACTTCTTGCTGTTATTTTTCTTTAGGCTTGAGAGGGTGCAGATCCTTAATCCCACCCTCCATTACTGATTTAGGCCAGCGGTTGATTGAAAACTGGGGGAGGATAGCAGTATCCTACGCTAGCCAGACGATTTTCAAACTACTCAGGAAACACTATCCGTGGTGCTGAGGACGGACTGGCAGGAAGCTTACAGACGATATGTATTTCAGGCTCACACATTCTTCAGGTAAATACGACCGCCAAATATTTTCCTCTGCCAAATCAAACAAAAAGGTGCACGAGCACAGCTGTATGATTCACACTCACGCCTGTCCTGGATGCTCCATCCACACAGTCTCTAATGCCCAATGAAAACAAAAAGATTTAAGTCATTTTCGATCACGATGGAGGTGCAAAACCAAAGAACGATGGGGAAAGTGAGGCTAAAGTGCTACACACACAAACACACAGAGCCTAATCTCCCTCACATCTCATTAAGGGTTTTCTCTGAAGATGTATACAGGCTGGCCAGAGACTTATTTCCAATTTGGCAGGGCCAAGAGCATCTTAATGGGCTTTGGAAAAAATGCCCGGCAGAATTTTTATATGGATATTTGCTCGGCAAGGGCTTTCAGAGAGGTATTCCCACACTTTTACTGCAGGTCTCATGTCATTTCATTATTTTGTGATTAGGCATCTGGCTGCAAACACATCTAAAACTAGCCCCAAATGTATTTTGCATACCTGCCCCGCATGTAAAGTCAATTTAAAATCGTTTTAGTGAAACAAACTGTGTTGATTATTCTGTCATTCAACGATCATCACAGAAACAATGAGACAAATCGTTTGTACAATAAATTGCTTCAAAACTGAATTCTTGCAATGGAATCTTAAGGGACCACAGCAATAATAAATTGTACTTACAGCTTTAATTATTGTAAATTGTGTCATCTCCTTGAATCATTTGCAATTTCAACAAATTAAGTCTGATCCCACAACATTTATCTAATATGGAGTGACGTGGGCTTAAACTTAAAATACATGTGAATACAAGATTGAGTCGTTTTAAAGTTCTGATAAAACTGCATCTTAAATAATCCTCGGAAGAATCGTACATTTGGGATGTTGATAAGTGTCTAAGACGGTCTATTTTAAGAGCTACAGTGACGCCTGTGTCGAGAAAACTCAAATGTTGTCAATATTAATTGTGCTGCATACAAAAGGTTCACAGGGGTTCTCCAGTCAAGCACAAACAGCAAAGATGTCTCACATCTGGGTTGTGTTTAAGGGAATTGGGGAACTGCATAGCATCTCACAACCTGCGAAGTACAGATCACAGTGATAGCTGCAGCCCGAGGAACTCACAGGAGGAAAGAAATGAGGCTGGATTGTGTACCAGCTAATAACTGTTCTGTTAAAGAGAGATCAAATAATATTCTTTTGACGAACCCCAGAGGTAATTGTTATTCTTGAGAAAGAAAATATAGAAGAGCACTGCATTAATAGGAAACCGCAGCACATCAAGTGATTTTGTTTCAAAGTCGAGGCAAAGAGCCGAGTCCACCCATGAGAGTCCCGACTGCTGTGTGTGTAGATGTTGATAATAACGGCAAAGCCTCAGAGCAAGCGCTCCCTGGCAGGCGCCTGACTGAAGCATTCAGAGGCCGTTGTGTTTATGAACAAAGGGCTGACAATCAGGCAGCATTGTGTGCATGACACTACAACTAACGTCTGACACATGCACACGGGGGTGATCTTCACAGGCATGCTGCACTGTGGGCCGACATACTGTGCAGAACGCCAGCCAGGCGATGTTACATTGTCAACATGGACACAAGAGCGGAGGACTCACGAGCCCGGCCCCCTGCAGTTTAATGAAGCTGTCCACCACTCATTTTTCACGCGCATGTTTTCGGCAGGATCACTCCATCTGACCCAGCTGCTCTTTGCGAGGAACACTGGCAGACTTCCGAGATACCTCGAGCTGTATGAAATACAACTCTAAGGCCACTAAGGTTTCTCTAACTGGCCTCTTCTTCCCACTGTAAGCCAACTGGGGCACTCAAGAGTCTTTAGGCGAACAGAGAAAGTAGTACTCCTTAATCAATGAAGTGCGTGATACGGTTGACCTCTAACCAAGTCGGATAACTCTACCACTTACATTATGTATGCATCGGTGTCAAACACTTATTTCAATTGGAGAATAAAACTTTATATGCTGATAACAGCCAGGCAGCAGCAGGAGTGCTGTCAAGTGTTATTTCACGGGGTCTTTAATAGTTGCTAAGATTATTATCAGGGGTTAATCACATGCACGGAGCAGAAGTGGCCCTCGTTATGTGTGTGGAGCCTCTATGGGAAATGGTGATGTATGTTCCAGTGGGACCGGTGGCTCCGTCGGCCGCTATGGGAGCCCCGCTTCCACTGAGGATCATGAGAAGTTGGTCAAACGTACCAACGGCCGTCGACCTCTAATAACTTCACATAACAACTTTACAGATTTAGATAAAAAGAGAGCCAAAGCCACACAAAAATGACCTAGTGTCCTGATGTAATCCTTGAAACATCAATTTGGGGGTTCTGCTCTGATGGTTTACCAGGTTCTTTATGTTCTAGATACGTTTTATGGCTCTGACTGGAGCCCATGAGACACATTCATACGCCGCTGTAATATTTCAAGAATGGACGGCCTTTAGAATTTAAAAAGGAGCTGTGTAAATATGCTTATTCAAAAAGGGACTATCTATTATCTATTATATTTAACTAACAATTCATGCTGTTCAAGTATGAAATGTATGTTTGATTAAAGTAAAAAAGCGGATTACATAATTAGCCTATTGTATTTTCACATGCAGAAACTTGCACCTGTGCAAATACATCTTAAATAATGTAGCTCAGCTTTTCATTGGCTGTATAATTATAATTAATATATGCAAATGCAGGCTCACAACCTGAGGTAGCCACTTCTGCAGAATGATTAAACCTGTGTGTTTAGTATCTAGAGGCATGATAGCATGACATGGCAAATGTTGGACGGATGAGCGCAAATGCTGCACATGCTGCTTTCCACACCGTTTGTATTAGCATAGCTAATTAAGCATAATTGAGTGCTTTCTATTATCCCATCTCCTGAGGCTTAGATCTTTTTTTATGCGAAGGTTATTTGGAGACAACAAATCCAATTACAAACAGTGTACCTGCTATAGATGAATTGTAATTAGGATTTGATCACAGCTCCAAAAGCCATTCTGATCTATAATGTGGACAAATGACCTCTGTTTCTGAATTTTATCTTGCTGAAGTTCCAAGCAGACAACAAATGTGACATGACACAGAGGAATACTGAAAACTCTCCCTAATCTGATAACAGTATGTCCAAGTATTTCCAAATCAGTCAGGAACCGTTATCGGACACAATCTAATTCCTGTTGTTGTAAGTGGAACCCATCCAGTGCTCCGAGCGGAGGCCAACAACACTCTGTAGTCAAATACTGGAAAACAGCAGGGTTTTCTCTCTTATAAGAACTGTTTCACTAAACTCAAACAGCTGCACAAGTGAAGGCCAAGATCCTGTCTCCGGATAAAATAAATTAATCAAAAGGGATTGAATAAATAAACACCAAGCATTGAGCCAAACTGTGTAATGCAATTCATATATAATATATATATAATATTGAACGCAGTGTATATCAATAGTATATGTATCAAGCTGCATTCAATGGCTGATGTCCCTGTAGACTATGCTTTGAAATATCGGAAACACAAACTAAGATAAAAAACTAAAAAACAAAAGCAGCAGCTCTCTATTACTACATCTAAATGTTTATCATGTACCTATTAAACATGGGAAAAATAATCTGCACATTAACTATTTACAGTGTGTGGTCTTTTTGATTGGAGTCATCTGCTGATGCTGATTCTATGTCGCTGCCAGAAGAGAATAAGTGTGGGAACTAAAATGTACCTTTTACATATTTTACTGCAGCTCCTGATGGACATTCGACTGGTGAACGTACAGTTCCATCACTTTGTTCTTCTTCACTTATATTATTCACATTCCAGGGCACACATCTTCATTAAGTGACTTCACCAGACAATGAGAGAGAATGATTTAAACATCAATCAATCCATCCAGAAACACCACCTCAGCTCCATGGGTCTACAATACGAGCATCATAACATTGACGTTATCTCATATGGGAAAAGTAGGTTGAAAGTTATTGCCATAATCAAGAAGAGCTGCAACACCGAGGTAAGTGTTTAATAGGGATGTCCCGATCCGACATTAGTATCGGATAGGCCGCCGATATTAGTAAAAAAAAATGAATATCGATATCGGATCGACCTGAAAGGGAAAATACCGATCCGGACTCCCGATCCAGATTTTTCCCGTGTTTTCCAGCGCACCGATGTAGGTAATCCATTCCAGTTTTTTCTGTTTTTTCCCCCAAAACCGGTCCGCGTTTTCCAGCACACCACGCGGCCTGTCCAGCATCCCCTAAACAACAAACAACAAGACGGACTTGTCTGTGCATGTCCCACTAAGAATTTAAGAGAAGAGGCGGAGTGCAATACTTGCCACAATAAAGTCAAGCTTTGAGACATTTAGGGGGAGCTCTAAAACACTGTTCATAAACGGTCTGACAGCTTCTGACGCTCGCGTTTTGAAGTAAACCCACTGTTTTAAACACGCACCAAAAGCGTTATGACGCGGACATAAAAGCTCAGCTGTTGATCCTCGGTGACTACCGGGGTCGGCTGCGCTCTGACCGACCGGGAGCCACTCCGTGAGTCGGTGTCCAGCTCATGGAGCCTGCTAACAACAGCGGTTAATTACCATAGTGTAGAGTTATGATTAGCGTAATGCGTAAGTCTCTCCTGCTTCCTAGTGTTGCGCACTGTGCGCAGCCAGGTTTTCAACCTGCGCAAGGCTGGGAAAGAGCGCTCGGATGCCGCGGGGAGGCTGATGGGACTGCGGCACCCCCTGCACCCCTAGTTCCGACGTCTATGCTGCTAATGTTTGTTTCTATGATCGAAATGAATAACGTTGTTACTCGACAGTTACAAGTATTCGAAATGGTAAAGCGGTAAGATTGACTATTTATTATTTAGTCAATTTTGGTTTATTTAACCTTGTTAAGAATAAACAGGTCAGCTTCTCATTACCAACCATTGTGGATTATTCAAACTAACCTAATTAAATTGGCTAGTTGTTCTTAAGTCTGACAACAAAATAAGTAAATATCTTTAATACATGCTTGGATCGGCCGGTATCGGTATCAGCCGGTATCGGTATCGGCCGGTATCGGTATTGGCCGATACTAAAAGCTACAATATTGGTATCAGATCGGAAGTGCAAAAAGCTGGATCGGGACATACCTAGTGTTTAAACTGTTTAAAATTGTTGTCACCAAACATCTCTGAATGCAAGTGAAGGAGGCAGTGTGAGCGAGGGTATTTTTGTTTTCTATTGTGTCGACTTCTCAGCCTACAGGTGTGCAAAAGTTTGCTCTTTCATGAAGATACAACTTATTTTTGTCAGCATTATAGCAACATATTATTATATTGTCCATTTTCAAAAAAGGTCTGATTAGCAAATAAGACCACTGGACAATTCACGACACTTACAACTCTTGAAGAATGAAACTGGTAGAAGATGTATTCGTAATGCAAAGATCCCTCACAGAGAGAGAGAGAGAGAGAGAAGAGAGAGAGAGAGAGAGAGAGAGAGAGAGACTTAAACACACAGACGTTCAATCATTAACAAAACTATCACATTTCCATCCAGCCAAAATCCTGTTAAAAGCAAATAAGGCAGCTCCATGATCATTACTGCCTGACACTGCCAATTACCAATACAGTATCTCTATTTTGTCTGCAAGAGGCAAGTGTGGGATTAACTTGAGGCCTCTCTGCTTCCCCTCTTCCCTCTCGTGAAGCTGACTATGTTTACTGACTAATCTCCTTTCCTGCTTTGACCATAAATGTGATTACCACCACACAAGAGATAATAAAACCCCATATCTCTGCTGTACCAAAGCACATGAATTAAAACCTAAGCTGTAGCCTTGAGGAATATCGAAAAGAAGAAGAAGAGGAGAAACCCTCAGCAAAAGCAGTATTTCGTGCTGAGTGCATACAGCCCCCTGCTGGTAAACAGCGTTCACTATTTAGCCAAGAAACACAACAAGCCTATGATCTTCTGTTGAATGTGGGCAACAGGTATGCTGCCACTTTCAAAAACACATCTTCTGGTGGTCTCACCGTCATCCATCCAAGCAGCTCTATCCGTGAATGCTTTTGGGGGGGGGGAGCTGCACATAAATGACATACTGACGTCTCACATGCAAAGTCTTGGGCTTTTAGTCCTGGTGTTAAAAGAGTTATGTGTCTATTCATAAGCTGAGAGGGAAGTCACCTCTTCTGGGGTGAGAAGTACCCCCCTGGAACGGCTTCAAGGCCAAAACTGATGAAAGGCATGTGTACTTACTGGAAGGTAAGGAATGAAAAGCAGCTGGTTGTGACACATCATCAAGCAAACATCAGGATCAAACTGACCTTTATACAGCAAAACATAGTTACAATCTACTGCAACGGCACGTCTTTCATTATCCAAATACTTGCAATGAACCCAACAAACAAACCAAGTGCAGATTAGATTCAGTCTGAGTTTAGACAAAGTTCCTGATGAAATGTGGCATGTTGCACAGACACTACTAATGACTATCTGGGTGTTTCTAGTGGGGGGGATTGTTGGTAGTCTCATAGTTGAGGTTGCAGTGTCGATCATGATCAAATTGTTTAATATGGGGGGGGGGGGGGGGGGGGAACACGTGGTGAAGGGGTGCCAACTGATGATTAGTCGATTTCGCCTACCTGATATTTCCTGATGAGGCACATTGACGAGGCTGAATCCTTTGGCGTTGTACGCTTGCCGAGCATCGCTGCAGCTCCGCGCTTTGCTCTCACCAGCAGACGACGGGGACAGCAGCGAGAGAGCACATAAGGCGACCTGCAGCCTCCACATCGCATACATGAGTGAAATCCTTGATGATGTTGCACTGGGAGATACGAGCTCCATCAGCGAGAGAGAGAGAGAGAGAGGGAAAAAAGAATATCCAGCAAGGGCTGTTTGAAAGGTTTCTTCAGTGATCAGGATGTCAGATGTGAATGCAAAGAAAAAAGAAAGAATGATAATCACTCCCTCACTTCAGATGCTGGTACGTCCACCTCATTGCAAAAAAAAAAAAAAAAAAAAAAAAGCTTCAGTCTCTTTCCCTCGAAAAAAGAAAAAAGACCCCCCCGCGAGTCCGAGTGCCTCCCAGCTTGAAGAAATCCGGTGTGAGAAGACAGTTGCTACCTGGTGCTCTCTGTGCAAACAACTTATCCCGCACACACACAGCGGCGGCGGCGGCAGCGGCAGCAGCCGTGTGTTCGTGTCAGCGTGAGGGAAGCGGAATGCAACGGTAGACGCGCGCGCTGCACAGCGAGCAGAGCGCACGAGGGCAGGGCAAAACATGGAGTGGAGCGGCTGCGACTTCAGCTGCTCGGATCCAGAGGACGCGTCTGCTGCCTGTCCTCCGTCTTTATGCGTCCCCGGTAATGCGCACCCGCGCACCAGCGCGAGGAGGCGCGGTGGTGGAGGCGCGGGGGGACCTGGAGGCGGAGGAGACCTACACACACAGAGCCCGTCCGTTTGTCTTTTAGTCCACCAACTCACACAGCTGCTTCTTCGGTGTCTTTTGGTGATAATAACCTCCGCAAGCATGAGAAAATACATCAACAACACACTAGAGGGGTTTATTTTCAGCACAAACACACTGCTTCTTTAATTTCTACCAAGTGCATGCGATGTTTCCTACTTCATTTTTTTATGTTTTACTATAATTTCGTAATTTTCGGGTGTTCTTGATCTCCTTAAGCCTCGTTTGCCCACTGTTGCCTGAATGACACAGCATATTCATATTCATATATTCTGCCATATTCATATATGTGCAAAAAAAAAAAAAAAAAAAAAGCAAAACAAAAAAACAATGCTTTCAGTGGGGAAGAAGTGTTTTCTGGTGTATTTTTTATGAAGATGCTTTAACCTAATTTAAATTCACCAGCCACAAATAATGCATAACCTATGGCAGCGGAGATCTGGCTCATCCCGCTGTAACCTCCCCGATTAAAAACACATCTCTTTGAACAAAGAGAAAACTTTGTTAGAGAAGAAGGGGAAGTTGGGTTGTTATGATGAAAAAAATCTAACAACAACAGCTTCTCGCTAGAACACGAGAGATTTTTCTCTTGGGTATAGCATCTCGTAGTATCTCTGGCAAACACTCCTGAGGTGTGTTTCTGTGGTTTGGGGAGCTACAGCTGGCTTGTTAATATCAACTTTAAAAGTGCAATTAGCCATGATTCATGGCTGTGAAACGTTACAACTGTTAAGTGATTCAGAATGTTTGATTAATCCTTCACAATCTATTGAAAGTCAAAGCTGCTCCAGCAGGAAAAAAACAGGTCTTAATATCTCATTTTCAGTATTGTGATATTTTCAGGTGCCCTGACGTCTTAAAGACCACCAGAGTATCCCATATCTCACTGTAACTACAATACCATAAATACTTCAGCCTTCACCCAGAGTGAGATCTATCTGTTTCTAGGTGGTTGGAGATGATGTAGGTGTGCACCTTGTTCATGACCTGTCAGAAGCAAAGGAATTATTCAAATAATGTGAGTTCAGATCCAGTTCATTCACTCACACTGTTACTGAGCCCTTTGTTCTTCACCAGCACTGTGGGGTGCTCAAAAGAAACATTTACCAAAAAAAAAATAATTAGCTCATCAAATATCAATCCTGAAACAACAAAATAATCCAGTAAGCTTTCTGCTAATAAACAAACCAGCTTTGTTAGATTTGGAGGATATTGTATTGGGTTTTATTGGACTGAAGGCATTAGCCAAAACCGCCCTGCACTCCCCCCCTCCAAAAAACAAAAAAAGAGATGGTGTTGGTTTGTGGTCTGGTAGTGCTATTTGACATTATGTCATAGCCAGGAGATTACACCGAAACAGGAGACGCACAGATGAATGTGTCAGTTGTGGTGTACAGTCTTCATGAATGGGAAACAGGACAGAGGAGTGATTTTACCATTTTACTGGACATAACTAGTCAGTTCAGTTGGAGTGAAGTCAGCCACAGGGAGTGAACAGCCTGGGCGTCTATGGATCGTCTATGGATCGTCGTGGTTTTGCTTTGAATCTCCGTTAAATGAATGGCTGTGTGTCCTACACCTAACCACAGCTGGTGATTAAAGTGGCAGATCTACTCAATATGCATGAGCACAAAATAAAGGCCTTATGACACATTAGAAAATAATCTGCGGAAGGCTTTATGAAAAATTAGCTAAAACCAATCAACTATTTGAGAGTATAAGTGAATTCTTTAAAACTTTTGAATCTCACAATATTGAGGTTTTTTTCCCCATCAAGCCACTTAAGGACATGTTTAATAAAAAAAAAACATGAACTGACATGTATGCTAAAGATGTGTCTTGGTAGTTTCATGGCGGTTTCAAACTAAGATTGGTTCATTTAGTGAGAATGCACCAAATGTACTACATGTACATTTACTACGTCTACGTGCATCTCTGCATCTACTGCAACCCTGTACACTGGTTGCACATGGAAGAAGACAAGCCGCCATTACTGCAGTGACACCTCACTTGTGTGCATTTGACTGTGGCCAAGAGATTGGTTGAAAACCTGTAGACCTATCACATGTTTCCTCAAAAGCTATTGAATAAAGGCTGTAATCTACAAAACAAAATGTGGTCTTGTTTTAACAGGGTGCTAAATGTCTTTTCTGTGCAGTTCCAGCTGTTCAAACAATAAACTGAGACTTTGGGGGGAAAGCGAAGTAAAGTCAATAATCCTCTGCTCCATGAAATCAATTTTACTTTTCTCCACCAAATCCTCATGCTTGGATCGTATTCTGATCAGCATGCTGGACCGCTAAAGACCTAACAATCTGGCTGCACCGGGCAGATGGTGAGCTGCTGCCCTGCTGCTGTTTTGGCATTATGTTTCCCGCCCAAAATGTAACTTTTATAGTGTTGCATGCTTCCCATTGGTGTTAAATGATGCGTGTATTCTGATTAAGACATCGTGGAGTTTGGTGACTTAGCTAGTATGTCCTGCCTGCTGGGTTTTAATTATCCACACAGCTCTGACTGTCGTAACCATGCTGTTGCGGTCGTACAGAAGCGTTTTGTTAATGTTATTTGTTTTCCTAAAGTCTGTGTCATAACCAATTTCAAACTAGTGTTTTGAGACTGATTAATTGTTCAGTTCCACAGTGCCAAAGAGCTGATCCATATGCATGTTCTCCAACAAGCTATATGAGCTTCACGAAGGACCATGATGAAGGAACCTCTCGAGTTTCCACAGCCCCTAAATGTCACATTACTGAAACTACTATAACGTCGTGACTGCATCGTAAGTTTGTATTAGTTGAGATGGTGCCGCTACTTCTGGATTTTTTTTTTATCAATGGCATAATAGGCTACCATAAGTTTATGTAGAAGTATGCATTCAATATTGTTTTAGGGATTCCTGAATTAAAAATGAGTTTAAAACGGTCTAAATCATGATGATAATATCAGTCAGCCCCAATCAGTGATGATCAGTTTCCCCTGTACTTATAAAATTACCATTAAGTTTCATTTTGTGGAAATATATACTGTTTAAAGTGAGCTATTGATATAGATAAAAATAATAGATTGAAATTTCTGAAAAATAGAATGGTAATATCGTTATTTGTAATATTAAAGCATATATACTATGTCAAGAAAAACCTGACAAAACACGATAAAATACCTACCTAATTGTGAATTCAAGTTTAAATAATTCAGGTATGAATAAGTAAGTAAGGACAAACTTAAGTAACAAATCATGTGTAAAAATGACCTCCGTTTGGACATCTATATGAGATATTCCACAGAATAGAACAAAGGATCTCTGTGGGCCTAAATGAGACGGAGGATATTACTCTTCTGTGTCAGATCAGGGCATTATCTTGGTTCTACTGAGGGAGGGAGACTCTTCCATTTGTGTGATCTAAATGAAATGGAATTAATTTGGCTTCACATTATTCTTTATATAAGGCTTTTGTTTAACAAGATAAAGAGGGAAATCAGTTTCAGCCTGTGAAAAGCAGTGGTGACTGAAAATGAAACACTTGGTGATTATTATGAGGCAGCTCTGGAACTTAAATTTTCTTTTTTTAGCAACTGTGACAAAATGCATTCCTCTAGTTTGTCTATTCAGGGAGATATTGTATATATTGTTTATTTTGTTCTGTATGAAATATTTTCCCTCTGGGATTAATTATGAATAAAATGTATTCACGGATTAATTCAATTCAAACAAATTAGATTGAATTATGACAAAATAACACAAGCATAAACCAAGAATAAAATGGAATGAAAACCACAATATGCACATTCAAAACTTTTTACCAAAAAAATAGAGAGGGCCTAATAGTCTGTTGTTTGTATGAATGATGGCTAACCTCAGTTTTGGGCTCTAATCAATTATCTACTTTATTCTAGGAAGGTGTTACCAGTCAGGCATGGAAGGTGATCAAAAGAAGATCAAATGTGTTTTTCCCATTCACTATTGGTTTCATCTGCACAACACTGCAACAGCCCTCGTCAGCTGATAAGCCCTTGCTAATGAGGCCTCGAGATGATGGCCAGAAGGTGATCCCGGTAGTGGATCGATAGCTCACCATGAGGAGTCAGCACGGGGTTCATCATGACTCATGCTCAGTGCACCGCAGGGAAAACTGAGCTTGGGCGCTGCAGGCCCGCTGCTACACAAAACACTGTTAATTGTCAGTAATGTCCATCCATCCATCCATTTTCTTCCGCTTATCCGATACCGGGTCGCGGGGGCAGCTGCCTGAGCAGGGACGCCCAGACTTCCCTCTCCCCGGACACTTCCCCTAGCTCCTCCGGGAGGACCCCAAGGCGTTCCCAGGCCAGCCGGGTGACATAGTCACTCCAGCGTGTCCTGGGTCTTCCTCGGGGTCTCCTCCCGGTGGGGCATGCCTGGAACACCTCCCGAGGGAGGCGTCCAGGGGGCATCCGATGCAGATGCCCGAGCCACCTCAACTGGCTCCTCTCGATGTGGAGGAGCAGCGGCTCTACTCCGAGCTCCCCCCGTGTGACGGAGCTCCTCACCCTATCTCTAAGGGAGCGCCCCGCCACCCTGCGGAGGAAGCTCATTTCAGCCGCTTGTATCCGGGATCTTATTCTTTCGGTCATGACCCAAAGTTCATGACCATAGGTGAGGGTAGGAACGTAGATTGACCGGTAAACCGAGAGCTTCGCCTTTCGGCTTAGCTCTCTCTTTACCACGACGGACCGATACAGCGACCGCATTACTGCAGCTGCTGCACCGATCTGCCTGTCAATCTCGCGTTCCATCCTTCCCTCACTCGTGAACAAGACCCCAAGATACTTAAACTCCTCCACATGAGGCAGGAACTCCCCCCCGACCTGGAGGGAGCAAGCCACTTCTGGTCAAGAACCATGGCCTCGGATTTGGAGGTGCTAATCCTCATCCCGGCTGCTTCACACTCGGCTGCAAACCGCCCCAGGACATGCTGGAGGTCCTGGCTCGAAGGAGCCAACAAGACCACATCGTCCGCAAAAAGCAGGGATGAAATCCAGTGGCTCCCGAACCAGATCCCCTCCGGCCCACGGCTGCGCCTAGAAATCCTGTCCATAAAAATAATGAACAGGACCGGTGACAAAGGGCAGCCCTGCCGGAGTCCAACATGCACCTGGAACAGGTCTGACTTACTGCCGGCAATGCGAACCAAGCTCCTGCTCCGGTCATACAGGGACCGAACAGCCCTTAGCAGAGGGCCCCCGACCCCGTACTCCCGAAGTACCTCCCACAGAATGCCACGAGGGACACGGTCGAATGCCTTCTCCAAGTCCACAAAACACATGTGGACTGGTTGGGCAAACTCCCATGAACCCTCGAGCACCCTGCGGAGGGTATAGAGCTGGTCCAGTGTTCCACGGCCAGGACGAAAACCGCATTGTTCCTCCTGAATCCGAGGTTCGACTATCGGCCTAATTCTCCTCTCCAGCACCCTGGAATAGACTTTCCCGGGGAGGCTGAGAAGTGTGATCCCCCGATAGTTGGAACACACCCTCCGGTCCCCCTTTTTGAATAGAGGGACCACCACCCCGGTCTGACCAGTCCAGAGGCACTGTCCCCGACTGCCACGCGATGTTGCAGAGACGTGTCAACCAGGACAGCCCCACAGCATCCAGAGACTTGAGGTACTCAGGGTGGATCTCATCCACCCCCGGTGCCTTGCCACCGGGGAGCTTCTTAACTACCTCGGTACCTTGTCAGTAATGTGATTTCACATTTTCACAGGATATTAATATACCCAAGCCTTATTTCACCTTCAAATCCGTAACGCAACAGACAGACAGGAACTAAAGATAGATCAGCCAATCGATCAAAATCAATAGATTGAGGATCGACATATGAGCCACCAAGAGGAACAACAGCTGACTGACAACATTATCTTGAACTGTGGAAGGATGGATGAATGAATGGACGCTTACGGACAGAAAAAGAAGCATTTTAATCATGCCCTTGGCCAGAGATTAAAGGGAAACACACAAACAGCAACTGTTATGTTCCCTCTTTAAGGATCATATGTGGCCAAATCTTACCTAACTGTTTACATGCATGCAAAACAAAACAAAAAAACAGGGTGCATTAGAATAAAAAACATAACTCTTTGCATTAACAAACAAGCAACACTGCTGTATACCAGTGTTTGCTTTAATGGTGTGTTTTACTTTACAGTTTTAAATCACTGCATGGCTTCAGCAGCGTAGCATGCAGTGCTAGAGCTCGTATGTGAGCTTCACCGTACGCCGAGGAAGAATAAGGTCACTTTGTTCACATTAGCACGGCAAGCAAGGACATGAATAATTAATCATGTACTTATAATTCATGGATGTTTATGACAAATATGTGCTCCTTTTTTCCCCGATAGAAGACCTTGACTTTGCGATGCTGGCACTGAAAACAAAAATATCCAAGTAAATAAAGGGAGGGTTAGGAATACACCTGGATCTTCTTTTTTTTTTTCTTTTTTTTTTTTTGATTCAGCAAAATCAAACTCAAAAACACTTAAAAAGGGGTTGAAAATATGTTCTGCCACTAAGTGTATGCTCCTGAGAGTCAAACTAAAGACACCCCTTGTGGTTAAAAGCATGAACACCGTCCATTCACCTCTTTAAGAATGTGTCCTGGTAGTCGTGGACTAAACAGAGTAACCCCCCCAGCCGATGCCCTGCAGCTCCTCCTAGGTGATATCTGCATTCCCAGACCCTGTAATCCAGGATATAACATACCTCTGGTGTGTCCCAGGGCTTCTTTCCTGTTCAATATTCCTGGAATATCTCTGCATGATGGAGGAGTCATTGAGAAATCCTAATCATGAGCCTAAATCATCCTAACAGGTTCTTTTTAAACTGGAGGAGAAGCATCCAGGCTCCTCGAAGCTCCAATAATCTCATCTGTTCAGGCACAACCCAAAGTAATAAGCCACATTTCCATGCATTTACGTCCATCACATCTCATCCCTTAGCCCTGTGATAGACTGGCGACTTGTGAACCCCACCTTCACCCAATGACAGCTGGGATCAGCTCCAGCCCCCCACGACCCTGAATACAGGATAAGCGGTAGACGATGAATGGATGGACATCCCATCCCTTATTTTTTTGGAACTAATTTGGTGCTAGCCTTCTGTTGTAGAATGGGATGCATAATTCAAAGGTGGTAACTTAAATAAGGAGAAAAGTATCATTAAAAAGAGAAATGCCATCATTTAGCATCATCCATCAACACGGTAATGTTTGGGTGCAGTTTATCATAATCACACTGTGTAAGCTTGTTTCTTAACTTTTTGTTTCGAGGTAAACAGTCTTCTGTGACCACAGTCCTAAGTGGGTGCAAATACAGTATATACAGTAAATTCTGCCATAATTAAGATTATATTTACAGATGGGCATGGCCAATTAAACGATTTGCATCCTTTTTATATATCTATATAATAATGTTTAGTCATGCTAGTAACAAAGCTTAATACGCAGATGAATGAAAGGTTTCCTAAAGAGATTCAAATATTTTCCACTCTGGCTAATCATTTCAGATGCGAAGACACGATCAATAAAGCGCATGCTGGCTCAAATGTTAAATCACAGTATGCCCTTAATCATTTCCCCACAACATGGAAAAGGTCATGTCAGAAGAGCATCAATCTATTGTTGACAGGCAGTATGTAGAGTAAACAAGCAGACCAGGATCACCTACCATTTCAACAAAGTTCTCCGGTTCATAGAAACGTAGAAACACCCGACACTAAAACAAACATTTCAAGTATCCACCTCAAACTAACTAACTCGTAAAACTAAAATCCAACACAAGCTGCTGTTTTGTTCTGAACATACTTGTGTTTTACTCAAATCAAATGTGCCAGGTTAACGCACCGCGGTGTCACTGCCAGTTTGTTTCCTGCAATCCTTAATGGAACACTTAATTTTCTCTGATATCAATTTAAGCCTTGGTAATTTATTCAGATTGTTGCGGTGTGAGCCATTTTTATGTATCATACATAATTCAAAATAGTTTGAGGTGGTTGTTTTCCAGAGATGAAAATTGTTTTGAGCTAATTAATGATGTCCTATGGCTTAGTAATTAGGGATCTGAATCTGAGTGTAAATAGGGTCGGATGACATACGGGAAGTGTGGCTGAGGAGGAAAAAGTATCATCACAACATCAAAATGTTACTTAATATATGAGATGGTTTTCTGATATAAGTTATTAAATAGGACTTGTTGATCGCTGAATCATACATCATACAATGTGTATAAAATAACTGGGTTTAGGGAGTTGGACAGGAGTGAGTTGACCAGTCCGCTGTAGCCGCTCCTCCTCTCTGCTTGATGCTAGCAGCTCGAGGCCATTAAGTTAGCCGCTACAAGCATAACCCTCGCTGACCCAACTGTTGCCGGTCAAGTTGCATTTTGGGTAATGACGCTGCCAGGTGACAACGTTATAGCAATGCACTATAATGAGTGCTCTTATTAAGACCATGAGAAACATTCAGCACAAACGGGTGGAAACTGAAACTAAACTAGCATTAAATCTATAACTATTTAATCATTACAATCTGCATTCATGGTAGCAGAACAAAACATAATGAACGTTTATCTGTAAATGTGATATTGTGTCAAAATGTCATGAGTTATAAAGAAAAAATAATAATGATCATTCCTTTGAAACACAATAGGTCCTCACAGTGAGGTCGGTCCTCGGCCCTTAATAAAAAAACGTAAGGTAGAATTACCGCAACTTAACAGAGTGTTCTGACACAGTGTTTCCACATGAATGGCGGGTACAACAGGTAGGCTGAGTGCTACTAAAGTAAACACTGCAGACACTGATGCACACAAGATGTGTTAAAGTCTGGTATGGGCCTTTAACATTTAGTTTGAACACCATGGGCTTGGAAGAGGTTTATTATTGCCACTTTACCATCACTTTATGCTTGGTGTAGGATTGTGCCTGAGTGCTGACACCGGAGCCAGTAAACCAATCATTCCCTCTACATTTAGATACATAAATATATATATGAATAAATAATGTATCTCCCTTCTCTCTCTATCACTCCCTTTGTCTCTCATTTCCTTCACTGTGAAAAAGTACACATATAGCACATCCCTGAAATCTGTCACACACACACACACACACACACACACACACACACACACACACACACGCACGCACACACACACACACACACACACACACCCTTGATCACTCTGCACATATGATTCCAGTTAACCAATATTACTATAATGTTTTTTTCAAAAAAAAAAAAAAAAAGATATTGATGTTTGGGTCTCTTGTGTGCATATAAAGTCCTTTTTTAGCCACTAATTTGAACATTTAACCAACCATTTCTTTGAAATAAACACTTTTTGAGGGAACAGCCAAATGAGTTAACATGCTCTTAAACACCCATAATGACACATGACTTTTGGAAATATGCCAACATCCTCTGCTTAGAAACCTTATAAAAATGAAGTAAATTGAGAGACTGACCCGTACATATTTTGAATGGACACATATGTGTGTTATTAGATTCAGTGTTGGAAAAAAAATTCCACTTGGAGGGGGTTACAAAAAAGTACCCATTCGACTAATGGCTCCAATGACTGCTCTTTCGTGGTAATCCAACCAACGTTTGAAGATTCGCTACAAAACCAATGTTCACCTCCAGAAGCCTCAGTGCAAAGCTAATGCAGCACCATAAAACAGAGCAGAAACGACAGCCATGACCCAGCATGATCTGACATACGAGTGTTGCAAAAGTAACATGTTTTAAGTAGGAAAGTGTGGAAAGGGGTAAAATACTCAATGGTGTGAATAGATTATGTCGCATTTTCGGTCCCTCACACTAGGAGGCCAAAATGAGATGAGACTTATTGGTTAAAAGGATAGGTTTTGAATTTTTCTTTACACAGCAATCACAGGTGATATGCACGATAAAGGCGTTTTTGGTCGCAGAAATTATTCCTCTTGTCCATGCCGACTGTGAAGCAGCACCTTTGTAGATCCACTGCATAGTAATACATGAAGTAAATTGAGAGACTGACCCGTACATATTTTGAATGGACACAGTCTGTGTGCTCTGCAATTAGATTCAGTGTTGGAAAAAAAATTCCACTTGGAAGGGCTTATAAAAGCGCTGCCCAAGTTCGACTAATGGCTCCAATGACTGCTTTCTTTTTCCGTGGTAATGCTCTACTTGAACGTATATGAAGATTCGCTGGAATAATCAATGTTCACCTCCAGAAGCCTCAGTGCAAAGCTAATGCAGCACATAAAACAGAGCAGAAACTACAGCCATGACTGCTGTACTGTTTTGACATACGAGTGTTGCAAAAGTAACATGTTTTAAGTAGGAAAGTGTGGAAAGGGTAAAATACTCATGTATGTGTTTGTGTCATAGATTATGTCGCATTACTGTCGAAGTCCCTCACACTAGGGATGGAAAGTTGGAAGCATCGTCTTCACAGACGGTTTTACATCTTGTGTGGTAGATACAAAGCAGTATGCTGGCTTTGAGTACAGTCAAGGGTAGGAAAGCAACGAGAACAGTATTAAAGAGCTACATGTGAAACGTGTGGCGGGAGAGCTGTGCAAAAGCAACGGTGAACACCGCTGTTGCACTGTCGTCATTTTGCAGATTGCCTGCAAGGAGCTGAGCACAGACAATTTACTCACTTCTGCGACGCGTGACGTGGAGCTTTATAGATGCCAACCACCTCGGGATGCATGCCGTCTCAAAGACGACAGCTCATCAAGATGAGTGACAGGCGCCGGGTTAGGAATTTGACCAACTGCGGTGGCAACGTGCAGGACTAACAACACTCTTCCTGCCTCAAGGCAAAAAAAGTTGCATTTTGTAGGTTAAAATCAGACATTGTTTTTTGTTTTGCCTGGGGCGGTAGATTGTGACAGATTTGTCATCATCACAAAACCAGTTAAATCAGCAGATTAGACTTATCAATGCAGTGAGTGGAGACGATTTTGAAGAGGAGCACACACACAGACGCGCTCACTCGCTAGCACTCAACAGGACCCCTACATACACCGGTAACCTTTACCTCTGAAGCACTGCATTAAAATTCATAGACCATGCAACAGAGCCTCTACTGTTAATCTTCGTGACAGAAACACAGTATTTGTCACCTTGCTGATTACCAGTCATAAACAACTGACTCCTGAAAACAAATCATTAAGTAAGCACTATAATGTGAATGAATATTATGTGGCTATGATCCCTTTTTCTATCAAGGATTCGGATGACTGTGTGTCACGTGAAAGGAGTTGCGGAACCACCCCTGCATCAATGTGAACCTTTATATCATCTTTCTGATCATTGTTTGGCTTTAATGGCACAACTTTACCCTTTTGACTTATTCTCAACCAAAATGGTCTAAAGAATGAACAAACAAACCAAGGAAAAAGCTATTGAAAATGTATGTTATTATAGGAAAATATATTTCTAACGTTGCTCTGAGTCTGTTTGATATGTACGGTAAGCAACATTTTTAACATAAGGTTATGTGTAATGATAATCAGAGTTGTGTTAAGTCAAAAATATGTAAATGCAGGTTTGAAGAAGCCAACACTAAACTCATATCGGCCCACTGTGTATATATATATATATATATATACACTCAACAAAAATATAAACGCAACACTTTTGTTTTTGCTCCCATTTTTCATGAGATGGACTTAAAGATCTAAAATTCATTCCAGATACACAATATTACCATTTCTCTCAAACATTGTTCACAAATCTGTCTAAATGTGTGATAGTGAGCACTTCTGCTTTGCTGAGATAATCCATCCCACCTCACAGGTGTGCCACATCAAGATACTGATCTGACATCATGATTAGTGCACAGGTGTGCCTTAGACTGTCCACAATAAAAGGCCACTCTGAAATGTGCAGTTTTGTCTCACAGCAAAATGCCACAGATGCCACAAGCATTGAGGGAGCGTGCAATTGGCATGCTGACAGCAGGAATGTCAACCAGATCTGTTGCTCGTGCATTGAATGTTCATTTCTCCACCATAAGCCGTCTCCAAAGGCGTTTCAGAGAATATGGCAGTACATCCAACCGGCCTCACAACCACAGACTTGAGTGGGCAAATGCTCTAGTGATGGGAATTCCGGCTCTTTTTGGAGAGCTGGTTCTTTTGGCTCGGCTCACTAAAAAGAGCCGGCTCTTTTGGCTCCCAAGTGGCTCCTCAGATTTTCTGTTGCTTAAAGTATGTTTATCACCAAAAATAATGCAAAACCATGTGTAAAATGAATTACTAATGTAAAAAACATACACTATATCAAATATGTATCATTTATATAGGTTTATTAAGCTACTGAATACACACAAATTTGAACAGAGTGCTACAAAAATAAATTATTAAGTAGGCTATAAAAAACAAAGTCCCATCCAGGGCTCCAGACTCCTTGTTTCACCAGTGTTTAAAAAACAAAACAAACAAAACAGAAAATTGACTGGTTGCATATGTGCAAGAAGATGGACTATTTACATTGAAGCAACCTGAACAAACTCACAGAATGACACAAAATATTTTGCTCTATATGATATTTTCACCTTGCACAAGTTACACTCCGCCTTTGAGCTGCTTATAGCATTGAAATGGGTCCAAATTCTACTACGTTTCCTGCTGCTGTCACTCATTTTCTCACCGTTTGTTCGTCACGCTCTCTCTCTCTCTATCTCTGGCCGTTTCTCAATACCCAGTACGCCAAGTTCGAACTCGTGAACTCCGGGAGTCTAGACTTGCGGAGTTCAGTTGGAAGAACGAACTCCCGGGGTACGGGAGGACGGGAGAACGGTGTTTTTTCTGCATTTGGAACAGGAACGTACTTGATGACGTCATCGTTTTTGCCGGTTGATGGCGTTCAACTTCCGGTTATTTTCACTAGTTAAAATAAACACTATAAAAAACAACTCCGTTTCATTTGTATATTTTATTATATATTATATGAGGATATAATATGATGTTTGCTGCCTTGTCACGCCGGGACAAGGCAGTCATCAGCGGGGTAGCAGTAATGCTAAGTGCCTGGGCCAACTTGCTAGCGGCTAGCAAGGTAGCTAGCCGTGATAGCCGTTAGCAGCGAAAACGTCGGAATAAAAACTACGTGCTACAGTAATAAATCACCCACAGCACCGATTTGAAGTTGTAAAAATGACATTCCCGCAAAAATACATAAAAACATTTATTCACCCCAAAACAGTAGAATTTCAAAACTTCTAACGTTAACTTTTGTGCGTCTTCTCCTCCGCCATTGCTTTATTGAAATGCATTCTGGGATACGTAACTGCCCAAAGTCCACACAAGTCTCCTCCGATGCATCCCCGGTGAAATGGGCGGGGCAAGAACACATCCGGGGTATTTGACCGTACTTGGGCAGATGCGAACTTTGAATTGGAACAGTACTCGGTCCGACGCTGATGACGTTTCTCAAGTCCACAAGAACAGAAGTACAGAGAAGAACGCATATTGAGAAACGGCCTCTCTCTCTAGCTCGCTCGTTCTCTCGTCCTCTCTCTCGCTCTCTTGTTTCCCTCCGTGTGCGTGTGCTCACTGCTGTGTGTGTCTGAACCTCCCTGTCCCCCGCCCCCACTGCTCTGTGTATGGACACGCAGTTGCCGCCACACATATTGACCAATCACCTGTGGCTTTCACCAAAACTATGCGGAGGGAAAAAAATAAATAAAAAATTAATCGGCTCCCAGTGAGGAGCCGGCTCCCAGTGAGGAGCCGGCTCCCAGTGAGGAGCCGGCTCCCAGTGAGGAGCCGGCTCCCAGTGAGGAGCCGGCTCCCAGTGAGGAGCCGGCTCCCAGTGAGGAGCCGGCTCCCAGTGAGGAGCCGGCTCCCAGTGAGGAGCCGGCTCCCGTCGTTCACTTCAAAGAGCTCTTAGAGCCGGATCGTTCGCGACCGACGCATCACTAAAATGCTCACATTCGATGGCGTCTGGCACGTTGGAGAGGTGTTCTCTTCACGGATGAATCTCGGTTTACATTGTTCAGGGCAGATGGCAGACAGCGTGTGTGGCGTCGTGTGGGTGAGCGCTTTGCTGATGTCAATGTTGTGGATCGAGTGGCCCATGGTGGTGGTGGGGTTATGGTATGGGCAGGCATCTGTTATGGACGAAGAACACAGGTGCATTTTATTGATGGCATTTTGAATGCACAGAGATACCGTGATGAGATCCAGAGGCCCATTGTTGTGCCATACATCCATGAACATCACCTCATGTTTCAGCAAGATAATGCACGGCCCCATGTTGCAAGGATCTGTACACAATTCTTGGAAGCTGAAAATGTCCCACTTCTTGCATGGCCAGCATACTCACCGGACATGTCACCCATTGAGCATGTTTGGGATGTGCTTGACCGGCGTATACAACAGCGTGTACCAGTTCCCACTAATATCCAGCAACTTCGCACAGCCATTGAAGAGGAGTGGACCAACATTCCACAGGCCACAATTGACAATTTGATAAACTCTATGCGAAGAAGATGTGTTGCACTGCATGAGGCAAATGGTGGTCACACCAGATACTGACTGGTTCTGAGTCCCCAGACCCCCAATAAAGCAAAAAACTGCACATTTCAGGGTGGCCTTTTATTGTGGACAGTCTAAGGCACACCTGTGCACTAATCATGATGTCAGATCAGCATCTTGATGTGGCACACCTGTGAGGTGGGATGGATTATCTCAGCAAAGCAGAAGTGCTCACTATCACATATTTAGACAGATTTGTGAACAATGTTTGAGAGAAATGGTAATATTGTGTATCTGGAATGAATTTTAGATCTTAAAGTCCATCTCATGAAAAATGGGAGCAAAAACAAAAGTGTTGCGTTTATATTTTTGATGAGTGTATATATATATATATATTATATATATATATTATATCTATCTAATAGTATTTTGTCCTTCCGAAGTGGTTCGGCTGCAGCACTATCATTGTGTTAAGCTACAAGCATACCAGCAACACCTCGACATGAATAAAGTTGTTTGTTCCTGTTAACTTCCTGTTAACTTGCCAGATAAATGAATCCACATTAAAACAGCAGGTTTTATGGACTGAGCTGCGTTGTATTCTTATGCAGCGTAAACGCACATTGCGACACAGTTATTCATCATGAAATGATTTTCTGTCGTTGCATTTATTTATGGGGTTTAATAATGAATAAAGCGCAATGTGTCAGATTGAGTTATTTTTCCTGAGGTGTCAAATATTTTAAACGGCAGTTCATACAGTGTTGGGCTTTATTGAAATCATGAGTTAAGTCGGGGGAGTGCTCTCTGTCCTGAGTGCAGGAGAAGATACACATCTGCCTTCAAGATTCATCACTTCAGCTCGAGGTGACGAATGGGAGGACTCTGATTTAAAGATTGAAGGCACGCTTGGGGGTGACGCTGATCAAAGTTAGAATCGCATAACGAAGTGATAACTTGGTAAACCATATCTCCATGGTGATGAACGACTCAGGAGTGGAAGTGTATCCTGGGACACTTCCACACCTCATCATTCATTGAGGGTTGCCAGACTTCTCTTGGACGAAGCAACAAAGTGACAAGAGCGTTTCATGGTGTAGGGACACAGTTCAGAGAGATGTGAGGTAACATCTGGTTTTCTCCTTTTAATACGATCTCACAACTCTGATGCAGTTTATTTGTAAAACTCGAAAACTGCATACAGGTTCAATTGATGCTTTGGCATTTGATTTTTCTTCCAGAAGGCCAAATCTCCCACTCCACTCTGATCAAATCTCCTGGGGATTTAATACCGAACCAAAAACAGGACCTTCATATTACTCAGCCCACTTTACCTGGTTGCCTATGACAACGCATTAGGGCCTGTGCTTGTGCAACCATACCTGCTTTTTATCCATCTTTACTGTGTGACACACATCATAGTCAACTCAGTGGGTTCAAATGACAAAAAATGCTGCTCAGGTATCTAATTTGTGCTTGCATCTGTGTAAAAATCAACATCTGATTTATTAAGGCATAGTTAATTACACAATCAGCGACTGGGACTTCCTACTAGCTGCATTTTACAAGCAGCGCCTAAAAGGCACAGTTCAGACGTGGGTTGTTGGATATCAAAACACAGCAAATGTGAGCTACAGAGACTCATTTATGACTTAATGAGGCACCCGCATATTTACCAAGGCCGCAACCCTGTTAGAAAATGTTTGCTGATTCATTACAGGTACATTTGAAAATGTCCAACTTTTGTGATCCCTTGACTTTGAGATGACCTTTTTTTCGGTGAAATATCTCAACAAATATTGAATGCTATGAAAAGTGGCAGATACTGACAGAGCCCAGGGGATGCATACTAATGACTTTGCAGTGAATTAACTACTTAATCACTTGATTAGCCTGATTGCAAAACACTTGTGTCAGTCAGTTGAAGCGGTGTGGCTAAACATCAGGACAATTTAAAGACACAGTGCCTATAATATAGAAACATTTACAAGCACTAAATACTGCATAGAATGTACACAATATAGACACAGAATATGCAACTGAAAAGCCATCATCGCACAGAGCATATAGAGTCTATCCAAATTATGAATATTTTTATTATTATGTTTGATTATTATTGGCTGGGTTAACGTTGGTGATCCGGTCACATCCATCTAGCTCCATCATCCAGTCAAACATTTAAGTGTTTCTTATTTATGACCAAAAACCTGCAAAAGCAATGATTTGATTTGTGTTTTAGTGCTATTTGGCTTGTGAGCAGGACGCCGTAGAGCCTCGCATGGCTGCGTGTCTCTGGCCCTCGACTCCACATCCTCCTTCATTTGCCAACATTTCAGATTGCTTTAATATCGTTTCACTATTAAAACTGAATTTTTAAAATTGTCAGTCTCCACTGGCACTTGTTAAGAGAATCTGCGTGGATTTCCCTCTTAAAATGTTAAATTGTGCATTTGCCATGACACTGCAATGGCTCTTACTTTATATGCACTATTCGTAATGGCACTGCTGAATTTCTGTTCTGCCCTGCAAGCCTAGAGACCGACCGTTACTCTGCAGTCTTGATTTTTTTTTGTAAGGAAGCATTTCACTTCAGTAAAGGAATCACTGATGATGACAGCAATGGTAAAATGTTACAGCTGTCATTATCATGACAAGTAAGGCTTTTTTTAACTTCACCTCATCTTTTATTCCTCCACTCAGACTTCACAGTCCTTTCCTTTTCGTTGTAAAGGCGCTGTCACCCTGTCCCTAACCATTCTAAGCAGAACATCTTTGGGAGCATCCTCCTGTCAAGTTCCTCTCTCCTTAAAGACTATGTTAAGTTAATTTTCCTTGAAATAAATAACTCTCTTCCTCACCTGAAACTAGAACTAAATAATAAACTAAGCTTAATACATAACAGTTTTATTGCTGAGCACATACCTCAGAATTATTCCCTTTAGCATATATTTTGTTCTGAAGGAAAAAGCAAAAGAGCCCTAAGGCTGTTTTTTTCCTGTCATCTTACTAAAAATGCACTCCTGCTAACAAAAACTCCAACATTCTTTATTTTGTCAAAATAGTCACAAGTTCACTAATTAAGAAAACACAAGCATAGGTCTAAAGGCTGCAACTACTGATTATTTCCTTTTTGATTAATCTGCAGATTATTCTCTTGTTTCTTGTTCTTGGTTTATAAACTGTCACAATGTTCCGTTGCTTGTTTTTGGCAAACAAACAACCCTTTCACCCCCTTTTGATTTATTGAATCTTTATTTTACTCTCTTTGAGACCGGAGAAAAGTCTTATTAAGAAAGTGGCCTGGGTAAGCGAGAGAGAGATAGGCAGCAATAACAGTGAGTTACAGACAAACAACAAGTTTATGCCATTAAGCACCAAGCATCAATCTAGCTCCACAACTGTTAGAAAACTGACACCATTGGTTGTTTGTTCTGTGAGTCTCAGTCATGATCAGTTCGGCTTAGTTACTAAGTCTTGCCTATGTCAGTGCATACACGTTTAAAACATGAATGCTATATATAATCATAGGAGAAAAGTCACTAAACCGAGTAAACCCAAGATTGTGACATGTCCTCTTGATCAGAGACAGTTCTGGTAGGGGATTATGTTTCAGTGCCCTGGCCCATCTCCAGGTCTTTATTTAGTCTCACCTGAAAGGGTTCATTCTTGTATCTCCTTTCCAGTGACAAGGTTGGCCTTTCCTCCTCTATGAAGCTTTGGAATGAAAAAATAAAAAAATAAAATAAAAATACATGCATGAGATCAGCTCCACAACTCCAGAGATTTCACTGACCTTTACAGTGGAATCAAGGACCCTGCCTTGAACTTCGAATGCATCACTTTGAGCTTTTAAAGATGCAGAAGATTGGCTGCCAGCAGAATTGATTTAGCAACACGCGATAAAAGTACATTGTAGCCTCACCTGGGAAAAACTAGTATAAGGAATGACTATTGGCATTTCCTTTTAACCCTGAATATCAGATGGAATTTCTAAATTGATTGATGATGAATAGAACATACCTCGCCTTTCAATGCAGACAAGACATCAAAATGCTGGCTGTTGCTGCACATTCCTGTTGAAGCAGCAGGGACACGAATGCCTCCAAAAGGAGCTATGGGGGCAACACACGCTGTGTTCCACTGTGTGAATACCCCGACCTTTCACAGCAATGCACACATGTCGAGGTAATTGAGTTATCACTGTTTGCAGCTACATTAGAGGAGGTGTGATTGTCTACTTTGGAGGTGTAACAGCAAAAGTACAAGGAGCATAATAAACTGCCTGCTCTAAGGGAATTCTAGTTAAAGCAGTATCACAGGTCAACAGTGAAGTTTTAGCTTTCAGGGATTCTGCACTGGCTAATATGAGGCAACTTCTGCTGAAGAAGCTAAGCTTAAGGACAAGATTAAGTTGTGGCTGTTAATGCTGAGGTTGCTGCTGTAAGCAATTAAAATAACCTAAAAAGGATGGATGAAAGCTTTGCAGCATTGCATGAAAAAATCCATAGGTATTGAGAAAAAAATCCAAAAGCCGATCTACTTACACTAATATCACTTCATAGATTAAAAAAATAATGTAGATATATTTCTATTTCCAAGCTAAAGAAACTGCAAAAATATGGAAATGAAACCTACATCCACTGCTACTGAAAAGCATCCATGTGGTCCACTGAGAAATGTACAAATGATGGAAAACTGGGGATTAAATGCATCCTGTCTCTGCCAAAATAATTACCTCCCCCACCACTGAAGATATCACAAGGCAGAGACTACTTTCCAAAAAAAAACTAATGGTGCAAAATAAGACAAAGCTTGCTGGGAGCAAGTCCCAAGTGCATTTGTATTACTCAGGATTGTGTTACAGGACCTTAACAGAGGACATCAGACTCATAAATCTACAGGAGCATCAACAGGAAGAACCATTCAGTAGACCAGCTAATCCAATTTCTTTGGTGCTTAATGTTTTGTATGTCACCACAGTTATCAGTGGACACCATCTAGTCTACTTTGGGCCGGGGCGACCGTAAACAAACAGTGCTGCGAACAGAAATAAGCACTGCTAATGCTTTTACAGCAGGAGGGTAGAGATTTGTTCCCAAAAATAAGGTTATACGGCGCCAGCTCATGTGTGGGTGCATTGGAAATGAGACAAAAATTGAGAAATTATCTCAAATTTTGGTCCTCTGCAGGACTAATGGTGGGCACAAAATACCCACTAATGTGATGATGCAAGCTGATTTCACAAGCTTGCAAGAGAGGCGGTAACTTCTGGAACGTCATGGCTGCTTTTTAAATCAATGCCCTGGTCTCCTTAAAATCTGCATGCACGTGACCACACTTAAATCTGAATCCACACTTTACATTCACCAGCACAATGTCAGAGATGATGCAGAAAGAGAGGAATGAGTAAAGGCAGAGAGAGAGAGGTGAGCGTTTATTTAAAAAAAACATCTGCTGCACCATCTTCCCTAAAATCTTAAAGCATGACTGAGTATAAATTAAGGCAGTTATTTTAGATCGAGGCAGGAGAGAGCAAGACTAATATTTTAAGGGCTCTTTCTTTTTCACACAGTGTGACAGAGTGACTTCATAAAAACAGTGGCTGGTTGTCCATATAGATTCTTCTAATTCACTTTATCTTGCAGCAGACCTGTTATTTGGTTTATATGATGGGCAACAACTTTATGACTTTGGATCAGTTAATAATCAATACTCATGTCTGGTTAAATCCAGCAGGAGAACCTGTAGCACTGGCAGAACACTGATGAAACTGCAAGAAACTGCTGTCTATTCACTGACATGGAGTTAGCAGGTAATGTTTTTTTTTTTTTTTTAATCGGAGATGAACCGTTTTCTGCAACACGCACTTTTCTCATAAAGACGAACAATGACTTGACTTTTAGGAACATTTAACGCAACCTCACAGGGTGATGGTAGATACTCAAATTTGGATGTTATTAACTGATCTTTAGTTATTTGTCTGAAGCACATTCATGTTTATTCATGATCAATTGGGAGGCTACAATTTAAACGTTTCTACTATTTTGTCCAACCGATTCATATCAATGAGTGTAGGCTAAATAGCAACCCAACTCTCTGTTTAATGGAATCCACTATTAACTGCAGGACTATCTGACTCATTAGCTTTAGCTACTGTAGGTGTACCTAATAAACTGGCATCTGAGAGGAGGTAAATGTAAGTACAGACACATCTTTGCTGTCCTTCCTGAGGCATTTATGGAAATGTTTCCCCGCATTGAAAACACATCTTTAATTTTCTCATTATTATTCATTCTCTGAAGACCGGAGATCTCAACATTGCACCATGTTAACCTTAACGCAGTTACAGTTACAACGCGGTGAACTCATAAACAATTAATTTCATGGCGACGAAGTTTAGAACAAAACACAAAGAAACTACTTAGTTTTTTCCAAAACATTACACTGAGGATAATCTCCTTTGTTGGAGTCGAGTTCATATGTCACAATGAATCAAAGTCAGTGTGTGAGACAAACAATATTAATGGTTTTTTATTAAGATATGCAGGAAATTTGCTTTGAAAATAGAACTGCACAGATTACTTGTTATCTCTTCACACCTGTGTGGGCACACAAACACGAGCTTGCTATTGGATGCGGTGTTTGACAGTACAAGTGTAATTAATGGAGTTGGCTGCAACAACCCGTATCCCCCGAACTCTTTGCCTTCAGTTAATTCTGCTGAAGACTCCCCTCCACCTGATGATGAGCGAGTGATTTCTGCTGTTGTCATAAATAACACTCAGCTCGCATGGATGACATCCAAGTCGACTTCATATCAGCAATAGTCCAGAAACCTCCTGCCTTGGCAAACAGCTGGGCTAGATTCATCATTTTCTATTGCTCTTTCCCCCCCATCATGTTTTCCCCCCGCTCCATCCCATTAGCCTCTGTCGCACCATGCATTTAGTTCAAGGATTATCAATCAAAGAAAAATCTTTTTCCAATAGGAAGTCACTCTGATGCGGCAGTATTTTCTTGTAAGATGATGGAAAGTATTGAATGATATCTAATATTTGCAAACGTAATCTGTTATCGTGAGGCTCAGAATTCAAAATAACAAACATTGTGATTTTAAAATTCCCTTTAACTAATGTACCAATCATAAAACTGCTATGTTTATGTTGTTTTATTCTATTGTTGTTGTATTTTTTTTAAATATTTTTTATGTCACAGTATTGATGTTATATGATGAAAGAAGTCTCCTTAGAATAAAGAAATTCCTGATAACTACTTTGAGTAACTAAGAACCATTAAATTAATTCAATATTACGGCAAAAGTAAATTCAATTTGAAAATTGAAGCAAATCTGTGTTTTTACTCAGAAAATAAAGCTAGCCTGGAATCCGTGCTTATTGGAGCCTCAAAACACAGTCAATAAATAATTTTCAAAATTCAATGAGAGGAGCAAGGAATGAATCATGACGAAATGCTGTGTCATTCTCACTGCATTGCACTGATAATCTGTTTCTCTCCCATTTAACTCAGATATTGTGCTTAATGGTCTTGAGAAAACAACATTTTAAAACGTGTTGTCATGTTGCTTCGTGTATTCAGTCTTTTTCTTTTACTGCTTTGACTGTAAAGATGGAGACTCAAACATGATTTTAAAGGCGTACATGCTTTACATTTCTGCACTAATGTTCCTCAAGCTTATGGAAAGCAATTATTACGTTGTTGCTGTGAATCACAGTGAGGAAAGAAATAATGAATCTCTCTAATTAATTATGGTGGAGCAAACGTAATTGCTTGAGTGCTTTCTGTTAGACGAGTCCTTTTCAAGAAGTTGGATCTATTCATTGCAAATGGCTTGTTGTAAAGATCCACACTGATTCAAATAATGAAAGATGTTGCACTTACGTATGGGTTGAATAACCCTTAGCGTGTCTTCATAAAGCAGTTGTAGCGGCCCTTTGGGTCTTTTGAGCAACCTTTGAGATGCATTTAACTTTTCTACTTTGCACAAGGTGACTGCAGACTGTACTAATGTAGTTTACAGCACACTTCACAGGAGTGCCCTCTACCACATGCAAAGTTCTGCAGATGCTAATACTAATACTGGAAGTTGGTGTTAAATTAAATGATTCCAGTATGTTCACTGTCAGATATTCCAGTGATTGTCAAAGCCGTAGCGAGACTAGTAACGGACTGAACCCTGGTCATTGATGTACAAAGTGTCATCAGGTTTTTCCTGGGTAGTTATCTGTTCACAGGTTTTCAGTAGGTGTTCTGCTTATCGGCTTTCCTCCAGGGAGGATGCTTGTATGTATGAGCCACTGCCAAAGGATCAGTGCTACCTGAAATAAACTGGATATTGATTCAGTGCGGACCGGTCCCCAAGACGGCTATTTGAGGGTACAGCATACAGATGGTTTGTCAGCAAACAGCTATGAATTCAGACCCCTCTGTGACTCAAAAGTGTCTTCTTTTGGTGATAGAGCGTGGGATTCCCCTCCAGTTAAGAGGCCACCTCGAACACAACAATGACAGGGAGGCCACCTCAGTCAATCTTCCCTCCTAGATATTACGCTTCAATATGACTTATGTACAACAACAAACATGTTTATACCCTTAGTGGATAGCTGAAAATAGAGAGATGACAGCAAATCAGGGACACTACAGTTCATGAGAAACGCGTTTGGGAAAACAAATAAATATTCCTGGAATTTGATATCTCTGCAGACATAAGGGGTCGTATTACGTGTGCACTTTTTAGGATGCACGCTGCGAACAACAACCGAGAGAACGACGACATTCATTGTGTAATACTGCTGCCATGTAATGTGTATATCAAAACTGTCTCAAAAACTGGTAATTGGGTTGCTGCTGAGCAGGCTATCATAGATGAGTTGTGCAGTGACAGCAGCCATTAAGTTGTGTACAGAGAGCACCGGGCTGGCTGTAGGCCTCCAGGGAGATATGTCAGAGCCTTTTAGTGGAAGAGGAGAAGAGTGATGGAGCACCCCACCCTCATGTATCTCCCACTCAATGAGCAGCAAGACCACTTAAAGAATACCGATGATTGGCAGCCCGAAATCTACAAACTGCTTATTGTGCTGTTAAAATATGTATGAATAATACATGCCTGGGAAAAGGGCGCAGTGTCTTAAAATGAACCCATGTATCAATAGCTCCCGCACACACCTTTGAGGTTAATAAATATTCTGTCGGTACTGCTTTTATAGTGATTTTTTGTTTTATGGATCTGTGGTTTGTCTTTGGGTGTTTGGCCACTTTTTGTTTGTGGTTGGTGCAATACAGTAGCAGTTAGAGCAGCTACACTCGCACGGGATGATGGTACAAGATGAGAATATATTCAACTACATACAATATACAAAAAGGCAAAATAGAGGATGTTTCTGAATAGCTGAATTTCCAGCAACAATGACAGGAAAAAGTTCTTGCAAATAACTGTCTCCTTTTGCTGCTTTGCTATCAAATACATTTTATTGACACAACAAATTGTGAATATAATACATAAGAAAAACATGTGTTCCATCAATATGAACAAAAGACAAAAGCATTAGTTGAAAATGGTTATGCAGTTACAGCCAATGTTTCCTTACTTGAATACATACAATGTGGCAGCAACTCAATCTGTGGGTTTGGAAATGGCCCTATACTATGTGTGAGGGATGGTTTTGTCACCCGCGAGACGAAGCTCGAATCCACTCACATGGCATTTTAATCGCTGCAAATCAGCCTAATTGTACCCTCTCTCTCATGATGGCAGGAGGTTCTGCTCATTGATTTTTATCACCCCGGTCATTGTGGCACATCCTTGCACATTTCCAGTACACCATATCATATTTCTTTTCAGCGGATCAAGGTGGGAAGTGAGAAAAGAAACAAAAAAACAAAACAAAACAAAAAAAAAGATATTCATGTGTGTTGTTCCAGAGGAGCTATTTGAATGCAAAACAGCAGCACAACACACACAGGTGATTAGTATGCTGGTAATATCCATATTCTTAAGGTCATTAGAACAGATAAACACATGCAGCACATTTGCAGAATCCTTAATGCCAAATTGTCTGCTTTCTCTCAGGGCAGAGACAGCTGTGAAATGTTCCTCAACAGGCCCAAGTCTCATAATATTTCCATTTAAATGCCAGGACAAAGAATACCAAACTGCAGTGTTATTCAGAAAGAGGAGCAGTCTTTAGGCTGACAAGATTAGCTTCTTTATCCTCTGCCTCCTACTCCACTCTCTGTGTCAGTGTGCCGAAATAAGCCTTTCCTCGAGCCCTTTCTCGAGACATGCTAAACAGTGGGTTCTGCTGGGCACCCTCAGGCAACATCGGAGCCAATCCCCCCTCTTATTGCGTGCCCTCAAACAAGTTTCAGCATTTTGAAGCATCTCGATTATCTCAATTTGATCCTCTGCGCTAACAGGTTATGACGTAATGGGAGCCTGATTGACCTGCCTCAAATCATTCTCAAAATGCTTGTATGCATATGTTAGGAGTAACATTTTGCTGCCAGTAATATTTAAATCATTGCAAATACCGCTGGGCATAAATATGAAATGAAATGCAATAAGCCTTGAGAACCCACAGGAATCCAAATGAAATGTATTGAGTAATGAGCAGCAGAGTGGGAAATGTCCACAGGTCACAGTGAAATGTACAATGTGTGTGCTACATCTCTTTTAAGTTGCACATGTGAAAACCTCTCCCTCCATCCTGTGATTGCATCTTGTATGTGTTTAATTACAAATATCTTAAATAGTCACAATTAAAACCTTCCACATGTAATTTTTCAGTGCTTATAGCAACCATTCCCCTGGGAATCACACGCTATGTGTCTTAGACTATAAGACCCCCAACCCAGCCGTGTATTGCACTGAATTGCCCCAGTTCAAATTGAATTGACCTGTTGTTGTGTGGACACACAGCCTTTGACTTGTGTCTTTAGCTTGGTTCGAGACCTCTGAAATGCCGCCGTCATCTCACATATTTTCAGGTCAAAAAGGTCTGTTGTTGTCTCCCCAGTGGGAAAAACAACAGAGCCACTGAGACCTCCGTGGCATAAGGATTAACAATGGGGGCATCATCCTTCCATCTTCCAGAGTGCATTACAAACTAAGGTGGCAACCACTTTGGATGGGATTGATGCAGCTGCACAGGTTGCAGCAACACCTTACAATAAAAATAATAACAACAATTTAAATCAACACATATCACAAGGGAAAATACAACGAGGGTATAGAAGAAGTTGAACCCCATCTTCGCACGACAGATATTACAAAGACTCTACATGCTTATCCGATATCCCGACATGAATGCTGACAATGGCCGTAAATTGTGTGCAACGCAATCACCCAATATATTCCTAAGGATGCAATTTAGTCAGGGCAACCATGTAGTGGTTTCAACCCCGCACAACAATGAAACGAGAGCTTTTACAAATAGCCTTGGTTACAGTTCATGTTCTGGAATAACATTTAAGACAGGGCCGCATGGTTCAGTATTTACAGTACTGTTCAGTGAAAGATAACAATAAAGCCTCTATGTCTGTAAGAAACAAGTTCTCACATTAAACTACTAAAACTGTTACAAATCACTGTTGATCAACACTACAGTTAAGGTTCAGGGATAAAACTTACTTAGTTTAGGTTCAGGGAAAGATAGAGGTTTGGGTAATAAACAAAGTACTGTGTAAAGGTTAGAGAAACATGGTGATGCACGTTTGTGAGAGCTGTGCTGCTGCACTCTCCAAAGTTGATAGCTTAAGATCTATCAGACTCCCCCTTCCCCCTCTAGCCCAGAGCAGTGGGAAGGCTTCCACCATCTGAAACTTCCAGCCAGCCAGCTAATTATTGAATCAAATCAACTGAATCCCAAATCCTCTTCCATGTGTGAATACCAGAGACATGCATATCTTAGTTCTGTTTTTTTTTTTTTTTTGCACTCTAGATTTGCTTACGTGGATAGTGTTGTTGGCTGTACTTTTTTTTGGTTTGCAAAGAGAATAAAAACCCTTATGTATCCTGCCTCTCACTTCACCTGGGAATTCATTGCATTACAGGTCTTGTTAGGCTTGTGAGAGATTGGTTGTCAAGGATACAGTAATTAACATGTGGTTAAGGCTATGAAGCAATTGTGGTCATGCCTTAAAAAAACAAATGTTGACTGTCGATTGGAAATGGAAATGCAACAGCTGTTACGCTTGGGAGGACAGTCTCTGGAGTGAGGTAAGCATTGCTACTAATAGGTTTTGGGATTTGAATCTTGGCCTGGTTCTTTCCAAGTTTGCATGTTCCCCCGTGTTCATGTAGGTTTCTTTCCTCTTTATGCATGTTGCGATCTTCCTTCGGCAAACTCTGGGATATTCACCAGCATGCGTGGTATGGAGCTGAAAACATCTACCTCCCGGTGGAAAATGCATTCAACTTGAGTTTAGAATTAATTGCTGCTGAATTAAGAACACTTCAACAGTGCTTACAATGCTAAATTCTAAATTGTGAAAGTGCCTCTTGTGATTTTAAAAATGTATCAGTTAGTTACCGGGGCGTTGAGCTATCAAATAGGAAAAGGACCCAAGCTGAAATCCCGAGTGGCCACTAGACAACACTTTTTCTAATTTCACTCGAGCAAAACATAAAGTATGCACGAGGGTGTGCTCCGTATTTGGGTGGCATGAGGTGTGACATGGCTCGTCGCAGTAATCCTTTCACAACTAAAAGGACAAAAGTCACCAGATATCTGCCCGTTTGAAAACCTGCCTTTACAGGGGAGGCGACTGAACATCAGCTCCACTGACCTACCAACAAAATGTGTTGACCTCTATCTGGAGTACCGACCATCACACATATTTGGCCTTCAAGACACAGAAAGAAAAAAAAGTCATTTTTGCCAGTGTTGTGTTTACTGAGGCTCTAGTGGAAGTCACAACAAGTGTCCTTTTCCTTGATCCCGTCACTTTCCACTATTACGTCTAAAGACAGTCAATACTGTAGCTCTGACCTCCAGTCGCTCTCAAGCAGATTAGCAGCAGTCGGCCTCAACAACACAACACTGCTGTTATGATTCTCTAAATCATAGCACAGTGGAGCTCAACAGTCAACGAGGCAAACCATTAGTTAGACATTTGTGCACAAGCAGAATTGATCTTAAAACTGCACTACTAGCTGTTTGTTTTGCACTCAGAACAAGCTGCCAAACTCAGAGCCTTAACATTATCACCTTACCAGTAATTTTGGCATGTTAGCAAACGTATACATTTGCATACCCGGCAGACGAGGAGCAACATTAGCATTCGTTTGGGGTCTTGTTTTTGGCCATCTGGCAAATTTACTATTCGCTAGACTCATTTTGGTTTCTACCAACTTTGGGTTTTCTTTGCAAGTTACTTGCTGCCGTTTTGGTGAAAAGCAGATAGCAAACAGTGGGTTTTATCCGAACTTGCTCTCTCTTTTTAATCACTGCCGGATATAGTGTTGGTAGTGATACTGAAACATGCAGAACTTTGAGGGACTATAAATCGACACACTACTGCACAGTTGGATAATTCTTTATCCACATCTGTATCCTCATCATACAATTTTGATAAAGTTCAAGATCTAAATTCAGTCGACCTATTTCCCTACACTGGTAAATGTTATCTGATGATTATCTACTGGCTGACATGTAGTAACTGGCTTACTTATCGACAGTGTTTAATTAGTAATACTGTGTTTGACATTGAGGGTCAAGTATTTGTATGACAGTGTTTAGGAAGCATTGGTTCCTTTTGGCCCTCTCAGCTTTCAACACACAGCATTCTGGTCCTCTGCCTTAAGAGGTATCATCACAAAGCAGTTCCTCGTCTCCCACACATCTATGAAGCTGGCTGTTGAAAGGGTGAAAATACTTATTCAACACCTATAAGGTTGGGATCAATAAGTAAAGGTCATTGCAAGAGGGGTCAAGCATGCCAATTACCAAATATAGAAGACTGAAAATTAATTATTTGACCTGAAGTAATGAGATATACTATGGTATACAACTTGACAAATATGTATTGCATTTTTTTTCCATTTGGTTTTACCATGTCTACGTATTTACCACAGGGTTACATTTATTCCCAACAACTGAAATTGAGTGTGTGAAATAACAGGTGACCTTTGTTTAAATGCTGGAATACTACATGAATATACCCCATGAAAACAAATACCATATAAACAAAATGTTTCCAATATTCAAAATGTATTTACTTGAACTAAAGGGCCCTTACACTGTAAAAAAAAAATCGTAAAAAAACGGTAATTTTCTGGCAGCTGGGGTGCCAGAAAAATACCGTGAAATAACAGAAAATTACTTTCTCATAAAAATACAGTTATTTTCCATAATAAAAATACAGTTTGTAGTTGTAATTTTAACAAGATTTCCCTTATTTTCAGGTTGCTTTTAACGTTTAATTACAACCATTTTCACATTTTAAAACAATTAAATTCTCTAGAAATATAGTAAGTACACGTTGTATTACAAATAATAATGCTTAAATTTACAGAAATGTGCTGTTATTAGTTGGTTTTATAACATTATTTTATAGAAAAAGGTTGTATAATAATTTATATTTGATGTAATATAACTATATATGACACATGAAATAATGTGATTCATCTTTCAAAACATGTCAAAAAACTGTTGAAAAACTAGTTATTGGGTTTAAAATTACAACAATTTAATGTTTATTTTAGATCACGTCAAATGTATATTTAGTTATTTTATGTTGTTTTTAACATTTAATTACAAACATTTTAGGTTTTAAAACAGTGAAATTACCCATAAAGATGGTAAATTAACATTGAAACAAGAACAGCTACAATTTCCCATTCTCAGTATTTTTATTCAACTGTAACAGGTAACCATTATTACAGCAATATTCAAAAATCAATTACATTAAAATGACTCTGAAACAAACAAAAAAATCTACTGAATTGGAAATGAAAAAAAAAAAGTTGAGTTACCAATTTACAGTATTATTTCTATCCAAGGCATCCATAACTCCATAACTGAGCACTTCTTATTCCCTCCACTTGTAGTCTGACATTTTGGTCATCAGCGTGAAAACTTTTGGACTGACTGCAGGTTGTTTTTGGTGGTGTTCCACTCCACTTTTGATCCCTTGTCTCGATTTCTCTTGAAGAGGCACCTGTCTAATGAAAAGAAAACAATTTTAGTAACTGTGGACTGTACTATATTTGTATACCTTTGCAAAAAGGTTACACAACAGTGCTTTGGGTGCCTTGAAAAGCACAATATAAATACACAAAGATGGCATAGTGACTTTAAAAGTCTGCTATAGAACATATTACACACCATACATGTAAATGTACTTCACAAAAATCCTTTTAAAACTTACCCATGACTGCTGCAACGCGGCGAAACTCCTTCCTGAAGTGATCCTGGACATCCACGTCGACCGACAGGCGACGAACAAAGTCCAGGACGAACACCTTCGACACCGACTGCAGGCACTGGCGATGAGCGCACGGAAGTTCTCCCCTGCCTGCTCCACCGTCCTCCTGGCCGTCAGGTTGTTGCTGGGGGCAAGAACACAGACAACATCTGGTGTACGTGGCACAATAGCACTCACCAGCTTGATCCTCAGGTCCCTGGTGCAAGCCCCCGGCGTCGCCATGGCACCAAAGGAAAGGCATCCCTCCGGCATCGTGACAAACCCATCCACGATGCTGCGAAGGTGGGAGTCCCCAACAAGAAGAACAAACTGGAACAACACAACGGAGAATTATTATCATGCAAACAAGATTATGATCAACATCAAACATCATTTGTCAAATGACTTCCAAAACAACATTACCTGTTTGCCTGGAGAATCTGGTGGGATGACCAACTTGTGGCCCCTGCCGGTACAAGCAGAAGTTGGCCACTTCCTCACGGCATGGCGATGACCAGTTCCATGGGCTAGTTAAAAAGACAAAATCAGTCAGAAATGTCATTCATAATTTATAATAATTATATAAGCATAGCTCTTTCCACTAGGTCAGGTGTACAAATATAGTGAGAAAACACCTAACAATTAAAGTAAAACATTCAATGATATTAAAAAACGTTTGAGTACAAACCAGAGGGTCTGCCGGAGAAAGAGATGACAGGCTCCTGCCTGTCACACCGATCCTCCATCCTCTGCTTGGCAGCAACGGACAGCCAGTGGTTTTACCCGTGAGGCATCCTAAATGAAAAAAAGGCACACTGGACAAAAACGTTATCAGGAATATAACAGTGAAAACTTGTATTGAATGCAGTCAAAAAATAGAAACCCATTCCTCTGGTACTCAAAGTGTCCACTGGTCTCCTCCCTCTGATGATTTTCTCCACTGCAAAAAAAAAAATAATAATTGTGGTTATTCATATAACATCAAGTCATATATCATATCATTAAAATGTAATCTCAGACCACTTATCATACAGAGCTGGAATCTAATCTCTATAATATATAAACATTCTTAAACATACGTCAGCAGTGGAAACAAAGTGTAAAATATATATATATATTATACATATACAAATTTTGAATTTATCTTACACAGGCTTGCCCCAGCTATTACAAACTCAAACCTTTATAAGCCAATTAATTATTGCAGGAGGCTGCACGTGTACACATTAACATGCTGTATATCATACACACAGACACTTCGCTTGCGCTTCAAGACTTGTGAAAAAAGTGCATGACTAACAAAAATATCCATCATATCTCCCCTGTCCCTATTGAACTTGAAACTGCATGAGACACCGCCATGGATATTATGTCTTTTCTTGCAGTGGGATATCTGTGTAAAAACGCTGAGTAACTACCGCAATAAATATGAAATTAACAAATTAATTTAAATGCAAACTCATGGTGGAAACCAAAGCACACGACAAATACTACTTAGCTCAAGACCGTAAAACAAACTCACGGTAAAAGGCAGAGCTCGAAAAAGCTATTTACCTCAAGGCCACCAGTCAGCCAGCCAGGTAGCTAGCTAGCTAGCTACCTGAATAGCGGACTTAAGCTAACGGCCTTTAACTCAACCACACAGGACAAGATAAGTTATAAATAAAACACGTAATTCTTTTAACATAGTAACCACTATTAACTTTAAGAAAGACAATATGTACCAGTGTTGATAGTGTCATTAGCTGTATCAGCCCATGTTGTTGCTCGCTAAAGGACATAGCTACGAGATAGCCTACCAAGCTAACATGTGCATGCTAAATACAGATTAAAATTCATTAATAGTTCAAATAACTCACGGTTCGTTCGTGCGTGCACCAAAAGCTGTCCCAATGTGGTCTCCTCTCGTTGTCCAAGGTCCAAAGTGTCAAAAGCCAGTCCAATGTCCAAAGCCAAATATCCAAAAGCCTCTCGTGAGATTCGTAAATGCCGCTCGGAAAGATCTGGAATATACGACTGGCCGATTGAAGACGCAATGTAGTGTATACTGTCTCACTATTAGCCAATCACAGCGCTTAAAGATGGACGAGAGCACGTCACAGATTCGACACGCCACAGACATGTCCAGACACGAAAAATAACTAAACAGGAAAAAGAAACGCGGCGACAGGAAGTCCACAAAATAAAAGCGCTCTATATGTCGGATTTATATAAAATATGAAAGCAAAATCAAACATGACTTACACTGACATATTTAAAACAACAATACGTATTACTATGTTGCCATAGTTTACAAATGTATGCAGTGAATTAAGTAAGCCATGACACTCGTATGCGCTCCTCCTCATGTGTCAAATTTGGCCGGAAGAGCCTCCAGACGTTGCTCACGCTTCCTGTCGAAGATTGGGAGGACGCTTTGAATGCTGTTACCGCGCCGTTATGTCTCCATGTAAGAGGGAGTGACGTTTCCAGTGGGTCGCTACAGTCCCAGTGTTGTGGAACTTTGCACCCCAGTCGAGCATGATGACTTTAATCGTCTGATATGGTAATCGACATGAAAATTCAAGCAAGGGACGACCAGCGACGTGGCATGTGGCCAGGCCAGGCTGCCCTGCACTGGCAGGCGTTCGTAGCACTAACCGAGTTGGCTATGCAAGGGCCCATTCATCACTGCGCAGTTTTAATTGTAGTTGTTTTCAATGAAAACATAAGTCAATTAACAAATAAATTATAGTAAAATTAGAAATTAAATAGTTATTTTACTATTCATTTCTCAGTCATTTTAAATGATTTTTTCCCCTTTTTTTAGAGTTTTAAACTTGAAATTTACAGTTTATTCCCTTAAATAACAGACACATATTTGTGAAATTACAATTTTTTTTTACAGTGTAGGCTTTTGCATGCAGCACTATTGATTACAAGAGTAGCATAACAAGGACTTTAAGTGTAAAATGTGATGTCTTTTAAGTGAACCACCACTTAGACCAAGACGTAAATTAGCATAATTCCCTAAAATGTTTCAAATTCCCCCAGTATTGCCTGAGAGGGTCACGTCCATCACATGAAGACAAAGATTTCCCATCCCAATCCTTTGTGTTGTTAAGTTACAATTTTGACTTCATCTTGACTCTTTATACAGGACAGACCTCCTGTACACTTTTACCCAAGCAGTTCCTTTCAGTAACAAGTATGTGTATCTGTAGCTTCCGCAGAGACTTCATGATGAAAGACATTTTCAAGCGGTCACAACTTAAAATGAGGAAATCAAATATCGATTTCACTCCACGTGAGAGTCGTGATTCTGGAGAGGATAGACCACAGGCATCAGATCTTAATCAAGTGTCGGGAGAGATGTAGAGATGCCATCTGGTGGTCCAATTTCAGTCAAGCTGTTAAGAGAAGCATGTTCTCTGCAAGAAGCACGGGCCCTGTGAGCCTCTCATCACAGCACCATAGGCGGCACTCCCGTGGTAAAAGCTGGCAAGCTGCTGTGGTGACTGAAAAACTTCGGTCCAGAGCTCAAGTCGCAGCAGTTTCAAAAGTTTTCCAATTTGTTTGCAATGCAAATGATGTGGTGGCTCTTCGGCCATGAGACAGGCTCCGTGCTGAATGTCAGCAAGTGATTGTTTCAGTGCTATTTTTTCATATATTAGGCGTCAACAAGTTCTAGGTCATGTATATGTGTGACTGGCGTGTCTGTCTTGTTGTGTCTTTTATTGCATAAGCTTGCGAGTCTTGGAGCAAAGTGTTTCTTCTGAAGCCGACATAACCCGTTGGGATGTCATGTGCATCCCACCATCAAGCTAAGTTTTTAGCCAAAGAGAATACAAAACAACAAAGAATGGTGTAATCGCTGTCTGTCAAGCTACGACAGCTAACCATAACCCCAAATTTTCTCATTTGAAGCTCTCTGAAAAGAGAAAATTGTTGACTACAGTATTGCAGAAGAAAGTAGATACTCCCAGCATTGAGTGAGAAAAAGATATCTATCTATCTATATCTATCTATATCTATCTATATCTATCTATATCTATCCATCTATCTATCCATCGCATTTAGACACCAAAAAAACAGTAAGAAGGCAATAAACAACTAATGCTATTCCAACAGTTCCTGTATGTTTTAGTAAACTCAATTTAAAAAGGTTCATTTTCACCCACGCACATTACATTGGAAAAAATGCAAGATTCTGTTTCCTTGTGTTAATTGTTCATCTACCTCTTGTCGTGTGCTTAACATATTAAAAAAATATGAATCTCAAGTGATGCAGTAAAGTATGAAGGATGTGATTTGAATGCCTCTACCGTGGCCATATCTTCCACTTCATTTGGAAATGTATCATATTACAAACGCTAAACCCACTCTTAACTTGAGCTCAGCTGTAACTTTTGATGTAAGCACCTGCACAATGCAGTGCAATCTGACAATTACCCTCTACAACTACCCTCACAAATTCTCATTTTAGTGAACAGTGGAGATGCAGTGGTTGCATGCAACACACTTTAGAACTGTGTGTTAGCAGCAGCTAGCTATCAGACAGCTTGCCCTCCCAAGGGCAGATCCCGATTGTTTCCAGGGATACTCAAGTTGATGAACAGAATTATGCTCCACAGATTCCTCACAGGTTGTACACTCCTCCATTGTAATTTTCTTGAAAAGCATGACCTGAGCACACCAGGTTGCTGTCCTGGGGTGGCAAGCTGCTGTTTTGCTGATGAGTTACTTTACAGTGTTCACACTGAGCAATTGCCCTCAGTTTACCTCTGTGTTGGGAGCCCTCTGTTCAGCCTGCACATGCCGAGCATCTGTGAATGAGAGGCTCGGGCTCACGTCCAGGAAGCGCTCCGTTGCAGAAGGAGACGAAACCCTACGTTCAAACTGCATGTGTTTTCTCGTTAAAATGAATAGCAAAGGGTTTTTAAGCTTTATTGCCCCATTGAGCATTTATTGAGCATGCATGCTGTTTTTGAACACCCCCCCACGCACCTACACTCAGCATTAAATGTTTGGCTGGTTTTATGCTGCTCCTCAAATGTATTATTTAATAATTTGTGGACTTTTTACTTTCAGACGTGCGTATAAAGGGAAGGGTTGGCAGAAACATCTGTAGACATCTCCAAATATGGCCCATGTTCAACTTGGTTTTGCAAGCTTTCTTGGGCCTATATAACATGAAAAATCTGGTTCATGTAAAGTTTTTTCGAAATACATATATAGATAGATATGCGCACTTTAAAAAGAAAATAAGAAATGATAAAAGAGAGAAAAGCAGGAAAAGAAAAGCACTACATGAAACCACTTCCATCCCAGTTAGAAAGGGGTAAATCAAGCTGACAAAAACGCATGCAGATTATGATTAGGCTGCCAAACTGTCAAGGAACTGACTTTGTGAAGAAAAAAAAAACATTAACTATGGAAATAATTTATACTAACAAAAGGGGGAAAAAATCAGTATTTTGTGTCAGAGTGAGGGATCAAACCACAGTTAAATACCCATCTCTCTCTCTCTCTCTCTCTCTCTCTCTCTCTCTCTCTCTCTCTCTCTCTCTCTCTCTCTCTCTCTCTCTCATATATATATATATCACAATAATGGCAATACTGAAATGCCACTCTACTGAAAAGGCCAACCGTGGGGGATGGGCAAACAACCAGCACAGCCGCTATCTGGCCCAGAGCGTCCAAATGGTTCTGAGAGAGAGCACTGGTGTTAGAGAACCATGGACAGCGCTCTTTCTAGTCAAGAGACATTCATATATCGGAGGCGGATAACCTATGTCTAAGACAGAGAGAGAGATAAGCAGAAAGACAAAATCATCAGCTTGTTGATTTGACTTAATTTGCCCGACACTGTTAGTTATTATATTGTTCACTGCAGTCGTCTCTCAGTGGGAGAAAAGGATCGGCTAGAACTGGCTAGATTAATATTTCGGTGTAAAAGGTGTGTTTAGTGAGTGCAAAGTGAATCTTGGACTTGCTTCATTGGCACAAATTTGAGCAGTGGAATGTTTGGGTTGAATAAACACATAAAGCACAATGTGTAGTTAACAAAGGTTATATCGACTTGTATTTCAATGCTTTCAAGCTCTACTCAGAAAAAATGAGAAGCAGGCAGGGGCAAATTATATAACTATATATAACTAAAGTCATCATTATGTGCTCAAATGCAAACTTGTAAAATGTTTTTGAAGAGAGACTTGAATAAACAGTTGAATGGCAACAGCTATGTAAAATACATATTAGAGAGGCAATTATAACCTTTTTTATTTCCTAAAAACATGCCCTAAGTAGCTTATAATTTAAGTAAAAAGAGACCTACCAAGATTTATTTTGAATCAAAGCAAATATATCAACAACAATACAAAATGTATCTCCTGGTAATTTCAATTTTTTAATGAAAATATAACTATACAATTATACAATATAACATGATAACAACAAAGTAAAAGGATAAGACTGTTTGAAAATAGTTTGACAGTTGAAAATATTTTTGGGACAGTGGTTACTCTGGAACTTTGCTGTCAATTGTAATATAGAGAAAATCAGAATCAGCTAAAATGTGAACCAGGCCAGACTTTGAAGAATGTGAAAATCAAAGCTGGCCAAGAAAATTGCACCGGTGCATCTCTAATCCCTTTATGGCTATCCCTAATATGACTTTCATTTTCGAGGCAAAACTCCCTCTGTGGCATATGCAATGATTAAAGGCACATTTTTTTCTATGTCTTTGTTGTCATAACACACCACTGCAGGTTGACACGTGTAAACTGGTCAGAATACAAAATTACCTACCTTAACGCTGCAGAAAGCAGCATTATTTTTGACAGGGACAGTGCACATCTTCCTAGCTGTAGAGTTAACTGTAAGCTAATTTGCATCTAAATTCATCTATATTCATTCCCTGGGTGAACACATGTGGTACTAACTATGTCTTTAGTCTGCACACCAGGTCCAAACTTAATGCAACTGACATCCATTGACAAGCATCAAACAACCAGTGTGCTGTTGTGTTTCTTTCTGTAACAAATGCATTGTATAATAGAGTATCAATATATTAGAGTACTGCATCGTGATTGCTCCCATAAGGCTTCCTAGTGTTTTAACAGAGTCCGTGGCTTTGTGTTAATTAAAAATTCCATCTGCTTAGGAGACCCTGCGTCTTCTCTGTGATGGAAAAAAGCCTTTTTGCAATATCCTCTGTGTAATCTCACAATGGAAGGCGAGGCTGAGCTCAATCAATTTAACTCGTGAATTGCTGTCAGACGTGCGATGAGCTATAACAATTTAATGTGTTCCCTTTCTTCCAAAGCGTTACCGAGGGTATTTTTCTGTGTGAGAGATCAATCTACTGAGAATAAACCAAAAAAATAATTCTCATATCATACACGTTTTGTGGCTTTACTCGCATTGACTGAGCATGGGTCAAGTGAGTAAAACAAAGGCTGTAAATGAACCCATAAAAACATGCTTTTATTAATTGTAGCCTAATTGGCGAAGTTTCGGGAGCAGGACCACACCCCAACAGCACCAATTTCCGCATCCTATAAATAACCACCTGACCATCTCCTCCGCTTCGCTCCCGCACTCTGCGCCTTCGTTTTCGTGACAGCACGCGACTTCGCCTCAAGAAAACGAGCAATTCTGCACGAGCAAACCCGTGGCCCACTTCACAGCCAACTCACCTCAAGATGGACTTCGTCTCTCTTTCCCCTTCCGACGACGACCTCTTCCACCGAGACCACAATTCACCAGAAGCCGGCGTCACCTCCATACCCGAGACCCCGACTTCAGCGGCTCCAACGATGTCCCGGACGCCGGCGTCCCGACGAAACCCAGCTCCGTCTCATCCATGGTCTGTATCCCGCCTCGTTCATCTCTTCTCCATATCCAGGACTATCATAGCTCGCCCGACGAATCATCCAGGTCTCCCAGCCCACCTCCTCCAGCAGCCAAGAGAGGACGGGGAAACGCGCGGACAGAACGTCGCCGTCGCCGGAACTCGCCGACCCCTTCACCGCCGAGGACCGCTCCAGCCTCCCGCCGCCATTCCGACAAACCCGGCCGAACAACTCGCCGGTCGCAACGGCACCATGCTCCAGCCAGATCCCCCGCCCAGCCTCCAGCTTCAAAAATCTCCGACTGGTCGCTTCCGGGTGACGTCACCACCCACACCCCTTCCAGCAGCGACGCCGACGCTCTCCTTAAAGGGACAGTACCATCAAACAACTCAGCCCAAAGGAAACAGAGTGAGAGATCCGCCAGAACTAACAACTCCAGAACCATCACCACCACCTCCCGTCATCCCCACACTCCAGAGGGGGCGCCCAGATGGACGTCAGGACCCTCCAACCCCCACCAGGTTCATCACCACCACCAGCATCAGCAACCAACTACCTATCACCAGCAACCATCACAGCCAGTTCCAGCCGGGGCACCTGACACCGGGATGTCAGTGACTCCCGCTCCCTACTTCCAACTACAGCAGCCAGTTCCAGCAGGGGCTGCTGGCACCGGGATGCCAGCGGCCCCTGCCCCAGTTTTTCATCAACTACCACTGTCCGCTCCAGCTCCTGGCACCGAGATGTCAGCGCCCTGCGCGGGGTGGCAGGGACCCGGGCCATCCCAGTCCCAGCATTCCCAGCAGCCCTGGTCAGCTGGGGTCATCGGCTCCGGGATGCCAGCACCCGGGCCCCCCCCCCAGCAGGCAACCCCTAGCTTCACTCTTTCCACAGCCAACCTCCCTGCTCACCACCCTAACACCTTCATTTCCCGTCCTTCCCCAGTTCCCACCAGCCTACGAAAACAGATATTAGACGGTAATTACATCGACCTCGCACTACTAATCTTGCCTTCCCTCCACCAGACACCCGTCAATAGATCCAACGAAGATTACGAAGGGTGCCCCCACTCTAAAGTGAGAGCACCCACACGTTCTAGAGAACTTAACCCCACAGAGTTTCCTTACGCCTTCTCCCTTTTTCGAGACGTCTTATGCTCCAAATTCCCCATGCGACGACACGAACTGGACGACTATCTGTCCACCATCCTGAACCTTGCCCTCCGCTTCGGAGGAAACGGTTTCTATCAGTACCATATACACTTCGCCTCCCAAGCTGCAGCCCGCCACTCACAATTTAACGAGGCCACCTACTGGGGCACTCTCGATAATGAAATATACTGCCGCATCTTCGCCGCCCGTGCAGCTCTCCAATGCCCCCTTTGCGGCGGCCCATCTCACCCAGCCTCTTCTTGCTCCATCCCCACCCACAATGAGCCGTATCGAAGCCGAACGAGAGCGTCAGCATTCTCCCGCTTGTCGTCGGCTTGTCCACCAGCACCCATATCTCCTAAACGGGTGTCATCCGCACCCTCCACCTTCCCCATAACCAAAGGCATTGATAAAAAAGGCAGACCCATCTTTCACCAAGGAGGACGTTCCATTTGCAACAACTTTAACAGCAACGGATGCCCCATGTCCCAGTGCCGCTTCCTCCACGTCTGCTCCTTCTGCGGCGGGGGCCACGCCCGCCCAGCATGCCCGCACAACCCTACCTCGCCGAAACCAGGTGAGCATTTATCTACACCCATTAACATCACAGCTTTAGCAGAAGCACTTCATAACCACCCCGATCCAGCCTTCGTTCACTTCCTGATTAAAGGATTCAAAGAGGGTTTCCATCCCGGACTTTCCACACAACCATCCATTCCTTTCGAGGTTAAAAACCTTCAGTCAGCTATAACCGATCCAGAATCAGTCGACCGCCTGCTGGCAATAGAAGTCAAGGAAGGCTTCATGATCGGACCATTCGTCCATCCTCCTTTTCCTAACTTTCGCATCAGCCCCCTTGGCATCGCAACCAGGAAATACTCCGGCAAAAAACGCATCATCATAGATCTTTCAGCACCACACGGCAGTACCATCCCAAGCATCAACAGCTTGATCCCGAGTGAGGATTTCTCCCTTCACTATGCCACCATCAACCACGCCATCACCCTCATTAAACTTGCCGGCAAAGGGTCGTGGCTCTCAAAAACCGACATCACCAACGCCTTCAAAGTCCTCCCCATCCACCCCGACTTCTGGCGTTTCTTCGGCGTCCGTTGGCGCGGTGCCTACTACTTCGCCGTCAGGCTCACTTTCGGCTGCAAAAGCAGCCCCAAACTATTCGACACCCTGTCCGAAGCCCTTTGCTGGATCCTGTCCAACAACCACGGGATCCCCTTTGTCATCCATCTTTTGGATGATTTTCTTATCATTTCCCCCCCATCGTCACCACCAGCCTCCGGCCTGGTCATCTTGACCTCAGTCTTTGCCGACCTTGGAGTTCCACTGTCCGCAGAGAAAACCGAGGGCCCCTCTACATCCCTAGAGTTTCTTGGCATCACCCTCGACACAAACAAGTTCCAGGCCTCTCTCCCGGTCGAAAAGCTCAACCGAATCAGCCTCCTGATCTCCAATTTCCTTTACGCCCCGTGCTGCACCAAACGCCAACTGCTGTCCCTTCTGGGCCACCTTAACTTCGCCCTACGCATCATCCCCCAAGGGCGAGCCTTCATATCCCACTTACTATCCGTCGCTTCTTCCGTTCCATCACTCTTGACCTCCATCTCCCTGGATAGCCCAAGCCGTGCTGAACTCCGCCTGTGGCTCAACCTCCTCTCCAACTGGAACGGTATCACCTTCTTCTACCACGACCAACTTAGGCACCCACATGACATCCACCTGTACACCGATGCCGCTCCTTCAGTCAGTTTTGGGGGTTTCTACAACGGAAGATGGTTCGCAGCAGCATGGCCCCCAGAGCTCGCAAATGAATGCCAAGTCGCTTCCTCTGCGCTCTTCGAGATCTACCCCATAATAGCCGCCGCCATCTTGTGGGGACACGAATGGTCCCGCGAATCCATTCTCATATATTCCGATAACCTCGCGGCAGTAGACATCATTAACAAAGGTCGCTCCAACTCCCCATCCATCATGCCATTCACACGACGTCTCACCTGGCACTCCGTCACCCACCAATATGTTCTCCGTGCAGCCCATGTACCCGGTCATGCCAACGCCATTGCTGACTCTCTTTCCCGCTTCCTTTTTCAGAAGTTCAGAAGCTTGGCGCCTCACGCCGACATCTTCCCGACGCCAGTTCCTCCATATTCAGCGCTGACATTCACCTTGTGACTCCAGCGCTAAGACTCCTGATCAGCGAATCCCAGAGCTCCATCATCAATAGCCTATCACCCTCAACACTCTCTTCCTACTGGACGGCTTGGAAAAGCTTCCACCAATTCCACAACCTATACAACATAACCTTTCCGTCGTTCGATCTCATCACCTTGACTTCTTACATCACTTATGCCCATTCCATCAGGGCAATCAAAACACACACCATCAAAGCTTACCTTAGCGGCTTAAGCTTCTTCTCCAAGTTAATAACCGGCAGTCCGGGGCTGGCCACCAGCCATCCCCAAATATCTTCCCTCATCAGAGGTCTCCTACGCCAAGAGCCAGCCACGAAACCTCAGCGTCTCCCTCTTACTGCAGACCTGCTGTGCACCTGCCTCCACACAATCCGCTCTGGGTACGGCACTCCCCAAATCGCCAGAACCCTGGAAGCCATGTTTCTGCTAGCCTTCTTCGGTTTCCTCAGATGCTCCGAATTTACCTCCTCAACCATCTACTTCGACCCGAGCCGTCACGCTTGCATTTCCGACTTGTCCCACTTTTCAGACGACATCATGGTGTTCCACTTAAAGCAAACCAAAACTAACCAATTTGGTCCGCCTACACCCGTCTTCTTCTTCCGGGTCCAATCACCACTAAACCCCTTCGAAACCCTCTCGAACTTCTTGCAATTCCGCAAATCCCAGAGCTCTTCCACGACAGATCCCCTCTTTATTTCCGAATCCGGCCAAGTGGCTACACGATTCTGGTTTCACCATCACCTTCGCCTCGTGCTCTCATGGTCCGGTATCGCGCCCCTCAACTATTCCGGGCACTCCTTCAGGATCGGAGCCGCCACTTCAGCCTCCCGTAGTGGCGTCCCAGAACATTTCATTCGCATCATGGGCCGCTGGTCCTCCCAAACGTAGCACCGCTACATCCGTTCGGATCTCAAAGATCTCAGGTCCGCTCAATCCCTGTTAAATTAATTGGAGGTTTTGGGGGTCCGTCGCCGCCCGGGAGCGGCGGCTGATTCCCTACAGAAGCCCCACAACGCTCCACATACAGAACCAAGATCTTCGACATGTCTTTCGTTCAAATATCAATAAAACCCTTAAACGTATCTGGTTGACGGTGTGGTCCTTGCTAGTGAATTGTAGCCTAATTGGCGAAGTTTCGGGAGCAGGACCACACCCCAACAGCACCAATTTCCGCATCCTATAAATAACCACCTGACCATCTCCTCCGCTTCGCTCCCGCACTCTGCGCCCCTCCCCCCCACCCTTTTTCTCTCCCTGCTCTTCTTTCCATCCTCTCCTCACAGGTCCATGAGGGGGGTCCGTCGCCGCCCGGGAGCGGCGGCTGATTCCCTACAGAAGCCCCACAACGCTCCACATACAGAACCAAGATCTTCGACATGTCTTTCGTTCAAATATCAATAAAACCCTTAAACGTATCTGGTTGACGGTGTGGTCCTTGCTAGTGAAGTGACAGCTTCCAGACACAGAGGTTCTCACCAAGGGCTCAGTGTTTCGACACCCACAGGCAAACAATTAAAGTGCTTAGGCTTCAAAATGATGAGATAGTCTTAGTCTTAGATTTCTCCCCAGGAATACAGTTGCGCATCGCCTATGAACTGGGAGAATAGACCTACAAACGACGTTCTAACCTGTAGTTCTACAAAGCACTGGAAGTGTATACACAGGGGCCTTAAATTGACAAGAGAACAATGTTACATTGAAATGCATTCCAATAGTTGGACATGTGAAGGTTTTGGGCAGTGGAGTAACAATCTGAGGGTCAATATCTGCAAGGCTCACTTTTAAATAGCCATTTTTCTGTTTTAATGTGGTAGTAATTGACTTCTTTTTGGGAACTTGGGGGCTGAAGAACTCAACAAAGGATCAGAGATATATCAGTATTGTATCATCACCACATAGAGATATTTTCCCTCACTTTGGCAGAGTATTTACGATGTTTGCAGGCATGTTTATCGGCTCAAGGTCATTGTTTAAAACGTCTTACAATCTGATCACAAACAAAATTAAACTCACTAATCTGACCAAGTGCCAACAGGTAAGTAGTGGAGGGGTATGCAGATATGTGTGCAGGTAGTTTAATTAGCCACTGAGGGCTCACAGTAGTGACTAGGGCTCAGCTGTCTTACCCATTGCGACCCCCTCTGTCTCAAGGCAGTCAAATGCAGTAAAAAACAGTCAATAAAAGGTGGTTTGAGAAAGTACGAGTTACTGCAACCATGAGAGGTCCTTAAGCATGCAGGCATCACTGACCAGGCAAATGATAATGCAGTTTGTTGCAGCAGAATGTGAGATTAGCCATGGACAGACACAGAGTGGCACGCTCACTCCCTCACTCACTCATGGACGTATGCACACAAGCCGACAATAACATGATCCTGCTGGAAGAGATGATACTAACATCGTTTCACATTTATTTCAGACAGGCGGACAGAGAGACAGATTCTCGTCTGACTAAGGTCTCTGTTCTGAGATCCCAGATTTGCCCTCGTCAGTTTCCATATGAGAAGGCCAATGTGCAGTGTGCTTTGGGGCTCTTCAGCAAAGTGAGAGGTCAAGTATGGATGATAAATGTTGAGTAAGCAGGAGGGCTGAGAGCGGCAGTACAGAGAAATGCTCCATATTGACCCAGTGGAAGAGGGAATGTGCCATGAAATGAGTTTCTGAGCTGGGTGATGTTTAATTTAATGCAAAGCAAGCAGGATGCCAAAGCTCATTTCTAGGGGGTTTTGATTAACAACACTGAAGAGGACTCTTTCCATATGGAGACAACTTGATTTGTGTATAGACTCTTTTACAGCCAAGGTCATCAAAAATGTATTCTCCATCAAATGTATATGCAGTATATCACCACTAAATATTGGGTCACCTGCTTGTCAATGTGTTTATGTTACATTCACAATCTTTGGTGGTCAATGCCCTCGCAGTACTTGACAAGCTCTTCCTCGTCTGCATGAGCACACCAACATGACATCATTGTTTACAACTGTAAAAGGGCCTATATGTATTTTATCGTATTGTCTTTATTGTTCAGAGAGTGTCTTACAATGAGTTATTTAAGTATTTCATTATTTTATAATATATACAACAGTGAAATTGATGATTACGGTGCAGACATCGTTCGGAACTTTTTAGACTACGCAACTTGTTGTTTACAGACAAGAAGCTAGCAGCTGGCTTGGTATTTGTCCATTTTAAATGAAAAAACAGCTGGCAGATATTGAATAAATTGTCAATAATCTCCTTGATCACCATTTTTAAGCTTATCAACCTTGACAGCATTGAATCGGGACCTCAGGGCTGTGAAGCACCTTACCACAGTATGAAGTCTGTGACGCTTAAATGAGCTCAAGCACTTAGTGCATGGATGTCAGCAGCATCAGGGCTCCTCAGTCAGTTATCAAAATCTACAAGGGTTGGAGCTAAACATGAGCACACCAGCGACTGTGTTTCAAAAACAAACAGAACACGTCTATGTGTTAGGCTGGAGTGTTAGCGACAGACATGTTGAACGAGGAATGAGGACTCCCAACATGGTGGCCAATTTATTCCATGAAAGCTGCTCAATCAGCTCATAGGAATTCCTCTCATCAAGTGTGGCGGCAACGTATTTGCATTGGCAGCTCTGTGGTTTGTTGAGCTCATGAATGAGAAACTGGGGCACATTGCTGTTGGTTCTATCACTTTTTTACAGGAGCAATTTTGAAACAATATTTTTCACTGATCTTCATTTTTTTAGTAAATGGAGAGTCCGCTCCGCATGCCGCCACCGTGCTGAAGTGGGTCCTACCCCAGCAGATATATACTGACAGGAAATTGTGGCTAACCCTAACCCTTCCTATCACAGTACCACGCTGGAATACACTGAGCTCCTGAGAGCAACCCATTCTTTCACAAATATTTGAAGAAACAGTCTGCATGCCGTGGCGCTTGCTTTTATACACCTGTGGCCATGGAAGTGATTGGAATACCCGATTTCAATTATTTGGATGGCTGAGTGAATACTTTTGGCAATATAGTGTATCTTTGGCAGTTGTTACTTCCTGAAAAATGGCAATGTGTCCATACTGATACCCTGCTCTAATATTGGCCGATACATTGGCCTGGTGGTTTTATCAGTCAAGCTCTCGCAAAGAAGAGGCCTTTGTAAATCACAAAGTAAAACATCAGACAATCAAAAAACAGGAACAGCTCATCATGAGAGATTGGCATACTAAGGTAGATACTCTACACAATGGGACATAAATAGCATCTCCATTCCTCCATATTAGAAGGCTGGCCACCAAGCAACAGGATTCCATTCATTCTCAGTGCAAAAGAAAGCTGAGGTATATTGAGAGTGTGAACATGATATGTTACCCAGGACAACAATTCCTGTCCTCGATAATGAAAATGTAAATCAGGTCGAAAGAAATGCATCCGTTTAAATACATTTATTCATATAACATTTGTTATTTTAGACTACAAAGTTAGCTTTTCTCTGGTGATCCATGTCCATCTGCATTAGAAAACAGCACAGAGCATTGTGTTACGCCAAAATTGAGCATTATACATCAATGTATCAAATGTGGGAACCGCGGTTTTGGGGAGCATTGACTTTTCCCTTGATCTATGTTTCACAAAATTGACACTGCTAATCCAAGCTCACGGATCGGGCCTTACTGCTTTTCCTTAACAAGTATGCAAGCTGTGAGTTCAGTTAGTCATTCTCTTATTTGTTATCCAATTATATTTGAGACAGGGAATCACACTCAGATCTCCATATGTGCTTTGGTTTAGGCAACAAAAGCACTTTCACTATGGTTAGAGACTGGCCTCACATTAAGCAGTCAACTCAACCTGTCATCAGGTCATAGTACACAATATTTCGCAAGTACTTTCAGTATTACAGTTTTGCAATTTGCCAAATAAGTTAAGCGTTTCTCATTATTATTATTTCTTAACACACAATCCGAGCAGCATGTATTGTATTTTTTGTTGTATAGGACTAATTAAACATTTTTATTTTTCTGAGACATGGTTGAACATGACAAGAGGCCAGTTATATGCTGTTATAATACTGTACTTATATATAAGTACAGTATTTAGTCTCATAACTAACGATGCATGAACACTATTGTTGCAAATCAAATGTGCGATCATAATCTGATAATCAGAGAGAATTGCCATTTCTTTTGTATTGTTCAGTCTCATAATGTGTTCAAAGCATTCTTTGGTTGGAAGAGGGAGTGGGATTTTGCTGTAACCAATCAGTAGCGAGCGATGTGCCAAAGCTGCCTCAGTGGTTGTTAGAAGCAGGTTATTTTTTTCACATCAAGTCAAAATAATATGTCCATTTAAAAGCATTTTCTTGTTAACATTTTCTATCATTTGTTTGGTCATGGCAAGGGGAGATAATTTGTAATGCAAAGGTCTGATTGGCTCAAAAGTTTTCCATTAAAAAACCAAACAGAACAAAACCACAGCTGGTAACAAGCACAGTACGAGACCTTCAGTATTCAACTCGCTGAAAGAAAGCTGGGAATGTGGGCAGTGATTTAGCAGGCTGGTGTTAAGCAGCAGAATAACAACAAAGGTCAATCTTAACCGCGCCTGAACTCTAAAGCAGCATAATTCAGTAGGCAGTCCGCCCTGTCTGACACTTTCCACTTGACAAACATATTTAAATCAGCAGGCTTTTCACTCAATTGGGACTGAGTCTGGAGGTTTGAGCCACATATAGCGGCGGGTCTCAGGGGCCACCTTTTTGTACTCAGGCTCGAGCCTCAGCTCCAGGAAAATGAAAATTGCAAGGAATGTTATCTGCTAGATCTTCAGAGGTAAATCACAGTAAACAAACAAAGAAAATACATTTCTAATACCTGCAATTTTCTCAGCCTGTATGGCCACTGAGAGGGAAATGATCCTGCAGGTAACACTCTGATGAATGAGTTGGGCGCGAAAAGAAGCCCGGCTGACGTCACACATTACGAATGGGTCGATTGGTTGATCGCAGGCGTGAAATTGATGTCACAGATCAATGGCTAACTAATCAGGAGAAGGAGACGGATTAAAATCACTCTACTCTAATCTCTCTAATCAATGATGATTAATCTTCAACAACACTCACATTTCCTAAATAAGACCTTTGATTGGGCGCAATTGGATAATTAGCTGTTTCCATTTGAAGTGATAAGGTGGTGCAAAGGCTCTATAGTCACCAATGAAGACATCCACAACACGATTGATTACCCAAGCTAAATATTTCATAATGGTGTATTGCGTCAATAACGGTCAATACCTCTTGCAACATTTAAATCTGAAGACACATGACGACTTAACTGATCAATCACAGCTTCCGAATGCATGACATTGATGTGTTGCTGCCGTGGTTTAAAAAAAGAAAAATGCTAATGGCCGGCCATACTGGGCATATTGAGCCGTTTCTAATTGCTGCTCTCAATCACTGTGATTGGCAAGTTAAGAACATTTAACTGGAAATCTCACTGTGGCTTTCTGTCTTCACATTCTATTGAACAATATGCATAGTTTAATATGCATTTAAAAAATGCCAATAAGCACTTTGGTGAGTGCATGTTGTCCTTCATCCAAACATCCTTACAGATCTCTGCATGCTGTTAATGTACAGTATGCTGTTAAAAGTTGGTGGGAGGGCAGTGGACACCTCACTGGAGTTTATAAATGGACTTAATGAAAGCTGGAGACATCGTTTTAATTCCCTTAAGCCAGTGCTGTGACTTCATTCACATTCATGGGGCTATAAGCGGAGAGTCTAGCATTATAGATAGCAGTATGGTTAATTAATTCACACACTCATTAAAGTAGTATAGAAAGATAATTTTAATCAAAGCTAAAGATATCTTGAGCACTCAGACTATAAGTCAACTCAGACAGTGATGAGGAAGTCCTGAAAAGGTATGTTCCCCAAACGCGAGGTCAATTTTTCGTGTGGCGTTGTTGCCTACAAAGTCAATGCAATGACTTGAATAGACTGGAATAGGTGTGAATGAGGCACGCTTTTTCAGACAACCCACTAAATTAGAAATGGAGAAAATAAATATTGTAGTGGCCCGCGGTCTCCCACATCTCTACAAGAGGCTGAACAAAACTATACGTATAAACCAGAGACGAAATGAAACCAGAGATGAAAATAAAGAGTGTGTTCTATTCTTGCTCGATGTGTAAAGGGTCCTGGGTTAACTTGTGATGTGATATGATACTTTACATTTAATTTAATTTTAAATTGAATTGAGACTGTCTATGGTTCAAAAAAGGTCGCTGATGTATTGACGTCATTTTAAGTGTTTATGGAGCAGCTAAAATGTCAGCATAGCCTGACTTTTTGATTTCAGACTTTTTACAAGTTATCATTGTGTAGGTACCTCAGCATTCTTTTAATGCGTTTATTGCAATAAAATCACAATACCGCTGTATTGAACCAGCCATGTGTATTTGCTTTTGACAGTGAATACAGCTTAATTGAATTCACTGAGCACCTCTGGGTGATGTTAAGAACTCAGAGAAGACACTGTTTGATTATACGATGTATCTGGGACTTCACAACATGCACATAGCAGCAGTAGTGATTTTCTCAGCCATGACTGATGAAACATTGTTGGTGTCATGATTGATGCAAATAAGCACAAATTATCCTGCAAGTAATCACAACTGATCCTGCAGTCAAACTCACACTAGTAACGCTAGGCGAATAATCGCTTTGCGTTTGGTGTGAACGTACCGTAAAGGGACATTACTCGTACGGGACGCATCAGTTGTGTTTATTCGCGTCGCCTGGGCTGGACGTGCCAGAGAAGAATGCTTGTTTTGGCAACACTGTAGCTGCTCCATAAACACTGAAAATAACTTTGTCTCTGCATAAATATGGCAGCGACCTTGTTGTTTGTACCACAGACAGTTTCTGGCTTGTACTCATAGTTTGGTTTCATTCTCTGAAACGTAAGATACTATCTCACGGCACCAGGAGACCACAGACAGCTGCGCTGTGTTTGCCTCCATTACTGATTCACTGACGAGTTACGACTCAGAGCGTCACATGCAAATTTGCCAAACAATTTAGAGTCAATCGCATTCAACGTGGGAGATGTGGCGTACGGAAGACCGCTTGCCCGGTGTCGCTCGGGGGGCCTGAGTCCTTCTGAATGAGGCTCAGCCCGTGGACGGTGTGAGTCGGGTTGTTTGGGAATGCAGCCTGTCCATCTCAGCTGCGGAGCTGCTGGTACATCTGTCTGTCGGCTTGAAACTCGTCGCTGATTGGACGATGCCGCCTGAAAAGTTCGCTTCATTCGCTTCAGACGTGCCATTCGCTTAATTCGCGCCGCGTCTCATCGCGCCAGACGCTCCATTCGCGCCACCGCCGCCTGAATCCTGTGTCATTGCGCCATTTACATTGATTTTCGATGTAGAGTTGCCGCTCAATTCGCGTCTATGGAGTCCGGTGTGAACGCCCCTTTATAGGTCATTCTAAACATTTGAAAAACATTTTTTTACTTTGAATGCATCAGCGTGCCCCAGAAGGCGTGAACATGCACTGCCCTTACAACAACACAAAAGATCGCACAACATCGCTATCGCTATTAGGCAATGTCATTGAAAAGGGAGTTACGATGCAGCAACTTATTGCTGGCTAGTTAGCAACAGCTGGCGATGCTAACCAATAAATCAGACAATGCTATGACAGCAGTAAGGTTAGCAATACTACACAGCTATGTTAGTTTTTAGTATTAATAAACATCAGCACATTTCAGTCATATCGTCTGCAACAGCTGCAGAACCTCCCTGGCTTTCTGCCGATATGCTAAAAATGTCTTATCAAGTCTGTTATTTTACAGGCCAGAATTCCAGGACTGAGCTTGGAGCAGTCACATCAGCTGTTGGACCTCTGGCTGACACACAAACACCAAGCCAACTTACTGTGTGGCAGCATGGAGCACTGGGATAGCAGTACTGGGACAGGCTCACAGTTATCATACCCAGTTGCTGTGTCTGGAAGATAAGTGCTCACTACCCAGATCCACAAGGACAATATGAAGGTTTCATCCCTAGGAGTAGAGTAGTGAGTGTAGTATTTTTTGCAATAGCAATGTTAATTTCTTTACTACTTATGTTCTGCATAACATGTTCTAAATTGTTAGAATAAAAGTCTATGAAATGTTAAAGGCTTTTTCCTTATACTCACAGCATGAATAATACAACCATTACATGTATCTCTTTACAAGCTGTAATGACAACCAGATGTGTCTTGTCACCCATTTCAATTTTTTTTTAACACCATAAAAGCTGCAGATTACATACCTAACATAACTTACATGGTGTCCTTTAGTCTAGCTGACCTTTGACCATAGCCTAAGGGTCAGAAAAAAACACTGACATATAAGGGTATTACCCTATAAAAGTTTATGCCGAACAGGTTAGCAAATTGTTGTTAATTTGGGCATTCAACTGTTAGAAAAACAAACATCATTTGGACGTTTGTGGCAACCCATCTCTACCCTCGAGCTGCTGATTGCTCCACACCTGCAAGTCACCATTTGATGCTGGACAAGTAGCATACAGTGGGTGTACAAGAGCTTTTTCACTAAAAACAGATGCCTGCTACATATGGAAACAACACTCAATCCAGTTAAGTTGCAAGCCAGAAAACCCCCAAAAAGTAGCTAAACATGGAACATTATGAAGCTCAATAAAGCTGAGGAGGGGCTGCAAGGTCATCTTTTTTCCCTGTGTGTTTATCACTACAAGTGTAAGAATGTTGATAATTGCAGCTTCAAATTCAAAGGTTCCACAAACACAACACAAATGTGGGGCAGCGCAATGTCATTGCTACTTAAAATTCAGTGAATCATTCTTGCTGTTCAGTGGCAACACCGCTGAACACAAATGAAAAGATGTGAAGCAGAGCTGATCGGGCAGAACTTGATACTATATGTGAAAGCAAAAGTATTCAAGTCGATAAACATTCTATCAATGCCCAGTAGAAGAAAACACTGATGTATGAAAGTGCCCTCTGGGGCATCTCCTCTATGTGAAAGCCACCTTCAGCTAAATAGCTGTACTTTTAAACTTTTTCTGTCAATCTACTCCCACAAATGTGATTGAGGTCCAGTCTGAATGTCTTCTTTCATCTGAAAATGAAAGGAGTGAATCAGTATATTGTTGACCTAAGGGTATAGTCATGCAGGGTTTAAGGGGAAACCGATAGTCAGTGTGTTCGTCACCTCTGTGTGCTGAAGTTTTTGTGGCCTGCTAACACTCTAACATCAAATCCTCCTGACCTGGCTGTTGAGCTTTCGTATGAGGTTATGGGGGCAAGGGTGTGGTGTGGTGGTGGTGGTGGGGGGGGGGGGTGCCCAATTCCCAGAAGTGGAGGATCATATTACCAACATATGTCATGTAGGGCTACACGCTACACAGAGGTAGGCTGGCTAACTTACTCATAGATAGCAACTGCTAACATCATAGCGTATGCCTAGCTTGAGGCGTGTGCCTGTGATACTGTAACATGCTTGAGGGGGGAGGGGGGAGGTGGGATCTGTGGCGTGTGCACAAACTGTGAACTGCGCTGAGTGGACAGGATGATACGGGCGCTGTGGATTTTTGCAAAACACACAACAAGTTGAGGTGCACATAGAGGCACATATTTTTCTAAAACTGAATGATTTATGTTGTTCTATCGGAGCATAGTGTCAGTTTCAGTGAATATGATCCAACAAATGTTGCCGACTGCGACTTTAATAAAGAGTACTATAATTTGTTTGAAATATTACCTTTTTTTTCAGATGAACTCTCAAGGCTCTTTGTAACATATAATTTCAATGGAGGGCAACATGGAATTAACGTCAGAATAAGGCTGCTAGAAACTTGAGCATGGACTAGTAATGATGTAGGGATTATTTGGGTAGGGGGATTTAAGTGTATCTGACTCAAGGCTGATTATCAATGGTCACAACAATTCACAGGATGACGTGTGATTGACCTTTTCATGGTTTATTAACACTGGTGTGTTCTGCTGCATGCTGGCTACAGCTCATTTACCCTGTCTGTGAAATGTGGACTGAGGACAGTACATAAGCAGCGGAAATAAATAAACATAATCACTTTTATATTGTGCAGCAGTTCGTATAATTTGGTGAAATGTTTACAAAGTGTCCAGCACGGGTTCACAGAAGAAGCGTTATTGGGTTAGCTTATTTGTCAATATAATACACAATAGGCTACAAGAGAATTAAAGATTCATTATCAATCTCTCGTGGGCTTGTATTGGACACTTGTGATGATGAAGTGTAATTACAAATGACAAATGCATCTGGATACATTATATGGTTTCAAAAATATTGTAGATACTCAGCTACTGATTTTTCTATGGATATTTCTTACAGCATTTTGACGTGGATCAGCAGAAAAAAAGCAAAGGTGTAATAGATTAGATGAATAACATGCATTCAATTTAGTTTTACCATAAGGGCCCTGATATTGTGCCAGTGGCTCATTCATATGGCCTCCATCCCCACTCCCCCATGTGCTGAAAGGGCTGCTTAGAGGGAACCAATGTTAATGCTGACGGTGACATTATTCTACAGTCTAGTCATTACTTTATGAAAGAAAGAGGCGGTGTCAATAGTGGATGTTTTTGTCCTTAAGTACTAGATTGAAAGAAAAAAAAATTAATGATTGTATGTACAAAGTTATAGTGTTATTACTGATCAGTGAGCATGGTGGCTACAGCATGTCAGGCTGCATGTCGTTTCACTGTAGGACTTGTTGGCAACAAGTGAGTCACTGATATGAACAAGACACATTGTTGAGTAATGTTTCCTACTTTCCTGCAGCTAATAAATAAACTACAGTAATAAAATACTACCTCATGCATGCGTTTATTTTTTAAGGAAATAATTTATTTACACATTGTAACCTTGGCACATGTGACGTGTGTATATGGATGCGTGTGTGTTTGTTGGTAACAAGACATTCATTATACATTTCACGTGGTAGGCATGCTCTTAATGAGTCCTTGAAACTGGTATTATACGCTCCGCAAAGCTGGCTCACCTGCAACATTCAATCTCTCAGGTCTCAGTATGAACAGACACATAACTGAGGTCTCGCCAAATGATACCCATAATAAGGCAGAGAGGAATCTCTACTAGTGTTGCATACTCCGCTGTAACGAGCATATACATTGCCGGGCGGAGGTGTGTTACGCAGAAGAGCTCCCTCAGATATCATTAGCTGCTGTGCTGTGATGAAGAAGCAGGAATCAGATCATGTAATCCCCTCCTGAGACACTATTAATTAATAAGAGCTTTGCTAAAGAGGCCCTCCCCCACTTAGGCTCTCTGTGCTTTCTTGCAGGGAATCGATTTGTGTCTCTCCTGCTGCCAATGTGTCTGGCGGACATCTTTTACAGTACAACCCTCACACGATGAGCAGTCTGTGTGTCTGCTGCTGAACCATGCAGAGCCAGATGACACCTTCAGAGCCAGGGATCGCATTTCCTGGGTGGTCTTTGCTTCCTGCTGGATGTGTAAGGCATTGGGAATCTGGTTGGCTTTTTGACTCATCATGCAAGTTTGAAATTTGACATGATAAGATGTATTCCTTTTTCTTTGCACGAAGAATAAATTATGTCAAGGTGAGGACAGCTGATCAAGAGGTCGTCCTGGCTTTGAGGCAGAATCACCTGACACCTCAGAAGGAGCCGAAGGTTATTTGATTGCATCACTGAAACACCGATACAAAGGCTGAATGATCACAGCTCTAGGTCAGACTCAACCACGTGACATATCTTCCTTCTTACAGTGAAAACCATTGAGCTGTGTGACAAATCGGTGTTTCTTTTGCTCCACGTCATTGACTACAAAGAGCGATCAATGCAGCGTGTGCATGTTGCGTTTCACCTTTTGAATCGGTTTTACAGGACATCAACTACAGAGTGACATTTTTGCTCTCATTTCTTGTTTTAGAAAAGACAGCAGTGAGTGTTTTTCAGAATAAGTATATCAGCATTTAGGTCTACACTGAACCTCTATGACAGGATAATAAAGGACGATCTGAGAATCCAAACGCTTCCACGAAAAACTTGATTGTGTATTCAAAGTTGGCTAATTAACGAGGATGGTTCAAAGAATACTCTATTGAAATAAACAACAAGCCTATTAGAGGCTATGCTATCATTAATGGACATGGGAAATTCAACATCAATTCAACACATGAAACACCAGCTACAGCTTCAAGAATATGACCACAATGTGTGTGATTACTCATTGTTTTACTGGTAGTAAACATCCGTATTATACACTGTGCATGAGTGATTCAAATGTGTTCACAAGGTGTTGTTCTCTATCCTCTAGATTATAGCCTTTGAAAATTGATCCTTCTCCGTCAGTGCTAAAAGTGAACAAGATCACATACAGCTGGGGAACGCAGCAGCACTGGTTTTAGTTTTTGAAGTGGCTGGGGTCTGTCTGCTGGACAGCTTTTAATGGACGCTCTATTGATTTAAGCTGACTGTTAAATGGATTGATCTGGCCTACTGCTGAACAGATCAATCTTTAAGACACTGCTGTCTTACTGTACATTCAAGCACCAGACACAATTGGTTCCTTCACTTAGGACTTTAGCTGGATTTTAAACCAATAAAAACCTAAATCATTGTCAAATGATAGAGGTCTGTGTTTGCATTCCCTCCAATGCATTCAACCCCTTTGCTCTCCACGCAGACAGTTTACCTGCATTCAACCAAAGCCTGCTCACGTGATTAGTCAATACACAAACTAAACTGAAGCCAGAAAGCTTCCAACCAAAATCTTGTCCTGTTGCCTACAGATCTGCATATAAATGCAAAGGACATGCTTGACTTGAGCGCTGAGCCCTGAATCCCTGCCCCCACTACTGCAGAGAGCACTGTTTCCTTGTTTATTTAAAATGTTTTTTTTTTCCTTTATTTATGAGAATGAGCAATACAGGACAGGGGCTGAGGTAAACAAAGATGAAAAATCTATACAAACAGCAACGGTTGTGAGATGAAGCTTCAAAAACATAAAAAGGTCCGCGATAAGAATAACACTAATAAGAGAGAAACATTTAAATAAAACAATTAGATAAAAATCAAAGAAGCCTTTCTGTTTTAAAGTTATTTGGAAAACAAACAAGAACCCCATGCAGAAGGGAGTGAGTTCCACTTAGTAGTATGAATATGATATTTGCCCAAAATAAAATGTATGTTTTCCACATTATTGCTTAAATTGCATAAAATAATTTTCTGTCAAACCAACCCAATGGTCATTTAAGTGCTGTATTACATTCTGGGTTTCAAAGCTCCAGTCTAGCTTCTTTCACCAACGTCCTAGAACCGTGTGTCCCTGTAAACCATCAAAAACTAAGTCACAGGAGATTTTATTAGGATTGACAAAAACATTTTAATGTCTTCCAATCGTCTTTTATTTAACATTGATATCTGCAGTATGCCTTTGAGCCACATACTGTAAGTGAGCTTAAATCTGAAAAATGTATTTCATATATCTGTGAAAACATCTTTCAAACAACTGTATGTTTGTTGCAAAAAATGCTTCACAAGATTATATTTAAACATATGGTAATGTTATATTTTCTTTGCCTGATAGTTATTTCTACTGAACAGAGTTTGAATGCATAATTACAGCACTCATCCTGCCGCTGTGAACAATGTTTTGTTGTTCATTTCAGTCTGCACGCCATTGATTAGAGGCAACGCAAACTCACACCCTGGAGTTGGTGGGAGTGAGGGTGGGAGGGGCTTAAACAAAACCTTGACGCAAATAATCTTTTAGCAATCAAGATACTTGAGTTTTTCAAGGAATCTTTTCTGTTTCATTCCTACATTATGGCCCTCTGTTGCACAGGTTCGGTCTCTGTAAAAGGTCAAATCTTTGCATACTTAAATTGGTATGACAAGTGGTGGCTATTAATGCTCTTTAGGTCTGAATTGTCTCTGAAAGATGGAAAAATGCAGAATGAAACACAACAAGGGAGCTAGTCTTGGATGGTATCAAGACATCACAGTAAACAAGGGTATTTTGAAATCCCAAAGGTATGTTCAATACCATCAAATAAATGAATGCTCCTCTTTCCATTCAACTGATATGGAGATGCGGTATTGATGTGATGTATTGTAGCGCACAGCATGTGCCACCAGACATAAGTCCCTGAGCTGAGGAAGATGGCAACCGCGACTGGCAGGGATCACATGTGTTCGGCGTGTTGGGCGTGAGTGAAGCCGTGGAGGAACAACCTGGAAACATTTGGAACAACTAACTTAACACCACATTTATGGTAAATGGACCTGCATTTACATAGCTTTTTTCTAGCCTTTTTGACGACTCAAGGCGCTTTGCACTACATTCAGTCTATTTCCCCATTCACACACATTCATACACTCATGGCAAAGGAGCTGCCTGCACATCCGGAGCTACACATTCACATGCCAATGGCACAGGCACAGCGTTTGGGGGCAATTTGGGGTTCAGTATCTTGCCCAAGGACATTTTGGCATGCAGACTGGAGGAGCCAGGATTTTAACCACCAATCTTCCGATTGGATAACGACTCTCTCTAGCCAAAGCAGCCCCAATATTTATTATAATCTAATTAATTCCTGTACCCACAGCTCAGAGCATTCACAGTGATCTGCTCTTCTGCTGACAGCGACAGAGCTAAACAACCAACACTAATGGAGTTTACATACATACTAGGGATGCAGTGGTTCTCAATATAATATTGAACCGTATGGTACTCCATGCACGGTTCAATACGCATTTGTGAATTGAGGTATTTTCGGTTTTGCAATAACATTTTGCGTGCTTTCATATTTCCATCCTTTTATTTCTCTCTGAATTGGCTATGTCAGAGCTTTAGAGGAGCACTTGAATGCAACATGTTTTCACGCAGTACGTCCCTTGTAAAAAAGTCATATATAGGCTACTGAAGTACAGATATTTTTATTTAAATCTGTGACTTTATGTTTACAGGTGAAATTATTTAAAACAGTGACTTTATGTTTTAAATATGTACATGTTTCAAAGAATTACTTTTGAAACTGTTTACCCCTTTTATCCTATACCTATCATCAAGGCAAAGAAGCTTTTGAAACTGTTACATTTTTTTTACATATATATTTATTTTATTATACAATACACTTGAATGTGTCTTAATGTTAAAAAAATATTTAAAAAAGAAAGAAATAATTTTGGAATATATAAATAGCAATTTTTTTACCTCCGTGAGCACAAAATGTCTACCAAAACAGAACCGAAACCGTAACCCAAGAACCGAGGTACGTATTGAACCGTGGGCTTACTGTATTGTTGCATCCCTAATACATACGGTTGTGGCGGTGGAGAGCTTCAAGTATCATGGAATCACAGTCAGTGAGCTCAGATTTGATGATCTCACTATTTACATCCACAGACGCTGCCAACACGTTCAAGCCATCCGGAAACTCAGGGCACTCTCAGTCACACCCCAACTTCTGCTCTTCCTCTACACAAGTACCATGCAGTCCATCCTCTTCTATTGTCCTGCATGGTACGTCACCATGCTCACTGTCACCAACAGGATCAAACCTCTTCAAATCACACACCTTTAAAATCATTGGTCTCCCTACTCCCGGCCTCCCAGCCCTCATTAACACTCACCACAGCACATGACCCCAGCCAGTCATAGTCTATGGGCCGTATAAACCCAGCAAGACTTGTCAAAGTAGGGAAATTACATATTAGACACACATAAATGTAGACTACATAATGTCATTAATGCTGCAATTTCTTCCATCACCAGCAGCTCAGCTTTTACATTTGTTTAAAACTAAAAATAGCTATGGTATTTACATGCAAAATAAGAAAAAATGGTGAGACGTCAGTAAGGTATGATAAATGACATACCTTCTGAGCCTAATGGGAGCATGGCCGGACATTAGGTGTAAAAAGTAAGAGGCCTACAGTATCCTCATAGAAATCAGCCTTACTACTTAAACATTGTTTGTGATGAATAATTTCCAAATGATTACAATTAGTTATTGTCAGTCGGCACAGTTCATCACTGACAGTGTTACCATCCGTCACCCATTGGATCAAACTAATCATAATGCACAAGTGTCTTATTGCTGAACTCTAGCCGGTGTCTTGGTGTCACCACTGATCCAATTTTAATTGACCTTACGTGGGTGGATGACTAATCTTGGTGTCGTTGTTCAACATTGTGTAAGTACACTGATTTGTCTTAATGTGGCTGCTAAAACCGACAGGTCACTTTTGAAACTTCTAAACAGGAACCTCTGAAACATAGCTTGGGTATAGTTTTATGGTTTTATCTGTCTTTGTACAAACTGCGTTCAACGGCTGACCTTATATTTCTGTGACAATCGTTCTTACTCGATAATTTCACTCTAATGTTTGAATTACTTCCTTGATGCATTAATTGCATTTTCGCTAATATTGAATTATGTCCTTTAGAACCCTCTCTACTGTACACATAATATGCTGCAATATCAAATTACAGCTGCAAAATACAATAATAATAATAATAATAACAACAATAATGTTGACGGTAATATGCCTTTTGCTTTTCCACAGTATTCCACATGAAACACAGAACTTTCTAAATGGCTGCACTTATTAAACATCGTTACGCTAATGGACATGTGCATTCAAGCTACATTAGATGAAACCTTAATGACTCTCTTGGGTATGTTGAGGATTTTTTTTTTTATTATTATTATAGAGTCATATTCTATGTCATCTCCTTAGTGAATAATTATACCATTTTGATGTAAGGTGTTCCATTAAGAATACTTCATTTTTAATAGCACTGCATAACGCAGCTCCGAGGGGACAAAGGCAACCTTGAAAGAAAATAGCAGCACTTCAAGCTCAAGAAAAGGCTTTTCTTCAAAATATTTCTTCTTTAAAATTCAAATATTAGATATAAGGGGCAAAGTGAATGGAGGTGATAGCTATCTCTGAGGAGGTTCTGTGGAATGAAGTAATCTAAATGCATTTCAGCTCTGACACAGCACACTTTGAGCATGGCCTTCATTTGGTTTATAGAAATGTTGCAGTTGCCAGAATGATCAATAACCCCATTAACACAACCAAAGGGAAACACACACTCCATCTACCTTTAGGGGGCTCTTCTACAGGGGCGAGTCGGGAATTTAAATGGATAAATGTGCCCACTTTAATGTGCACGTGCCTGTGTGCATGAATGGCTGTGTGTGTACAAGTATTAACAGCTAAATGAAACAATTCAACCCCATGTTGTACATGTTGCCATCGTGACAGATGAACATCTGTCCAAAACGTCAGTAACAAATGTTTTGTTGAGCATTTCACAGAGTAGCTCAATGGTATACAGTAGCACAGCAGTCTTAGATAATTTGTTCTCGATAGGTTTCCAAACAACTCGTGACTTCATTAGCATATTATAGTCTGGTATTTTATACCCCTGTGCTATTTTGTCACAACAGCACTTTGGGGTCCAGGAAGGAGTCTCAAGACAAATGTCAAGACTCAGGGACAGCGAATCCAGACAGAGGAGACGCAAGGAAAAAGAGACAGCAATATTACACTGCTATACTAACTGTTAACGTCTACTGTACACTTAATTAGCCTAGTTCGATTCCAGTATTATAACACATGAACTTCAATCATGTCGATAAAGTTCAGTGGGGCTAAAATGATGAGTTGATGATGACGATTCCAGACAATGAATAAACTATTTTGAAGTATCAATCTTTTAACAAGAATGTAAGTCGACAACATTGCCAGTAGCTCTGCGAGGCTGCCCTTTAGAGCTGCATGATAACATGTGATAAAAACAGAGTACAGCAGAGGAATTAGATCGTAAATTAAAGTAGCGAAGGAATAAACAGGTTAGTGATGCACCGGCCAGGCACAAGTACTTACATCTGGGTACTTGCCGATACTGAGTACTTAATAACGCTATCACAGTTCAAGTAATGACTATGAAAAAATGTTTTATTTTCATCAGATGTTCCTTACTTTCTGACTGTAAACATATTAGATAAAAAAAAACATGATGCCGCATTTTAGCATTAAAGGCTGAGTATGCCAGGCTAAATTGATGCATTCTGGGAAAATGGCTGCATATGACTCTGTTTCCTGTTTTACTCATACACTGCAGCTGGCAATAAATGATTGATTTAACCTGTTGCATGGTTCTTGTTGCAGCTGAGCAGCCTATTAGGCTCGACTGACAAGAGGTTAACGTCTCATTGCCATAAAGTGGTACTGGGCTGTATCAGTTGTATCAGACGAGTTTTAACAGTACAAGTACATGAGCACAGCGTTGGACCCGACATGGTATCAGTATCTCGAATCCCCAGAAAATGTTCACTCTATGATAGTGCTAGATGAAATGTCATGGAATTAAAAATGCTTATGAATTTAGCCTTGAATATCTGTAGCACAACAATCCATCCATTCAATATATTTAGCCAGAATGTTTATTGGGATTCATCCTGTATAATGCTCATAAGAGATATGCTTTGACATTTTTGAATAAAATACACTAAAGCTGCTTCTCGGTGTTTTCAACTAGTGTCATCACAAAGTTTGTCTAGCCAAGTGCACACATATTTAATAACTGGCATGCAGTGAGAGAGACTAGTGGCAGCTGCCATGTTAACCCAGCATTGTTCAACATAGAGTTCAAGTACTCCAAAAATACAACCACTCTCAAGAAATGTATCAGCCAACACATTTATAGTTATAACCATAAACCAGCACAAAAATGACACATTTTGGAAACCAGCAACGTAAACGACTGTGTGTGTGTGTGTGTGTGTGTGTGTGTGTGTGTGTGTGTGTGTGTGTGTGGGGACAATGAATATTTGTATTTCATGGCAATCCATCCGCAATTGGCTGGGACATATCAAGCTGGACCAAAGTGGTGGACAGACTGACCAAATGGACACTGCCATCCCTTGAGCCAGTGCTGCATGGTGACCAAATTATATGCTGCCATCGGTGATTATATACACACAGAGAGAGAGAGAGAGAGAGAGAGAGAGAGAGAGAGAGACAATGACCGACATGTACGTTGATATAGGACAATATATTGTATCAGTCCAACTAACTTATCAAGGTAGACAATTTAACCACATCCCCTTAGGCCCTGAAATATGTTGACGGACAGTGCACTATTCACCTTTTTTTTTTTACATTTTACACCCTAAACTATGATTTATTTAATTGAAAACATAATGCATAATCAGTAATGAAAAGAAGCAAAGGTTGCAGCTACACAGCCCAGAGATTATGTTTGTATAAACTCTGCAAATATCCCAAACAGGAAGCCTGCTCAACCCAGTTCAAAGAAAATCTTATTGAGATGTGCAGCAGGGCAGACTAATGGATTCTGCATAGATTGACATTTTAAAGGAACGGAGCTGTTGGGCTACAACTGATTAATAACACGCCTGCCTCAATCCAGAGTGATGGTTATTAAATTATGAATTTAAAATGAATAAGACTTCAGAGCATTGTCCACCAGCGTCCAGCTGTAATTTGGTGTCACTAGAGCTTTTAGCGCTGGTATCTCCTTGGCCAGAATGAGAAGTAGTAAAAAACACCCCGACTGAAAATAAAAGTCAAAGATATGGCACAGAAGGCAAAGAGAGCAGCCCTTTTCCAAATGACAATAATGGATCTGTTACCCTTCTGATTTACATTTAAATGAAAACCTTTTATCTCCTGGTCTACTTTCTAATGAGCAAACTCGGCTTTGACAGATGTGACTCATCTTCCCATCATGAATGGAGTGAGCCAACAGTTTAATGTTGTACATAGGATATGCAATGCTCAGACATTACCTAATAATCATTTCTAAAAAATTGCTAAATTGACTTGTGTCAAATTATCTCTCCTGAGCGCATCCTCAAAAATCTGGTAAAATGAGGTTAAGGACAAACTGAGGGCACAGACATGAGTAGATTGGAAAAGGCGCGATCTTCACTGAAAGTGTACTTTCTGAGCCTAACCGCTGTGTGTGTGTGTGTGTGTGTGTGTGTGTGTGTGTGTGTGTGTGTGTGTGTGTGTGGTTTCATGCACAACGTGCGTGTGCAATACCTCTCACCTGCATCGGTCTTAAACTTCAAAGGAAGGAGTTTTGAGATTTGTCTGTGAGACTCTGGCATCCTTTTACAAAATGTGTGCTGATGGATAATACAGTAACATTAATAAATAACATGTTGATAAATGAGAGGATCTGATGTTAATCTCAGATGTACCGTGTTGAAGAATAGACACAATATCATAGATTGTTATATGTTATTAACTACTGAATCATGGAAAATCTCTTGCAATATGTGATTATTAACATAATGTACATGTATAGTAATGCTTGCAGATTGGTTTTAATCTTTTTGTGACTATTCAAGTACAACAAACACGGAACCAATAGTGTTATTACAAAGAAAATTCCACTTGATTTCAATGGTATTGTATAAAGAAACTGACTATTACAAAAGCCCTGTGATGGACAGAAAATTTGCATTATTAAATATCTTTTTCTGGAGTTATGAGCAGGCAAAAGACTTTTTAGTCTTGAACACAGTAAGACAGCACAGTGCATCCCGTTGCTCACCTACCCAGTAGATTGTGAAAAGGTTCTGATTTTGATCATTTATTAACATGCAATTTCCCTACATTTTTAAGTTTTTGCAATCAATGTTTTTATAAGACAAAAGAGCACCTAATGGGAGTTAAAAAAGTATCCAGTGCAATTGCTTTATCGCTACCCTATTTGTAACCCAGTGAGGTTTCCAACCACGAACAACTCAAAGTAAAAGCAAGGGCAGGAAGCGGGACACAAAGATGCTCTGCAATGATGCCAGTTTTATGTTGTATAAAAACACTGGAGGCATCCAGTCTCTAGTAGGTACTTTGCTGCCACTTTTCAGATACATAGCATTTGTTCCTTCGTATTTGTTTATGCTTGTGGGTGTGCGAGTGTGAGAGATAAAACAAAAAAGACACGTCATTTTCACAGTTTCTCAAACAAGCGAACATCTGCCAAAGCCTGTTGTGTTGTGTGCTCCGTATGTGTTAATAGAATATAGCAATCAAAAAAACTGAGTGATTCTTACCTCTAGGTGGTTGTAAACATAACATTTGAAGTGTCCTGTCTATTGACTCAAACTGCAGAATAACAGACATAAAAAAAGACACTTTAAAAATGTGCCCGATAGGAAAAAAAACCTTATGCTGACGTAACGATCCTTGATTTTCACATTAACTCAAGGAATCAATCAAAAACATTTGATGCTAATAGGAAATAATGACTTAGCTAATGGACCAAATTGAAGCAGAAAATAATCTCATACTGGTAAGTTCCAGGAAGGTGCTCCACCAAAATACTGAGTCGTGTAAATGAATAAACAAACATTGATTAAAATAGCAAACTTGTGTAATCCTTCATTTTTGGAAGTAAAAACCGTAAAAACTATAGAGGTCACATGTAAAAACATGACTGCCTTACTTACTTACTGCATTACAGAAAAATGACAGGCGCTGATGTTTAAATACTATCATCTGATGTAGATATTGTGCATTATAGCCTTTATAAAACACAATGGCACCTTCCTTTTTCATTCTTCAACCTCATCCTGCCTGACAAAGACCTTCAGCAGGCACAATTTGCACATAGCGTCAAACGACTATAACACTATAACACGACTGTTGTCATGTTCACAATAGTTTTATGCAGGTCCACACAAACAGTATTGGGTATCCTTACAACAGGACAACGTATTCTCATGAATTTTCATATGGAAACGTACGAAAAGTTATGTACAATATTTTGTGTATTATCCTATGAATTTCGAAATGACACCAGTGCGCATGCACAATTTTTTCGTGTTTTATCCTACGAATATCAAAATGACGCCAGTGTGCATGCGCGATTCCCTGCAGTGAAAATTGTCTTCCATTCCTTTGATTCATAATGGAAAATACAGCATAATGCAGCATTTTAAAGCTGTTTCAGCATTAAAGTACGTTTTGATGACATTCCTAGCGAAAAATATGCATTTTGTTCTCATATTAATCCTTCAGTGAATGTATATGATCTTTCGTTTGTTGGTTAGGGTTAGGGTTAGAGTTAAGGTTAGGGTTAGAATTGGAGGAGCCTGGTATCAAACCGGCGATCTTGCGGTTGCCAGCAAAGCCCCTCTACCTCCTGAGCTAAACCCCCCAAAGGTTATTGTAACCCATGTTAAAATATGACATGAATAAAAGTTGAAAATAAATAGTTGAATAAAAGTCTGTTGACAGAAAATAATGTTGCTGCCCCTTTAAGGGACCAGCGACACAGACGCAGCGCCTCAGTGACGCTGCAGCAGAGACCTGAGGGAGAGAACGGAGGAGAAAACACGAAATTAGCAGAAAAAGTAGTGAAAAAGTCGATATTACAGTCGAAAAACAAAACTTACCTGGTCGGGAACTGACAGGGATTTTATGGGAACTAAACCACATCGGTTTTGGTGAGTTTTGTGTTTATTTTCTTGCATTTTCACCGTGTTGTATTTTTTTTCCTCTGGCGGAGAGCTAACGCTAAAACTGTAGCTGTTTACAAGGAAATGCTCCGTCATAAACTGTTTACTAGTTAATATTTTGGGTTCATGAAGACTGTGAATGTTATAAAAGTGTGTGTAAGCTGTGTCAATGAAAGATGTGTGCAGTAATTAGTGCGGGAGACGGAGCCGTGAGATAAAAGAGGCCGCTCCGCTGCCATTTTGAGTTGAAAAAACAATGTAGCAGTAACGTTACAACTGTGAAAACTACGAAATATTTATTTGTGTAACGTGAGGATTTAAAAAGAGATTTGTCGTGTTTATGACCTGTTATACAGGTCAGGTTTTTTGCTCGGTTGGAAGCTCGGTCGGAGCGAAGATTGGTCTGCCATGTGCGGGCGTGCACATTCACGGACGGGATTCAAGATGGCGAGCCAGACCCAGACCTTCAGCTCATCTTCTCCATCGCATAATTGAGGAAATCCTCTGCGTGTGGTAACTCGCTGCCAGAGTGGTAGGAGTATCAGGAACTAGTTTGAACTGAACTGAACAGAACTGAGAACTGATTTGAATTATTATTTTTGGATTGAATCGAACTGAAACTTTTCTTTGAACTGAACATTTGGATTCACATTTGGACTTGAACTTAAATTTAAAGTGTCATACTTTTTTACTTGTTTATATTTTTGAATGTGATTGAATAACTGTGGTCCACTTTGATTTGATTGTGTTTTGAAGGTTTATTCTTACCTGTAAAAGAAAGAAAAAGAGTTAACTCAGGAAGAAAAATAGGAATCCTAAAATAGGTACAACCTAGGAAATAAAAGAGACTGGTCTAACTTAAATTAGACTAGCTTTACTAAAATAAACTAGGTGTACTAAAGAAAAAGAAAGGGTGAAATACATTTTTTCATCTATACTTGCCTTAATATTGGGAACCTGCAGGGTGTTTTTGGGTTTGTGTACTGTGTTTTATATGTGTTTTATGCATTCAGTAAATTGCCGGCCTTTTATACTTAAAGAAACGGTCTCTGGTGTGATTATTCTTGCTCCCTACTCCTTAGAGCCTAGAACTGGTCCATGGGCGCAGTTAGTGGTGTGATACCGGTGCTACATTATGGTCAGGTTTAGGTCTGATGGTCTCTAACTACCAGCATAAAGCGCATCGTTTACGTGACTACGGTTCTGTGTAATACGTAGGAAATCATACGAAATGATCCTGCTTTACTTTTCATACTTTGTAGTATGAAAGCTGAGTGAGAGCAGCCTGAACAGGAACACAATATAGGGAGGATCTATTAAAAGGGAGTGAATCATAGCCACTGACACACCTTTGCTTGTCATTTAGCCAAAGGGCTTCTGCTGAGGACAAGGAGTATGACTTCCAATTAGTTTTCAGAAGATTTATTCATGGAACGGTTTAAGAAAGAATGTGGTAAAGATTGTGAATGGAGTAATGGATTTTAAATGACTGGTGCGCATACAGCACAATATGTGCTCTGATGAGTTTAGTTTGACCTTTAATGTAGACGGCGAGCTTTAACGCTTCGCGTGGCTGTTTTTGCTTTCAATTAAATTAAATGCAACATGATGCATTCACTAATAGTTTATGTAGATCACATGCCAATGTACTTCCATACAGCTCTGCTTGACCATGCACAGAACAAATGGTTGAACATACACTGCTCAAAAAAACATAAAGGGAACACTAACAACATAATGTAACTGCAAGTCGATCATATTTCTGAGATATCAGCCTGTCCAATTACGAAGCAGCACTGATTGGGAATCCATTTCACCTGCTGTTGTGTAAATGGAACAGACCACAGGTGGAAACGAGTGGCAATTAGCAAGACATCCCTATAAAGGAATGGTTCTGCAGGTGGTGACCACACACCATTTCTCTGTTCTCGGCCTTTCTGGCAGATTTTTTTCTTTTTGGAATTTTGGCAGTGTTTGCACCGCTAGAGGTAGCATGAGGCGGATTCTCCAAATCATAGAAGTCGCCCAGTTAGTGCAACTCATCCAGGATGGCACATCAATGCGCACTGTGGCAAGAAGGTTTGCTGTGTCCCTCAGCACAGTCTCCAGAGCATGGAGGAGATTCCAACCCAACACGATTGGCATTTGCAAGAGATCACAGAGATTGGCAGATTCGCCATTGGCGCCCTGTGCTCTTCACGGATGAGAAGAGGTTCACCCTGAGCACATGTGACCGATGTGACGGGGTCTGGCGACGCCGCAGAGAACGTTCTGCTGCCTGCAACATCCTCCAGCATGACCGGTTTGGCGGTGGGTCAATGATGGTCCGGGGAGGCATTTTGACATCTTTGGAAGGTCGCACAGCCCTCCATGTGCTTGCCGGCAGTACCCTGGCTGCCATTAGGTACAGGGATGAGATCCTCAGACCCATTGTGAGACCATATGCTGGTGCAGTGGGCCCTAGGTTCCTTCTAATGCATGACAATGCGAGGCCTCATGTGGCTAGAGTGTGTCAGCAGTTCTTACATGATGAAGGCATTGATGTTATGGACTGGCATGCCCGTTCCTCAGACCTGAATCCTATTGAGCACATCTGGGACATCATGTCTTGTTCCATCCACTAAAGCCATGTCGCACCACAGACTGTCCAGGAGTTGACTGCTGCTCTGGTCCAAGTCTGGGAGGAGATCCCTCAGGAGACCATCCGTCATCTCGACAGGAGCATTCCCAGGCGTTGTAGGGAGTGCAGGAGAGGCCACGTGGAGGCCACACGCACTACTGAGGATCATTTTGACATGTCTTGAAAAATCTCCACAAAAGTTTGATCAGCCTGCGATCTGATTTACCACTTTGATTTCAGGTATGATTCTGAATTAATAATAATTAATAATTTAATAATCCTTTCCAGGAAATTACAGTCCTAACAGCTTAAATACAGACATCACACCACGCATACACACACAATAAATAAATAAATAATAAAAAAGTGCAAAGTTATTTGTATTTATACATAACTGAGTATGTTCAGGCAGCTGTGTGGGAGAGGAGGCCCTCAAGGTGCAGATATTCAGTTAATGGTGGAGGAGTGTGTGTATTGGAGTATAGGGTTATCTGTACTTTGCAATGTCTAGTAAGTATTAACAGGAAAAGGTGATGAGCCTGTTTTAATTTATAATAAAAAAAGCGATCACACCTGATTGGCTGGCAGACAAATGTGAAGGTACACTCAATAGCCTCGCTTCAGCTTTCAGCCACGTTTCAGCTCATTGAAATGACAGGCTTCGAGATTGATACTATATTGACTACAGCCCTTTCACAGCTTGTCCTCAAAGGCAAGTGGATTCTTTAAAAATACCACCTTTGGTTGCTTGTCTTTCTGTGGCATCTTTGGTAAAAAAAAAAAATGTGAGTGCATCCAAAGAAAGAAACACACTTGAAACGCTCACTGGTAGCCAGCAGCTGCCCTTTTCAAGACACAGCGGCCGAGTCGGACATGATGGAGCAAAAACTGGGAAGTCCTCCTGCTTCACTCAAGTCACCAGCGTGGCAACATTTCACCTTCCCTGTGAGTTATGTAAACAGCTTGTTCCAAATCGACAAGTGGAATAAGTTATTGCATTACATTATATATTCAACTCATTATTTAGATTTTACCATAGGGACTTGTGGGTGTGGTACATTCCAAATGTCCGTAAATGTCAGTGCTGAATAAAAAAGTAGGTTTAAATCATAAATGAAATGGTATGGTGGCTCTGGAGCATCGTGCCGCCCGTTCTGCTGACCATATCTGACATGCCTCATTCAGTCTGAGCCACGCTCATTTAGAGCTTGCAGCACATATCATGCTGTTCCAATGTATGTCTACTGCATTTAATTCACACATATCCATCCACATCCATTTCATGAATACATATTCACATTCCTTGTGCAAACTCCATCAAAGTAAGCCTGTAAGTAAACATGGCTCCATGTAATGTGTGTGTGTGTGTGTTACATATAGAATGGCTTGTTGGCTAGATTTCTGAAAGTGGGCTTTGTTGTGCACATAAACGCATAGCTCAAGTGCAGCATGACCGAGAAGGTTGTGACTGAGGAGCAGAACAAGTGTTGATAAAATATCCTGGCATGTGAGCCCGAGTGGTGGAGGGATACCAGATTATTTCACAGCCTCCAGTGGTAAAAACTGCACTGCTCATAAAATACTCTCAAAATTGTAAATTTTCACCTGGACATAAATTGCATGAAATATGTAAATGCTGCCACCTCAAATCAAGGAAACGAGGGCAAACGAGGGGTAAATGCCAGCGAGCGCTAAATATTTACCCAATTTATAGACTGTAGTTTGCGATTACAGCATTCAAAACATAATGTGAAGGGAACTGAAACCACAGAGCCCCAGAATGGCAGCAGTGGAGGATGCAACCTTCACCCTGCAGGATAACAATAAGAGGGGGCTGAATAAAAACTAATTTAAGATCAGGTCAGAGTGTAAACAGCACACTGGGGGAAAAGGTTTGGCGAAAGAATGTCCGCGGCAGAAGTCAGGGTGTGTGTCATGTGGTGTACAAGGTTGGTTCAATGTCCGGAGCATGAAAGCAAACTTAGTTTGTCAAACAGTTTTTAGTAACGACATCATGCCTCACTGTAAATAGGTGTTACATCCTCAAATATCATATTTAAATGATGATATGAATAGAAAACATTATATTCCAACAGTTTTTGGACTGGTTTTGTCCTAATGTGGACATAATTGATTCATATTAATGTGCCTTCCCATTAATAAAATGCCCATATATATTCCTGTCTTATATACAATACAAAGATCCTTCAATTTATCTTGTGCGCTTATAATTATACAGTATGGTCTGTGTGAAGGATTGTGATTTAGGTTATTTTTTAGGGCTGACAGGGATGCAAAGCTGTGTGCAATACTGTAATATAATTTTCTGATGAGTCATTGATTGAATCGACAGAAACCGAAGGACTTCGGACTTTGAACTGCCATCACCTTGAAGTTCTATTTAAAATGAAAGTCGAACTGCTGATCAACAAATCTTCAAACTAACTTTACTGTGTGAATGGCAGCAGCTGCTTTAGTTAGTGGGTCACAGTCTAAACAATTAGTGTCAAATACATAGCCTCTGCTACATGATAGTGCCTCTGCTGTCTGTTTTTCCTATGCGTTTCATTTCATATTTCATAAAAGTGACATTATAGAAGGCTCATCTGTGAAAACCTCTTAAAGCACGCCTCTAAATTATATATGGTGCTGGAAAAATCAGAATAATTCCATAAACTATATAACTATACTAATATTTTTGGTAATTTATTTTGTGAAATGTATTGTACACGGAAACTGCCCGAAGCTTCTCCGCTCCATAAATCTTATGGACATGAAAAGATGAATTTTATGGTTTAAATTAGTTTGTATTTACTCCAAGTCGTCTTATCAATTGCAAGCCATAATAGCACCCTAATACACAGGAAACTATTTAGTGCTGTCAGTCATTTTACACAATGAATTACCCTTGGAGCTATGCAATGCATCATATGTGACATTACAGATGTCTGTGTTTACTCAAACTGTCTTAGGAGAAAGGATGATTACTGGATGTTACAATTAGAATTAAGTGATAGTTAATTCTATATAATTCTTTTATTTAATCATTTCTGTACAACATTTCAGACATGGTATCAAATAGAGCTGAGTATTATGATGTCTGCCCTAATAGAGATACAGTCTCCTGCAAGCATCATCAGAAATGTTTCAATTGTACCGTTGACAAACAGGCTTGGTAGTGAACAGCACACTAACTGAAAGTACCTGTACTTTTGGTATTGGTAAATCCCTAAAATCTTCCTTGATTTACTCACCATCCCATAAACTCATATTTGATTGCTTATTTTGTTTTTAATTCTTAGACTTTTTGCTCACTGTTCTTATGTTCTTATAATTTGCAATATCATTGTCCTGTTCTTTTATACATACTTATATTTATATACAAAGTAGTCAAATAATCATGTGTACCTTTGTTCATTTTGGTATCCTTGTTTTTAGCTGCATGTCTATGTCTATGTGTATGTACAGTATAGGGAGAGTGGCAAAATCGGGAGTCAAATTCCTTGTATGTGTTCACACTTACACACTTACAGCCATTAAAGCTGATTCTGTGAATGTGAGGTGAAAATGTTCCATGAATAAAAGAGAAAAAGAGAAAAAAGTATTTATCTTCCCAGTCAACAATATGGATACTTTATTTGACCAGATGCCTCTTAAATAAATGCAGCATATGGCTCTCTTGACATATTATCCACGGTGCAAGACAAGCACCTCTCGAGTTAGGGTAATGCGGCTTCTCAAGTTTCCTGCTGCAGTAATTGCTCTGAAAGTGTGTAAGCTCACTGTGGCATTCTGTTGACATTGTTGATTCTGAGAGGGCCTCTTACTGGACTCTGGGGGTGGACACTCTGCCAGCCGCAGGATCCTGGGACCTGTACGGTGGCAGACGTGATGGAGAGCCGAGCTTTGTTTGAGTACAATCTGTATCTGTGTGCGTGTGTGTGTGTGTGTGTGTGTGTGTGTGTGTGTGTGTGTGTGTGGTGTGTGTGTGTGTGTTTGAGGGAGAGATAGAGAGAGAGAGAGAGAGAGAGAGAGAGAGAGAGAGAGAGAGAGAAAGAGAGAGGTGGGGAAAGAAAGACAGATAAAAGGGAGAAAATGAGAGCGAGGGTGAGCAAGAGCTCAGAGGAATACTTGGTCATTATGGCTGTGTGGAGGGGTGAGGGTGTGACAGGGATGAATGTATCATTGCCTGCCCTTTGGTCAGCAGCCATCAGATGTATAACAGATGGAACTGATGAACTGTTTCCATAGAGTTTGGGCACTTGACAAGCTGTGGTGTCCAATTATCTTTCATCATGTGCTCAAAGGGATGCAGAATACTACATTGTACCAACGATCAAATCACAAACAGTGTCTGAGCAGTGTGGCTTTACTGTCGGTCAATCAGTCCCTGAAGAAGGACTGAAAATACTTTACTTGAAGTCTGTTTTGCTGCACAACCATGTTAGACCCCCAGACGAGCTACAGAGCATTCATTAATGATTATACATCAGTCATGTCACTTTTCTTTTTGTTTTTGGCATAATGGTTTTGATTAAAAAGTGAATCTTTTTTTCAAGTCATCACAATACACTATGTAGCTTAGCAATGTTCAGATATAAATAAATATATATCACTGTAAATGACAAATCAATAGACGTATGCCTAGCATGAACTCAAATGTATTTATAGAGCAGAGCACATAAGGGTTACACAATATGCAAATGCCCCTACTGACAATATCGCTTACATTTGCAAATGCAAAATTCTAGGAGATCTAGCAGTTTAACTGCACCATATATAACATTTATATTACTCCAGTAACAGAAGACAAAGACAACTCAATCACCCTAACCCTACAAGTGAGGACCATTATCTTGGCCAATCGATACCCTGTTGAACAATGCTCGCATCATATCACCCGACCTAGAGCACATTTAAAAACATCAGAGGTGATGGCGTCTCGAAAAGAGCGGCTGCAGGCTACCTGTAAGCTACATTGTGTTGTCTTTGAAGTGATTTGTAGAATAGAAGAATAGTTGATCCTGCTTTTGATATCAAATGTTGAAATCGTAGGCTCGTTTGGACAGAATTTCAATTAGAAATCAACATCCTAACATCATTACCATGGTAACTAACTTCCACTTGAAAACCGATGAGAAGCATTTAGCATGTTTTATCTTATCCACTCACATTAAAAAGATGAGTTAATGCAGTGGATGGGGAGAACTATCTCTAAAATGGAAACTCATCTCATCACACCTGCATTTGATTAATGAAGCATTTGTTCGCATGCAAATAAGAATGAAGATTTTACATAGTTTGTTTTCTGGGGAAAACATTCAGTTGCTATTATTGTAAAATTCTTTGAAGCAGTTAAAGCTTTGCCAGTGTTACACTTATTCTCATGAGGAACATGCTAGCCTTGACAAACGATGCATTTTGCCTCAGGCATTATGGGAATTACTAATCAGTTAAATGTATTCATTTTTCTTATTAAAGATGACATACGTAGACCTTCCCATTACACACATGAGAACTGGTGGTCTTCCATGGGATTGCACTTTTTCCCTCTCTGATCTATTAATCATGATTATTTTTAATGAGGTGCACAGTCTGTGTGAGAAAAGGGAGAGTATCTTCTGGATTAAACTGCTGAATGTGTTATGTTTGCCACCAACGTTGCTCCTTAGTAGTAGTAAAAAGTAGTAAAAATATGTCCTGTCTCAAGTTGGGATGGGAAGATGTAAGATATTATCACACATGAATTTCCATAAACATCAACACAAGTGATTTGAAAAAGCTGTACAAAGAGAACATTTTTTATTCTTTACGCAGGGAGACTTTGTGATTCATGATCCTCTTATTTAAGTTTTTCGCAAAAAAAAAAAAAATGTTAATTGAAATAGTTGTGTTTTTTAACCATGATGCAACAAAAATATCTGTGTCTTAATTAACTAAATGTCTTGTGAATCCAGGATCTTTAGTGCCATTTTAGGAGTTTAAAGCACATTTTTGATGATTATCGGGAAAATACCAGGAATCGCAATTATTTTGGCCAGGATAATGTTGACAAGTAATTGTCATACTGTCCCAACCATCAACCTTTTCAGAGACCAAAATGCTGACAAACCTTAAAGAGTGCTTTGTGTTGGCTTCACCATAAAAAAACACATTTGTGTCACAAACAGAAAAAGAAAACAAATTTGCTTATTTGATTAAAAAAAATTAACAAGAAAAATAAACCTCATGTACATTTTGGCAAGAAACATCCAACCAGCGACCTTCAAATTCTGTTGAATGTGCCACCTGCGACATCCAATAACCTAAATATACGTAAAGTAGAAATTCAAAAATATATTTAGCATTTTAAATTACTTGCTTTTTGGATTTGGGGTACATGTCGGATGAATTCTACAACTATGATGGCATGTTTCATTCTCCACCCCCTACAAAGAGGCGTTCTGATTTTACTGCAGCTCTGATTCACACCTCTCACTGGCTCCTTCGCCATAGTAAAAGCAGCTCAGAAGTACTTAGAGCTGTATGGCAAACTGGTGAAACTCTCTTCTATTAAAGATCACTTTGAAATGGTATTTCACAGTGGGGAACAATACTTCCAGAGCGAGCAGCTATTCCCACTACCGAATACTGATACTGAAATAGTTCAGCTATATGCGTTAATTAGCCATGACCACCTCTCCTTGGACATACTAGAGAAAGACATTAGACTAGCAGCCTGGTGAACACCTATGCTTAAACTGGACTGGTCTTTAGAGAATAAAACTCATTCAATCTGCCATAGTGGTGCCTTCAGACTCTTGGGACCAGCTTTTGTACTAAATATGGACAACATAAGCCACCCCAATCCTCATTTCTGGCATTAATGTCCCTTCAAGCAACATTGATTGAATGTTGAAGATTTAACCTGATACATGTCTTAATCTTGTCCATCTTTTATTTTACATAAAGATAAGACACCCAGTACTTGCACTCCTCGTGTTTCCTGTGTATGAATTGATTTTTCTGTAGCAACACATAATACACAGAGAACAATGCTCATTTCGCCTGATGGAGGAATATTGATCATATCCGAACCCTTTCCTCTGTCTTGTGCAGTTGCTTCTGACACCAAAGCTTCTAAAAGAATACATCATGCCACTGCTCGCCTCGTTCTATTGCCATACCACTATGCCAGACATCCAATAATGAGATTATATACACCAAACCTCACCTCCAAGAACAATCCATATTTGACAGATAGAGTGTTGCTGTCACCAAAGTTTCACAATGAGGCACTTTAAAGATGCAGTAGCTCAAGACCTCCTAGTCTTCCTAGTAATACGCTTCAAAACATACAAACTGCCATTGATATTCCCTCCTCCTCCAGCCAAGGCCAAACAAGTCCAGTCCACTTGAGGATCATGAAGTTCAGCTACTTCTCTATTTATACAAGAGTACTACTTTAGTGTATAGGCTATACAACCTCCAACTTAGCAAATATAAGTTTACAAATTTGTTGTGAACATTTTGTTGAAAGGCAAAAAACATTGTTTTCAATCTTGCAGTGGCTTTTTACCTGTGTATTACGATTTATTCGACAGTTGCCATCACCGACTGTACAGCGTGAGTTGTCAATATTTAATGCACCACCAGGCTGTTGGGAGCTCTGACCTGAGTATTGTCCTGCCAGCAAGGCTTATAGAAACCATGAAGCACTACAGCATCACCGTATTTTGAACCAGCATCCGAAGCATACACATAGAGCCTAGGGATGCAACAATACAGTTAGCCCACGGTTCAATACGTACCTCGGTTCTTGGGTTATGGTTTTTATATATTCAAAAATGATTTCTTTATTTTGCTCATGAGCTAGGATTTTTTATTATTATTTTTTTACATTCAGACACATTCAATTGTATTGTATAATTTTGTATACATTATCCGACATATAACATCTGTTGTCCGAGAGGTCCAACTATCCGTGGTCAGTGCTAGACTCTGTGCTTTAGCCAGTTCCACATCAATGCCTTTATGTTGTTTTATAGAAGTCGGGAATTATGTCAGGGCTGAAAAGTGTAGCGCGGATCGAGCATTTTCATTTGGTGACTGAAGCCCGCAACTACGGAAAAAGGCTGCAAATCTTTAGCAATAAATGTCCCCACTGCACTTGAATCGGCTTGTTGGAAGGCATCAGAAAGAGACAACTCTTTTTTAACTGACGGTGTTACCTGCTCAGCCCTCCTGCTTCCAGGACGTTGGATATTTACTTGGCAGGGAGGTGTGTCCCCATCACAGCACGGGAACACATGCTGCGTTCAAGTGCTCCTCTAAAGCTCCGACATAGCCAATTCAGAGAGAAATATAAGGACGAAAATGTGAAATTATGCAATTTTATTGCAAAACCGAAAATACCTCAATTCACAAGTGTGAACTGAACCGTGCATGGCGTCCCATACGGTTCAATATTATATTGAGAACCGTTGCATCCCTAATAGAGACTTAGAAAATGAAAATTACCCAAAATCTGAGGTTATTAACTCACTTCCTCCAGAGACCGAACAGCTATCCATCCCAATGTCCCTCCATTTTATCTGGTATCATCACTACCAGAGAAATGATGGTGAAGCTGCCTGTATGTGCACACACTGCAGTTCTCCTCCGAACAGACACTTGAACATGAACTAATAGAGTGTCATACATGATCATACACACGATGCATGCAAAAGAGCAATGACTGCATAAGAGCTCTTGTACAATTGCCCATCACTGTCTGATTAACCTCTTATCCTGGTCAAAACAGTCCCTGTCTGTATTTGTAGGAGGATGGGTCATTACCATTTCATATAGTCTCATTTGTTTTCTACTCAAAACGTGCAGAAAGGAGTCAGTGACTGTTTCCTCTCTAAGAGATGTTTTCTGCAATGTGGACTATTACTGTTGATTTAACAGAAATTATTTATATCTATCCATATTTGAGTCTTTCTCAACTGATACATCCATGAAAATAGTTTCCAAACAAGATTTCCAACCACAAGAGTGTGCATTAGCATAGGCTTTAAACTTATCGCAAGAAAAGTAAAGCGTCTCATACCATGCTGCATGCATCACCAATAGCACATATTTTACTTTTGTGGTCCTTTAATTAGGGCTGCATGGTGGTGTAGTGGGTTGCTCTGTGGCCTCACAGCGAGAGGATCGTGTTAGCATGGGTTCTCTCCAGGTTCTCCGGCTTCCTCCCACAGTCCAAAGACATGCAGATTAATTGATGATTCTCAGGCGGCGTAAGAAAATCTGCGTCCAGACGAATCCACTGAAAACAACTCTGTAGTACATATTCCAGGCCCTTATGTGGCGCTGTTTCTGCTACAAAAACGCAGAAGAAGAGATGGAGCTTGACCAGATGTTTGCTATTGCTATGGCAACACGTGAGAGTTACGACTAATCTCCGCCCGACCACCCGATCAATAAACACCCATAAGATGACAAATTGGCCCGTATAAATAAATCCCAACAATAAGCATCAACAGCCATCACCCTAAGGACCTTGATGAGGCGTTGTCACACGTTGGGATGGACTTATTAGACAAATAAATGCCTACATTCATGGGAAGTTAGCTAGCGGTTGTTTTTTAGCATCGTAATAAAGTACCTTTTTCCCCGGAATATCGCCTCCCTCTCTCGGCTCCGTTTGTTTTTTCATACAGCGGCCGTGATATGCCGTCGTACAGACGAGCAGAATATCTGCTACGAGCATGGAGGCCGCCATTGTTGTTGTTGTTGTTACGAGACATCGCGGGGGGAGAAGTCAGGCTCGAGGGTCGAGGGGTGGGCCGATGACGTCAGTGCATTCGTTTTCGCCGTCCACAAAAAAACAATCACGAAACGGAGGGGTGCCGTTTTTTTCTTTTCCACCCTGAGAGCTGCTTTTTCAAAAAGTGCGTTTTCACGCCGCGGAAACGCCCGATTCGTATGGACGGAAGGGCGAAACGCACAAGACTTCTGCGTTTATGCACTGAAAACGTTTTCGTGTGGATAGGCCCTAAATGTCCTGTAGGTGTGAATGTGAGTGTGAATGGTTGTTTGTCTTTACATGTCGGCCCTGAGACAGACTGGCGACCTGTCCAGGTGTAGCCTGCCTTCGCCCAATGACAGCTGAGATCGGCCCCAGCCCCCCTGCGACCCTGAATACAGGATAAGCGGTAGCCTCTGTTAGTGATTCCTCATAAAAACTACACTGCTCAAAAAACATAAGGGAACACTTAATAATCACTGTATAATACCAAGTCCGTTTAACATCAGGGAGATCGATCTTTCCATTTAGGAAGCTAAAGTAATAATTAATCAATTTCACCTGCTTTGGTACAAATTAAAGTGACAACAGGTGCAACGGAGGCAAAAGCAAGACAAACCCAAAAGGAAATGGTTTTGATGTGGTGGCCACAGACAGTTGCTCTCTCTTTCTCCTTCCTGACGGATTCTTCCCTGTTATGGAAATATGAGTCGAAGCAAGTAGACCTCTGGAGATAGTAAATGTCTTATGCAGAAATATATATTCATGCCCGATGATCATTGTGAGAATCAAGGTTTGAGCAGTACAACAGCTACAAACTCAACAGTGCCTCCTGTCCTTCCTGGGGAAGCATAAAATCCTAAGTTTTCTTGAGGAAGCTGCCACGGCGTCTGCATTATGTCTAGGTTCAAGGTAAGAACTAGTTCGGCCCTGAGAGACACGCTAGTGTCTTGTTTGTGACTTTGCCTCGTCTGGAGAAGCAGACACTTAATAACACAGGTTAATTTTGAACCTAATCGTAAAACTAAATTTACGAATCTTACACTGAAGGAATCAGACAACGAGAAAATTCCCTCACAATCTCTAGTTCTGTGTTCTGCTCGTATCCTTGACACTACTTGTAACATGAGGTGGTACCTGCAGCCCAATCAGGTTCACAGGTAGTCTAGCTCTTCCTGGATGGGTCATCCATATATGAGGTCACAAGAAGGTTTACTGTGTCTCTCAGCAGTCTCAAGAGCATGCAGGAGATACCAGGAGATCTGCTGTCACACACCAGGAGAGCTGGACAGGACCATAGAAGGGCATCATCCCAGCACCAGGGCCACTATCTGCTCCTTAGGGGAGGAGGAACAGGAGGAGCACTGGCAGAGCCTTACAACATGACCTCCAGCAGCCTACTGTCAGAAACAGGCCACATGAGGAGTCACCAGCTCCTGCATCTGGGATATTATCGCTTCACGTCTGTACAGTGAGAGAAAGTGGGGAAAGGTATGGTTACTGTGAAGAAAATCCTCGCCTATAAATGTATTATTATTTTAGTGTTTTTGCAATCTGCACATGTTTGCATCCACTTCTGCATTGAGTTTTTTTATTCTTAAAAATGTGACACACCTTCAAGACTATGTATGTCAAATACAACTAAATTAGCAACAAAATAAGTCAACAAATACAATGAAGCAGAATATAAAAAACCTGCACCTGCGTCTATCTAAAACTGTAAATTCTATGTGCAGGCAGAGGGAGGGAGGGAGAGAGAGAGAGAGAGAGAGAGAGAGGTGTTAGACAATGTGAGAAGAATGTGTTTTATATCTCGTGGAGCAATTTGTCTCATTAGACAGGTCTGGATTTAAACTTGTTGAAAGAAAGTTGCAGTGACAGTCTCCAAGGGATTACTTATATGGGGACGTGTTGACTGAAGGCTTGTTTAGTTTTCTCCAGTGTTTGGTACCATCATTAATGTTTCAACATAAGCCTCTTTGTCCTTGTGATGCAGGAATGTTTTAGTGCCTGAGAGCCATGTCTTGTCCTTTATGAGTCGTGATACTGTGCCATTAAAACAATTCGCATTACATCAAAACATTTTTTATTTAAAAATACTGCATTTCATCGTATGAGTTATTTATACAATCGATATGAGGATGTATTAATTAACTTTGTGTTAGATCATTGTATACATAAGTGGCAATGTTTCCTCTATATGCATTCAACAGTGGAATATTACTGCAGATGTATTGCATTTGTAGATATTGTTATGTGACAGTTGTCGAAACATCAGTACATTTGCCATCTCTAATTCAAGCAACCAGTCGGAGATGAGCGACCACAATTTAGCAGTCGGTTGTATAACGGGACACGGTTCGGTATGGGAATTTTACATTACAGACATTTCTGTGATTTATTTTTGTTTGTTAATTATCATTTTTATAATTTTGGTTAAATTGTGGTCTCTATACAGGCAAATAAGATGATGTGTGAAATGTGAGTTGTGAGTCTCTAAATACCCTTTTACACAAGGCGGACTGTTGAGCAATTCTGTATGAAAGATACGGTCACAGAATGCTGGAGAGGGTATTGTTGCTTTGCTGCTAAACTGGCAACGGTTGTGTGTCACAGAGCCAAATGGAGGTCTGTATGAAAGGGACAGCCGGCATTGCATGACTACAGGTGAACTTGCTCACAAACACACACACTAGACAGAGGCTGTTGTGTTACACATCCAGCCAGCAGCATCTAAAATCACAACTGAGGCAGCTTTATGCCAGCTTTGTTCGGTTCAGCATAAAAAAGCAATGCAGGTGTAATAAAGGGTCTTCTTCACAGCAGTATAGCAGGCTTTCTGGCTAAAAAGGGGCTTAGGAGAGCGTGTCTCTGAGAGACAGAGGAATATAGTGCCAAGTGATCATTGTTGCGAGCGTCAGAGAAAAAATGGAAGAAATCGGGACAGCACGAGGACCTTGCTCACTACCACCTCCTCCTCTCTGACTTCACCTCAACTGTTTCGGCAGCCAAATCTGCCTTCTACCTGGCTAAGATCAACTCTTCTGCCTCCAACCCCAGGAAACTCTTCTCCGTGTTCTCTTCCCTCCTCACCCCTCCTGCCCCTACCCCCCCTTCCTCCCTTACTGCCGATGACTTTGCAACTTACTTTACCAAGAAAGTACATGACATCAGCTCCTCATTCACGCCTATTCCCTCCCAGAAGACATCTCCCCAACTCTCAACTCGGATGGTCTTACCAGCTTTAGCTCCCTCACCTCTGAGGACGTCCACGCACTTGTTACATCTAACCGCGCCACCACCTGCTCCCTTGACCCGATTCCCTCCTCTCTTCTCCAGGACATCTCACACGACATCTTGCCATTCCTCACCACCCTGATCAACTCCTCCCTCACCTCAGGTGTCATTCCAGCGGATTTTAAGACCGCTATCGTGAAGCCTCTCCTTAAAAAACCCACCCTAGACGCTACTGACATCCAAAGCTACAGACCTGTATCTCTTCTTTCATTCCTCTCTAAAACCTTGGAACGTGCCGCCTACAACCAACTGTCATCCTATCTCTCGCGGAACAACCTCCTAGACCCTAATCAATCAGGATTCAGGACTGCTCACTCCACTGAGACGGCCCTCCTCACAGTGACCGAGTCCCTGCGAGACGCCAGAGCCTCGTCCCACTCCTCCGTTCTCATTCTCCTCGACCTATCTGCTGCATTCGACACAGTCAACCACCAAATCCTCCTCTCCACTCTGGCTGAACTTGGCATAACTGACTGTGCTCTCGCCTGGTTTACATCATACCTGACAAACCGCACCTTCCAGGTCACATGGAATGGCTCTATGTCCAAACCCTGCTCTCTGGACACGGGCGTCCCTCAAGGCTCAGTATTAGGACCGCTTCTGTTCTCACTATACACCAGATCACTAGGTTCTGTTATCACATCGCATGGATTCTCCTACCATTGCTACTCAGATGACACCCAGCTGTTCCTCTCTTTTCCCCCGTCCTCTGACGCTCACATTGCAACTCGCATCTCGAACTGTCTGGCTGACATCTCTGTCTGGACAACTGCACATCACCTCAAGCTTAACCTGAATAAAACCGAACTCCTCTTCATCCCAGGGAAAGACTGCCCTCGCATGGACCTGTCGGTCACTGTCGAGGGCATCACAGTATTACCTTCCTCAACTGCGAGGAACCTGGGTGTAATCCTCGATGACCAACTATCCTGCACCCCCAACATCACTGCTGTGGCCCGATCCTGCAGATTCGCCCTCTACAATATCCGCAGGATTCGGACCTTCCTCACAAAGGATGCAACGCAGCTCTTGGTCCAAGCACTGGTCATCTCCCGCCTTGACTACTGCAACTCTCTCCTGGCCGGACTCCCGGCCTCTGCGATTAAACCATTACAGCGTATCCAGAATGCCGCAGCATGCCTTATCTTCAATCTACCCAAATTCTCCCACGTGACCCCCCTCCTCCGTGACCTCCACTGGCTCCCTGTTGCAGCACGCATCCAATTCAAGACGATGACACTGGCCTTCAGGGCCATCAATGGAACGGCACCCTTCTACCTTCAAACACTGGTCAAACCTCATGCCCCGAAGCGAGCACTTCGCTCCTCTACTTCAGCTGGCCGGCTGGTACCACCATCGCTGAAATCAAACAAATGTCGCTCAGCAAAGTCCAGACTCTTCTCCGTTCTGGCGCCTCAGTGGTGGAACGAACTCCCGACCAATGTCAGGACAGCAGAGTCATTTGCCATCTTCCGAAAAAGGCTCAAGACTCACCTGTTCAGACTTCACCTTGACTCTACATAGCATGACCCACTAGCACCCTCCCTCGACCCCCCCCCCCCCCAAAAAAAACAAAAAAAACAAACAAAAAACAAAAAAAAAACCTTACCTATAGCACTCTGATCTTAGCACTGTTGCTCTTGAAGTACTACTTTACTCAGATGAGGACCTAACACTTGTTCTATTTTTAGCTCTTACTGCATCGGCAATGATACGTCGTGGTTTCTTTGTTTCCTTCTTTTGACAAATGTACTTATTGTAAGTCGCTTTGGACAAAAGCGTCTGCTAAATGACCTAAATGTAAATGTAAATGTAAGTGTTTCCTGACAATAAATAAACATTCATCGATACACAATGATAAGCTACTTTCTCATTTCTAAATTTTCATTTTAATACTTATTACAATGATGTTAAAGAATAGTTAAATAAATAAACAATGCTTCACAAAAAAAAGAGAAGGCTTCAAATAGAACCTGTGATCTGTGATCGGTATCGGCTGATAGTGCCACCAAGCGATCAGTGACGGGCACCAAAAATCCTCAGCAGAGCACCCTTATCTAGCAGTCCTTCCACTGCTGTAAGCTAGTTTTAGCCAGCCAGGCTAGCTGCCAGCCACATGGGCTGGTCTGCTGGGCCAGGTTGGGCCTCACACTGCTTGGCCATTCGCTGGGCAGCACCGCTATCAGCGAGAGCCTAAACCTCTGTTTCCCGTATTTCCTCAGCAATGTACACATAAGTCCATTCTATATCTGACAAGCTGCAAAGCATGAAGTACCCTGCAAAGTTAACCCAAATGTGGGTATTGACTGATGTAGCAGACTGTGCTATACAGTATAGTACTGTATATGCCCCCAGGCGAAGAGAGAGAAATGAAACTCAGTTCAGTCAAACTCGCCCTCGGTTCTCACGTCATCCACTGTCATGTCAATGTATCAAGGGATGGTGTAACTTAGTATGCTGCTACAGCTACTTAGGCTGTTTTATGCTTCCTTTGAATTTCCTGTACAATTGAATATACATCAAAGATGTAAGCATATTTTCTGAAATGCCATCATGTAAGTTCTCACATGTCCTGCTAGAATAACAACTTCTTTCTCCATTGCTCTCACGGGAGGATTGGAAATGATTTCATGGTTTGCGAACGCTGAATTATATGAAATAATAAATCATTCCCACAGGGATGTCAGAGCTTCAAGATAACTTAAAAGATAGTCCAATTGTTATGCTCTCAGGCTAGTTATTATCACATGTCACACAGACACAGTGGGATCGTTCCACATACATATTTAATATGTACTGGATTATAGAGAAATCCATCGATTAAACAAGAGCCGCATTGTAATTGTTGCTGATATTTACTTCCACTAAAAACTGGGCGCAACTGAAGGACCATACCAGTCTACTTCTGGCTTCTCTCATTAGCAGAGAGAAGCCTGTCTCCTGTCTTGAACACATCTGGTGTCTACATTGCTTACTTTAGTAGAGCTCAGCCTCCTAGGTATAACTGTTAAGTGCCATTCATGTTGAAACAGTGTGTAAAAACTATTAAAGTCGCTGGGTTCATGTAACTCAACTGTGTGAAAATCACTGAGTTCTAAAGTGTCTGTATTTCGATAATAAAAGCCATTCAAATTAGCACATCTGCATTTGAAGCCAGAAGCAGGTTCTGTAGGGCTGGGCGATATTTCTAGATTTAATTGATGAATTTGCTTTCCTATGGTTTGTGAAATGGCTGAACTGCAAAATTGTTTTTTAAAAACAGTTCTAGACTCCGCAATTTGTTTTGCTTTAAGAGACTCCATAGTAGCCTACTCTCACTTTCCAGAACGAAGACGCAAACAAAGAAGAAGAAGAAGAAGCAAAAGTCAGCCACATACAATCACATTAACTGCGCCCCCGACAGACGTATCATCAAAATACCCATGAACAGGGCTGGGCGATATTGCCTAAAAATAAAATCCCCGATTATTTATACCAGATCCAATTTTCGATTTTAATCTATTTCTTTTTTAGAAACTACTAAAGACAAAATAATTATTTCAAATATTTTTATTTAAATGACAGAACATGAATTCCCCTACAAGGAATAAAGTGCCAAACTTTCAGTTTCACCATACCTCATTTGTAAAATATAAATAAAGGGTTGCTCTATTCTCTTAAACAAAGAAATTAATAAAGTGCAAAATTAGCTTTCCTTTTTGTAAAATAAAGTGCCTCACTGCCTCTAGGGACGAAAACAAATGTATAGCATCCCTGAATAACATTTTGCAAACAAAACCTAACATATTTGCATGAAAAATATAAATAAAATCATACATGAGGTCCAGCCTTTTCAACTGTATATATGGGAACCATATCTTTGGCGATGTGAAACGCCATCAGTGATGTCTTTCCACTTTTTCCCTTTCGTTTCATATGGGGTACTATGTGCAAATGAAGCGGCTAACGTTACCTGCTACTTTACTGTTTTGAGGCAATCGTTATCCTTCGCAGCAGATTGCAGGGCAACACACTGCCCCCAATCGGCGCAGTGTGTAGAAAAATTAGTTTCTGACAAAAACTGAATTTCGAACTGGAATTTGAGCTAGAAGGAGGATTTTAACAATGAGGTGAGATTAAACTAATCTTGACAAACATTTTCAGATACATTCTGTCACGTTAATTGAAACAATCTAAAAAATAAAGCAACTTTGGTAAACATGGTAGGAGGTTTATGTTAGCTAGGTGACCGATGTTGTTGATGGTCAATGACATAGTAGTAGTAACACTGGTCTGGTCCTTAAAAACATAAGGTCAGTTCCTGAATCTTTCAGCCTGACATTTATTTTGTTTACCTTCACCTTCTCTAAATCCAAACAGAGGTTTGAAGGGTGAATTCCCTTCAGATTGCTGAGTCTCCCCTTTCCAGCCCTTGTAACTGTCTCATTCTTGTGTGTGCATGTCCTTTGATGTTAGAAAAGCGCCATAGATTAGTAATGCCCTAACCATCCGCAACCATCAAGAGAGCAACTGGATTTGCGTCCACTATTTCAGTACCAAATAGTATTTTACAGTATGAACATTATTCATATTTAGGAAACATATAGAAATATATACACAGTGCTGTAAATGTTGGTGCACAAGGGCGTCTTATCCAAGAGAACAAGAGATACACACAGGACAGTCTGGATGGTCTAATCCTACAGATGAAATCCATTTGCTACAAGCATATCATGCTCTCAGACAAGGCTTTGAGGGAATTCTGCAGCTTTTGTTGCCTAACACAAACAACAGCACAACAGCAAAGCCAAACAGCATGGTGTATCAATTCTACATTTATTTTGAGGGGAACCTGCATCACAGTGTGCACCTTTCAACATGAAAGGAAGCCCACTTCACTTTAAACTCTTCTGACTGCTGCTTGATTGTTTTTTCTATTCATGATGTTGTCATCAAACAGTAGAACCATTTTTTGAAACAGTCCAGACTAAGGCTATGTAGCATTGTAATTTGCTTTTTTTCCCTTTCGTTTAGGTTATTTCCAAGTGACAGTTCAGAATGTGCGTCCAGACACCAACGTATATCCACGGCATCATTAACTGTGAAGCTACGCTGACTTTCCAATGCAGAAGCTTCAGACATGGAGATCCATCATTTGACCATTCAAACAAACACACTGTCAACTAGTCGGTTGCAAAACTCCTCCGTTGCATCAGACAGTGATCAGTGATGACTGGTAGACAAGTGATTTTCTGTGACGCTTACATTTCCTATTTGAGCAGCCAGGACTGAGATGCATAGGAATCCGAATGGCATCAACTTTCAAACCATCTCCATATGTAGTTTGGATCTGATTTTTTTTTTTTTTTTTTTGCTGTTCAGACTTTCTAAAATCAAAAAGAATACAAAATACAGAATACAAAAATGGATTTGGGCCAGCAGTCTGCAAAAGGCCTGATAGAATTGAATCATGGAATGAAAGGTGTTGAATGTCCTTTGAGAAAACTGAAATCCCATTTAAATGTATTAATCCTCTATAGAGGTCAATAATTCCCTGACTGCTGGCACTATATATTAAAAGGTAACCCTTTTATCGCAAATCAATTTGTGTATTGAGTCGATACTTTGTCACAGAGATGAATGATTTACAATTCTACACTAATCTGTAAATTTTAATAAATGAATGATGTTAAATTTCTAACCTTGTACAGGAGGCCAATACTGACATTGATATTTGAAAAGGTTGACATGTCAAAAATGAATGCACTTTGAAAGCTCCTTCAATGCAGTCTATGTGTAAAATGTGATTTAGGAATAAAAACTGATGGAGTGGTTGATTTTTTTATAACCCATTTATTGCAACTGACTGCAGTCCGTTTGGCACAAAATTAAACTAATTACATAATTGAGGAAATGTAAAACCACTGATTAATTCAGCACACCACTTATAAAAAGGATTTATTTTAGAAGCTCTCTCACTGTAACTCACTTTTATTGGATAAAAGATGGAAGAAACCAATGTGAGTGATTCTCCCCAATTGGTCGTCCCTTGTTCTCTTGGTAACTGACCTGTTGAAAATAGATAACAGGATACTGAGCTCACACCTTAAATCTTAACTGTGACAAAGTCTCAACCAGCAAATTCCCACATGCTGTGAAGATTCCAACCCCGGATTCTTTGATTACAAGAGTTCTGGGAGTACCTCTTAAACATTAGTCACCATTTTATTTTCAATTATAACTTGAGGCACACTGAATACTTCACTTCAGATTAGATTTGAACATACACTGTAAAGTTTCTCCCTGTTTACTTCGGACATGTTTGGTACTTCCTTTTGTGCTCCGACAAAAGATAACCCTCCGTGTTGCAGCATCAATATTCTTACTAATTAAGATTTAGGTCTGTATTGTCTTTTGTCACCACAGTGTAAGTGATCTGCATTGATTTGATTTCTCATTTCTTTGTAATTGCATGGATTTTGTCCCAGTGTAACTGGACCTCCCCAGCATCACCAAGTCCATGGGACTTTTGAGGAATGGTATTTTTCCCTCATTGAGCACAGGCTTAGCTTTCCTCTTACTTAATGACACTACACATTCATAAGCACACAATGCAAAGAAGCCTATCCATAACCAACAACCACAGATGTAATGTGAACCATCTTCATCAATGTCGAAGACCCAACAGTAGATTCCCATCTGAACCAGACAATGAGTGCTGTTCATGCTTCATGTTTTTGTCAAATTATAAACACAAAGCTCTCCTGTATGTTATGTTTATATAGCAATAGTAATCTATGTTCACTGGTACCCTTTAGATCCAATAAAAGATGTAAGAAAAGATGTAAAGAATACAACTTTGACAGTGGAGGCCAGAGTTTTTGTCCTGAAAACAGAGGACTGGGTAGTGATCATGTTTTAAAGAGACAATAATACCCCATTTAAATATCTTGTGTGTCCTTGATCCCAATTCTATAGATCAGCAATGTCCTTACTTTAAACTGCAATATAAAATGTGAGATAATTTCCCATGTGGAATATATGGTTTTGCAAAGTTATGAATCTTTATAATTCAGGCTTTTTACTAAAGATTGATGCTAGCTTTCATATTTATGTATTTGAAACATTACAACACAGTCATCTCCTTGAAATGAAAGATGCCTTTTATTTATTTATTTATTTACTTTTTTATTTCGGGCGTGTCTGTTAAATCATCATCACACATCATTGTTCACAGAGTAGGAAAAAAAAAGAAATAGACATGGCCGAAAGGGAAAGCGGGAGAAGCCAAGGCTTATCTGGTCCCGCCCCCATTACCCACAGGATGAAATTGTCATCAGAATCTTTTCTTATCATTGCATTTTTCACTTGACATAACTTTTCCATTTTTACTTGTGACATTTGACAACATGTTACAGCAGTAGGTGGTACAGAGAGCTGAAGTCCAGTGCATACAGATTACGTGTGTGTCTGCACACGTGTCCATATTTATTTTTGTAACACAATGCGAAGGTATGAATGCAAAGTGTTTTAAACTTGAAGAACAAATTTGAATGCAAAATAAAACCTCCAAAAGAGTGTTGAATGAATACTTCTCCTCTCTTATTTTTGTGCCATTTTGATGTTCAGCTGAAGCAACATACTGAGAAAACATCTTCTTTGGGGTGGTATTTGTGGCGCACACAAGGTGGCCTGTAAATAGTTTTCCTTCTTCCAAAAACAGCTCATCATGTTTAAGCCCATCATTAATGTTTTTTTTTTTTTTTTTTTTCAATTCTAGAACTCAAGTCATTTGTAAGCTGCATGAGACCTGTTGTGAGTTTAACTTAATTCTTTCTATAAAAACAAATAATTAAATGAATCACGGTTCAGGAGGTCCTGGTTGATGTGCCACCTTTTTGGATCATTTGGAGACAGGAAAACCCCTGGAGTGAAGATTAAGTCTGGCTGCATTAGACAAAAGTAAAACTAAGGATGGGTGAAAGATTGAAATGTAAATGAGGGAAATTAACTTTTATGGTTTCTGTAGGCTTTGAAACAGCTGGCAGTGGGATGAGTGGGGGGGACAAACCCCACCTCTTCCACAGATGTAATCCCACCAACAGAGCTGGTGGAACACATCGGAAGAGGTTCAAGACAAGTCAGGAAGGGGGAAATGGATGTGTTTATACATTTATGGCTTTATTAGCAGGATAAATGCAGGCCCCTGCTAGAAAGGAGACATGCCTGTTATGTGGATTAAGCTTGCATTTTTCAAGTAGATTGTTCCTTTTTACGAGTGCATGGTTACATTGTAAATTAACTTTAAAAGGGACTGTAAGGTTTGTAGATGGATGAACTACTGAGTTCCCAGTGACACCAAATCTACAAGAAAAAAGTGCTTTACAGAAATCATCACCTTTATAGTTTGGGCCACTGGCATTCAAGGATCGACTAGTTAACCTCCCCAAAAGCATTTCTTGAATATAGTGTTAGAATAGTTCCGTGTGTGTTTCTTTTTAATCAAAGAGAGAAATCTTCCTGAAAGCACAAAAAGTTCCACAAAACAGGTTGGGCTCGACGGCCGACTGTGTAAAGAATTTGACCCAAACTACTAGTCTCCTAAACAGTCAAAGTTGCTTTCTTTTCTCAATCTTAAGCAAGTATTTTCCGCTGCATAAAAACGCAGACATACTGTGACCCTGGGAGACATTTGAGTTGTTTCGAAAAGCAGTCAGTCATTGTATTTGGTGGTTTGAGGACGACGACATGCTTTCGTAGACTGCGTTGTAGCTTTTCTACATTGCGTCACATAATAAAACGAAGCCTTTCCCAGTTGAATCTTAGGTAATCATTTGTTTTTCCACCTGTCTCAATCGAAATGGTAAATGTAGCACTCCTGAGAGTGTGATCTCTTCTCTGAGCCCTGTTCATTACCGTGCAACAGTGAAGGAAGCTGTCAGGTAAATGGCTTTATAATGGCTCTTTGCTTCCCCTGTGATCTCCATTTTTCTCAATTCTGATGCTCCTTGGCCCAAAGAATCATGTGACTCAAAACTACAATTAGTCTACCAATAAAGGTGAACCTTTCAGAATAACATCAAACATTTCGCTCCGTTTAAATGCACATATATTCAGTGCAGTGAATATTCACAATCATTTGTTGCATTTGTAATAGAAGTCGGTAGTCAAAGCTAGTTTTTATTGTGCAAAGGTAACCACACAGAGTGGGTGTACATTTAACAACTCAATACCCAGCATTGCACATGCACGTACAGCATCACCTCCCTCTACCGCCAGCCCTCCACCATCCCCTCATCCGCCCACACAGGTGAGGCACTGACTCCTCTATTACCTGATTCCATGTAAATAAGGTACGTCTGCAAGACAATTATAGCTATTATTAATGATGTTTTTTACAAGCATCTTGCATGGGAAAGGTGCGATTCACTTAGTACTCGTGAAGAGTTCAAAACGACCACTTGAAATGCTCACATTAAATAAAAAGGCAATTCAGTATTCCTGGGTTGAAAATAGGCATGCTCCTCAATGATGATGATAAAGGTCATAACACAAAAGATGTGAGAATCTCAATTATTTATTTTAGCCTGGAAGCTGCTTAAGGAGCATCACTTTAACATGTCCTTTGCACCCTCCCGTATTACAGAAGTTATACATGTGAGTGTAGCGGGTCAGAAATATCCATCTATTTTTATCTGCCACACCATGAGTGATACACTAACACAACTAACAGAGTTTGGAGCACTTAATCTCACTTACATATTAATTGTTGCTCTTTTTCATGGGTTTCATCCTCATAGTGTTCCTCATGAATGTGTAATGAATTTAGGACCAGCAAGAGCTTCAAACCTAAAAACCTCACTAAGCTGAGTTTTTTTGTCTTTTTTTTTTTTTAAGTTTTGAAGAAGCGATGGGATGGTGCTGCAGCCTGAATTTCTTATTAACTTGTTATCATTCAGAGGTTATTGTATAGGGCTTACTGCCTTCTCAGGCTGGCTTGCAATTTATGTTTGCTCACAGCTGAGGTAGTGATGCTTTTTCTCATGGTGTCAAAATGAAATTTCTACGAGTACTGCATTCATTCATGAACATTTGAAAGAAGATGAATTTAAATGGTTTATTATTTATGTCACTGCACAAAACAGGGTTTCCATTAGCCAGACCATTCATATGTACTACTAAAGTTATTTATGTTCACTGGTATCCTCTAGATCCAATAAAAGATCAGGGAGATGGATGAGGGCAAACAAAGCATGTAACTTGACAACTGCCAATAGAGGCCAGAGTTTTTGTCCTGAAAACAGAGGATTGGGAAGTGACCATGCCTTTAAAGAGGCACTACTCCATTACAAAATATCTTGTTTGTCCCTGATCTCGATCCTATAGATCAGCTTCTACTTGAGGCTTTCATATTTCTTAAGTGGGAACATTGTACATAATGAGACACTTCAGCAGAATGTTAGCTTGACTGACATCCAGAGACGAGAGCGTTGCCATGAGTATATTTCTTCACTTTTCTTCAGGAAAAAAAACTCAAATATAATTACAGCTAAAGCCATTATCATCATCAACCAGTCTACTTTAGTTTCAACTTTCCTTTTACGGCAATGAAGTCGGATGATGGTGTTTCGTATCCCAAAGCCATAAAAGAGCCCGTTTCAAAGTTCTTGATTTCTTCTACTGCTGTTCGTCTTTTCCAGACAATCAATAGAAGCTATCAAGTAAACAGATATTACTAGCATGGCTCTAATATTGAATTATTATGCTATTTTACCTCATGGAATTCAGACAAATGGCATTTTGATTGACTTTTTCTCTCTTAAACTTCTTGTAAAATGTTCGGTATGGGTACATACACTTCTATTTTACTTTGTATGAATTATGGATGCCTTTTATATCCTCTGGAAAATATGTAATGGTGGCAGGATATTTTACACATAATAAACTGTATTGCCCAAAATAACAAAACATGCACTAAAACTATAAAGTTTTGAGTAAAATCATTTGAAATATAGTGGGAGACATTTAACTAAACGCATATATCTGAGTTGATGTCCTGAAAAGTTGTGTGTAATATTTAAAAAAAAATGTTTTAAAGTTGACGCTACACTACATTGCTGGCTTAAATGTACGAGTTGATTGACATTTGTCAGATGCTGAACGACAAAACATGCGTCAAAAAGTTTGTTTTCTGAGGTGGATCATACTGCTTTGATGTCTCGACTCCAGTTTCAAATGACCAAAGGTTTTTTTAGCACTTGGTTGGAGAGAGCTTAAAAGAGCTACTGCAGTTATTTTCACTAGTTAAATGACAAATATTGCCTGCGGTAGGTAACATCAGCTGTAACTTGATGGCCGGCATGTGTGCTGTCTGCATGACGGGGTCTGTATTCAGCCAGATTGTTTATAAGGTAAAAAAAAAAGCTTCACTCTGTAGCACCATTAGACATGGAAACGGAATGACAGTTTCATTTCACTATTATCCTGGCCAAAATAATTGTGATTCACGATCCTATCCTGATGATCATCAAAATATGCTTAAAACTGTTAAATGGCACTTAGACATACTGGTACCACTTTACATTTAGTTAAGAAACAACATTAGTGAAAAACAATCAAATAATCTTTTATCACCATATAGTAAAGTAATAAAGTGATCATAAATCATACGTTCTCCCTGCATGAATAAAGGATGAATACATTTAAAAAATATATTTTTGTAATCCCCAACAACTCCAATAGTGATACATAATTGATGTAGTGTCTTGCGTGACCCCAATTTCACATTATCGTGTTAAACGTTTACCCATGTCAGTAATTTAAAAGATGTGTTTAGGGTGTTAAGGGCTATGTGACTACCTGCATTATACAAACATGTTGCCTAAATAACAAACTCTTCCATAAATGGTTCTGTGGTGTTGGCATTTCAAATCAAATGAGGTCCATAAATTATTTCAGTGGTTTGGTCCTTTAGACTAAACCACCACTGCACCATTGTCTTTGTTTCAATCTGCTGTTTCTGACTATTCTGACAAACTATAACTGTCCATCTACCCAGTTATCACACAGCAAACAGATGTGACATGCTTGGGTGACATCACTGTTGTCAGGGACAGGATTTTATTAGAGTTATATGTTATTAGAGTTATATTGAAAAGGGGAAAATGATGGGGTCCTGTTCAACGTTCATTAGCTTTTCAGCCATGTAATTCACAAAAGCAATAACTTACCATGAAGACATCGCTTGACTCAGCTGTAATGTGCACAGCATTCTATATTTTACGTATTATAGCTGAGTGGCCCACATTCCCCATCATGCCTTCCTAGTTGCCAGTGTTGAATAATTACTCTATTAAATTTGCTGTTTTATATTGTTTTACATTTGTTAATGTTGTTAGGTAGTCTAAGTGTGTTGTAATTGTCATTATTCCAACTTCCAGGTTGTTCGACACACATCGACCCCGCTGAGAGTGTCGGGGCAAATTATTCTCATAAGTTCAGTTTAACAATATGCATTCACTATTAGGCAGGCGCTCAACTGGGCAAACCGCATGATGACAGCATGTACAATAATCAAAATCCTTGTGATTACAGGATGTTCTTATATGAAGAATTGGTATTGGACAGAAGTCGGCCAGCATATTCGCTGATACCGATATATCAATATCGGCAATCAATAAACTCATCTGGCTGATGAATTGGTAAGGGCTCGGTCCTTGAGGATTCGCAGCATTTATCACCGACAAATAGCCAAAACTGTACACTTAACGCCTACTCTGGCTGGTTGAAACCATTCTTCTCATAACTCCCAAAAAAACACATGGACATTTTAGTAATCAAACTAAATGTGTGCCGTTCACCTCTTCTCCCTATTTCACCTCTATTGAAATTTGATCTCCTTCATGTTGCCGGCCTCGGGTCAGCAGTAAATTGCGCCCAGCCTGTCAGACACTAGTGGCTCTGTTAGTCCATTTATAAATAAACATCACAGTAATTGAATTGCTTATGAGTAATGCAATCCAAGCTTGTGTAGTTGCTGATGTAGGCTACTTTTTTGTGCTTTGTGTACTTCTTTGACAGGGTTTCCGCTATACAATATTGCCTCCGCTGCTTAAGAATTTTATGAAATACCACAAAGTCGCAATAGCACGACTCTGCGGGGGCTTTTCATTTGACAGTGAAGACACATCGGCAGAACGCTCTACAATTTTTGGTCGACAAGCAACTGAGGAAGCAGAGAGAGAGACCAGTAAGAAGAAAGACAGCGAGAGAATGGTAGATTTAACAGTTTAATAGAACATTCACCATTAACCTTATGCTCTATTGATATTCATGGTCAACTAATTATAGCTATATCATAAAATAAAGGTCCAGACAACCTAGCAACCACTGCTGGAAAAAAAAATCCTAGAGGAGACACTGTTTGATAAACATCAAATTTCTGAGCACACGCAAAATACTACCCATCTTAACTCAAGGATGTATTGGTTTTTAAAGCAGCTGCCTACAGGCTTTGCATAATGGAATTGAAGTTGTTGATGCACTATTTCCCCCCTTTCAGGCCTCATTCGCTATTCTGGTTGCACTGTACCATTTCTGTTACTTGGTGAGCTGCGTGGATTTACTTTTGCCTCATTTTTGGATTTGCTGTGCAAGTCCATAGGCATCATTGACTTTAATGAAATATGGGCCTGAGTTCTTTGTGTAGGCGGTGGAAGATTTTTTTTTTCCAATTTATAATTATTCCAAACCGGTGCATATTTCCTTATATCGTCTGACAGAAAAGTCAGAGAATGAAAGTGACAGCAGAAGATAACTTAGATTAAAACCACTAACTACAGTTGCTTTATTTACAGCTAAATGACCATAAAGACTTTTTAACCTGCCTCTCACAATCTTAAATGCTGCTTTCTTGAAGGCATCATCAATGTATAGTTTACAGGGGTTATACTCCCTTGCACCCTTGCTTGTATTAACTTGTGGATTGCATGTTTTTATTTTTATATTTTCCACTGCTTCATGGTAATCTCGGTGAGCACAGAGCAGCTGCCCACGTGCTAGGTGGAGATAAAAAAAAAAAAAACCTCCTCTGCAATTAAGCCAGCAACAGGCCATGTATGCCCTTTCGAACGCAGGCTAGCATCAGTGGAAAGTAATATATGATCTCCTTTTGGCCTTAAAACGAAATACTTAGGTACCAGAAATTTGAATTAATTGTAGTTGGCTTATTGTATTCTTTGACAGACCAGATAGGAGATACATGATGTTATAAACAGACATATGAAAACACTAACATATTACAAACACGAACAAAAGTAAGATTTGCATTTTGGAACATAAAACAGCAATCTTAATAAAGTCCAGTCCAGTTAAAGCGTGCAGTCAGTCTCTCTGTGTTGAAATGGTCTCACAGTCTATAATCACTGCCAGATTTGGGATGAGTCGTAGTAGATGGATTTTGGCTGCCAGTTTCTCTCTCTGAGCATTTGAACCACTAGATTATTTATTTATTTTTTGCCCTGGTTGAGCTGTAAAGAATGTTGTGTCATCAAGCTCTTTATAGCTAAAATACAGTTAAAAAGTGAGTTGATTGGCCTGGTGTCATCAGGAGACATAGCCACATAAAGAGTGGGTGCTGGGTGTTAAAATGTCCAGGTTCCCAATCAGTAAGAGTGGTATTACTAAAGCAGTCTTAAAATATGTTGGGAAGACAGCAAGCTGTAGAGAGTAATTTACTATGGCAAGGATGTCTTCCGATACGGAATCTAAAAAAATTTAATTAAAAATTGAGGTTGGAATTGGGTCAAGGAAATAAGCTAAGGGCTTTGATTCAGGTTTTTTAAAATGCTGTTTTCTGGAGGCCATGAGAATGTATTGCCCTTCGCCTCATGAAATTCACAAAAACATAAATTTCATCAAACATTCACAATATCACATAACCTCTCTTAAGGTGTTAGGCCCCATGCATATTTGCGATTTTACAATTGCCATTTTCAGCTGCCTACAGAATATATTCTTCAGAATCTGAAATTGTTTATGTCAGTTGATAAATATCTGCAATATCGCTTTTCTAGAGAGTTGTATTTCAGATTTATAAGTAGGGGTCGACAATATAAATGGCCTGTTGGCCCGGATGTACTTTAAAACCGTCCGGGCCACCAGAACGCTCCAAGCACTGGCTCGGTGGGGCCAGTGAAAAATGTTCACACCGGCTGCCGAAGCACCGCGAGTAGCCGCGGAACAGCGCCCGCTTCTTTTCGGCGCCCTTCTACCAGAAGCGAAGCGCTGCAATCCTACAGGGCCGTCTCACACTGTGCAGCGATCATTTCGGTGTCTGGTCTATTTTATGCACGAGCAGCGAGCTATCGCGTCAATTCCCGCAGGAAGTCACACAAAGAAACACAAGACAATCCGGTCAATTTTCAAAATAAAATACCGCGATTGACAAATGCGATCATATTATGTATCTAAACAGAGTAGAGAGATGAAAACAAACAAACAAACAAAATTAATAAAAATAGCTCTGAATGAACAACAGCTGAGCAGAAGCGCTTGTCGACCGTCGCGGAGAAATACAGTACGTGTCTGGTCTGAACAGGAGGGCACCGGATCACATGTGATTTTCATGGGCGCGTCGCATTGCGGCGCTTCGGCGGCCAGTGTGAACCCGGCCACTCGCTCACTGCTGCTGACTGTTGACACGGAGTTTCTGTTCCCGACATAAGTTTCTAAAATACCAGTACCCGGCAAAAAAGAAAAAGAAAAGAAAAGAAAGGCACACAGTTGAGAAAGAGTGACAGGAATTATGAAAAGAAAAGGGCAAGAAAGTTCCAGCCTCAGTGGCGAGACCGCTGGAACTGGCTGGGATATGATGAGGAAAAGAATGAGGTGTATTGTGAACTATGCAGGGCAATGCCAACCTTTGCAGACAAGTAAGTTAGAGAAAAGTTGAAGTTGAATTGACAGTAGTGTATGATAACACATGTGTGAGTCAATGCAGAGAAGGCAGTTTTGAGCTAGTGGCAGTCAGGGCCCAGAAGCAGATGCCCAGGATATACTGCCTGGGCATCACGAGGGGGGCGCAACAATCAACCAACTTAGGAGGAGATGGAGGAAGAACTGATTGTGCTTGAGTAATGCAGTTTGCACTTTTGATTTATGTATTTGCACGTTTTGACCTCGTTACTGCAGTATTAAGGTAAATGTTGTGAAATTGAATTGTTCTTTTTCGTTATTATGGGGATCGATTCCTGGGCCAGTGGTTAAAATGGTGGGGCCTAGTGAATGGAGCAGGGCCAATGGCAAATTTCTCCTAAAAATGCTCTTGTAGATAAAACGTTTTTTAAATGGAATTCATTAAAATAATAGATAAAACTTATAAGAGACAATCTTAAGAGACATCTGAAGACCCTAAACCCTTAGCCACTTGGTCAAATCATGGGACAAAATAGTCCATTTTAGAGCCCCTTGAAGGAAAGGGCGTACGTTATATCTTTTATAATTCATCACCTAACCGTGTTAACCTGGCAAAAAATATACATGTGAAAAGATAATGAGCCTATATTATAACTCTGTATTATGAGGGGAAAAAATTTGAGTTGCTCCATATTTTCAGAATGACTAGTTTCACCTTATTTTAGCTTGTTTTAGCCAGAAAGCAATTTTTAGTTTCCTTTAGTGTGATAAATAAGCATCACAGAGGCTAACTGATGCCTTAATTGACACATTTGGATGCCATTTAGTAGATATCTGCAATATTAGCTTCCGAGATCAATCCATTACAAAATGATAGATGGCTTTTGGGGGGACACATTTCAAAGGTCTGCATTTCTGAAACTATGAGGAATTGAAAGCTAATATTTTGCATGGTGGGTATAACATATAGATCTACATTAATCATTTTCCCAGCAAAACCTGGGGAGGTTCCTGAAATTTAGGTGAGTTGGCGTGGAATGACCCCAGATTGATTCGGGAGATGTCTGAAACGTTCGACTCCATGATATTGGGAACGGGTACTGAAAAAAAAATAACACTTTCCAATATCCTCTACATATTTTAAAAAGGGAGGTTGAAAATCTTTTGGGGTTTACTGAACTGGGACGCATCATTCATTTCTACATGTAGCGCTTTTTTTTTGATGGAGGTCAGGAATGAGGGCAGGAGATCCAAGATTGTATCCAGTGTGACAGGGACTGTAGCACCAGGGAGGCAGTGTGCGATGGCATTTGTGAAGCTGATGTCCCTGCTTATGGAGTCTCCAATGATCAATGTTGTGGGTGGGAAAAGAGGGGATGATGTGTGTGAGCTGCCTGCACAGGAGAGTGGACGCTCAGCTACCTCCAGCTGCAGTGGGACAACCAGCGGTCAGGCTCTAGTAGGGGCTGTGAGTCATCTGCACTTCATGTTTAGGCTTCCTTTTTGAAGCACTGGCAAATATATTGCTAATTTATTTCTGTTCTTTAATTTGCCAATCACCTTCCCCCGCCGTATACTAATAAAACATATAATTAAACACGTTGGAGAGCTTGTCTTACCATGTTGTTATCTTAAATGATCAAATGTTTTCAACAGGCTTCTGCTTTCTATGTGTTGGCTAATGCCAAAGCTCCTCAGCCTCCTGATTAAAAAACAACCACTAATTGGTTATCTCCAAAGTGCTCTCTGAGTTCTCTTTAAATGTCAGGGTCTGATCAATGATTGCGCCCCAATGTACTTTAAATGTTCTACTTTTCCTCCAGGCTGGTTATTGAGTATGACAGGCAGGAGGTAACTGGTTCCACATGGTTTTATTTGTATTATGAGTTCTTTTGGCCACATTCACTTCCAGTTTGAAGTCCTGAAGTACAGTGAAGAAATCCTCTTTGTGTATGGCATTTTCTCTCTGGAGACGACCAACAAGGGTTTTTGACCCATCTCAAAATCAAGCTGGAACAGAAAACTCTTAAACTTAAACCTCCATCTGCAGGACAGACACAAAGGTGCTGACACAGCTTAATGCCTCCTCTACTTTTCTTTTCAGGTCAGTCATTATCATATTGAATTTGCATCAACTCCTCACTGTACCAGAGCAGGAGCAGCACCTTTTTCCCCATTCCAAGCATGTTCTCACATAAGCAAATCCTTGCATTAATCTCTGCCCACTAACTCAGATGTGTCACCACTCTCTGCCTTTGTAGCTGGAAGTCACGGCATCCCTGTTAACTTTTATTGTATAGACAGTATTTGTGGATGGCAAGATTTATAATCATAATAAAACTAAATAATTAGGTCAATTGTATATAAAATGGTAAATGGCATTATTTATATAGCGCTTTTATCCAAAGCGCTTTGCAGTTATGACTCACATTCACCCATTCACGCACACATTCACGCAGTGAACCACGCAGGGCGACAGCCAGCTCATCAGGAGCAATTAGGGTGAGGCCTCACCCTAATTACCTCCTGAGCTAAACCCCCCATGTATGTGTGTGTTTATGCTAACAAGAGCCACATATTTTTTATTCAGCGTAATAAAGGGCTTATTCAGACCTGTAGTTTGTTTGCTTTGTTCTCATATGCAGCACTTGGACAGTGGTTCCATTTGTGTTCAGATTGCAACACCGTGGGACACGGCAAATGAAAACCACATGCTTGCAAAACATTTTGTGATGGGTAAGAAACATGCCATTGAATTTCTGAAAACATCTTGGAGTAGCCCCATTGGTTGCATTCTTGTTAAAATCCCCCAGAAAATAGAAAACGGCACGAAACAACGTGTATACACAACTACTAATGATGCCCGCTAGCTAAATCCTGGACGTAAACGTAATGCATCATCCATCCATCCATCCATCCATTTTCTACCGCTTATCCTGTATTTTAGGGACGCGGGGGGGCTGGAGCCGATCCCAGCTGTCATTGGGCGAAGGCAGGGTACACCCTGGACAGGACGCCAGTCTATCACAGGGCTGACATGTAGAGACAGACAACCATTCACACTCACATTCACACCTACGGACAATTTAGAGTAATCAATTAACCTATCCCCATCCTGCATGTCTTTTGGACTGTGGGAGGAAGCCGGAGAACCCGGAGAGAACCCACGCTTACACGGGGAGAACATGCAAACTCCACATAGAAGGAACCCGGGCCGACCCGGGGATCGAACCCGGGACCCTCTTGCTGTGAGGCGAGAGTCGTAATGCATCAAATGTTCATATTTTTTTGCTACAGTGCAGGCTACAGCAGCAATTGTTTGTGGGTCGGTTGCATTCTCACCCCCAAAAAACCCTCCGTGGAGCGGATACAAGCACACAGAGACCACCTACTCTAGGTCCAGTTGATTTTTTCAAAACAGTGTGATTTCTGTGTTCAAATATGCTCAAATAAACCAGTCTACTGGGGAAACGCTCCAGGTTTCGAACAACGAGCTAGGTCTGAATATCCCCTAAAACCTCTTGAGTATATGATCTGTAACAGGTTATTGGCTTATATAAGATACAAAGCATGCTGGCATATTCAATGTGTTGGATAAACAGTATGTACATTGAAACAGCCGTACATAAATGTGAGTGTACCCGTGTTGTTGTAACTTGTTTCCATTTTCAATTTTTTTTTTTAAAGATTATTTTTTTGGCTAGAGCGCCATTCAAGCCTTTTACTACTTTATCAGACAGTGTGGAAAAGGGGAGAGAGGGAGGGAAATGACATGCGGGAAATACATTTCGGGCCGGAGTCGAACCTGAGACCACCGCATTGAGGACGTTAAGCCTCTGTACATGGGGGGCTGCCCTAAACACTGCGCCCTCCATTCACAATTTCGATGATCAATTATTGATATACTGTATGTCAACGTTACTGCTAAAGTTTATTTCTGAACTGGTTGGTTTGTCACAATAATAACAAAGTTTTAAAGCACGTTGTCAAACTGCCCAATGTTTATTTTGAATCATGTGTAAAAAAAGGACTTTCCATCCTGCATTCTTCCCCACTCTGTGAGTGGGGAGGGAAGTAGACGACACAAAATGGTACGCGCCAACCAGCGGACCCTCACTGGTGGGTGAGTGGGGAGCTCGAGGAGCTAGTAACACAGAGGGATGCTAAATATCGTTCATTTTCACACAACGCCTCTTCGCCATGAGCCAGTTGAGAATCTGCAAATTCCCCTTTATTGCCTGGTGCCTAACATCACCTAGTGACCATCTGCACCACCTAGAGGTACTACACGGCACACTACACGGGACACCACACGAGACACTACACTTGGACACAGGAGTAGTTGGCTCTCACAAAATTGCTTCTTCTGCGACGAAGGCCGAAAGCACAACCACAGCAACAAGATGCACATAAACTTTGAGACATAATTCCCATGTCAGACAATTTGAAAATTAAAATTAAAAAGTTAATTTTAAATGATGCGGTGTTTCAATTTGCAACAGTGGTGCATTCGCACACATGATTATTGAATTTCAGTTTTAATGTCCTACATTATGTACACACAAAAGACTTGGCGTTAAATTGAGCCATTTCTAATTAACAGTCAATCCTGGATAAAATGCTACATATAGCACATACAGTAGATAGATTACTTACAATACTGTTTGGAAAGACTATGCATTTTTATTGTTTCTAGGTAAACAGGAGATGAGTTACTGTCGGGAAAGAAATAAGAGGAGGCCGGCATAAGAGCCTTTTTACAGTCTCGTCTTGTGCAACAACAAGAGATAGTTGGACATCATTAACTCTCTGAAATGGCTTTGGGCTTGCTGCTTTCCCTAACATCATTAACACAATATTGTTTCTTATTATTTTTGCTTTGCTCATTTTACTTCTTGATTCATTTAAAAATTGAGACAGAAGATTTCGAGCTAACTGTCTGAATTTGGATGTTGTTCCATAATGGGCTGCAATGCACCCATTATCTCTGACACAAGAGGGAAAAAATCCAAATCCAAATGCAGAACAAACAACAGGAAGACATGTTTGTCTTATTTATAAGCAGTATTGCATCTACCTACTCAGATGGTCGTTTGTAAAAATTAGTATGCAATATTAAATATTTGTCAATAGAAATGTGCTAGAGTGAATCAAACAAAGTAGCCTTCTATCTGTCTTTGTGTCCAAGAAGCCCAATAATCACAATTAAAATACTGGTCAACAATCAACCCAAGCCAAACTGTTTTAACATCCACATTAAATAGACGTCCTCACAGCATGTTCCAAGCACAATAATACAATGCAAAACGTATTACTTACATTTTGGCTGTCATCCTCACAGAGGTCGGGGGTCCAGGACTAGTCCCCAACTTCTCCAGTGCTCCTGCTTAGTCACGAGTTTACAAACGAGACTGTATCCTCCGACAGTGTCGTGATATAATTACTGATTAACCGCTCGAGAACACCTGTCCAGTTTTTTCTTCAGCCAGATTAAAAAAAGAATCCACGTCTACGCGTTTATTTTGTTGTTTGTTTATCACTCCAACTTCAACTATTTTAGGCAACCACTGACGTACATAGTAGGAGGAGTCACGTAGATGTCCGAGGAGCTGGACACGCTTATGTCACGTTGCGAAATGTCAATCGTGAAATCCAAGATGGCGATTTCCCTCCGCGCTCGTAGACGGAAGGCTTCTTATTGCCGTCAACTACCGGAAACCGCAGCTCCTCCACCAACCTACCCGTGTTGTATATCAGATTTACCAGCATATTCTAGTATTATGTTTTTTTTTTTTTTTTTTCAGTTTACACATAATAATACTACGCATATAAAAGCCTTTTTTTTTTTTTTTTTTTTAGCAAAAGACTTGATAGTTTTGATAAATGCTTGAAATGCAACTCTAGTTTATTATAGTTGGCACCAGGCCCGGAGTGGCTAATCGGGAGGACCGGGACAATTCCCGGTGGGCTGGTCTGACTTTTGGGCCGCGAGGGCCGGTGTTCAATTATTATTTTTATTTATTTTGTGCCGGTGTTCAGTCATGGCACTACCCCTCTTCCACCGAGGCATTTTGAGGGCCGGTTCGGAGCCGGTGCCCAATCGCGAACCAGTTCTTCCTGTTTGCACAGACAAGGAGCCGGCTATCGGCCTGGAAAACTGGTTCCCGAGCGGCTCCAACTCTTTGCTGGGCTGGAACTGGGCCCGGCTTACGTTAGGGGCTGGGGGCGGGGTTAACGCTCGAGGCAACGGGGGAAAAATACGCCGCTGCGAAGTTTTACTAACGTTACTGTTCCCGGTAAGTTTCATTTTTAAAATGTTTCACCTCGTTGCAAACCAACGACACATTTCTGTTTAGTTTACCAAGCTAGTGATTACGTTCGTAACAGCAGCAACTAGTGGCTTTGCTGCCTCGGGTAATGTAAGCTGATCGGCTCGCTAGCCCGCTAGCATGATATTGCTAACAACAACGTTAGCATGCCACTTTCTGACTGCCGTTGGCTCACTAAACGTTACCAACTACCAACGTGACTTAACATCTGTGTTTGCAGCGTCGTGGACACGTTTGTGATTAAACCGCTGTTCTCTGGTTTGTGTTTGTAGAGCTGTCGGCGATACTGAACGGAGGTCCAACCTGCAGATGACTAAACATCAAACACTGCGATCTATTGATCACACACTGTTCTACACTTTAAAAAATGTTGTGATTTTAGTATTTTGTGTATGTTATTGTTATTGTATTATTTGCCAAAATAAACACTTTTTCTGAAGAGACATGTCTGCTATGCTTGAAATTAGCGCTGCGGGGAAACCTCAGACGTATACAGTGACGTAATGACGTGGTTCTCTGGGCTCTCTAGCCGGTGGAAACGCAAACAGGTTCTCGGACGGTTCGCAAATTGAACTAACTGCGAACCAGCATGGCACCGGCCCGGCTCTTGAACTAGGTTCGCGTTGGTGGGTTACACGTGTATGCTGTTACCGCTGTCGCTGGTCATATCAGGGAGCTGGCGGTCTGTTAGATCATGCCAATGAAACTGGGACGCGGACGCAGGTTAAGGGCACGCCCACCAACAAGAAACAGACGCAGACGCAGCCTGACGTAAAGTACGTGTCGTGCACTAGTCCGCACACTTCAGTTGTGTCTGCCTAGCTCCAACCACAGATGTACAAGCAAAATAATAACCCAAAATGGAAAATAAAAAGAGCAAGGGTGGCGCAGAAAAAGCGAGGATTAAAAAGAGAAAAGCCCTGGAGACAGATGCAGCCAAATGTGCAAAAATCGGCAGCTTTTTCATTCAAACGTGCTCGCGGTCTGAAACGACCAATGATTATTACATTATTTTAATATAATAGGTCGTGATCTAAAGTGGGCCGGTCTGAGGTATGAAACTCCAGGGCTGAAAATGAGTCCCACTCCGGCCCTGGTTGGCACACTGGCCTTGCTGTACAACAGCAAAAACAACAGGTAAAATACAGTAGGTGCGACAGAAAGAGGACAAGGAGCTGTTGATTTGCGGTGTTACCTCCTCACCAATAAAGAATAATAAATGGTTATTTTGAAAATCATTTTGGTGCATTTCTGATAGGCTCAAAAGCTTATTTTCTTCCAAAGGTCTCTCGGGGTATACACTTCCCAAAAACACATTTAAATTGCTCCTGTGGTCAAATAATTGCCTGATTCACATTTGTCATGCATCAGGGGTGATGCTGTTCTACAGATAAGAGTAGCCTACACTTTTCTTGTTCTGAGCTGACATCATAGTTGCAAAAAGAAATAAGCTATAAAACAATAAACAAATATTGTGGACATCCACAAGTCATATAATCAGTTCAGCTTCAGAGAGAACATTTCCGAGCCTAATGGTTCCCACACCCACATGGCCGGTTGACATCTTGGAATCTTTTCTTAATTGTTTGCATGGAAGCTGCTTGAAAAATGTTCTATCCTAACTACCCTGTCATCGTTTTTAATGCGACACATGTATATGTGTTGATTGGATCCAGTGGCCGTTTATAATATATTCATGCAATAGTGGCAAATGCTATTCCTCACATACAAACAGACAAAACAACAAAAGGCAATCAGAAAGACAAACCCCGATCAATTCTGCTTTTCCCCACAAGTCTGATGCCAATGATGCCCTCTCCCTCTCTCTCCCAGACTCAGAAGTAACATTAAAATGCAATAATTGATGAATGTCCCAGGTGACTGGCACTGCAGAGGAAGCACTCTCGGTGTTATCCCAGCCCACATCCTGTTGTGATAATGTTTCAGACCCTGGCAGGGACAACACACACCAGGCACTGGGGAGAGGAGGGCAGTGGAGGTGAAAAGGCTGAACCATAAGCCTCAACTTTAACGCTGTTCTAAAGGAAAAATTAAGCAAAATTGATTATTTTCCTTTCCTTTTTGCCTATGCTCTAACTGTCTGTATTGCTGTAATACACTGAATCCTTTGCTTCATTTCGTATACTCATTCACGGTTTACTTAATATTATGGAGGCGAGTAGAAATGTACTGGTGGCAGTGCAGTTCAGTCCCTGACAGACAAGCAGCTTTAAACCTGTTGTGTTGATATATTATCTTTAAAAGGATAACAGCGGGAAAGCAGTTCATAACAGTCAATAATCCCCAATTGGTGCTAGTGTGTGGCTTCAATGTCCACCTTTCCTCCACTTCAAGACCCACACATGCTGTTTACTCAATGGTTATAATCATGCTCCCTAATGACAAGATGATACGATTTTAGAGCCAATCACTCTCTCCATCTTCACCACAACAAACTACTGGACTCACACCCCTCTGCATGGCACAATAACAGCTGTACCAGTAGAGAATAATCAGTTTGTTTCTTCTTCTAGCACAGAAAAAGGCAACAGGTAAGTAAGAGTGCACATACCTGCATAATGTGCATATCTAGCATCTATATTCACAAATGAATAAATCCATTAGTACAAGTACAAGAATATAGAAGTATTTGTTTTAGCATGCATGATTATCTGGATAAAATATGTAAAGACTGACTATGGCTACTTCTACAGTGTAAGGGGGGATTTAAGCCTCTCTGTCCGCCTCTTATGCCGTTCACAGAGGAGCACTGTCGGCAAGCCCTGCTGCTAACGATCTCAGATTTGAGAACCATGACCCTAATGATTCACTAATGCAGTCTTTGCACCAAGTATAACATTACGATATAGCTCTCACTCATTGTGTAAAATAGCTAATATAATACAGTACAGACAGTACTTGGCCATGCAGACAGACGTATCAGGTTGATGCCCCCATTGAGTGAGACTGAAGCTAGCTGCAGCAAAACTGCATGTCATTGCTGGAGAAAAATACGTTTACATTGTTAATTTGTGTAAAATGCGATTGAACTAATCAGCTTCTTATTGGTGGTTCACTCCATTTTATCAATATAATGTTTTGTAGTGTGCTTTCAAAATTCAGAAACATAGATACAGTTTTATATTTGGTGGTGAACAGATTCCTATAATTCTCTTCTTATTTTGGGGGGTCAATTTGATCCCATTCAATGTTTAACGTCTCTGCCTCACAGCACTTCTTTTAAATTGAAAATGTAATTACTTTTTCTAATTTAATGGGGACAAAAAAATAACATGATATTTTCAATGTCCTGTACACATTTTTGAATGAATCTGTGAGCTCTCGGGTCAATTTGACCACAGGCTGTTTTAGGTGAACAAAACACAGACAATACTAAACATTTTACATATGTTTTAATAGGTTGGTATTGAGGTCACTATCACTTGTAATTTTATAATATGCAGGGCCCTAACTTGCCATTACAACCATTTTCTGGAGGTTTAAATTGCTGCAGTCAAATTGACCCCAAGGATAAAAGATGTTATTACATTTGAAGAAAACATACAAGCTTTGAAAATGTACAGTATATTCAGGTATTTATATTTAGCTTTACAGTAACCCAAACACATAATTATTCTTAAATACCATAAGACTGAGTATGAACACAGCAACCCAAGTGGTGACAGAAATGTCTTGGCAGTCAGTGTGATCAAGACATCTGTGTTAAAATATTCCAAACTTATCTTTTTTTTTTTGTTAAACATTTAAGGCCAAAGCTCTTGGTTTTCAATTCAAATTCTATCTAGAAAATAATGGAAAAGAGATTAGCCATTGATGTTGCTGCTGTTGGAAGCAGTAATGATAGTGGGTCTAATTGAAAACTGGGTATTCTGAGCAGCATCACATCACTCTTCTCACACTGGACTAGACCCAGGGGGGAAGGCAAATGGGAAATATGGGAAACAACAGCTTCATGTGAAGGCAAATCACATTGTCGTCACTGTCCATTTCACTCAGTCTACCCTTTCCAGTCTCCTAACACAATAGCAAGCCATCAACTTCCTCCCCCATCACCCCCCCACCCCCCCTCCAAATTATGTGCCACACATGCAGAGTTACAGCAACACCTGCTGGTGGTCATAAATAAATGCAATAGATCATTTCCTCAGCTCTGATAAGCTGCTGTATTCATAGGAAAACGTTAAATCTCATTGTTATAGACTTGCTCCTTCTCTAAGATAAAGATAACGCAAACTTTGATGGCGGCCTAAACAGAAATGACAGACACAGCACTCTGTATAGTAAATGTAACACTAAAAGAAAAGAGAATCTATCTATCTATCTATCTATCTATCTATCTATCTATCTATCTATCTATCTATCTATCTATCTATCTATCTATCTATCTATCTATCTATCTATCTATCTAAATAAATAAATTATCGGGGGACCAGTGATATTGTTTCCATCATCTGTGAGCTGTTGGGCTGATACTGACTAATCTCACTCCGCATCTAATCAGCAGCAGATCAGTATGTGCAACAAACCCTCATTGCTGAAATAAAGATGATGAGCATCAATCTGTTTTCTCGAGTGCGCCACTCTTCACTTTCAAGATCAATTAGCATCACATGCGCAGGAATGGTGGAGTACTGTTTCCTTCGGTTTGCTACTGACAGAGAAGACTGAGCTGCGGTCACGGTCTCACATGAACACGCTGACATGAACTCACCAGGGAATCCCACGAGCTAAGATAATGTAAGCAAATGTCAAGCAAGACAAAAGGGGGTGCATGTATTCTGGAAATGTTTCTTCCCTTGAAGCATATTGGTTCTATTTGTCCACCTGTTGTTTTCAGAACTAAAGGTTCAAGAGTGTCCTTGAATGAATCTTTAAAGATGTTTTGTAGCCTACATTATGGTGAAAAAACTCTCTCACTCTTAATACTTACAAAGTGAGAGTTCAGGATTGAAGCAACACAAAAAAGTTAATCTCTATTGTTCTGTTGGAGTAATAATACTGCCAGATGGTGCAGGAAATTATCTTTTAATTTCCCCGGTTAAGATAATAAATTGAAAGTCTGTGAGGATTATTGATTCACATAATGTTCTTTGTGCTCTTTAGGCATCTCATTACATTTTCTACAGTGCCCTACACCTCCGCACCTCATTTTACTTTTAAATAGTGTGATTCCATCACCGACGTCTTCCCATATAGTGCACCTCTTTTGCATTTGGCAGGAAATTGGATTGAAGTGAGCATCTGCTACACACCACATTCTTACCCGGCTTTCAAACCATACAATGACATGCGAATACAAAAGAAAAACTGTTTCCTATTCACACATGTGGTGACATATCATGTATGAAAATGATCCTTCATCACTTCAGTGTAGCATACGTTATCAGGCTGCTGCCATCTTTGCAGGGAGGGACAGAGGATGTGGCTATAAAAGGAAGACGAGACAGACGGAGATTGTCTCTGTATCTGTAGATATATATAAACCTTTTATTTGAGACATTCGCCATTTAAATGCTCGTCATCCTCTGTGGTTAATGGCTTACTGGACACGAGGCTTCTTAAATTTCACATGCTGTAGGAGGAACTAAGCGCAGCAACGGCCACAGGAGGTGTTCACAGAACAACAACATGATGCTGACCCTTTATCATTTATTACCAGATGCAGAAGTTACAAAGCTGTTTAGTTTTATTGATCATGTTTGGACAGGGCTATACTGAGGTTCCCAGGTCATGTCATCTGTATTCCTTCTCGGAAGTTGGCAGTTATAGCAACTCGGGGGAAGTAGTTATATTTTATAAGACCAAACTAAACAACAGCTTTAGTTTATTGATTAAATTACTCTTAAGCCAAGTAGTATCTAAGTAAATTAAGTATAAAGTCAGACCACATTACACAGTAGCTATGAATCGTGCTTTTAGGCTGTATAAAGTCCTCTTTACAACTAAATGTTAATTTGTATGAAGGGTTTGCAAAAAAACAACAAAAGAAAAAAGACGGTCATGTTTTATACTGGAGAATAAAAAGCTTTTAGGAGCAGCAGAAAAAAGAAATGTATCCCTCTGAGCATCAGTTGAATAAGAATAAAAGAAATCACCATTGGTAAAAGAAACTGGAAGCACTTCACAATAGAACAAGCTGGAATCCTAAGGTGAATTGCTTAAGCAAAGCTATTCATAAAATTCATCATAGAAATAGAAGGTTAGTAGAGGGTCAGAGCAAAGATTGGACTTGGATGACATATCATATGGAATATATGGGACTGACCAATCTCCTTTTAAACCTCTTCAGTCAGTCACCCTTCACCAGTTCACCGTGGAGCACCGTGTCATACACCGACACGCCACCAGGGGCTCGGTGACACCCTGCACACCGTCCACGCGCTTCCTCTCGCTTTCACTTCAGCTCAGAAACTTTGCTCGTGGTGGAGAAGTGGGCGGAGACCTTCCTGCTCCCCCTCCACCAATGAGCGGGGCTCATCAGCGATGGAAAGCACGGCGGCAGAAGTGTCTGCTGATGATAAACTGGCTGTCAATTAGCGGACAACTTTCCCCGGTGAGCGACCACACGCAGCACAAGGTACGTGACCGAACAGGTGTCTCATTCATGACGCGGCGTGGAGCTTGGGCACGTTCGTTGACGCGAGTGCAGTTTATGTGATGAGCTCGGTGGTTGTTGGTGGTAATTAAGTCTCTGTTGCCCCTTTCTGCAGCCTTTTTCTCGTTGGGAAGTTCAGCGATGGAGTGGCGCCAGCAAACCAGCGTCAGCTGCGAAGACGCGTTCACCGAGGCTCAGCGGTGGATCCAGGTACAAGCCTCCCTTCCACCTGCTGTCTTCTTCTCCTCTTCACTTTTTCGTGCATTCAGGCAGACACGCGTTTAACCCCTTGTGGAGAGAAAGGTGTAAGATCTCAGCCGTGGTTTGTATCATTAGCACTTAAACTGGCTAAAAACAGTTGGTGCTAAATATTTGACTCCGACTCGACGCTCGTTTATCGCCCACTTATCTGTGAGTTCATATGCAAAGCAGGCGTCGATGAGAGGAGCTCCCCCGCTGACACGGAGAGGCCTGTGTGAGAGTCTTCTTTGTTTGCACAGATAAAAAATGATTTGACTGCAGGATTCACACAGAGCCTCGGAGGGGAATGCACAAGGAAGGAAGGCAGGCAGATATCTGCAAGTCATGTTGAAGAGAGAGGGTTTGTTCTCCAGCAGGCAGGTTCCTCCATGCATGGTGGGGAATGTGTTTTTAGATGTAAGAGGTTGTTACAGACTGCTCCTGCCCAAACATTGTTAAAGTTGTAATCCTTAAAATCATCGCCAATGCACACACTGTGTAGACTGTGGCCACTGGATGTTGTCAAACTCCAAATGGGACAATTAATGTCAATTGTGTCTGTGGATCATTATGTGAATTCTGTCCAGAGCACTCTTGGCACTAAACCAATGCCAATTCCCCCCTTTTCCTGCACTGTCAGATGATATGCGGACCATGTTGCAATGAAGGAAATGCTAAATCCTGTAAATGGATTACAGGATAATACGCTTCCATACATTAAATTGTCCAGAAATTAGAATGGCTTGTCCTCGTCTACGTTGTGTAAACAGATAATTTAGTGTCCGATGAAACCGGAGCAGTGTCCTGTCCAGTTTAAAAGGATGTGCTTCTTTCAGACGAGGGCCGTCTCCACCAGTCTCCTTTACCAGAGGAATTCCGTTTCTTGCATCACAATCATTTCCATTATGTAATAATTTGCTCAATTCAGACTAAAATACCACAAAATGGTGAAATATGCAGATTGCATTCTTAATTTCAAGGTGACATCTTCAAATGTCTTGTTTTATCTTCTCAACAGTACAATGTCCAAAGATGTCCTGTTCACTGTCATCTGCCATTGCCTCACATTTGAGCTGGAACTAATAAACATTTGGCATTTTTGCTTTAAAATAATCCACTTGATTAATCATCGCAGCTTTAAATGTTACATTGTTCTATGGGCTACATGTTCGAACTGGACCATATGAGCTTAGTCGTGATGGCTGTATTTTTAACCCAGTTAAAATAATTGCCTTGTTTCCTGTTTGAATTTGGGAACTCTATTTGATCAAATTAAGCTTCCTAGAGAAGTTTTCGTACGGTTGAAGTCCATTGGATGTGTGGTTTCATGGGCCCAATAGTTTATTGAAATGACCAATTAAGAGTGTTGGTGCCATGGAAGGGACAGTATCTTGACCACATGATTGTGTTAACCTGGCACTGCTTTGTCTGTCTGACTCCACGGAGAAGCCTCCGCTTCATGCCCACTTCTACTCCAAATGAATTGTGATTGTGGATTCCTGGGGGGACTAATTAGTGAGAAGAATAGCCTTTTGGGGCCCTCTGTTAGTGATGGAGCTGAACCTTAATGGCCCATTTTTATGCACTCATTACAAAGCCTCCTTTGCTTTTGTGCTTGCTTCTGCCATGTAAAATCATTTAGGTTGTTTATTTTGATTGAAAACATATTTGCTGTTTTTTGTGGGAATGTTTGTCCACATGCATTTTTCTTTTTTATAGCCAGGAGCTTTTCTTGGGAGATATATTGTGATTATTTATATAGAGCCTTGGTTTTGTGCAGTAGTTGGAGGATATTTCAGCGGGATCCCAACACGGCTCACTTCATTTACTTTATTTTATGTTACTGTTGAGAACAACCACAAAACGGGGAAATGCTCAATGCACTGAGCTAAATAATTACTTTAATTAACTTCAACCAGGACCTTGTTTTCCTCATCTTTTGTTATGGTAGTTGTTGTTTTTTTCCCGCGAACGGCTGAATTTAAAGTGCATAAAGGATCGGCTCATTCTTCAACAGTAGAACCTAACCATTTAATTAAAATGCTTTCAGCACCATAGAAACCACATAGCAATTTATGAACTGTGTTGGATTTAAATCTAAGTTTCAGTGTTGTTGGTTTTTCTCTCCAGTGCAGTAATGCTAGGTACTATGTTTGCTCTTATTTTGTTAACCGTAAAGCAGTCTGTGAAGCCATTAGTGAGTCTGTATATGATATAACAAGTATGGGTATTTGATGCTGATTATTATTTGAGTGTTTTAATAAAAAATCTCATAATGATGATCAGCCATTTTCTTTAAATAAATAACTACCAGAAACATTTTGGTAATGATCCTTTTTTGATGTTTTCAGTTTTAGAATTGCAATAATGTACTGGCATGTTTTACAGTTGGAAAAATATGCTCATCAGCACTCTCTGTTCGGCAAACTCTGAAACGGCAGCCTTGTATTTATATTTCCACAACCATATTTTTGGCATTTTTTCAGAACTGGCATTTCTTTTTACCTATTGGCTGACATACACTCAAACACCAATATGCTGTTAGATATTAGCTCATTATAAAAGCGTATGTTGGTCAATATATCAGGTTTCTCAGTTTAGTTTGCATTTACAGACTATCCACAGCAAGTTGTTGCCAATGGTGGAAAACCAGAAATGCTACAGTCGATGGATAAATTATTTTTTTTTTATTATTATTCTTTTTTCCTCCATCTTAGGAGGTGACTGGAAAATCGTTTGGTTGCAGCAATTTCCGTGCTGCCTTGGAAAACGGAGTCCTGCTTTGCGAGTGAGTAATGATGCACAAACTCTTTAAGGTGTTACGTTTTACGTTCAGAGAATACAATTCAAGGTAAATGACTGCAAACTTATTGTTAGAGAATGCAGTGGCACAGACCCGACCTGACCTGACCTTCTGTGGGGATCCAAAACACTTTATAACATCAGCCTGTTGCTACAAAAGAACAATGAAAAGACCAACAAATTCACCGTAGCCCAGAAGTGTAGTTATGGAACTTGGCTTGAATTGAACTAGGCCATATTAATTTGCACTGCTCTTTTTAGCTACTTTTGTGGAATGGGACCCTGATGATACAATTATGTGTCTGTTCTCAAACATAAACTATCATATTTGTGTTTTCCCTTTCCTGTTTTTTCCCTTATAGCTTGATCAACCAGCTGAAACCTGGCATTATTAAGAGAGTAAACAGGCTTTCTACTCCCATTGCTGGCCTTGTGAGTGTTCAATTTTACAGTTCTTGGTGTGTGTGTGTGTGTGTGTGTGTGTGTGTGTGTGTGTGTGTGTGTGTGTGTGTGTGTGTGTGTGTGTGTGTGTGTGTGTGTGTGTGTGTGTGTGTGTGTGTGTGTGTGTGTGTGTGTGTGTGTGTGTGTGTGTGTGTGTGTGTGTGTGTGTGTGTGTGTGTGTGTGTGTGTGTGTGTGTGTGTGTGTGTGTGTGTGTGTGTGTGTGTTGTGTGTGTGTGTGTGTGTGTGTGTGTGTGTGTGTGTGTGTGTGTGTGTGTGTGTGTGGTAGCCTGCTGGTGTGGTGTAGTCGGCCTTGAGTGTTGAACTAGTGAATTAGAAAATAAGAAGGCACCTGCTAGCCAGGATGTCGACACATTGTGTGGTTTCCTGTTTAAGGTCCTTATAGACGTTGCTGCTGCAGTCTGACAGACCTGAAACTGCAACGCAACTGTTCTAATTTATTCGGCAGAAATACAAATGCAGATTTTTCTTTTGGCTTCAAGCTGTGTTTTTTTTTTAATTAGCACTTTAGTTTAATTGTTAAAACTTCCCAAAGATAAGGCAGAGAAACATAGTAAACTCCCATCAGGGCCAATAAGTGGACGAAGCCCAGCAGTGCATGGTGACGTGTAGATGCAGCAGGGACTCTGCACATACTTTGACCTTCTAAAAGACCTCGCTGGCGGCTTTGCATGTAACAATTACAGATTAAATGCAGGCTGCTTTACATAACTGCTGACATTTTGCAGGACATGGGTATCTGTGTTGATTTGTTTTTAACCCTCAAGTAGCCATTTAAGTGTGTAGCGAATACAGTTTGCTTGTCGAATGTTTGTTTGTTCCCCTTAATTGACATTGGTAGTTAATCACAGCTTCCTTTTATTTTAGTAGATTTGTTATCTATAAAATTTTATTAGAACTCAGAAAATATGTAATAGAAATAATGTACATATCAAGTACAAGTTCTTCATCACTATGGGTATTCTTTTAAAATCGGTGTATTCAGTTTGTCTGTTTGCCACTAGAGGCTGCTTAAACTTAACTGACTAACCCTAATCTTATTGAACTATCTTACACAGCCTACATGTATGGTGTACCTAAAATTACTCTTTTACTTTCCAAAATAATCGTTGTGACTTTCAAGTGGCTGTCGATGGCAATCACAAGCACATACAATAAGTTGGATAATACTGTAAGTAGTGTATAGATACTGACCTTAAGATAATTCAACCTGTCCTTAGGCTTTTAAAACATTTGAAATTAGGAACTGTCTTCAACAGCGTAATGTAAAAAAAAGCAATAAAATGTCAAAATCTGCTGATATTGATGTCATTTCAGCAAAGGGTAATTACCTAAAGAGGAGAAGATTTTTTTTTTTGTATTAAATGCAGTAAAAACAAACGAGCATATTGTTTCATGAACAAATGTTTCTGACAATTAAATGAAAATAATGAATCTGTAGGAAATCCATCATGCCATTCGTTTAAAGCTTTAACATCACATTTAAATTAAATTGTGGTTTTGACTTAGCCTTCCTTTTAACCAATGTTGGACTTCCATGTGGAGAAGTATTATTTTACCCTTAACATTGCAGACTAATGGGTAAGGAATAATCAATAATTTTTAACCATGGTCCCAGCCCTAGTGGTGATGCATTTAGAACAGGCATGGTTTAAAACTCTTCATCGAAATGCTTTTAGATATCGGATCAAACCGCTCTCTTGCCATTCGTTCATCCCAAACGGCGTCGACCACTTCTTCTGATTCTCTCCCAGTTTCTACCTTCACTCACGCAGCTGTCTCTGTCATTTTGATCTCCAGGATAACGTGAACTTATTCCTGAAAGCCAGCGGCAAACTGGGACTGAATGTGTCTCAGCTGTTTCATCCAGGAGACCTGCAGGATCTGTCCACGCGCGCTACATTCAGGTACAGTCGTCACAAGTGAATGTGTTCGACAGCCTGAAGCTACAGGAGGTCGTGACAGCTTTACTTGCGAAGGTCAACTCGCTCGACTAATACAACGGCTCATTAATGTGTTATGCATTGGCTGCTTTGCGCACATTCAAGCAGGTTTTACTGCAACGCCCGCGCTGGACAAAGTTTACGGTTGTAAACTCCCAGCAGCATTTGCATTTCTAAAGGTATGAGCTTCACCTGATGGAAAGCTTCTGCTTTGCACAAGTTGATAGCCACTGTAAAGTATAATAAGTACCCGATTTAGTTGCAAACAAGAAGGCTTAAGATGTAACTGTCGTCTGTACCCCCCAACAGCTCACAGCAGGGTGCAGTCATACATAGCGCTCTGCTGTATGGATAATTATTCATCTTCCTGTTTCATTTTAGGCAAGATGAAAGCAACAGAAGACTCAAAAATGTAAGTTTGACCAGAACAACTGCTCTGTCTATACCATGTTGTTTTCTAGCACTCGTATATTTTCCTGATTCCCTCATTGGCCAGTGATGGTGAAAACCATAAAGGCAACTCTGTCTAGCTGGAAGGCCCCCTACCACTGGATGAACCTACTTAGGACAGTCCGTAGTCAACGTCCTATTTACTACAATAAGCTGGCATTAAACCCCAGTTAGACTACAGAAAATGTAGTTTTGTTTCATCAATCTGGCTTAAAAACCTTTCAAGAGTATCTAGCTTCCGTATAATTATGTATTTTTGAGTGAAACAGGAGCAGGACGTTAACGTTTGGAAGAATTTGTTTTGATTAGCTCACAACCTTCTTTAGCTCTGTGCCGAGCCGGATTTGCAGATTGAGTGATGGATGGATTGTGTTTTCCACAAAGAAAAGAAATATTGAATTTTGATATAAAATATATGATTTTGTTTCCGTTTGTTAAATAGTTGCACCATATGACCATGGTTGTGATCTAGATGTTAAAGAGGCATTTGGCATTTATTTAATTTCAGCTGGACTTTAAAATGTATCTCACTCATCTCTCCCAACTGTGTTTCGTGTGCATGGAGTACTGTACTGTATGTGTACACGCTTGTATGCACTGCTGGTATTTTACATGTTTCAAAGCTTATGAGGTTGTTTGGTTATCTGTGAGCCTCATTTGAATCCCACAATGGCTGACGACATGGACGCAGTAATGAGGCCGTTTGTCGGAGCACTCTTTCTTTGAAATGGATGTAGCATTTCTCTTTGAATTAACCAATTAGGGTCAATTTGCATGAATTAAAATCCAGTTTTCTTGCAGGTCTCTGACCATATTCATAAATAATTAAAGGCTTTTTCATACAGCAAGTTAGAAAGTAGCAAAACGGAGCCTTGCCACGCTGTTTCAACATACAGCAGTGATGCAATGTGGTTAAGTGCTGATATGGACTGTTGCGCCCTAAATATTCAAACGAAGTGCAAATTGCTTTCTTTAGTTGGAGTGATGTATTATAAGCTTGTTTATTATGATACTTATTGAGTTTTCTTGGTTTTACAGTTAATCTGTGTCATGTTTTATAAAATTGTCTGCTAATGCCAGAACACGGATGTGAATTAGGGCCAACATTAACAGGACCTGATGAGAGATTTAACGGTTTCTAAATAATTTATGGTACATAAAATCATATGCGGCAGATAAAACCATTAAATAGGATTAATCTACCTGTTGTGTGCAGGGTAATGATTTCATTGGCGTGAGGTAGGTGGCAAGCTATTAAAGAATAATGAACACATTCTGTCCCTGTGCGTCAGACTTGCATAAGCCCGTAATGCTCGTTTTCGCTCCGGTATACAAATGAGGGAAATCTAAAAGCAATTCTAGCTCCAGTGATTCCAACAGGCGTCGATGCCCAACAGAATTGCTCTCTTTACATCATTTTGTAGTGAAAGCATGAAAGTAACCCTTTATTAGGTCATATTGCTACTCTGCAGTGATTGTTGGAACTTGAGATAATGCCTGTATTCAGTGAATACCTTCCATTGACTGGTGAGGTTCATCAGGCATAATGGGGAATCCAGACGGAGGCCTTATCACCATTGAAAATGTTCCGTCTTTTTCATCTAACGAACATTGTGCTATGAAATATTTATTAAATGAATCCAACCTCTCAAGGCCCTACGTGGATCTCTTCCATCTGTTGACCGTTCTATGATGATTTTGTTGGGATACTGATGGATAAATTCTGACACGTAGTGTTGTGGATAAATCCCTTTGCAACCCAGACTGCTGCTGCTCTGGCAGGGAGAAAGGCCGTCTGTCAAAGAACATCCTTCTCCTCAAGGCAAATGAGGAGCATATCGTATCAAAATGGCTCTGCTTGCCGAAATAATAAAAACACAAAATGCCAGGAGGAGGTCCACATCTCACAGGTCTTTACTCGCTGTCTTTATTAACGGTGTCAGCTGGTCCCGGTGTTTTTAAGCTGTCTGGTAAAGGAGACGTGCCCGGCCTCACCGGCGTTCCTTGTGGCTGTTGCTGTGTGTTTACAGTTGTACAGCACTTTCAGACATCTCAATCAGTCACATTGGTCCAGGCTAAAAGATATTTGATATTTAATGCAGCCAGAGGATGGATCCTCATGATGTTGCTGAACTTCTGACTTTCTTCTTGTTGTGCCACCAGAGTTTATGCTTATCCTCCTAACATTTCTCAAGATCTGCTTAGCTACATATCCCCTAGCTCTATGCCTAAAGCTGAAAAGAAACCCACCTTAAATATGGCAAACGCAAAATGAATCCAGAATAACCCCTCAACCATAAAGCTAAAATGAACATTTCTCTTCTCATTCGAAAGGTAAGAAGCTAAGAAACATTGATCCATTGTGAAACTATTTCCATTACTAGTCCAGAGTAAATGGAGATGAAATGAAGAGAAAACATTTTGCACATTTTAATAAAATGAAAAACACAGACAGAAAACAAATGCAGATTCCTCTTAATTCACCTCTTTTATTGCCAAACTGTCAATGTGTTTATGTATGTGTTCCATGGCAAATGTCTTGATTTAAAAAAAAAAAAAAAAAAAGAGGCATTGCAGAGGTGAGCAACCACATTAATGATGTTAGCAAAACATCAGACATGCACAGACAAGTTGGGGATATCGCCACAGCTGTGGTGTTGAAATCAAATTCCTCTTTGTCTGAGACGGAGACAGCAGAGAGTAAAAATGCGATCAATTTCGAGACGAGACCTTCAAAAAGTGGTCTTGAGACCAATCTCGAGTACTACAACACTGAGGTGGGGATTTCATTTTGTGCATTAGCCAACCACAGATGGTTATAATAAGTGAAGGGGAAAATAGACGGGCCACTAAAATAAATTCATTGGAAATCCTCCACTTACCTTTTTCCAGGGAAGGAGAAGGACGTGGTGTGTGTGTGTGGTAGATAATGTGTCTTTGTTCACTCTTTCTCAGGTTCTCATCACTATCTACTGGTTGGGTCGCAAGGCTCACCTGGACTCATTCTACAACGGTCCTCAGCTCAACTTTAAGGCCTTTGAAGGGCTGTTGCATCCAACAAATGTACTTATTGTAAGTCACTTTGCATAAAAGCATCTGCTAAATGCCCTGAATGTAAAATGTTAGGGTTGGCCTTTATCCAAGGTACGCTGCTCTTCTAGGCTTTTAATACAGCTGTATTTACTTGTATTAACACAGCCCTGCCTTCTTCATTCCAGGCTCTAGATGAGGGCAGTAATGCATTAGTGAAGGAGCACTGGTACCCAGACAGGGAGGAATGTCAAATGAGGCCGAGCACTAAGACGGAGAACTCTGTGGACGGCATCGACCCGCCGGGTTCCCGAACCCTCCGCCAGAACAGTGAAGGTATGTTTTCCAGTGCGTTCTCCAGTCTACTTCCAGCCAATCACTGGTGCGCACCACCTCGTGTGTGACTCCGTTGGTTTGGCTGCAGAAGACACTTGTCTGATATCACAGAATTGGCAACCTGCTGTACACTCTTGTCTCCATCTTCAGTCTTCAGAGACCAACATAACTGCCTGAATCATCCTCTTAAGTAGGCCGGGGATGTGTTGCCATGACAACATACGTTGGCCATTTATTTTAAGAGTCGAGTGGGGCAAGTTAAGAAAGAGAGCGACTAGACTATGATGTTGGGCAATATTGAAAAGACGTGCTGTATATGTAAAGTTATTTTGTTGACTGAGGAGGGTTAAAGGGGTCAAAGCTGCCTTAACGTGAAAGAGACAGACACAAACTGACTTGGCCCTTTAATACATGGGAGGGTTTCTCATGGCTCAAAGTTCTCAAAGCCTTTTGCGTAATGAGAAAATGTTGGCTGGGTGGAAAGCTGCCACACGGAACCGACGCAAAGGGTGGCGTCTGATGCTTTCCTCCTCGGTTCCTGCACACAACGGCCTGCACACAACGGCCTGCCCACGGCGCTGATTGGCTGATTGTTAGTTCCCACACGGTGCTGCTTGGATCCAGCCGTTTTTAATTGGTGAACCGCTGTTTCGTGTCGTCACGCCAGATGAATCGGTTGACACGAAATCAGTGGCGTGATCGGATTCTAAGGTGCCAGGTGAGATCCTTAGACTGTGCTGAAATCGCTTAGAATAATGAAACTTTTATTTAGATTTTTCTACTTTTATTTTGATGCAGTATGAGCTTCTGTTGTCGGGCTCTTTGTGCAACTAACCTCCCTCAACAAACTTGCTCAGGCAACTTTTGCTCGAGAGGAAGACATCCCGTCCTATCAAACATTTAGTTTTTCCCCCTGAGAGCTGCCTGCTACTGTCAGTCTGCAAGACAACATGCCAGAGCAGAAATGCATTTATCAAAAACTCATGAATGACAATAAGCTGATGATTCCATATGCAACCACGTTGTTATGCTTGATCAACAACATTCTGATCCTCGTGCTCAATGTGTCATCCGTCTGCACTCTGCCGTGCTCTGTCTCCGTGCACGTCAGTGATGGATTGTGGCAAGTTCCACACCGGAGTGATAAAAGTGTGTGTGTGACGGGAGAGGGCAAAATACTGTGCTCTGTGAAGACTCAGTCACCCTCTAAAGTTCTTCTCAAGGTTATGTTCTGATACTTACTCACACTTTTATGCATCGTTGGACTACATATGTTTGCCTTCTTTGTTCGCCTGTCTCGTCTGTTTCTCATTTTGCACGCATTTGCGGCCTCAAGGTTGTGGAAGCGACGCGGAAGCTGAGCAAGTGTTCAGGATGGAGACCACACAGCCCTCAACCCAGCAAAACAGAGCTCATATCCCAGCGCCGCTCCTTCGGCGAAAACAAGGGCGAGAGGAGACTGGAAGGAACTGCACTAGTCCACTCGCCAGGTACTGCAAGTGTGTCGGCTGCTGTACGCAGAGGGTTCACTCACTGCCACTAACTCACTGATCCAAAGGTGCTTAAGGACCGTTTACAGTTGGGTTCGTTATTTTGCTTTCAACATTCAAATCCACCGAAGATTTGAATGTTTTGAGTGTTTACTTTAGGTGGCATTTCAACTTGAACATCCCTATACCAGGCATGGGACCATATGGAAATGTCATGTCACCGTTATACTGGGCGAAATAATTGCAATTCACATTATTATTCAGATAATCCTCCAAATATTATCCCCCTAGACACAATAATTTTGTTCCCGTGTCCAAAGGTAACATACAGTATTTGGGAAACGGCTGTCATCCTAATATTCCTATGAAGAGAAAACTGGGTTCAGTAATATGTCATTAGCATAATGACATGGATTGTTCTTGGTTGAAACTCATTTTGTATCAAATTTCAAGGCTTTCAAATCAGTTAACGACTCATCTGCTGTTTGGAGTTTCTTATTAACTTTTCTTTCTTCACACTAAATCCAAATCAATGATGTGTGTTCCTGTGAAAATTCATCAGAACCACTTCGTCAATCAAGGCCGAGTGATGTCTGAGTGCTACTTTGAAAAGAGCAGCACGTTCACATTCTTGTTGTCGATCTAATTAGCGGTACTTTTTTAAAAATATTTTGGTGAAAATTTGGGCTAGGAAGATATTAAGAGATTTTTTTTTATAGTAATAGAATATCTTTTGTGGCAGCCTGCTTGCCTCTTATTTCTCAACCACTCTACCTGCCACTCCACTGCTTGGAAACTGATAAGCTGTGCATAACAACCCTTTCCTTCTCCTTAAAAACCAACGAAATGGCCTCCCTGCATTAATCATCAGCCCCACTTTTAACATTTTGAAGCAGCTCGGATCATTCCTGTGATACTGTGATGATCACACAGACATTGCTTTCGGAAAACTGGTAACAAACATAGACGTGCGTATATCCCGCTCTTTGCTGCAGCATTGAAGATGCCCCTTTCCTCCTCCAACCTCACCTCGCTGTGACTCCTCCCGAGTGTACTATTGATGAAGAGCTTTTCCTGCGAGCAATTTGTGAGGAAGACTCGGAGGATGATTATACTGACGCAGACCCTGTCCTAGATGACTTGTATTTCCGGCGAGTGCAGCAGACCCTTCATCAGACGTCTAACAACCCCGACTATGACCGCTTCTTACCCCGATATTGGACACCAGAAGAGGAGAGTCGCGTGCGGACGATCTATCTTGGCTCCCAGAGAAGACCCTGGTATCGGAAGATGCAAGGCTTAAGGTCTGTTGGCTTACTAATACTTTATTTCCTAAAGAAGGTAAGGCTGAAGCTGCAGTTTCTACTGTTGCCAATTGCTTTACTGCTTAAAGTTGCATTGCCTGGGCAGCAAGTAATCATGATGACTTTTAAAGAAGTGAAAAATACTTACTGCACTAACTTTTTTGCACGTGTTGCTTTAAAAATACGAGGTCAAATGTTTTTGGCTATAGCATTGGATAGTAAGGCTAAAATCCATCTTAATTACAGCAGCAAACTAAATCCTAGTTTGCTAGGCATGCAGGAATAGCTAGCACTGCTTTGCAAGACGGATGACTCAAACTGCTAAACCCAATGTGTTGCAATTACTTTTTAATCAAATTTTCCGTGTTATTTATCGAGTCTGCCATTCATAACGTTTGCACTCATTTCATGCATCTTGTTTTCCTCGTCTCTGACTGCAGTCATAAAGCTTTGGGTTCGTCCGAGGAAGTGTTGGACTTCATTTCCTGGCTTGTGACGTCTGCTACGGTACAAGACGTCTCTTCTACAACTGGAGTGCCTCCAAACCATCGCTAAGAGACTCTCTCCCGAGTCTGAAGATCCACAGCGCACGCAAGCACGCCTCAGACTGTGGACACAAGCTCTTAACACACTATCCTACTTATCTCGCCACGTACTGAAGTGGCAAAGTGCACCTGTTATTCCTGCATTTGCAAATCTCGAATCCATCAGCAAAGTGCTTCATTTTAATATGCAAATATTTCCCTGTTGATGGACTGTTTTATGAAGTTATCTGGAGAAGAAACATGCCTTGACGGTGTACCGTTACCGCTGAATGTTTTCCTACTGCATGCTGGCATTCTATCTGGCACCTTGTTTACAGTGCTGATGATGTGAGGACTTTGTAACCTCATCATGCTGAGTGATTCATTGGTTCATATGGGTTAACCATGCGTTGTGTCATACTTTGACACATTCATGTCATTTATAACACCTCTTGTGCCGCCGCTGTGTTCCAGTTTACTTTCTGTGTGAATATAGCTTCAGTGCGTCTAAAAATGACTCAATAAATTGACTAAAATACCGTGTTTCAAACAAATTCTTTCTGCTGAGATCGTCTTCGTCTTTTTAAAGGTTTGTATTACAGCCGAGGCACTGAAGACGCGTTCAGATAATGTTGCCTCAGAGTAATCTATCCATGTAATGTTTGTAGTTCAGTTTAGCCCCTTGTCGAGGCTTCATCATTTGTTGCGATGCTTTCAAACTAGTTGCCTTTTTAATATTTAGATGCATAATGGCATCTCTGTGTCTGCTTCTTTGGTTCCGTAGAGCATATCAAATCCAGGTCAGACCTGAGAGACCAGTTCAGGTCAACCCTGGCTGGATTTGGTGAGTCGTATGTTTTGGACAAAAAGTATCTGAGACTCCTCTGAGCATAACTGCTTTGCTGCTGCTGCTGCATCTGGGTGTGCTTTGGTTTGTATTTAGCTTGCCCACCTGCCTAAATTATGCCACAAACATAACTTGCCTTTTCATGAAGATGAAGCACTTGGTATACCTCCCACTATTCATTTCCCGTGCGGAGTCATGACACTAGAAGTGATGACAAACTACAGGATTGTTTGTAATCGCAGTCTTCGTTCCTACCGTTGAAATGATGTCACAGTTTAGATATACCACCTGCTAAATGCTGCTGTAAGTTATTTGAATGTCACATCTGACACCCTCCGTTGCCCACAGCAGTGCTATTACTTGTTACAAGTCATGGCTGTTGTGTTATCCCGACAGCAACATCTGTTGCCATTTATACTGCTGCGTTGCTTGACTTGCATGCGACTCTGCTGCTCGCACTTTGCTAAGGATTCTGTTGTTTGCATGCAGAATGTGTCGTGTTGCAGCTGTTATACTCTGACGTGCTGGCCTGTGATGTACAGTGAACGGTGTGTGTGAGCTGACATGTAGCAATTTGTGTGTGCTGCATTGCAATACTATTAATCATGCTTCTTCCGCTACGTGGTGTTGCTGCAGCGTTTGTTTTCCGTTTATCCATTATTAATTTCCATGTCCTCCTCCGTCTGTCTGAACCAGGAGCAAATCGCTCAGTGACATCCCCATGGTGTACCCTGTGCGTAAAGTTCCTGATGGGAACACCATCTATGATGTGGACCAGGACACGGACACAGCAACGGAGTGGAATAAAGAGAACCAACGGAAGTGTAGCGTCGCTGCCAAAGACGGTGAAGCTCAGTGGCAAGATGTAAGTCTATAAATGTCTTCAGCTAAAAGATGTTCTCACCACAAAGTCCATGGCTAAATCCCAATGTGCCCCCTAAGGTCTAAGTCCTGAACCCTCAAGGACTTAACTGACGTCACATGGTCGGTGGTTGAGTGTGAGAGGCTGTGAGGGCTGGAAATGGTAAAATGGGACGGTACTCGGCATATCACTTTACTTTGATGACAAGTGTTGGTTTTTATTTAAAAAAAATAATGTGCAGCCTGATCTGAACGTCTCCCAGACTCCTATCATCCGTAATTGTTAAATAATTTACTTGTTTTAGTTAAAACAGCCTCAATAAGCTAAATTATGGTTGATGGTTAAACCAGGTGTGGAGCCTATGATGACATTCCTATGATTTCAACTGTTTTATTTTCCATATTTAATCTTTAATTTGAAAGTTTCTGCTTAAATGTAATATTCCACACATGCGCTGCCCTCTTTGTGTTTTTTTCTTCCCCTGGTAACGCTGTGTTTCATGTTGCATTGCTATGAACTGTGGGTAATTCCCTCAGGCAAAGTCGGCATCGATGCTGACTTACTGAAAGTGGGCATAAAGGGCACAAAATGTCCACAAGCGAGTCCTCACGCATTTCATGGTTTGACCGTGGGACAGAACCCTCAGGCACTTAACGGGAACGCACATCTAAGGCCGAGTCTGTGAGGGGGGGATGCTGGGATTTGGCCCATGTAGATGTGGTTAGTGTGATGTGCTCAAAGGTTTCCCGTGATCCTCAGGAGATGAAGTTAGCCCAGTTGTCATAGAACTATAGATGTTACAATTTCAGTTTTTCTGAAGGCTTTAAAGGAATGATCTCAATGGAATTGGAATTCTCCATGTTGATTTAAAAAATTGAGATTTAATGTTTATTCTCTACCTTGGTAATGTCCCACCTTATTGTTACTACACCTACAGCTCCATAGCAACAAAGCTGCAAGTGTTAGCAATACTATATCTGAATACATGATCATGCCAATAATCCATCCATCCATCCATTTTCTACCGCTTATCCTGTATTCAGGGTCACGGGGGGGCTGGAGCCGATCCCAGCTGTCATTGGGCGAAGGCAGGGTACACCCTGGACAGGACGCCAGTCTATCACAGGGCCGACATGTAGAGACAGACAACCATTCACGCGCACATTCACACCTACGGGCAATTTAGAGTCACCAATTAACCTATCCCCATCCTGCATGTCTTTGGACAGTGGGAGGAAGCCGGAGAACCCGGAGAGAACCCACGCTTACACGGGGAGAACATGCAAACTCCACACAGAAGGAACCCAGGGCCGACCCGGGGATCGAACCCGGGACCCTCTTGCTGTGAGGCGAGAGTGCTACCCACTACACCACCGTGCAGCCCCATGCCAATAATGCAAAAAAAAAAAAAAAAAAAAAATGGTTATTCTAAACTGAAGCATAATCGCATGAAAGAAAATGTTTTGAGCCTTAAGTTTTTTTTATTTGTCTACATTCGTTACAAGCAAGAGGGTTATTGGGTCGTGCATTGTGTTTCAGGACTTGACAAAGTGGAAGAATCGTCGCAGGAGCACCAAATCTGACCTCCGCACGAAATCTCAAGACAGAGAGCATGTCATTAACCAGATGGCCAACGGGGCTGTCACCAAATTTGAGAAGAAGGAAGCACAAAGCAGACAGCTAAGGTACGCTCCTGCTACACGGCTAAAGGGAAGAGCTACTTTTACACTTCCAAACCATGTTGCTATTTAAAGTGTATTACAAGCTGGGGACCTCGCTAATTGTTCAGTACACCACAGTCTACTCCTGTAATATAACCCCCCCCCCCCCCTCCCCTCCCCCATCTTTTCTGCTTCCTGTATTACGTCGGCTCCTCTTTCGAATCCCCCAGAGATCAGCAGTCACCACGCAGACACAACCCTGCCCCTCATGCTAACGCCACCCCTCCTCTATCAAGACCATCGAGTTCTGATCTCCGGCCACATACTCGGGCTCTGCTGGCCCGTGGTTACGCCACAGAGACGCCTTTCAGCCCCACAGCTCCACTTAGCGCCCACAACTCAGCCCACACACAGGTACGTTTACAGTTCTGTCCTGTTACGGCTCCTCGCCTTGATAAATGTCCCTGGTGGTGTCGACTTTAGTATAATTGTGGTGAAGTTGTTTGTTGCTTAGCAAATCTCCTGCCGGTGTTGACTGCTATATCCTCAGGGATCATCGGTTGGAGCGATGCCTGCCTCTGATGGGAACATCCTTGGAGAGGAGACCCACTCAGCTTCCTTGGCTTCAGATGGAGCAGGAGTTACTACCCCATCTGTAGACCGGCCTTTCAGCTCCCAGACCCAGGTCAGAGCGCCGGGCAGCCCAGCTTCTCCCCAGCCCACATCTGAACCGGCTCAGCCCAAAACTGTTTTTACCAATCACATCTCCACTATGATCACAACTATAAAGCCAAATGTCAGTTCAAAGCTAACCAACTCCAGGGAATCCATGTCGAGTGCCAAGGAACTTCCATTCTGCATTGATCCAAAAGTTCCCACTTTTTGCCCTGACGCTGTTCATCAGGCAGAGGCTGATGCTCTGGAGGACTTGCCCCACCAGACTCGCAAGTCCCTGGAAGAGATCCAGAAGACATCTTGGGAACCAGCTCTGGAGCAAGGAAGAGGCCAGCAGGCTGCAGGCGCCTACAAGTACTTATCCAGAACTGTGTCGTGGTCCGGCTCAGCCAGCCTCCCTCGTGGCTACCGGAGGTCCGAGGGCTCGTCCCGTCTCTCTGCTGCAATCACAGCCAGGCCCTTTGGAACCAAGCCGTCCAGGATGTCCTCGCTGCCGAGACTGTGCACCGTGAGTTTAATTGAATGGTCTCCACACAGTAATTCACCAATTTATTAATAATAGCACAAATGACCTTTTACCCTGTGATGTTGGGCTTTAAGAATAGGTAATTTGTGTTATTGTCAAAAATTCCATGAAAAGACCAAACATCCTTAAAATGGGTCTCAAAGAAACTGTTTAAAAAATGATGAATACTTATTACCTGAACAGCTGGCCCTGTAGTTGGGGAAACCTTACTCAAATGGCAGTAATTAATACATTTGACTGGGACTATTTTCAGACATGGATTAATGCACATTTACCTGCCAACGTATGTATGTCACCAGGACCGTAAGTGGGATCAACTCAAAATTGACTGCAACAACCATCGTGTAGCTTATGTTTTTAGAAACCAATAGAACTATGTTCTTTCTATGGGATATGTTGATAATGACAAAAAAATATATATATTTTAATGGTAACTGCTTAGCAATTATATCTATATATATATATAAAAAAAAATTGTCCTTGATGGCCAATCCCCATGTTTCATTCAGGCTTTACATCCTTGAATGTGTCTAATTTGAGATCAATACACTTTGAATGCTGGTGATTATGGTGCTGAGACTGTAATAAACAGTAAATGGATGCAGGTCTCTTATTTTACAGTGTGCGTGCATGCTATATGTGCTATATGTGAGTGAGCTTGTGTTACCTTTTGTTTTCTTGGATCGCACTCCTCGTTAATAATAGAAACGCTGCTGCACCGTTGTGAGCCGTGTCAACCCACTACAGGAATCCACATGTTTGTTTTCACGTAAGGCTGTTAAGGATGTAGAAATTAAGTACCAACTGACAAGTGACTGTGCTGATGGAAGCGTAGGCATGGCAATCATCTATCTGTCCTTCTGAGCACACGTCTTGCGTTTCTTTGTGTTGCAGGTAGACAACAACCAGGGTCTGCTGCTGACGAGTGAGAACGGAGAATCTGCTTCTCCTACCGCCAAATCTTTGCTCAAAAGGCAGACTGCGACCGCCCAGCTGAAGGGTCAGCATCAGGTGTCGCCGAGATTGAAGAAAGCCAACCAGGCAAAGCTGAATGAAACAGAGCGGGGAGAGAAGGTGAAGGGTGCCTCTCTCTCCAGCCAGACCTCCTTCCAGACCAACGGCCGCCACCATCAGACCTCCACTCAGACCCAGATACTACCGCGGCCGTATTCAACCCTGCAGACCCACCGCAACAAAAGCTCCACCCTCCCGCCTAATGTCAGCATTGACCTCACAAAGGTATGCTGGAGTATCTGTCGGCACACACTATGTGTTTTTTTTTATATATATATATATATATATATATATATTGGTAAAAGTTGTCATGTTTGATGCTAAGATTTAACTATTTGATTAGAAGAACACAAGTAAATGGATTGAAACACAAGTAAACGGATTGAAAAATAATAATTTTCCTACATAGTTTGAAGTGATTCTCCTTCGGGATCAGTGGTGAGGCACTGATCATTATTTATTATGACTTAATTAACGATCACTTGGTGATGATTTAAGCAAAACGACAAAAACTGCAGAGGATACATTCTTAGAATATATTTCTACTTATGAACTGAGCAGCTTGGAGCATAGACCAAAAAATTACTATTTACGAGAAGCACGGCAAACTTGGAAAATCCAGTGGTAAATAGACAAAGAGCCGACATTTATATTCTTCCTTCACCCACACGGGTGAGTCAGCCTCTAATCAGCAGAGCAAGTGGAAACACCTGTGTGGGTGTGCAGGGCCGTTAACAATATTCACCCTAAAATGCCTAAAGCGTGTATATTTGCTGAGTCACCAGTCATCTTTTTGAAGCTAATGATGACTCAATGTATGAGGTGTTTTTGATTTATTCTGCACTCGTTATTTGGAGTAAATGAAGGTTGAAAAAATTCCGATATAACGTAAGGCATGAACGTCGCTTTGAATCAGCATCTCTGACAAAGATTACAAACTTCCCAAAGATGGCATTTGTCGCAGCGCTTCCACGATGATTGCACTGCATAGTAGATAATAAACTGGCCCCTCGGCGTGTATCCCTTACCAGAAGGATCTCGTTTCCACCAGGAAGCGTGGGACATTGGATCACAGGGTGTCACCTTCACGCTTGTGTGCGTTTCAGGTGGATCACAGTGACATGAGAGTCAGCCTTACTCTCAAACCCAACAGTAGACCAGACTTTGGTTTCCAGACTCATTGGGACTCCACGGGGGCAAGAGTCAAATTCATTCAACCTGGTAAGACTTTATTAATATATATTTATCTCTGGATTTGTTGGATTCTTGACTGAGTCTTTGCTTTGGGCCTGGTATTGTGAAACAAGCATGTGTGTGCAATGCTACATTGTTTCTTCAATGTTTAGTTTGTGTGTTTTCTTCTCCAGGAAGGAGGATCTTTGTTTTAACATCCTGGCCTTAAAAAAAGAACAGTAATTCAAGACACTGACAGGTTTCAGCGCAGACAGAGCAAAGACAAATTGCCACTATCGAAAACACAGAAATGATGTGTCTGAGGCAATTTCTTGAGTGACGAGACGCGCAGCGATACGCAGTAAAGGCATGTGTAAACAGCGAGATGGTCTTTGGGATTTCTGTTTTATTTTGTTTACATGCATAAAACTCTAAAATGTAGCCAGTGATTTAAAACTCGACCATGAATATTTAATTGGACGTGAGAGAGGTGTCACTTACTCGCTGCTATGTCGTTTTGGCTTACTGGCCTACTTTTCAACTTGGAACAACCTTGCTGTCAATACTGCAGCTCAGTTTGTGCTAAACAAACAATTTCTTTAAAGAAAAGGTGTTCCGTCCTCGTCTCTTTTCCCTGATGTGTCCCCTCCCCCCCCCAGGCAGTCCAGCGGAGCTTTGCCAGCTGTGTGTGGACGATGAGATTGTGGCTGTTAATGGAGTCGCAGTGGTTCACATGAACTACAACCAGTGGAAGAATAAAATGTCATCTTCCCTGCAAGCCGGCAGTCTGACCATGGACGTTCGGCGCTATGGCAACAAGGGTAATGAGTCAATTAAAGACGGTCTTGTCTTTGACCACCTTTTTAATGATTTGTGCTAATTGAAGCTCCAACCTCAAACCCGGTTGTTTTCATTAGATTGGAGCATTAGTGAGGGGAGTCATCACCACCAGCCAGGCCAGAGCAGGATGACCCTCAATCTGACTGCGGCAGCACCTGTTCTGATAGGCTGCCCTGATCACCATGCCAACAGCGGTGCCTCTACAGAATCCACAGTCAGGAAAGTGTCCAAATCCAATGGGCAGACAGACGATGTGAGCAATGTTGTCACTTCATTTCAAAGAGGATGCTTCTGATAGTGCAGCTTAAAAACTCATCCGGTGACTGTTGGTGTTCTGTCACCTGTGCAGGTTTTACATGGTAAAGTCGTGCATGGAGAGCTTGCTGACAACCACAGGACAGCCAGAAGTAAAGGTCTGCAACAATGCACACGTCTATCAACAATAACTCTACATACATTATTTCTCACCTTTATCTGTCCTTCCTCTTTAAATAGATTATGATATAAGTAGGAAAAATCAGAAAAGGAGGGCAGAATTTTTCAAACAAAAAGGTAAAATTCCAGTTTGGACTTGGACTACTTGTGTAGCAGCTTTGGTGGCTGGTGCTGGGCTTCGTTAATTGTTTGGTATAAATGACAAGTACTTTTGAATATATTATTATTAGTATTTTAATTGCAGCAGCCGGAGTACAAACAATGTATTGAAGATGCAGCATTTCTATAAGTGAATGTCTTTTATTTCTATAAATCTTAATGGCTTTTGCAAACTGTAGAAAAAGTGGGTGCACTTCACCTAGCAACCACAGAGCTGACAGCAGCGTTCATACCAATAACATACCATGTATGGTGTACAACATGCTTCATTTACTGCTCATTCTTCTGCACAATGTGTGAATTGTTATGCCGTCCTTTGTGGTTGTTAATGAATCCGCTGTGTGTCCTACTTTAATGGCGTCTCTTGGCAGGATTCAGCTCATGGGTCTACTTGTGTGGTAAATGTTTTGCACTGTGTGTGTGTGTGTGGTGTTTCTTTGTTTTTGTTTTTTAACTGTACTCTGAGCTGCATGGTTGTTGTTGTTGTTGTGGAGGAGTATCACCAACAAATGAACAAGCTGATGTTTGCATGTAAATACCCCTTTAAAAAACTGGCATGATTAAACTTTGTTTTTCAGTATTTGTGCACGGCATCTGTCAGTGGAGCAGATTAGCAAACCATACAGTTCATGTTGATGCCTTTTCTGCAGCTACAGCCAAAGGTTTTGTGCTGCTTAGGAAGATGCTGCTAAACATTAATTAGGGATCAGCAGGGGAAAAAAGGTGTTGCTTTTTTGTCATCAAGTTATTGAGTGTTAAACCAGACAAAGATGCAAAAAAAGACAAAATAAGATTATTATTCTAAGATATATTGTTAAAATGCTTTGGATTCTCAGTCTTCTAATGCATCCCCAGCCTGAGTGGTCTATATGACATTACACTGGAGTTTGTTTGGGAGCTACTGTGTCACATTCTCTCCACTGACTTGTTATTTTCTCACACAGGAGGTTCAGAATCCGCGATATCGGATGTAAGTTCCTGCCTCACTTGATCAAAGGGTGTTTGTATGCATGTTCAGACATAAGTTATGCATGCGTGTTGAAAGAGTGTGTGTGTGCGCTGCGCCGTGATCACGTCCGTCTGAGCCGACAGTCTGTTTGTGCACCACCAGCTGCAGGTGCCGTCCCTGAGCCCCTCCTCATCCAGCTGGTCGTGGGACCGCGAGGAGGATCGGAGGCGTCAGGAGAAGTGGCAGGAAGAGCAGGAGCGCCTCCTACAGGTGAAGACCCTTTTCCCCAACATGGAACTACACAGCACACTCCTTGTTAATCTTCACCCTCAGATAAAGTTTAAAGCAACATGCAAGTGTGTGTATGTTTTTTTTTTTTTTTTTTTTTTTCAGCAACAGTACCAGCGGGATCAGGAGAGGCTTGAATCAGAGTGGCGGAGGGCACAACAAGATGCAAAGGAGGTAATGTTGTGTGGTTCACTGTTCACGACCGATAAAGGATTTTGAAGGCTGATACCCATACAAATGTTTCTTGATGTAATAATCCGATATATCGGCCGATATATATTTTTTTTATTTCAGAAACGCGTAACAAAAAATTAACAGATTTCCCTAACATTAGTTATTTGTAGATATTTAATTACCAGTATTAAAAGACTTGGGAACCTTCATAAATATAACTTCGACAAGACTGGAGACAAATTCTGTTAAGTTCAATAAGGGTGTTTCGTCCGTTTTCATTTTATTTTTAGAATATTCATTTATCGGCCATTATAAATGCTGATAGTAACCGATAGTTTGGAAAATGCCTAGTGTCGGCCAATAATATCGGCCCGCCGATATATTGGTCGGGCTCTTGTTCACTGAGCCTTTTCCAAGATGCAGAACAGTTTAAGTTAGAACTGAGTCATCATGAAATATATCTTCCCATTTTCATCTATAACGTCACCATCAAAAATGTGCGTGTAGATGCCCCCTGATTGACAGAACTACTTGGAAAACATTTTGTTAACCCTTAGAACGTAACTGTATTGTGATCCTGCATCCATATGGAATGGCCAGACTGTAGACAGGAAATCATTTTAGTGGACGAGAGCAGAACGGTACAATTAGGTGAGACCGGCAGAGAATACTGGCAACAATAGATGATGGAGGGCATTGCTGTCAGAAACCCCCACTACTGTCGGTATACTGAGAGAAGCCATACATCTTCTTGATACCCTCGGTCTGTAGTTCGTGGTAGTAAAGTTTCATGAGGCTGTGATTCATTTTAGAGGTCACAACATGTCAAGTTTCAAAAAATGGTCTCACTCCACTGAAATGGCTACTCTGGGGAATAACATCAACACGTGAATATGATTGGGCTCATTGAATCCACAAGCTGCTCGGCTTTCCAATCATACCAGATGGAAATGTTCAAATACACCATTTTTAGAAACGGGAAAATAACGCATTATATACTGCATGCGAAAATGCGTGAGCATGAAAGGAAAGGGGCGACTCGTGGGGATGCATATAACCCATTATCATTCAGATATCTCGAGGTGAGAGGTGAGCACATCCATAAGACAGAGCTGCATTTATAGCCACACGAATTAATAGAACAATTACATAAAATAGTCCACAAAAAATGTTTTTTACATTTTTCACCATAGCGACAATCCTCATGCTATGACCCACCTTTACTGCTTATTAGATGCAGGAAGGAATCTGATTCATTTCAGGGTCGCTGGTAAATGTCAGTGCTTTACATTCTTTCTATAGTGGTGTCATTTCTGTCATAGAACACCTCTGAGCTGACCAATGGAGGAGAGTGCCCTGCTATCACCCCGCTCTATGTGAACGGATTGACAAACGAAACCAGAGAAGAACACCGCTCTGACCAAGATGAGCTGAAAGAAGTGGGATCAAAACATCAACGTAACGCACGAGAAGAGCAGCATGACATGATTTCTGAACAAGCCTGGTAATTTCTTTGATCTGCTCTTATCCGTCCATCCATCTGTCTGTGAAGATTCTCAGTCGTCCAGGTCATGGTAACCTTTTTCAGGACGTTTCTCCTCTCATCCAAGAGGCTTCTTCCTGACCAGTGGGGAGTTTAGGTATTTAACCTCTTGTCCACTCGTTACTGCTGTGAGAGTCATGTGACTCCTGGACTCACACAGCTCTCAAGTGAAACTTGAATTGTTAGCACTTGTGTGAGTCCTGGGCCATAGAGTGAACTATTCACATGGGTGTCGGATGGGTCAAAGACTCTCCGGTGACCCATCGTGCAACCATGTGAGTGTGTGGTTGTTGGTTTGTCGAGGGACTGATCTGAGGACTGTATTGTATGTGGCTGTCTTAAACCACCTCCTCTGTTGGGAGATGGATGTTCCAGGATATGGCATCTTTAACCCCTCTCTCAATTTGTCTTCCTTAGCCAGAATGCAAACAAACATCCAAACTCTCACTAGTCTGTTAGAAGTGAAGAAGCCTCTTGATGGGAGAAGCGTTTTCAAATCTGTCTTATGTAGCTGTAATAATGGTGCTGCCTATTGAATGAAAGTTTGAGAAAGTTTTTAAAGCAGTTTTTTTTTTTTTTTAACTGTTTTCCCCCTTGACTTATGATCTTTCGAAATTGCTGCTGTTGCTGAGCCTGCTGTGCTTCCTTCTGCTTTTTCGTTGGGCCTTAATGCTTTCCATGCTGCTTCTCAGGGCTGAGGACTCCTGTGGCTTTGCTCAGCTAGCTCCTGCACACAGGTCAGCAATAATTACCGTAAAATAGTTGTTAATATTTAGCTTTGGGTGTGGAATTTGTATTTTTGTTATGTGCAAACGCAGTGTGAATAATATGACGCAAGAGCATTGCCTATTTTTGGGACCGTTACCTCTTGTGAGAGGATAAACCACGTTGAAGCCAGCATCGGCATGTTACCGGCTTGGTGCAGACCCTGAAAGCACAATTATTAAAAATCCATATTAATGAGGGTTTTTTTTTTTTTTTTATAATTTGAACTATGTTTTTTTCCCCCCTACCATAGGGCAAAGTCGTTGTCTACACCAGCATTAACTGGCCCACACATACATATGAGAGGTTGGTCCACCCTCACTGTCATGATATACCCCTCTGGTCTGGCCATGAACTGCGCTAACCCCCCCGCTTCTTTGCTTCAGGTGATGAGAGGAAAAGAAAAGGACCGTCCGTCTCTCAACCTGAGAAAGACAGGCAGCAGATATTGGAGGAGATGAAGAAACGGACTCAGCTTCTGACCGACAACAGCTGGATTCGCCAGCGCAGCAGCAGCTTTTACAAGGAGCCCATCTATGTCGGGATGCCGATGAAAAGGTGGGCGTATCGGCTCTCAGGCAGCCGTTTGTTTCTCTACCTTTTTGATTATGACGTAATCTCCCTGTCTTTTTCTTTTAACTGCGGCGTCTCCTCTGCAGGTACGAGTCTCTGGACGACCTGGACACTTTGCGTCAGTTCCCCCTCTCAACTGCTACAATCAGTTACCCTCGCCCACACTCGGCCGCTGCAGGTTACTGTGCTCCAAGTAGGAACTCCTCCTCCCGCTACAGCACCGGATCAACATTATCCCAGAGAAATTCTTTAGACGCCCCTCATCATGGCAGGTATGTAGTCCATTCAAATCTCAAGCCTGTCTCTCTTGTGCACGATGTGTTTTCTGTATGTCCTCATCATTGTTAACGCGTGCTGTCCCAGGATGGTCAGTGGCAGGAGGACTTGCTGTGTGTGTGGGCGTGTCCTTGGTAGTGGGTCAGCCGTGGTCATAGAAGCCCTTAGTCTCTGCTTCCACCTCGCCTGTTTCCAGGTGAGAGGTCATGACCGGGTTGAGGTGCAGTCACAGTTGGCTCCAATCCTAAACACATAATTACTCCGGCCCTCTATGAAGCGGTAGTTTCGGTACGAGCGATCTAGCTGGTCAGAGGTAGTCTGTGTTCAGCTTTGATCTGCGAGTTCAGATTGTACTCGGTGCCATCGGTGTGTCACCATGAAACTAGAAACGGCAGCATTTCCTCCACCTGTTAAGCACATTTTCACTGTGCACCAGATGTGTTAAGGCTAGATGTCGCAGAAAAGTTTTAACACTTGACTGGAGTTTAAAAAGTTGGTGTTTCAATAACAAAAAATGTGACGTGCAATGGAAACATGTGACTGATAACAAATGGTCAGGTCAGGTAAACGATGGCGTATACCGGAGTGCTTTACTGAGACATTTACAATACGATTGATAGTATTACAAAATATGCTCAAACACAATGGGAAATATGCGAAACAAATAAGCCATATTTCCATAAATGTTTCCACATGGGGCTCTTCAAATTACATCACCTTTTGGCTGCTTCTTCTGCAGTAGTGTAATGGCACCTGGCTGGAGAATAAGCGGCACCAGCTGTTAAGCTCGATGCCTCTATGTTATTTCTATATTATTATATTCACATGACGGTAATGAATAGAAATTCATTTGCGGTTTTTCTTGCTGAAATGTGTTCCAAATGTGCGCTACATTTGGATGGAAACGTGCCTCGATCCTGCTTACACCCGCGTTCATCCGGCCCGGTCCACATGACCCTCGAAAGGAATGCTAGTTGTGGGTTACTTGGAAGACTAATGTTACTGCACCTGAACCAAAGTCAGCAGCAGTGTCATATCTGTAGTCATAATCATATCAAATTCACTTGCTAGCGTTCTCTGCTTCTCTTTTTCCTATCCAGTCTGTTTCTGAGTCTGTATACAGACTTTAAAGGCATCCGGCCCGGTGTTGTATTTCTGTGTGCCATTTCTCTCTCTGCCTCCAGTTTCCTGAACATGATTGGTTTCGTGGAAGAAGTCAGCCTGTTGTCCTGTTTAGTTTTTAGAGGTTTATTGTGGAAATCTCAGGCAGAGAACCCCCAAATGTAGTCTCCCTATGTCCATTAGCACGTAGCTGTATAAGTTGATTAACTCTCTGCTCCATATGAGCTACAGACGCACATAACACTCACAGGGTATTTATAAAGCACGTGTTTGTATGCCGACGCAGAGCGTAGTTATTCTGTGCCTGGGTGGTGGACAATCTGGTGAAATGGTTTAAACAACAAAGGGCCCACGCAACATGTCAGCTGGATGTCCCATAAGCAGTCTTGTTTTCTCACCTCTCCCCGCTCCTCTCAGTGTGCAGGCTGCCACCGACATCTTGGAGGAACTGAGGCTGGAGTCGAGGTTCGAATCAGAAACCAGCAACCCCACTGTGAGCCCTGCTATATTCAACTCAAGTGTGAGTACCGGTTTGTGTGAGACTCGGGACTGATTCTCTCAGAAACAAATCTCGGTTTCCGTCATGTCACTAGCCTTCCCACGTTTTTTTTTTTTCTTACTGAATAAATACAATTCTTTTATTGCCAATTTCCTTGCTTGGGGAAAAAACTGGAATGAATTCTAATCATATACTTAAAACCAATTACTTTAGCTGGGCTGAGATCGGAATTTAATTAGCTTGTCACGTTAAAACCACGAACTGCATTATTAATAATAATGGTTATCTGCTTTTTAGCCGCTGGTGCCCCGTCCATGTGAGCAACATGCTGTCCTCCAGATCACGGAGGAAACAGCCGAGTCACTGGGAACTCCTGGGTAAAACTAGGAAGACACAGCCAAGCCATGACTTTTGTCGCCCACAGTAATTGCTGGTAAAACTGTAATCTATGATGTGACGTAGAATCGTGACAGTCTGGATCCACATGCAAAGTAGACTCTAATTTTTTTTTAATCGAGTAGGAAATATATTGTACTTAGTTTCTGTCCTTTTTTCTACTAATTTGTTTCCAAGAAGATGAAAATGTAACATGAAATAAAGTAATTAGGAGTTATTAGTGTTTTGATTACTGCTTTTATTTCAATGTTAGTGTTGCTATTTGTCATATCCTGTCATGTCCACTCTTGCATTAAAGATCTTTCTTCATGTATACAGGCATATTTTAATTTCTACTGAAGCACTTTCTGTTCTATTGTAATTTCACCAAGTGCACTTTGGGATAAATTGGTGGGGTATATATCTCTCATGTGAAAGTGGGAATCTTAACTGAAATGTTTTTGTAAATAAAGTGCACTGAACATAATCTGATGAGTTTGTTATTTATTTGTGTACCACATGGTGGCATCAGTGAGAAATGGCATTTGAATATGCTGAAATTATTTGAACAATGAAAATATAATAAAATACGCACTAATAATGCACTCTTACTTCCTCTTGGACATAATACTTTAGAGTTGACGGTATTCGTGTTGTATATTCAGTTAGTTTACATGTTTTGAATAAAATCTAAATATGACTCTGGCAACAATGGCATCAGTCATAGGAATCCAAGAATTAGGAACTGCTACAATGAGTCCTTTTACATGGGCATGAATGAGCCCTTTATGCAACGTATCTCTAATCATATTTTGGATATGATGGTTACATACTTAAAACACAAATGAGATGCTCCAAACCCCTGATCTAAAACGGGTTATTCATCTCCATGTAAACCCACACAAAGATGCAGCATGTTACATGAGGTGTGCCGCTGTGAAAGAGTATAACCTTTAAATTAATCATCAGTTTAACCTGTCAACATTTCAATTGGACTTCATGTCGTGCTTGTTTGCTGTTATGCAGTAAGGTGTGTGGGAGAGGAACTGCAAGTTAACCTGTAAAGTGAATCACTTTCTTGCCGGTGAGTTAAATATATACCTTTTCAGATGAAGATGCAGTATAATGGGAAAAATCACACTGAGATCATTATGTTTGAATGAATCTGTTGGTTTTCTCTGCACTTTAGCTTTCTCACAATCAACTGTTAAGACTCTTGGTATGATTTATGACACCTTCAAATGTGATAAACAAATTGTTTCAGTTGTCAAAAGTAGCTTTTTTCAGTTAAGACTTTTTATCAAAGGTAAAGACTTGTTTCTCTCCCCAAGAAGAGAGTTAATCATTCTTTTATTACCTCTCGAGCTTAGTGCAATTCTTAGTACAAAATGCAGCTACATCTTCTCACTGGGAAAAGAAAACTGGATCACATATCCTCAGTACTTGCCTCAATGCACTAGCTCCCTGTCTGTTTCAGGATTGAAAGATTGTCTTGCTTGTTTTTAAGGTCTTGGCACCAGCAGCAGAACTGTTGCATCTCCATCCTATTTTCTGGAATATCTGAGCGATTCTTATGAAAACAGCCCAGAATACAGAAGCATGCAATTGCTTCTTGTGATTGGTTTGAGCCTGACTTCTGTTGAGCTGCATCTGAGTGTGTCTTGAGTCGAGACACAGTGTGGTATTTCTTTCCAGATAATAGTAAAAAGTATCTGTTGAATATGCTTTTCAAATCAATGCTTTTAACATTTTTGTAAACACTTAAATACGTTTCCCATTTAAAGATATTGTTCCAATTCCCACTAAAAGCGTGTAAACAGTACACTTTTCTTTTGCAGAAAACCCCTTCCCCACCTCCATTGGGTTGGGGTAAATAAGAAAATGCTTTGTGCTTTGTGGGCGAACTGACCTTTTAAAGGAAATTGGTAAAGCAAGGTTAAAGCGGCAATAGCTGAAGAGAATGTGTTCTGTCCTTTAAATGGGTAGTATGTGTGCGTATATATATATATATATATATACAGTATACAAATACAATACATCTATAGCTATAGAATATGGGACTGTTGGGATGCTACTATAAGATCAACCCCACTGGGAGGGAGTGTATAGGATGTGGGATCAATCAATGCTTCAAAACCCAACATCTAAGCTATTAAGAAACAACTACCGGGTCAGTGTTCAAAAGAGATTGGCGAGGTACAACAACAATGCTATGACAAGGATTGAGCCGGGATGACAGGTCAGAGGGGGGATGTCATCATCACCAACCCACACTCCAAGACTGGGTCCCAAGCCCCAAGAACAGCAGATAGCTGACCTGAGATTGAAGATCAGAAGCAAACTGGATACCTGGAACCCCTGTGACCGATTTCCAAGACTAGAAGATGTGAATGCGAGTGTGAATCCTAGAAATGCTTGGCTACAAGATGAACAGCATAAGCTATGAGGAGCAGTATCCCCCATGGAGAAGTAGGCAGGAGGATCACAAGGCAACACGGCCTACATTTAGCCTATGAAGTAAGTCGTTAACAGTACTGGAGCAGCACAGCAGTATGAGGAAGTTGTGTAGCAATGCCAATCACACATTTGCAACAGCTATGTCTTCATGCCACATTTCAACTCAGACCAATGAGAAACATCTGAGGTGAAAAAGGGAGGCAGCTGGGGCGCCGGATAGTTCAGTGATAGAGTTGGCTAAGACCTCACATCCCCATCTCAGCCCCATCTATCTCATTAAAGGCAAAACGGCCCAAAAATAACAAAAAAAATGAGGCTTTAAGGATACTGTTATCTAGCTGTGGCAGCAGCCGTGACCATTGTTTATTCTAAAAATACATTCAATATAACACATTCATTCATTGGTTCTTGGAAAGCTGAGCTCTGTTTGGACCAGAGACAGTCAAACTGAGATGTTAAACATTGGTTGTCAGGCGCTCTCTGCCTGATGGATGGACATGTTTCCATGGGTTTACTGTGACCTGGTCTTTTGGAAGGAAGGGTTCAGTTCCCTTAAGGCACAAGTAGAGACATTTTTCAGTTCCTGACATGCTCCATCTGTTTCGCTTGACTTTTGTAACTACATGACCTATTTAAATAGTGCAACTACAGTTAGCCGGAAACTGCAGGGGGTCAAACAGAAACGGCAGGCCAAACATGACACATTAGTTGCTTAAAATGTAGCTTGCAAATTTGGAAAATTAACCAGATTTATACTTTGTGCAAAATGTTAACAAACAAATCCAAATGTCTGACAGACAAGTAACACATATAACCACGAGGCCCATGGTGTTTTATAATTGCAGAGCAGACAGATGGAAAATCATGACCCTGGGCTTTGTCAAAGACTCTTAAGAACACTGATAGGAAGGGTATTTAGTGGCATTACTTATCATCACCATCATCGTTTTTAAACATTCAGAGGAAACATGTTTTCATGCAAAACTTTCACCACAAACATCAAAGAACTCTGGCCTGCACAACAAATTTGCAAAGCGTCTGTGGGCCAAGCTACGGGGGCCAAAAGGGATTATTCTGGGTTAGCCCCTTCCTACAGCAAATCCATACCGACCCACATTGAGCTCCCGGGGCTCGTTTTGAGATTTATAACTCTTCACATAGAGAGTTGGATTGTCTGTAATGCAGTTTTGACATGAAAATGCTGACAAACCGATGCAGGAAGCAGTGAGGAGGAAGTGGGCGTGTGTTTGCCTCACTGATATCTGTGTCCTCTCCCTGCAACATCAGCACTGTAACATTGTCCAGAGCCTCAGCAGACAGGCAGAGTAACAGAGACGCCCAGCCCCACAGAGAGAACATATCTCTCTAGAGTCCTCACTTAAACTGTAATGACAACTAAATATGATATTTGGGACCATAATTAATGTATAAAGGCTGAACAAGTCAACAGTTTAAAAGAAGAACCCTTCTTTTAAAGAACCCATAAGCACCCTTTGCATTTGAAACTGCCTGACAAGAATATAGTCCACGGCTCTGCAAGGTTGTGCTTTGCCTATAATGCCTCTGTGGTCCCTTGAGCTAAGTGCTAACACAATGGCAATGCCCTGCTGGTGTTTATAATGTTTATCATGCTCATGGTCTTAGTGTGTCACACAAACTGAACAGCTGAGGCTGATGGGATTGTCATTGGTCACAAATAAAAGCCACACATTACTAGACAGATGGAAATGTTAACCTGGGGATGGCACTAGATGAAAAGTCATTATAGTTGAGATATTCAATTCAAACCTCCTTAGGATACATCCTCTGGGGACCATAAATATCTAAAACTTCACATGAAATACAAGAAATTAGCTGCTGAGATGTCTCAGTCTGTGATGAGCAGACTTCTGCCATCCTCCCTTAAAAAAGGTGATACTTCCTCCAATATCAATACCAGACAGGAAACACTGCTTTGTTGAACCATTGCACCAAGGACAGAAATAATGCTTCATCTTACTATTCATGAAATGACATTACAGCTCAAATGAAAATGACCTTCGTAGCAGTCTCACTGACACACTTTTCTTCACATCTTGCCCTTTCAGACAGCGCTGAGAGGAGGGGCGGGGGTGGGGGGGCACTCTCACTCACACACTGAAAGGAAGCCTGCTGCAGCCACAGCAGGGGGGGAGGATGCTCCCTCTCTTCCTCTCTGCTCCCTGCAGCTGATTGATGCTGGCAGCCTTTTACCTTTCAGTTTACCGGCACAGTGCACGGCTCAGCTCTGTCTCTGGGAGCTGCACCAATCTCCGGTTGGCTGCTGGGCACTGAGAGCAGCTCAGCGGAGACTGCCGACATTTAAACCCTCCCTCCGCCCAGCAAAACCAAGCCGAGAGACAGGGAGACTGAGCTTTATGGTTTGGGGCATGGAGGGCGAGACAGATAACATGGCCACTGGAGAATCACAGATTTGAATCTGTCTGTCAGCTACACCTCGGTTTTATCTCCCTCCGGCTGATAGCATGACATGCAACTTTAGACTGCTTCAAAAGCAAGAAAGTTAAAAGCAAAATCAGAATACTTAAATCCCTCAAGACAATTTCATATCCAGAGAATTGTACAAACATTTAAGCAGCAAAACTTACTGAAGTGTTCATTGTAATTTCATGCATTCGGCGTGAACTAATACTATTTTTTAAGTCATGTTAAAGAAGAAAAGCCTTGCTTGTTTTGTTGACTGAGCATGAAACTGATCTAATGAATCCAATCAAAAGTATCACCCAAACTCAACACTATACTTCCAGCTTTTTATTTAATATTCAAACAATATTAATTGTTATTTTGTGTCGGATTGCTGTGCTATCAACTACAAGAAACCGGATAGCACTGTCTGTCTTGTTTTATTGTTGGGATTTCACTTTAGACGATGAAACAGGATGTGACCTCTCGGACGGCCCTTCATGGAGTACGGCAGGGGGAAGTTCTCACCATTAGTTCATTACTGCTGCTCCTTCGTTTCATACATCTTACCTTCTCTCCAATGCAGCTATGGATCAACTTCACAAACCTGCACACGCATAATAAATAAACATGAAACCCAGACTGTAGTCTCCCCTGCTTATGTATCACTTTTTCTAACTGAAGAGGAATGAGATAAATAGGTAGTCCCTAATGATGATAATGGAATTGTCAGATTGTAAAACTGAATTATGTTACAGAATGAAAGACATCTGCATCAAATTGCGATTGATTAGTGTCACAGTTCAAGAGCGTAGCCAGGCTGTCAAATGATGGATCGTGGCTTCAAACAGTGCTTTAGTGGCTCTGCCAGGAAAGAGAATGTTTGTTTTCTTGTGAGAGTCACGAATACATCATATGATGCGTTATAATTACACACAACAATTTTTAAGTTGAATCCAATTTTGAGAACTTTTAATAATTCAAGGAATGTATGGACCCCTAATGGTTTTGCTGCTTACCAAACACTTTACTGCACTAATTGTGTGTTCAGGCTGTTAACAGACACTCACAGTCTGCCGCTGCAGTAGTAAGCCTGTGATCTGTTACATTACGTGTACTTTACATTAGCAGTCAATGGCTGCAAATCTTCTCAGCGTTTATTCAAACAGTGAGTGTTTGCTCCAGCAGCTGAAGAGATTAAAGGACTAAGAAAAGGCTCCAGAGCAAGCAAGAAACAAGCGGGTGGCGCTTGAGTGGAGATTGTTGTGTCAATATCTGGTTTTAAGGTCAACAAGGATATGTAAGCTTCAACTTTTAAGTGTAAGTAACTTGAGAAAGGAAGGCTTTAGCATTGAACCAAAGAGAGCGGGACATGCACGGTGGTGTAAAAACAATCGACCATCATCTGGTGAGTCCACACGAGTCACAAGCCTCTCACAGTATTAACGACCATACATCAAATACCTGAACTCTCTCCGGATGAGAGGAGAACCACCAAAAACCTAAAGAATGTCTACTTGCTTACAATAAAGCTTTCAAAGATTATGGCTGAGAAGGTCAGAAGGTGCTAATAATCCTCCATGGGATATACTTGAAACATCTGGATCAAGGCATGAGTTGGGTTTTTCATCAGCTGCTGTTTAGCTCTGCTAAATGTTTGCAGTTTGCTATTCAAGGATTTCATCCACAACCTGTTTGTCAGAAGTCCACATAGTCACAATACTGGTCTGTGGACCGCCGTTTTTGGAGCCTCGGGTTCAGTATTTTGGATGTCATCGGACATTAGTCGCCATCTTGTTTCTCTACAACCAGTATGTAAGACAGACAATTCAGAAACCGGACACTGTGGTGCTAAAGGCCTGTCAATCAAATGTTAGCCACACCCAGAATAGTACACAGAGAGAAAAAAATACATCAAGGCCATTTACTAATACTTTAAATAGTAGTTGATGACTTTATTACATTACAGCAGCTTTACTATTTACTAGATTTACTACAGCAACCCAAACGCATGACCCTCTGAGCAGTTTGACATCATCAGACCACATTTAGGATAAAAGGACACGTGTGTGAATGTGTTTTAAAAAACGCAGCCTTTACACGGGTTACTGTGTTTCGGATGGAGACACCAGGTGACTGGCAGAAACCCGGGAGAAAAGTTTTACAATTTTTCATGGATTGGTGTGAACTCTTTACAATGAGTCAGTCCCCGACACTGTGGTGAAGAAACTGTGTAGAGTAATCCATCAGCATGTTTGACGTGCACGTAAGGGTTATATTACAGTCCGATGCTAGTTGCAGAAAATGCGTAATTATGGCTTTCCAACCACTGGAAACACATACATATCAACATTCTGATGGAAGAAGCATTCAATATAGTCAGAATGTTGAGTTTTTCCTCAAAGAAAACCACTCAAACGTCTGCAGGGTAAATGCCATTAATAGTTGTGAAGGAGCTCTACAGTAAATGAGACATTTAAGCAAATGGAAATGAGGGGAGAATGTTCTCATGTTTAATTAAACGCCATGGAGCTGTATTTTCTGAAATACATCTGATTAATTAACGCTCCACGTGTTGTTCTCCCCATGAACTTTGAAAACATATATCACTATGCGTCACGCAGGTCGGAGTGAGCTTGAGGCAGACATTGTGAGAGAACGTGTGATATGAAGAAAGCCGTGTTATCTCCAACTCTGCAAATTGGCTAATTTGGCTCTCTTCATCTGCATCCCTCCTGCGCTCCCTGTTCACACAGTTGTGTGTCTGTGTCTGTGTGTGTGTGTGTGTGTGTGTGTGTGTGTGTGTGTGTGTGTGTACATTTTCACTGGGGCCAAGTCCAACAGTTTTTTTTTTATTGAAAAACTGTTTTTCTGAGGTGTTTTTGATTTTTTTTTTTGTTATCAAGGACACACAACAAAGTCTGTATTAGAAATAGCTGCTTGGCAGAGAAACTCATTTTCATCTCAGAGGAACAAAATAAAAGGGATATTTGAATGTGTCTTTTGACCATTATGTTCCCTACCACTTGGTCCCAGTCTCATGCAGAAGATATTGGAAGGCATCCTCACTTCTCAGAGGGCTTTGCATTCACACCTCATTGTTTTACCGTAATAAGACGTACAAAGTAAGACACATGAGGACTAACGTGTCCAGTTTGGCTGAGCCCCCGGTTGCTGTGTTTTTGTCAGTCAGCGGAGCACGACGCCTTGTTTCTGGAGACTTAGAGGAAGAGTTGCAGTCAATGCTTCCTTTTTCCTGTCCAGATGGCAGCATCAGCTGACAGCAGATATGAGACATGTCTATCTCTGAAGCTCATGCAAAGCTCATTGGTGGTGTGCGTGGGAGGTTGGACGAGTGTGCATACACGAGTTTGTGTGCATCTGTGTGTGTTCATCTTTATGTGATGTTGTTTGCATATATAAGTCCGAATGTATTTTACATTTACAGCACTTCGGTGCTCCTGGATATCTGACAAACCAATGATTCATTTTGCAAATTCTTTTTTTAACTCATTTGTTCAAGTACACTTCAACACAGCCCACTCAAAGCCCCTTCTTTTGATTCGACTTGATCCTGGGATCGTTTTGGAATTGAGCCCCAGGATCCCACAAGGGAACAGACATTTGATTACTGTACTACTGTACTGCCAAAGAGAAAGCCCCCTCCTCCTTCCCATCCTGCCCACGGGAGATAACAGAGCTCTTCTGTGTTGCAGAAAAGGACACTCATGCTCTTCTCTGCCAGATTGGCTACTAAGTTCTGCTTTAGGCTACAATTTGGTGGTATGTGTCTTCATTTGAGCTTGAAGTGGTCATAAAATATACCGAAGGAAAACTTGAAACTGTGGGGAACATGTATGATAATCAGTTTACATAATTCACATGAATATGAGAAAGCTACAGTATATGAGGAGCACCGACAATGCGAAGAGTTCTTCTGTTCAATATGCGGAAATGTGTGACCATCTTAGCACCGTGACCGATGGTACATTTACTTGGTAACACATCATCCCCCTCTCTCCTGACCTTGACCAAATTTGATGTTAAAAATAATAGAATAGGACTTAATTCAGGTCACAATTGTTTTTTTGGTGACATTTTTCTATTTAGGTCCTCACTTATTCGGTGGGTGGATTTGAGCTCTTATGTCCATAATAGATCAATAAGCCAGGTCAGTCTGGCTGATCACTCAAAATCATTCATCAAACATAAACTTTCCTATTAAAGAGCCCATATGGTTTTAGAAACTTCTAACATTCCTTCACAGAAAAATGATCATGTATTAAGACATCCATCTGAAATCAGTTTTCACAGTGAAGTCAAGGGGACGATGTGGTGGATAGTGTAACATTGTCTCACTTTATTTGCTGTAGATTTATATCCAAAGAGAAAACAAGGACAACAGAACAGCTCATATATGGCACATAACAATGAAGCGCTGTATCCCAACACTCTGGCAGTGACACTGTATGTCTGGTTGATATCATCAAATTAAACAAAAAGGGTTATACAAACAAAAGTATCATACCAGGAAGCAAATTGCTGTCTTCCTTATCCACCTATCCATTAAAAGCTGCAGAGGCCATTCAAACAGTAGGACATTTACAATGCACATATCCTAGTTAATGTGTAAGCAGGGACTAACAGGAACCAAGACATTTCTGCCAGTAACAACACAAGAACAAAGCATTCTCTGTAAAAGTAATAACCAAACCAAATTAGGCAACAAAAATAACACCGTGCAGGACACAGGGAATTATAAAAAGTAAAAAAAAAATAACTCATTTTATTTTTATTCCTCACTAACCAATTAGATTAGATTACGTTTGAGTTTGGAGGAAGTCCTCTTCTTGCTAAATACAGGAGGACATGGCAGAAACATTGAACTTTGGCTGATCACAGAGCAGGGTGTGCCAGAAAAAACCCACAAGAACCTGAAACTAGACACGTTAATCAAAGTATTAAGTATTGTAGCTGATGATTGCTTCAACTGTTACAAATAAGTCGAAAAGCATGAATGCACCCAGACATCACTGTTCGTTCATCGGGAGAAAACGTACTCGGTGTAACTGGTCCACAGTTTGTCCTCCCCCGGGTCGCTGCTGCCGTACGAGCAGGTACCGGTCGAGTTGCAGGCCACCATGTGGAAGCCGACCTCGGCCAGTCGGTCAAACGCCTGCTCCAGAAAGTTGTACTTGAGGTAATACCTGGCGGTGTATCTGTCAGGCGGGCGGTCCGGGTCGCGGCTCTCGTTCAGGGTTTCTCCGAAGACCTCTTTAGCCAGAGAGATCTTGCTGCAGACGGTTATTCTGGCGACCCTGCGGAATTTGGCGTCCGCCTGGATGTCCCTCCCGATGGTGTAGCTGCCCCTGTACCCGATGGTGATATAGCCGGCGGCGGCCCCGGGGGAGCGCGGAGTCCTGTCGGAGGAGGAGGAGGAGGTGACCGGGCTGCTGAGCTCAGCCTCCTCCGGCTCCCCGCTGTCCTCCGTGTCCGAGCCGGATTTGCTGGCTGCCGCCAGGCGCCTCGACAGCTCCGGCAGCTGGAAGAAGTCCGCTTCTTTCTGCAGCCGCCTCCTCTCTTTGAAAAACTCGGGCAGGAAGAGCTCAGAGTCCCGCAGATAGTCCAAAATGTAGCGGAACAGAAAGCCGTCCCGGTCGATGAAGAAGCGGCCCTTGCTGTCTTTTGGCAGGTCGCCCGGGCAGCTCCGGGTGAACTTGGTCCACAGGACGGAGTTTGGGACCGCCGTGAGAGTTTCAAGTCGGGTCACATACACCTGCCCGCCCACGTTCAGCTCCACGATCTCACCGAAAGTTTGGCTGTCGGTTTGAGCCATCTCTCAGTGTCTACAACGAGGACGGATAGTTTGAGTCTCCGTACTGTCCAAAAAAATGTTTGTATTGGTTTGGCTGCGTGGGAGGAGAAGGAAAGGACGGCCAACAGAGACATTAACTGTTCACGGGAAGGCTCTGAGAAAGCATGATGCCTTCAGGAGCCCCATGTAAGCCCCAACATCCGAGTTGCATACAGGGAAGGGGCCAAACGGGCCTATATTACCTCAAGTAGGCCACTGTACATTAAATATTGTCTTGGTATGTGTAACCTCTGGTTAGCTTAGCATACTGGAAACATGGAGAAGCCTGGCTCTGTCCAAAGGTAATACAATAGTTCAATACTGAACGCCATATTTCTGTTGTATGCGTTAAACAAACAAGATTAGAAAGTAGCCTATCATTTTTGCATTACTTGTGCTCTGAGTTTGTTTTAGTTGATTAGACCTACAGTACCTCCCCATACCCTCCTTCATACTTCACAACACTTCACTGGGTCATATTGTACTTTATACTCGCTACATTTTTTGACACCACCATAAATGTAAAACAAGAGTTTATACATTTGGATGCATTGTTAACATTTCAACTATATCACCACTAAAAAAAAAAAAGTAAAAGTACTTAAAAAAAAACTCAAGTCAAGTAAAACAATTGATTGGTACTTTTTTTTATGCACATTTTTCAGTAACATTTGGGAAACCATTTAACCATAATGGATGTTGAATGTCTTTATTGCCTGCCCTACATCCTTGATGACAGGGCAGGTCAGGATGTGTTTATGTCTGTAACAGGATAGTGGCACAATATGAGATGTGCAGAAACAGATACAGTGTGGTCTGACTGCTCAGAAGATGTCAAAAGTTGTCAAAAGATACTTCCTTAATTTAGTGGAAAAGCTATTATTATGAACACTCTCCATTCATTGGGTAACACATCATAACCAGTCACATAAAAGGAGTAGAGTGATTATAAACAATAATGATATTTAGGGGCAACACATCACGCATATTCATTTAAATTGTAATCCTTATCAGCCTTGCAAACAGCAGTTTTACATCAGGCTCCATTTAGAACTGTGGGTGATCTGGAGCTTTCCATCATTTCACATGATCCTCAGCAGGGGTCTGCACAGTTGTCATGCAATAATATTTAAACAACTTAAAAAATGAATCTAATTTATTACATGTTCTGTGATTAATTGATGTAGATTGATACATACATGTTTATGCATGTAATACATGTTTTGCTGTGAAAGTATTTTAAAATAAATGTTGGCAGATGAGTGTATAAATGAATAATTGACATTCTAGACTTAGAAATTAAAAGTCTCTTTTATTTCATATTTTTCATATGTCAATCCATAACATTTCAATTCCACAGAAAATAAAAGGCATATTGGGCCACCATTATAAATTAAATATAACAAGAGATGAACTCTCCCTTCGACGTGCACTATTTCTCAGATACTCTGTCCCAAAACAAAATCAGGCACCAAAGATTATCAGTTTAACATAGTGCATGTTCTATTCCAGGGCTTATCATTTTCATTTTATTGAACAAAGACGATCAAAAACAAGAGTGCCATTCCCCACTTAGTTGTAAAAGATGCTATCTTTAAAGCCTCTGATAACCCTCTACAACCAAAATGAATGCCTGGTCGAGTGTGGCTTAATGAGGCTAGCTGCTAGCGGTAGCATCAGGGGCTGTGCTAGCTTGGACCAACCTCCGGGTTCACTGCTAAATGCTTTGCTTTTCAAAGCATGATGTACTCCGATGGTAGGACGTAGTCAGGGACATAGGCTATGAATCTGAACACATTATGTTATTGCCATTCTCCAGCTGGCCATCCCCAAAATGCACCAGAAAATCCCATCTACCAAATTCAGAATTTTCTGTGGGCGGACCCCAAACCCCCCCCCCCCCCCTTCTCAATTTGCACCCACTTTTGTATAAATAGGGAGGGGTGGGGTCTTTATGCATCTGTGCCGAGGAGGATGGTAGTTCATAATCCATCACTGTATTAATACAATTCATAATGTAACATTATAGTGTAACATTTTTGTCAATAAACATCAAGCACAAGTGACTCTGCGGTGGTGGGCGGGGGGCCCCAAATCAAATTCTGCTTAAGGCCTCCAAAAGGCATTCATTCTTTTAATGTGTTATTTTTTCTGTAATTAATTCATCCAAATGATTCCATTTAGTCTACTTGCCAGCCCATAGGGCCCCATTGTGAACCCGGAAATGTTGAGTACCCCAAAGTTTTATGTTAGAAATATATAGTATGAGTCCCCAGCATTCAGAAACTGCCGGATGCTAACTTGTATATATTGGGCAATTAGCATAATTAGCATAATTAGCATAATTTGCATAATACCCTATTGCCCTATATGGGCAATATTTCAACAACTGCTTGGCTAATCAGGGCAATATTGGAGTGGTTTTAGGGGTTATTGATGATGCTGAATCCATTTCTGACATTTCCAAAATTCAAAATGGCCGTTTAAACCGGAAGTGACCAGATTTTAACCGCCAGTGGGCCGATTTTGATGGATTTTAAGCCTCTTTTTTTCCTGTTTGATTGGTTTTTTTTACCTTGATTTATTAAGGTAAGTTGTAAGAGGTTATTTAAATATTTATTACATTGGACCTGCATTTCTCTGTGTGTGTGTGTGTGTGTGTGTGTGTGTGTGTCTTGCACCAAGTGTGGCAGATTCAACTGCAAAGAGCACAAAATGCCGTGCTGCAAGTCCTGCTAGATGGAATGTGCACATGCATATACACTCTAAAAAACCATACACTCTAAAAGAAATGTGTGTTGTATTGTGTAAATAGTTATGTCTGATGGTGAATAAAACATGTTTTCATTGGAAATAGTATTTCTGCTGTGTTTTTACAGTGTTTTATCACCAAGAATTGACAGACACTTTATGCATAGGCCTACAATGGGGAAATGGCTGATTTTAATGGTGAGCACAAAAAATAACAAATTTGACTAGTTTTCTCAAGAATGAAACCCTAACATAACAAAATGCATCATTATTTGTTGCAATGGCTATGGGATTAAAAAATGTGGTTTGAATGGGAGTCAATGGGGACATTTTTGTCTGTATACGCGTTAGTGTGACCAAAATCTTTAAACTGGCGCTACACAAAAACTAAAACTGCTGCAAAGTCAATATTTTGAATAATTTTGGACCTATCCATGACTGATTTGAAATTAAAGCCCCAGCCAAAAAAAATATTTTTTTTGAAAATAACTAATTTTTCGTGTTTTTTTGGGGAAAAAAACAGTGACATCAAGTAATAAATCTGGCATTTAAAGGGTTAAAATCCTCAAAATGATTGAATGTTTGGTTACTTTGTTGCAGGGCGGAAATTGTAAGAGATTTAGGGAAAAAAAAATATATTAATCGGTTCAATTTTTATAGCATTTAGTTTGAGTTTGACATTTTTGTCATTTTATGGATAAGTGTACAGTCAATTTTAATGATGCCTGAGGGTTAAAATCCATCAAAATCGGCCCACTGGCGGTTAAAATCTGGTCACTTCCGGTTTAAACAGCCATTTTGAATTTTGGAAATGTCAGAAATGGATTCAGCATCATCAATAACCCCTAAAACCACTCCAATATTGCCCTGATTAGCCAAGCAGTTGTTGAAATATTGCCCATATAGGCGATTATGCTAATTATGCTAATTGCCCAATATATACAAGTTAGCATCCGGCAGTTTCTGAATGCTGGGGACCTATAATATTTCTAACATAAAACTTTGGGGTACTCAACATTTCCGGGTACTCATTGTTGGCAAGTAGACTAATTATGTGACAGGCCAAGTATAATCCATTTATTTATGTGAGCTCTTCAGGAAATCTTGTCCATGTTGGCTTAAATCATTGGGTTTAGAAAAATAATATAATTTAAACAACTGGTCAAACTCCATCTGCAGGAAGACTTTTCAAAGGCTCCAGCTTCCTTGGATCTTGAGGTGAGATTGTTTTGTCAATGCATTTATAATGTCCTCTGGCTGGTATTATAGATCTTTGCAATTCATTATCAATGTTTGAGGTCACTGTTTTTCATGCATTATTTGCTGTTATGCATCATGGGCTTTAAAGTTGAACAAAATGTGAGGGTTTTATTTCAGGAAAATCAGGGAAAAGGTGTTGCATTAATTGTCATATTTGCCCTGCAGCATTTTTGTCTGGTTCTACCAGAAATCAAACTCCCCCTTAGGCCTCACACGTTTTGAGGCAAAGACTACATTGTGTCAAGGCTGAAAACATCACCATAGCTACAAGTCAATCCTTTATTTCCATGATTAAATGCAAGAAGCCAACTTTCCTGTATAACAGAGGGGAGTCGTATAGTTGTGTCTTTGGCTGCTATTCTGCTTTCAATACAGGGGTGTGTACACATAAAAACCAAAGGTCAGCACAATGTACCAAACAACCTCTACGTTAAAAGGGTAAAATAAAGCTGGTCTGACTGATCTGTGGTGTTCCCACAATCCCTTGAAAATACTTCCTCAAATCCACATAAGTCTTAACCCAAGATTGATTTCAGCTTAATACCAAAGGACTCTTTGATCTAGTCTTGAAGTGCAGTGTTGGCGATATTCATATTTCAGCACACATATCAGTATATCTGCGACATTATCACTCATATCCTGAGTAACTGATCCGATATCTGAGATGTTGAATTGTGTTTGATGCAAAAAAGCATCAGCTCGAGAGAAAATGTTGATTCACTTCCAATGTGGGATGTGGAAAACAACACCGAACCATGTAGAAGTAAAGTATGTCAAAAAAATTTAAAAATCAGTCATAGCGGTGTGTGTAGTAAAATTGCAGTTGATACAGTTGTAGGCTACAGTGTGATTATCGAATAAATCTTGCCCAGTAGAAAATGTACCTTTTATCTGAACATTCATTTAAGGATAGCACATATTAATTAAAACATATATTACGGTATATTTATTCCAAATCCCAGAATAATTTTGGCTTAAATATTCAGTGAATACAAACAATCTCAAACAAAGCAGAAACAGACTTTATGTAATTGTTCAGTTTTATTATTTGATGCATTTTTGATCCAAACACAATGGAATTAAAACACTTAACTTTAGTAATGTTTAAGCTTTTATCAGCTCATCACCAACTCCACCATATTAGACATTATAACCATTGGTGGCTGATGTTCATGTCCAACTTTTGCAGCTGAATGCACACAAAATTGTTGCATTTCTGACACTTTGGTTTTTGGTTTAGGTATGCAGTGTCACACAGCCTTATGTTTGGATTAGAGCGACATCTAGAGTAAAACACATGAAGAAGCAGGCTGTTGTTTGTATAATTCACTTTTTCTGTATAAAATAGAAACACTAGGTTTGTTTATTGGAGATGAGTGATTTCTTTCCTTATTCATGAGACACAAAGACAGTCATCCTCTGCTGAGTCTCAACTTCATTCCTGGCTTATCACAGTTAAAGGTTACCATTTTTCTCACAGTCTGGCAGAAGATAATTTGATAGTGGAAGTTGTAAAGTTGATGTTTCCAGCCGTTTCCTAGAGAATGTGAAGGTCAAGAGTTATGGCAGCTTGTTTGCAAATCATATGGGTTCCTCTCAGATACAATTTGTATTCATCTGTAGTTTATAATATTTCTAAAGCCATACATCATGTTGTCTTGAGGGTCGTTGATCCCAGCAGGAGACATTTTAGGCTTAATGTTGAAGTAACACGTGTGGGGATTAGACTTTTAATGTTTTGGTTGTTTAGAGGTAGAGAGATTCCCAGTGATCAGTGTTATAATTGGGCAGCAACTTTGCACAGATGCAGAACCAGATTACCACGTGATAATCTGTTTGGGCACAGACCTCTTCAATTTGCCATTTTACTACTCAATTCCAAATTTGTATCCACTATGGATGTGTGCATGATTAGTTGGCGTTGGACATCAATATCATAAAAGACTCACCACAAGCCCTGCAATGACCCTGAGATGGACATTGTGGAGTAAATGAAAGCCTCCATACTGGTCCAGTAACTGGTATCATTCAGAACCATAAGGAATTCCTGGTTTCACATAGTTACATTGATTAAAGCTACAATCACAAACAACAAAGACAGACCAATCAGATCCATGTATTCACCTCAGTGATGAATTATTAAAATTGTCTATCTTACATCAGTTTAATTCAGCTTTGAATTAGGATTCATATTAAATACTTGCAACGTGTGTGGTTAAACACTAAACTATATAATAAAGTGAATGAAAGTGAATGTTTTGGTGTTTTAATGTCTACAGGCTGTAATCAGTCTGGTCATGATGCTGCAGCGCCCTCTATTGGTCAACACTTGAAAAAACAAGCTTTGTGCCCTCATTGTGTGTCTATTTAGATGTCTCAGTCACACACACAAGACATGCTGATTTTAATGTCAAAATATTTATTTAAATTCAATAAAGCATCTCTGCAGCAGTGAATACAAGCTCATACATGTACAATCTGCAAAACAATAATAACAGAATGGAGAAGCAAAAAGTGCAAAAATATGTGTGTGTGTGTGTGTGTGTGTGTGTGTGTGTGTGTGTGTGTTTGTGTGTGTGTTTGCGTGCAGTGCTGTATTACGACTTTGAGCGATCATGTGACCTCCTTCTTTGACACAAGGCAGCCTCCTGATGTGACACCCAACCAAACACTGTCACTCTGCAGTGTGGTGGAGTGTGACCTCCTCACCACTGTCTGTATGCTCTCTTCAGCACCCGGCCCATCATCCATGTGTTGTCTCCCCTCTCTCCCCCTCAATCAGCCCCTCCAGTGATCCTCTCCCTGCTCCTGTCTGACACAACGTAGAGACAGAAAAAAACCTTCTCTTCTTTTTCTCCATCAACACTCGTCCTTACTCGTTTTCTCCCAAACTCCTTCTTTCTAAAGCCCCTGTACACACACACACACACACACACACACACACACACACACTTCACTGTATCTCATACATGTCAGACTTGACTTGGCTTTACGTCCTTCCCGCTTGTGAATCAGGTTGATTGCTCCTACTATATTATACTATACTACTACACCAAATGTTTATATGGACTGCCTGATGTGAGGTCATGGACATATTTGATTGGAGGAGGTATGAAGTATACAGCAAGACTCCTTACAGTCATGTGTGTGCTGTGTTTCACCTGTAAACACACCCAGCCGTGATCTCCTGGGATCCTGGAGTACACCTGTACATTAACATGGGGGTCTATGGGCACACTTGCTTTTGGAGCCAGCATCAAGTGGCCATTTGAGGAAACATTGCATTACCTCACTGCCGCTTGATTTTACAAAACAGCCAATAAAGCTTTTTCACAAGAGACATTTGAACATGCCACTGTGGGAAAAGCCCAGTACAAATAATAAAATGAATGATGAAATTCAATTTAGCTGGTTCAGGTTCATGGTCTTTGCTGACTCACTGTCACACTGTCATGGCTTACTGGGACGTCATTACATTTAATGGCAACATTAAAAGATCATAAATCATAAAGAATGATGTCTCCATTTCCCTCTCTCTGTGTGTGTGTGTGTGTGTGTGTGCGTGATATAAGTGGAAACAATTAATACATGGTAATGGATCTTTTGGACACCTAACACTTTATTTTTTACAGCATTTTGTGTACATATGTGCATGATTGAATGCGTTTACATGGTGGATATTGTCGTTATTATGGGCATCATAGCTCTCATGTTTACCTTTATGTGCCTGTGACTACAGTAGTTGCTTGTGGATGTACTTTTACTCAAGCTTTATGTGACTGGACTGTATGTGTGTGTGTGTGTGTGTGTGTGTGTGCTCGTCACCTTCTCTCAGGGTTACATCTGCACCCTTGTGCTCCTCAATCAGCTCTAATGGATCCACTGGCTCAGACTCAGGCGGGGCACTGATTGTGATACTAAAGACGCTCAAATACACACACACACACACACACACACACACACTTACACACACCACACACACACACAGGATAGGGCGGGGCTGGATGTGCGTCGTGATGAGCTAAGAGGTAACGACCCTCCTTATATTTTCTTCCTGTCTTTGTCCTTCGTTTCTTCTCTGATTCTTCTACATTACCATCCCTTAATGCTGCACCTGCTGCATCAGTTCAATGTAACGCTGCACGACGTAACCAATATGAATCATGTCAAATTTGACAAAAATCTCCAATGTGATGTGGCTTCAAAATAAAAACCTTCTCTCATCTAAATTCTTAAGGCTATAATAGTGAAATTCTAAAAAAACAAAATGTCAAGTCTCTTTCTGTGTCTTTGTGTCACCCACCACCCACCCATCACCACCACCAGAGCCCTGGTGTGTGCATGTGAATAGTTCACGTAGGTCCCATCCTCCCTCCCTCAGAGTCTTCATTCGGAGAGTGAACAGGTCCCCTGGGGCTCATGTGTGTGTGTGTGTGTGTGTGTGTGTGTGTGTGTGGCCGCTACATCATTCTCCTCACTTACTTTCTATGGGATGAAAAAAAAAGAAGCGTCCATCCAGTGTGCCACTTCCTTGCTGTCTTTAGAAAAGAGATGGGCTGAAGGAGAACATGTTGTACAGACTCATATAAATGAAGTCAGAATACAGCGATGCAGAAATACTATTTTCAAAACACAATTTTGTCCAACATAACTTATTCACGTAAAACTGATTTTGCAACAATCATTTCAGAGAACTTGATACAATTGGCAAAGAGAAAAACGCAAAAATGCACACAAGAATGACCTTGATTTTACTCAGTGAATATGCTGTATTACTGAAGTTAAAGACAGACAGATTTTTACAGAATTAAAATGAGTCGTTAGCAAATATGTTGCTCACCATATAGGTTTATTAGAATGAGGAGTATCTCTGGCAAAGTCATGTTGCAACGATTTGGTGATCTGCACCAAACATGTTATTTAGTGTTTAAACACAGCATTTTGAATTATATTGTCTTTTGCATGAAGAAGTTTCCACATTGAAACTATTTCATGTTGCTTATGCCCTTACATATATAACATGCAGGCTTGTTTCTCAACCTCTGCACCACTGACTCTCCATGCATGCAGGTCCAGTGGAATAATTCAATTCTCATTGATCTGCTGGACCTGACCGCTCTCCGCCGCTTGTATAAAATCTAGTCTCGGACGATCCGAGAAACGGTTTGACTCACAGCTGTAATCCCATATACCAGTGAAGCTGATTCTGACTCATTAAAAATCAGTGGGGTTTTGCTGATCAGACAGCAGTCGCCCCATTCTTGTGATGAGTCCCAGACGGTTCTACCTGCAGTGGAACAAAGCTGGTTCTATAATTAGGTTCTCGTGGCTGATTCGATTAGAGCAGCAACTACATTCGTTTTGCTAAAGATGCTCCTCAGCTGCTTGGAGGGACTAATGGAGGAGATGGAGAGATATACGGGAAACAAATGGACATTGACATGACATGACATTATGTCTGTGCATACGTCTGTTGCCTAGAAACAAGCTCAATGTTAGTGCAAGAAATCAAAAACTCTTTTCCCTCAACATTTCCGTTGATAGGCTAAACCACACACACATAATCTCTCAAATATCCCTCGCAAACCTACATCACGTTTCTTCTTCTCCCCTGTCGCCCTCTTCAGTTCTTTCAATTAGCTGCCTTGCAATTAGATTACAGGGGAAATTACTTAAGAGGGGCATAAATAGTTCCTGCCTGCCTCAGTCACAGATGAGATATGAGCTGCCTTGTGTCTCGCAATCTGGAGTAGTAGGCAATAACTCAAGGAAAGTGGAATATCACTTGGATGTTTAACAGAAAAGTGTCTTTTTGGATCTCTGTGCTCACGACAAATCTGAGTTAAAGATGTACACGTACGACCATGATTTTGTGACGTCACTGTTGTGGATGCCAACCAAGGTGCAGTTTGTTATTTACAGTAATTACATTTTTAAAATGAAACATGTTCTCGTTATAAACTATAAAAAAGAACAACACTTAAAGTCAGAGCAGGTAATTTAGAAAAACCCAGAGACTTTGAACGCATCGCCGAACCCCTTCCTTCAGACCTCTGTTCAAAGCCCCTCCCCCAGAACGCCATACAAGTGCTCGAAATCTGCAGAGTGAGCACATCAGGAAGTAAGCTTTGACAGACAGGCAGGCCGTCCAATTATTCTCTCCGGCCTGACTTTTTTGATTGGACGGGTTTTTACCCCGCTGCCGCGGCCACAGATGACATTAAAAAAAATGTTTTTATGTCAGAGCATTTAATTTATTCATTGCTATCGGTATGTTGCGAGGATTTCAAGTAATTTAACAGAAAGCGTTTCTGAATAGAATCACCTACTTAACCTTTAACTATTATTCTTCTAGAATGTCTAAAAGGGACCTTTAAGTTCTCCAGGCAAACAATAGGAAATATGAGAGCTGCTTTCCAGCCTGATGTCAGATGAAAGCTCTTGGAGGTTGAAGGCCCTGTCCAACATTGTTGGGAGACTTGTGAGAGATGGAATGCTCCTTTAAACTAAACATGCAACACGGGTATACATTTGTAATCTTAAATCAATCCATAGTTTTATTGAGGCATGAAGCAGCCTACGGGTCTGATTACAAGCCCTTAAAAGAGTAAAAACATCCCATGTTACAAGAAACACATCCCTTTAGTAGTGGATTCTCTCTCTCTCTCTAAAGTTATGCCTAGAGATGTCTATCTGAATGCCCCGTCCATTCTTTGTAATCTCATCTCCTCGTGTCCATGTTGAGAGAAAGTGCACTAGTGGGACCTTGATTCCCAGAATCCCCTTTTATCTCTCAAGGTTGGTCTGAGTGAATAAGCCAGACAGCTGTAGCAGATAGTGACGGAAAAATGGTTCAATGTCACATGTTTTCTCCGTCCATCAGCCAGAGCTTCATGCCCGCTGGCCCTTCTTTTGGGATCTAATTATACACTTGAAGAATCTTCCTCGGGGCCAAGAAGCGAGTAAGACTGCAGCTGTACGAGAGGTAAGGACGGTAGGTTTCAGTTTGTGTGACCAGATGGTCAAGTCCTCGAGGATTCTTAACAAATGGACAAGCAAAAACAACAGCACTTACTGTATGAGAGAAAACATGAAGTTTATATGAGCTTTCAAGAGAAGAGAAGAAGAAAAAAATCCCCCAAAATATCTCAAATAAACATTATTATAAATGCAGGACACAACATCTGCACCGGCATAATGAGTCTAGGAAAGACGTTGTCGGAGGTTCTAAATATATCCAGTAGTTATGAACCAATGAATCTGTTTTGGTTCACATCCAAATGTTCAAATTAAATCAAAAACCATCCCCCAACATTGTCCTCCTCACACGTAAAGCCTAAAATAAATGGATTGACTTTTAGACAAGCGACAGTTTTCCTTCGCGATTGTTAATTATCATGAGTGCTCTCCGAGGTACTTTCTATGAATGGAGATGGGACACTCTCCCTTTCTCTCCTCCACCCTCTGTTCTTTTTACGAGATTGGTCTCAGTTCTCAAGGACATCGAAAAGGACGCCAGTGATGGAGGGAGGGGGTGCGGCGGATGGGTGCGGCGGAAGGGCGGGGCTCCTGCGTCATTCCTGCGCATCAGAGTTTAATGGCGACGGGCGCCAGTGAGCTACACCCCTTCTGACCCCCCCACCCAGCAGCAGCCCCACCCACCCCCGGGTGGCTCCTCCCCGAGTCCCAGACGACAGAGAGTACAGCACTTAAGGTAATGTAAATAACCGGAGAGCGAGAGCTATTTTAAGATGCTGTCTTTCACTGTGGCCGTGGACGGGGACAAAGACGCGAGCCAAGCCATTGTGATTTCAGTCACGTTAACGGACACGTTCTCTTTCTCCGTCCACCGCTCAGCTAGCCGAAGGGCCTGGCCGACAAGAAAGAGGTCGGGCCGGCCGCAAATTCAACGTGAGCCTCTTTCTAAAGGAAAAATATTTTTTTTAATGATATTTTACAGTATCAGAGCAGTCACTAAATAATCTGTATAACAGGTATGAGATATAGCCTATTACTGCAAAAAGTATTACTGTAATTAGTGTAATTTTACATCGTCAGGCATCTAAACGTTATAAACATAAAACATCAGACAAGAAACACTTGCTGGTTGAACAAAGTCAACAGCTTTGTTTTAAGAAATCACAAGCCACAGAACCTCGGGAGGATAACGGTGCTCTTCATGTTCCATCACCAATAAAAATAATATAATATAAATGCAATATATATTTTCAATATATATTCTACATATTCTCAGTGTCAACAAACACAAAATGTGAAATGCCAAATTTCTTTTCTTCCAAAAGAAATCATTTGTTCTTTTTTATTGTTTCATCTTTTTTTGACATCAAAAATAAATAAACATTTAGACAGCATCCTTTCTATCTTATATGAATGATTTTAACCAGCATGATTTGTTATCTATGTATATATATTTCTTTCATATGTACACAAAACACACACATATCACAGAGATAATCTGCACACTGCTGTTAACAACAAATAAAAGACCAGATTTGCAAAGCAGAACCTGCCGCCACATTGTTCTGCAACACTTACAAACAAAAACACACACAAACCGCAGTAAAAGTACACTACTTGATATAATTAGATCTTTTTCTAGAGGTTACATTCATATTCAAGTCCAGTCAGAACTGTAAAAGACCAGAGTCCAGTCAGAACTGTGGGAATCAAACCGTTTTCAAGAGCTTCATTAAGGCAGTATACAAGATCATTTCAATAGTAATTTACACAGATCCTTATGATTAAAACTGCTTCTACACCTGACTACATTAAAGTGAATAATAGCTAATGCTCCAAGTCGACTACTGTTACTACTGCTTGTATATTTTCTACTCAGCGTGATACATGGATTGTTTATTTTTTGACTGACAGCATGATGTTTTTATCAGTAATAATGAAGAGACATGATTGCCTGTCAAAACTGTATCAAACTTAATGTTATTTCTGGTTGTTTGTTAATATGTCGGCCGTATTTCACTTTGTTTAATGTGTCAATTATTCCACTGCTACAAATGTTAATTACACATGACATAAATTTATTGGCTTGATATGATGTAACAAAGCTATAAAATATCCCGTTTTCAATCATTTTTTTTTTTTTTACTTCAACTCTCTCTTACAGTCATATTTTTATATAACTGCTGTGTGTATATTTGTTATTGCTTTTATCTAATTGGTACATATACAGTAAATCTCCCTCCTTCCAAACTACAGTTGTGCTGTCAGTCGCTGCTCGTTAACTCTCTGCCATCTGTTTCATTGTTGTCATATATGAGATGAAATCTTTCACCACTTCTGCTCTACAGAAACTGCCTGCAGCATCTCTTATCTCCACATACATCTGCAGATTGATCTGCTTTCTCATAGTGGCACACACACACACACACACACACACACACACACACACAAAGCTATCAAATGAAGACTGTTTTCTTTAACTATATCTCCAACGCAGCTCAAAAAGGGATGAATATGAGGTACACCCGACTATATATAAGTACTATATGAGTGAATGTTTGATTGGACAATCAGCAAGCTGCTACCTAAATCCCCACATGTGGCTGTTATCCAATCACCACATGCTGGATGTGTGATTTTTGCCGTCCCAACGGGGGATGTTTGCTTGTTGTCTTTTTTGGAGGATCTCACAGAGTAACCAGTTCTCTGGCAGTTCGCTCAAGTCTTCAGTTTATATCAGACACATCCTGAGTTCGTCATTCTTCATCGTGGTGGGAGAAATCGGGGCTGGACTCCTCCTCCTCTTCCTCCTCCTCCACCAATTCCGTCGGCAGCGTGTCGCGGCGTGTGAAGGCGGCCGCCAAGGTCACACTCAGCCGCGGCGCCATCTCCGACAGCCCGATGTTGTTGCCGCGAGTCACCAGTGTCGTCTTATCCATAATCTCCCCGCTGTGCTTGGACACCACTGCGTCTAGAAAGTCGTATTTGTGTGAAATCTTGCCGCTCTCAAACAGGTACTTTGCCAGGTAGGAGAACCCCACGTTCCCCAGGAAGGAGGCGAGCATGGAGACGGTCTTGAAGGGGAACTTCTGGATGACGAAGTCCTCCGTTTCTCCAGTCACGGGGTGTAACCTCTGCTCGTGGATCCAGCCGGGGTAATAAATGAAAGGAGGCAGCCGCAGGTAGGGCTCACCTCCGCCGATACGCAGCACCATGCCGAACAGGTAGGCCGCCACGGAGCCGTACGTGTTGGTGCCTTTGACAAAGAGCACGCTGAGCAGCTGGGGGAAGATGATGACGTAAACCAGGTCTGAGCTCAGGTACCAGAGGCCGTAAACCGTCCCCGTCACCAGCGCCATCAATGTGGCGAGGCCGCCGAATACAAAGATAGTAATGCGCATCACCCACACGATCTCACGGTCAGATGCCTGAGCAGACAGAAACGGGTGGAAGAGGATTGTGGCAGCCAAACACAAAACCAAACACGGATGCTGTAGAAATGTGACAGAAAAGTGTCAGATGACACACACGTACTCACCGACTGTCTAAAGGCGAGCTGGTAGATGTTCCTCGCAAACATGGAGCTCGCTGAAAGGATGGAGGAGTCTGCAGACGACATGACAGCTGCAGACACAGCACCCAGGCCGAAGAACGAGACGAACGGTGGGCAAAGGTGTTGGAGCACGATGGGTAGAATCATGTCCGCTTGTTCCCTCTCTTTAGGAGGAATAGGGCCATAAGATGTCTGGTTCCAGTCTGAGAAAGGGAAAGATGTAATGACACATCCAATATGCCCGGGCTACATTTACTGTTGACTGTTGCATAAATACATAGACCATGCGGCCTCCATAGAAGCCTAATCTCTCCAAATTCCAGAAATTACATTAATACATTAGTAAAACATTCATCATACTAAAATACAATGGAAAGCTAAGTTATAGCTTACTCAATACACAGTATGAAATATGTGATTTCAAAACTGCAACAAAACATACATAATCATTAGAATTGTAATATATTGCAGAAATCTGAAATTCAAATAAATAACATTTGAATGATAATGGGAATAAACATGGTTGAACTGGTAGCCTAACAAATACACTATTAAAGTGGATATTAAAAAATAAATATCATCATTTTAAATTGCAGTGATGGCTCGAGTTTATTATTTTCATGTCAAAACAAGACAAATCCATGTTGCGTGTTCAGATGTGCGCCAAGGAATGTGACGCCTAAAAATCTGGAGATCAAACCCCTAATTCGGTCCCTCGCCTCCTTCTTATGTAATATTTACACAGCCAGTGTGGTTATTAAATGGATTGCTGCTTCATTATGGATGAGGGGAACCAGCTGCTATTTACCAGGCTCTCTCAGATCTAAGGGCAACATGGAACCATCCAGAGCCTCTCCCCCCCAAAAACCAGCACACAAACACGCAGGCCGTGTTTGTGTGAGCTCTCTCACCTGTGGAGGCCCCGATGGCCCCGATGAGAACGGAGGGTACGGCCATGACGAGGCACCCGAACGCGGCCAGGAAAGAGAGGACCTGGGCGTAGGTGGCTGAGGAGGCGGACAGGACTCTCTGGAAATACACCTGCCACGGTATTCCTCCGAGCATCTGCAGGACATTTAGAGACCAGTGAATAACAATGCAGAACTCAAGACCAACAAAGTTACCTGTTATTTTCGTGTATAACCCAAAATCAACATTTGCCTTGAAAGGCTTTGCAATCTGTACAGCATAAGACACCATCTGTCCTTAGACCCTCAATTAAATGAGTTAAAAAAAATAGTCCCCGTGTGATTATATCACTTCATCAATACAATAAGTTTTAGACCTTTAGACCTCGGCCTGTTGGTCTCTGTGGACTACATTCTGATGGAGTGAGGGATGAATAACTGTGTACCAGGAGGCAGAAGTTGTCGATCCAGACCCAGGTGTCATCTTTGTTGACGCTGCCTCTCCAGGGCGACTGGTACACCTGCTTCACTGCAGTGACGGCAATGTCTGACACGGCAGGGTTGGTCAAAGCAAACGGGACACTGATCCACTGTAGACGTCCAGAAACAAGCACAGTGATCCATCATTACAAAAAACAAAAATGTAGAGGTTAGCGAAATTAAAAAGACCATTCAATTGTAGACATTTTAATCATGAATAATTGTTTAAAGTACAATATAGAGCAGGTCTCTCTCTCTCTCTCTCTCTCTCTCTCTCTCTCTCTATATATATATATATATATATATATATATATATATATATATATATTTATACACACACACACAAAGTGGGTTTTAGATAATTTAGTCTTTCATTTGGACAAAGTTTGACATCTTTATAATTTCAGCACTTTATTCATCCCACCATATATTATTTTTATTATTCTTGTGCACAGACTCTGAATAATTTTGCATATTTTAAGTCAAGGTCAAAGTTCATTCAGGGGGGACATCTAGTTACACTAGTTGCGCAGCATGAACCTACCAGGCCAACAAAGATACAGAAGAGCTGCACAACATCGGTGTAGGCCACAGAGTAAAGTCCTCCAACCAGCGTGTAAAAGATCGCAATGAGTGCCGAGATAACCACCGACATCTTGATGTTGATGTCCACGATGACACTCAGAGTAGCACCTATAAGGTCATGATCAAACAGATATATTACGGCCACATCACACAGACAAAAACCCCACCTTGATTTTATTGCCCGGGTTTCTTTTTTGTTAGCGACAGAAACATGAACTCACCAAGGGCGGATAAGATGGCAGCGGACCAGAAGATCTCTCCCATCAGTGCAGGTATGAAGAGGAGGCCACCCATACGTTTCCCATACAGCTGCTGGAACGGGTCCAACATGGTGACGTAACCTCTTGAGCGCATGGGCTTAGCGAAAAAAAGACCACCTGGGACAAAGAGGGAACACGGTGAGTTGAGGCAACCAACATCCAGAGCTCCTAAATCTAGACTGGAAAGCCTTAAAGCTTATAGTGGTTTCATTTTGCATTGTTTCCTAAAATTGATTTGTTAAAATTGACAAAATCATAAAAAGCAATACCATAAAAAAGGAGGCCGATACTAAGAGGTTTAATACATAACAAGGTGTTAAGGTTGTTCCCTTCAGAGGGCTGAACAAAGGACCACTGCTGACGGTTTTATTACCCCCAAACCAACCGTTTCAATCAGTCACATGGTCAATAAGTCACCATAATAATGTGTGCGTTGTGTTTCAGTGTAAATGGTTAGAAACATGACACAAAATCCCTGCACACAAGTTACATCAACCTGTATTTGACAGCGTTTTACAGCACTCACCCACAACAAGACTGAGGGCATAGCCAAAGGGAGCTTGAGCCCAAGCCAAGCCATAATCAGGCAGATACACGTACTCAGCTGTGCCATTTATATATCCCCCTCCAACCCAGGTCGCTGAAAGTCACACACACACACACACACACACACACACACAAAACATGTCACCATTAAAGATTTAAGAATTACTATCTATTTGGCATTATTGTGAAACTAGAGTTCCTTTATATATATATATATATATATATATATATATATATATATATATATATATATATATACACACACACACACACACACACACAAGCTATGCTAAAAAAACTGAATGTAGAATTTAACTTCAACGTCACACTCCAAAAACAGGCCTAAGTGATTTAATTTAGATTTTATCTTAAACGACAATAGCTGCTAAAATTATTATTGATATTGAGTCATAAATAGAAACTTTACCTGTCATGGTAAATCCACCGACAAATAATCCAATGTCTCTCCCTCCCACCATGATGGTTTCGCTGCGGTCGGTGCCCTCCGCCTCCCCGGAGTGTTTGTTCTTCCATGCCGCCCAGATGCCCACGAACAGGATGAGCAGATAGAAGATCGCGATAGCCACAAGCCCCTCTACATGGATGGTCATCGTCGCACGGCTCTTCCGCTAGGAACGGGAGGGCATGGAGACCTGCTGGGTGCACGGAGACGACAGGATCACACATGCAACATTTTGACCTTTTTGATTGGTTTGTAATGTATTCTTTATTTTGTGGATCGGAAAAACTGACTTTTTTTTCCTGGAATAAGACTTTCAAACCAGGACATGTCCATCTTTATAACAGGTAATGTGCAAATGTATCGTGTCGTAAAGAAACCCGGAGGCTCAATTTTGTTCATTTTCTATTACTTCAGGCTAAACACATAACTTGCCTGCTGTTAATTAATCAAATAAATCTGCTAGAACTAGTATAAAAGTGAAAACTGTTTGTCTTCTATTTCGTGGCTGTGGTTTTGGGTCCAGCCTCTCTCTCTTCTGCCTCTTCTCTCGGACACGCGCGCGTAAAATTGCAATTACGCACAGCATTCGCGATCAAAATACAAGCACACCAAACTCGAGACAGCTTTATCCAAATGTTATTGTAGAAACCGAACCGTCACCTGAAGATTTCCACTTTCGGTCCTGCTCAAATGTTTATCAAATGCCTTCAAAATTAACGCAAACAGTTTACAAAAGCTTGAAAAACACATTCAAAACTTACCTCGTGTGTTCCTGGACTCATGTGCTGGGGCCCCCGAGGCACTAAACAGTGAGCAGGACGGTTGGACGGTCTATTAGGAGCCTCGGAGCAGTTAGATGTAACGTTGTTGGACGTCTCCCGGGTGACTTACTGAGGCTTATAAGGGGGCAGGTGGCGTCATAGAACGGATACACACGTCAGAGGAACCAAAGGTCCCTCTTAATGAGCACTATGGGACCACGTCACAGTGTGGGAGAGATTCCTTTACTCAATAACGGGAATTACTTTTTTTTTATTTTAGCCACTGAATGACAAGACATGCATTTTAATGTAGCATATTTAAACATTAAATAATCCATACTCTGCGTTCTCTCTCAGTTTTATGCGTCACGTGACTCCGGCTCCTTCAACGTGCTTAACAGGCGCCTAATTGCGCAGCCATACTTCATGTGGCCTTTTATCCGCTGTCACTCTCTTAGCCGGCATTTTAACTTACAGCCGCAATTAACTTGCTGCTCCGCGGGAACAGGACTGCGCGCGACTGAGGAGGATGAGGAAGCGCTTTTCTCAGCACAGGAGCAAACCTTGGAGCGATAAATGTATTGCAGAAATAGCTAGTTTAATTGAATACTCTGTGTCTTCAGTATACATTCGTAAGCAGAAACGCTCCCCGTCCTGATGTTGAGGCCCACCTGTGAGCAATTAGAAAGCATTAAAGTGTATGTTCCTGCCACTTCCCCGTTCAGGGTATATCAATGAAGTGGATCTACTTGATGGCCGTCTCTGGCTGAGGTCGTTTAACGTGGGCTACTCTTCAAAACTGACATCCAATTAGGGTGGATCCCGAAGAGCAGGAGGAGAAATTTAATGATACAGTGAGTTTCACTTAAGAACAAGAAAAATTCTGGCATGCGTGAGCACGCACGCACGCACACACAAAGTATGACGACAGACTCGTGCTGAATGTTTATTTTAACCGCTGGACGCACACAGCGCCTTCAGTTTCAGCACCATGGACAGCGGCCACGTGTCCCGGGTTTATATTGCTCCAAGACGTTTGGATTAGTCTGGATTGTGCCAAATGGTGTGACTGCATCTACTCGTCATCATTTCCACCGGTATGCATTTTTATTTCTATGTGTTGTCCATCTCTGGTGTTCACATTTCCGCCCAGATAAAGATCCTGCGAGGTTGAAACCGGTCTAATAAATCTGCTCAGCTAAATAAACGGCTTCACTTGCTGGGCCTGAGGATTTCTCTTCTTATAATGTGTCTTGTTCATTTCCGGAATAATAATGAACGACTTATTTAGTTCTGCTTGAACAATATATTGTTTCGTGATTATGATTCCCACTGCAATCTTTCATCAATATACCAAAAAATAAAGACAATTCAAAAGCCTAGTAAGTGGAATACTGTTGACTTGTTTTGACGGAAGTGATTCTGTGTGATACTGATGCCAAAACCTAAATATCAGGAAGAGAGCAGGAATGGTTTCTTACAGCACGTTTGACAGATGGCAGCCACATGACTTTGACACTCTGCGTTTGTGGCCTGATGATAATAACTACATGTACACGTCAACATATAGATACAAACAACATACAATATAACAACTTTTAACAACCGTTATGCAAAGCATGATAACAGAAATCCTTGATTACTCACATCTATGAATGTTTATCTTTAACCAAATTAATTCTTCAGGGCTCAGGGACTCGAGGTTTAATGAGCAGCTGTTGCTGGCAGCGCTCAATTTGTTTGTGTGAGATTTAGGAGCGACGCAGAGAAAGAAACAGAAAATAACATGAGACACATAAGCCACCGCAGCGGCATTATCTCCCAAACAACATTCACTTTCCCACATCATTTATTCGTTGAAAATTAACACATACAATGGAATAAACAAAACACCCACAGCTCATTTTAAAAATAATCTGCAACTTCTCAGATGCTAACATTAGCTTGTGCTCAGAGGGTCTTTCTATTAAAATAGATGAAGCGTGACTTTGCAAGAACCCCTGTCTTTGTTTTGAAAGTAGGAAGGAAGGTGTCTGAAGGAAATCTTGTCCCAGTAAATCATTATCTCTGAAATGTCTTACAGTTAGAAATAGATAACATGATACAAAATTAACGTGGTGTCCTTTAAAACCACTATGATGGTGAATTGGAATATGTTGGACCACAGTGTCGCCCAGTAGGAGTAGAAAAGGGGACATTGTAGGCCGAAAGCCACACATCCATCTGTTTTCACTGGAAAGGAGACAAGGTTTTTGCAGTTTCTGATACTAAAAATAAGGTAAACAGATGAAAAAATTATGAACGTGATACCGCACTGTATATAAAATATAACAATTACTTTAGATATTTTGTCAGACATTTTTTCAGTTGTTACTTCTTGCGCAAAAACTAAACCAACAACAACACATTCTGAACTGTACAGAGATTGGTTTTAATGCAAGCTTTCAGTCAGACACTAAAGCAGAGGATCAAAGGCTTGCATTAGAAACTGTGCAGACTGAGCAGATGATATTTTTTTTCAGTTGTCGGCCTTTGAATCTCTGAAGTACCCAGTAAATTGTATGACGCAGTTTCTTTGATTAAATTCATATTCTTCTTTGAGAAATGAAATAAGGCAAAGATAAAAACACTGGTTGAAAAATAGCTTTGTAATGAGAATAGTGATTTGTAAGCAAATTAATTATCTTGACATTCACTTTCTGAAAATAATTGTATCACTTGTTACAGCTAAGCTAAATAAACATGTACACTTAACCACAAGATACAATATTTACAACTGAATCTGCAGGGACCTGGAAAATATTTAATCTTCAATATGCAAAAAATATCGTAACAGCTACTCAAAAAGAGAAATGTTAATCAAACATGAGCAGAGCTGTGTGAAGTACCAGTAGCACTAAAGATATAATAACTCTTGTTTTTAATGCGACAGTGAGATGGCCAAATTTGCAAGTTTGAGAAACTGCTTCAAATACAAATAATAATCTTAAGAAGAGAAAAGAAGAAAAAAAGAAAGAAAAGAATTGGAGCATTTGGCATATTTCGGTGGTGGAAACAATCTCGATAAGCCCATACTGATCGCACCTACTTCACAATACTGTCCAACGATTTTTAGAATGACATCGGATGCATGGAGGCTTGAGACAGGCAGGGACTTACAGAGTCCCCTGCTCTCAAGCAGTGGCCACAACATTGCAGATCAGAACATTTTCTCACAATGTAAGTGTGCATCGGAGACAAATATGTGGTAATTGTGTGGTAATTGTGAGCCAGTGGATGAAGAGCAAAATACCTCACCGGTATAATAGTCTGAATCAACCAACTGGGAAACATGTTGTTTCTTCAGGGAAACCCATACCATATGTCAGAAAAGGGGACAGTTAAGGGGCTAAAACATATAAACATAACACACCCAACGTCTTTTCTACCACACATCCTGAGTTTTCATGCTCCCTAAACTGAAGACAGCACCAATGACAACAATAACGTATTTAAATGCAGCTAGTTCATCATGGAAAAAGACGAATTTGTCCAAAATGAATTTGTATGTTTGTCAGTGGCTTAGCTGACACCACAAGAGTCCAATCAGGTACTAATTCTTCTAATGAAACCACACTCAACCAATAAGCATCTAAACACCTCATTAAAAACAAGAGTATCCCATGGTACCTCTGAAAATATGCTCAACTCGTCTTTCATAAAAAAGACTTCCACGGATGCAGCTACTTGAGATGCGTCGATCCTCATGCCCTCACATTCTCATTGCTTTGATTTGATCTGGAAAAACGTGAAATGCAGTTGATCAGCAAAATACAGAACAAGTTATGTAAAAAAACAATAAGGTATTTTTCTTTTAAATTTCTATAGATATTGCAATATTATCATTAATTATTTTGGCCAAGATAATCATGTAGTAAATCCAATATTGTGAAAGTCCTAACTGTACTGAAAGGAAATGAAAAAGTGAGGGAGTTTTTTTTTAAATAAATATATTCTTGCACAGCTACACAGGAAAACAATAAATAACACAACACTTACAGAACATCCAGTACTCACTGCCTAATTTGATCTATTGAAGGATTTGAATGAGAGCGTTGAACATAATTAAAAGAAAAGAAAATTATGTTGACATAGTGGAACAGACTACACTTTGCAGGTTGATACAAAGTAATGTGCAGTGTGTCTTTCAGTCACACACGGATATACATTAAAACAAACATATGATCCACTTTGATGTGGAGGAACAGGCATTTTCAAATTCTATACATTTGTATGTCTATATTGCTTTAATTGAGGATGAAAAACAATCAGCAGTAATGGAAACATAAATTTATCCTTGGATATTTCACAGTTATGAACATTAAAACTACACCATCCGACAGTAAACCAAAAGGCCAATTGATAAGTTTCAAGTAACATTAAATTGCAAACAGTAGAAATAAAAAATTAAAATGAAATCATACCTTGTAACCAGTCGACTCCATCCGGTAAACCTTCTCCTTTCAGAGCGTCAGTGGCACTGAAACACATCAACCCATCGTATTAAAAAATACAAAACATATTAAACTGCTTTTTCACATCCTACCATACTAGTATGGAAATAAGCCCACATGTTTGTTCATACCAGATGTGCCAGGGTTTATCTTTGATGTTCTCCAAACAGAGCAGCTGCGAGACCTTGACGGAAGACAGAGCATCCCTGACATCCATCTTGTTAGCAAAGAACAGAATGGGGATCCTCCGGTGTTTAATATCTGGAGTGAGAGAGGGATATATATGTATATATTAAAAAGATTGTGTGTGTGAGTGTCAAAAGTGTCAAAAACAAAATGTGTGCTTATTTTTCAAAATAACTGTTTATATAACAGTTTAGACTGGATAAATGTACATACCCGGATGGTTTAGTAATGTGTCCAGTTCTTCTTTGGCTACTACCATCCTCAGTTTGTCGGCACTATCGATGACGAATATGATTGCCTGGCCTTCCCTGAGAAATACAAAGAGATCACAGGAATTAATCTACAGTATATCAAACAGCAAATAGGATGATTCTTTTGTAGCATACTCACTTATAGTAGTGCTCCCAAAGGTTTCTGTATCTGCCCTGACCAGACATGTCAAACACTGTGAAGGAAAGACTATAAGAAGAGTTAAGAGAAGGGGGGGGGGGGGGGGGGGGCAATTATATATCTGAATAGCTCCAACATAATATAAGTTGTTGTGTTTTGATGAAGAGCTACCTGGAGGTCTTGAATTTCTCTATGCTGAAGCCAATAGTTGGAGCGATGTCTTGTGCCTGAGCCTGAAAGACAAACATGTCGGATATTATTTACTATATGGAGATAATAAAGATGATAAAGGAGAGGCAGCTATATGGCATATGGATGTGCGTAACTCCTGTAATCACTGATTTGGTTGATATGTGAATACGACATCACTCACTTAGTCCTAAATAATTGCAATATCACTGCAAGCAGTGGGTAGACTTACATTAGAGGGCTTTAGTTGGTTGATGATGGTGGTTTTTCCACTGTTGTCCAGACCCAGGCACAGCACATTCACCTCCTTCTTCAACCCCAGCCATGCTGCCAACTTGTCAAACAGCCCCATTGGCTAGCCTCTAACCATTGGCTGCGTGTCTGCTCTACGAGAAAAACACCGTAAATGTTCTAATAGTTAGATGGTGACAGCATCACTTGTACAGCTTGCAGGTCAGCTGTCTTCGTGGTTCACACCGTCACCTGAAACAGATGGCAGAGACAGCAATGCTATTTAATGACTTCTTGCTCTGGGTAAAATATATCTGCACCGACCTCACATTTTGAGGCAAACCTGGTCTGCAATTATCAGTGTGTGTGCGGCTATTTGTTTTGTCCCTTATTTTTGCGCGACGACAAACTGTTTAACGTTAAGACCATTTAGCATGGTACATTAGCATAACACCCTCTCCAAACATGTCACGTACGCCAACGTTAACTTAAAGAAAACTTCGTGTTTATTAGCTACAGACGGGCTCAACTATCAAGACGTAGCATTATTACCTCGACGGCTTTTATTCGCTAACTGTTAGCTTAAGCTACCGTGCTTAGAGGGCTCTTACCGGGTTCTAACGTAATTAACATTCGCTAACAGCTATTTAGTTAATCTCTTGTAGTAACTGTCGCTCGCTAGCCTTGGCTAGCGTTTAGCCGCTAGGTTAATTACTTTAGCTTGCTGGGTTTACATAGGAAGCAACTACAATTCCTCTGCAGCACTGTGTTTCACCGGTTTTACAAGACAAACATAAGAGAAGAAACAGAAGCACGGATGAAGCTAACGCTACACATGTCTGAAAACTATATTAGCTAGCTTAACGTAATGCGTTAGTTATAGCTTACACGATAGCCGGTGACGATATCGCTAACATTAGCATGTATTATCCAAACAGTTGGATTTTACCTGTAATTTATCCTTGTGGTCTTTCTTCCAAGATGCACTCGACACTCCTTTAAGCTAGCTCATTAAATGACCAGGCTCTCACCAGCGTTCCATTCATGTCTCTGCTACTCTCTCATGCTATCCAGCCAGCAGAAGGAACACCGGGTTATTTACTCGGTGTTGCTGGGAGACCAGTGTGGTGACTCAAGTCTGCCTCCTGCAGGCCAAACAAGAGTGCACACCACACCATGTAAATACCAAAGGCTTATAAGGTTAAAATTAAAAAAACAATCGTGTCTGTGGAGTACAATGCAACTTTATCATACTGTGAATTTTCCCACTTTCATTTACAAATCTCCAAATTTTAAGATTTTGTTTATCCCCTGAAATTACTTTTGTCATTTATCCACATGGGCAATTATAAATAATACGTTGAGTGTTTGAAAAGCATATGACTTTTCTGAAATCTAAAAAAACTAATTTTCAACTGTCTTTGGTCCTTTACGGTCTGTATGCCTTTCATCTATAATCAACCACAAGCACCCATTTGGCAAACTCACCTGACAATTCTTCATGTCCAGAAAACATGTTGGTCTCTTGAGTGACAATTAAGACGAGGCTACCATTGTGCATGCATGTGTTGAGAGAGTGCATCCATGGATACCTGTGTGTGTGTGTGTGTGTGTGTGTGTGTGTGCCGAGTGTGAGTTCACTTGCATGAGCAATTGACAGCCTGCTTTGAAGCCTGGGATGGTTAAAGTCAGGCTATGGTTAAAGTCTGAGAGAATACGAAGTATTAAAATAGGGTTGTTTATTAAGGAACAAACATACTGAATAAAACATACAACTTTCACAAGACTTTTTGTACAATACATACTGCATTATCATGAGGATTGAACGTACGTTTCTATAAAATCTTTAGACATTCAGCGGTCTTCAGTTCAAAAACATAATTGTATTCATCATTTTGTCAATCTTCATTTCCGGTGAATTGTTCCATTAACCAGCCGCAAAGGTTGTTCAAAATCATATACAGTACCATTCTTTACCATACCTTTTATCCTTTGCACGTCTTCTCTGGTCATGAGGTAACTGACTTGAGACCATTTCAAAGTCAATAGAAAGAATTGGATTGTCACTTGGAAAGAGAAGAGGTATTGATGGACACTTGAATAGACACTAGAGAAAAGAAGTCCTAAATTCAAGTGAATGCTAGTAGTTGCTGAGATAATAGAGACACCCCATTTGGCCAACACTGACAGAGGTTGGTTGTTGTGGAGGCTGTATTCATAATGATCCATAAGATGATGAGTGTGTTTTAACTAGACCGCATGTGTGTCCAGCAGCAGGCCGCTCTGACGCGAGCAGTGTGTGGTACCTGCTACACCTTACAGTCTGGTGTTTTTCCAATTAGCTGAATGACGATGCCAAGGAAGTCTGGTTTGTTTCCGGCTCAGTGTGTACACACAGTCTGTTTTTTTGCCATGGACTCATACTTGAAAGCCATTCTGTTGGATGTGGTGAAGCTGCAGGCGGAGAGACTGTATGCTGCTTATGATTCTCCTCTGGTGGCCAATCAAACAGATCCCGATACGCCTTATGTCGCTGAAGGGGAGAGGAAGATTTACACTTTTTAATGAATAGTTTCATGGGAACGGCAGACCTACATAATGACAAGCATGCAATCAAGTTGTGTCACTTTAACCTACAACAAGCACATTGGAATATCTGATTAATTATTTGAATAGAAGGACAAAATACTGTCATATAGCAGTAGTATACATATAGTAACACACACATACACACACTGTACAGATCATTTCTTGCCAAAGCTTAATGGTGGAATCACAATTTTCTGTTCCTTTGATGCTTGTTTGCTTTTAGTGTGCTTCCTGATATTGTACCTGCACTCTGTATAAATTGGCTTCACTCACTCTATACTCATTGTTGAAATGGAATCCAGTGTTGTGTATCCTGCTGCAAGGAAGTTGTTCTTGTACTGGCTCATTTTGATGGAGTCTAGCCAGTCGCCGATAGAGATGAAAAGTGGGTAGTCTGGCATGTCCTCTGGGGAGTCGGGGAAACTGAGAAAAAGAAAGTTATGCAATTATTACTAATCATTTCCCAAGTGCTAATCAGTATCCTATTTTGATTGTATTGTCATGCAGCTATGACTGATACAATCTATGAAAATATTCACCGTGAGGCTTACCCACAGTATGGAAAACATGTTTTAATTCTGTGCAAGAAGATTATCATTCCCTGCTGAGATCAAATGCAATGCAAGGTAGGAAATCAATAAAACCGTATGTCTATTGCTAGTTACCTCTGCGCATCGTTCACCAGAGTGAGCAGACTACTTGGGTTAACTATGAGCTTGTCGAGGAAAGAGAGCAAGCTGTTGAAATGTGGGCGTAGGTTAGACTCCTTCTGCCAGCAGTGCAACATCAACTGGTGCAGCGTCACCGGACAGCCCATCGGTGCTGGTAGACGGTAGCCTTCTTCAATTGATAAAATGACCTGCAGGTGAACAGAAGTCAGTTAAACACAAATGCAAATTATAATTCATGTTACTTTCGTGGTTATGGAGTTTTAATCAGTAGCTCACATCTTGGTTGGACATCTCCCAGTAGGGCCTCTCACCGTAGGACATCACTTCCCACATGACAATGCCGTAGCTCCATATATCACTAACTGTTGAAAACTTTCCATAAGCAATGGCCTCTGGTGCCGTCCAGCGTATTGGAATCTTTCCTCCCTGACACAATAATAATAATAATGCAGAATAAGCCACTGTAATTAATATCAGATGTTAATACCCTGCAGTAACTGTTAGATCCACACTCACTGTAGCAGTGTAGGCTGCTTCAGTGTCATCTTCAAGGACTCTGGACATGCCAAAATCAGACACCTTACACACCAAGTTCTCATCCACTAAGATGTTGCGAGCGGCGAGGTCTCTGTGAATGTAACCCATCTCTGAAAGGAAGGTCATGCCCACTGCGATGCCCCGCAGCATGCCAACCAGCTGGAGCACTGTGAACTGGCCATCACGTGTCTGGAGTGGTTGTGAGACAGAGAGACAAGAGGACAAATATGATGTACGGAGGACAATATTTTCTCAGGAAACAGATCTGTATATAAATATATATTTAAATATTCCTCTCACCCGGAGGAAGGAATCGAGCGCTCCATTTTCCATGTACTCAACGACTATCATTACTGGTCTGCCTGAGGAAAAGGTAAAAGACAGGATTGTGAAATGATGCTGGAGGACCTCATTTTTTTAAACTATGTAACCCCCTCCCCAGAGACAGACACACATAGAGAGCTTACTCCTCGTCACCACTCCCTCCAGCCTGATAATGTTGGCGTTGTCAAACTGTCCCATGATTGAAGCTTCGCGCAAAAAGTCTCGCCTCTGCTGCTCCATATAACCACCTTTAAGTGTCTTGATTGCCACAGCGATGTCCATCCTTCCAGGTATGCGCAACCGACCGCTACAGACTTCTCCAAATTCACCTGTCAGAACAATACAATGCAATCATTGTTATATATATATATATATATATTATTATGAAGACTTGCTCCATATTGTGTAACATTTACTGCTGCTCAATGGAAGAATGAAAACAATACATATATTCAGTAATGGCTGTTTTGATCTATAAATGTATGTTTTAGCTTTCAAGAAATAAGCTCTTTATACAGTAGAGGCCTTGTCATTAAGATGTCAGTACACACTGCCACCACCAGATGGAGCCCATGTTACAGAATCTAGACGAATGGGAGGCACCTTCATAATTACTTTAGGTTAAATAGCAGACACAATTTATTAGATTTAATGAGCCATTGAACATTCATAGTCAGCAGCACTGGCTTTGCTCCCTAAAGTACAATACTACTCACTACTCTACAATCAGCTTGCAAAGAGTGGTTGTAAAACTTTTACATTCAAACTTTATGATCTTTAACATTTCATATAAAATAAAAGTACTACTCAACATAAAACGTGATCACTCTTCTATCACAGATTGTTAACGACGGACTTTGGGACATTTTTACAATGTGCCTGTGTAACCTAAAATACGGATATAGGAAATACCCAGATAAAGATGGCACGCACTAAAGGACCTCTTCTATCTTGTTACCAGTCATGCATTACACAAATGTATGTATTTAATTTACTGTGTGCATCTGCTTTACCTGCACCAATCACCCTCTCAATGCATATGTATGCGGGGTCTATCTCTTTGGCAAATTCCTCCACAGCCTGAGTGGGGTCTTCATAGGTGTCTGGATCCACATAGGTCTTTATCCCAGAGAACGGGACTGAAAGAGAAACACACACACACACACACACACACACACACACACACACACACAGAAGATGCAGATCAGATTATTTGTGCATCCCTATCAGCACCTGTGCAGCATTATGCAATCAAGTATTATAAAGGCAGTTTGGAACAAGCGGTTCCCTCACCGTGCTTTTGTTAAAGTGTCAATCTTGAGGATTTTCATTTAATTAAATGTCTGTTCAGTCACAATCTCTAAATGGGGTAACAAAATGTTTTTCTCCATTGTATACACACAAAAATTCCCAATTCTGAAAACTTGAAGCTCATTTATCCATAAAAAGACTCCAACATGCTAAACTCTAAACACAACTTGTGCCACTGTTTTCATTGAAATAGAAATACTAAATGAACTAGGACTGTAATCTTAAGGATTGCCACAACCGTGTTTGATTTAGGAAATTACAGTGTTACATTTTACTCTACAACATGTATTACACCCTCACCCATTATCTTACCCATTTGTTTTTGTTGTGTATTTCAGAAACCGCAATGTTGTAATTTTCTATATGTATTCAAAATGCAGAATAAATCTTTCATTAATTTTGTGTGCATAAACACATTATCTTTGGACGACAGTGCGGCAGTAATGCATTGTAATGTAATGTATTTTTTGTTAAGGATCTGCAAGAGAAGTTGACTTGATTGACCGTAATTAACATTGTATTTGCTTCTATTATATTGTTAAGTATTTCTGTTATTTCATCACGGGATGGAGACAAAAAAAAGCAAAATAGAGCTCAGAAAATGCTCCAGAGCAGCAAATTTACATTGCAGGCAGCCGGGCTTCAGTATCCTCCACACTGGCTGAGGCTGGGGATGTTGCTGCAGTGAGCACTGTGCATCCTGACTGGCACAAATGATGACTTGAAGCAGCCCCTGGTACACCTCCAGCAGATGAGCTGGGGACTAAATGTACTTTATAGCTCTGTCAGCTCATATTGTAGATGGTTGCAGGCCTCAGTCAGAGATAGATTCCAGTTTGGGGTCTACTCTACTTCTGTCTCCTGGGTGTCTCAGCTTAGCTCCATAATAGAACAAGCCTTTTCTTACAGTTTGTTGAGGCTGCTGGCATCCCCAGCCTAGTTGGTGCCTGGACAGCACACAAGTAAGTAAGTAACAGACAACAAGAAGAGACTGTGTGCTCCAAGGATTGTTACCATTCACATTATATTCAGATTTAAAAAAGAGCCTCATGAATGCATATTTGTATTGACAAGACTGTTAATAATCTTCACCCTGTGCTGGCGGTAAAACTAGATGCAAATATGCCCAATTAAGAAAATGTATGACGAGATATCTGCAGCAAAAGCCTATCCAACTTTCTAGACACTGGAGGAAAAGGCCACACACAAACACGAGTGCTGCACGAACACAGACAGGCCACATGGGCATTTCCTTGGACACAACATATCTTCTTGGTTCAATTACAGACCACCAAAATCAGGCCTACAGATGATAGAATGGTTGGGTTTGTCTCAGGGGCCACGAGGATGTCCTTGCAGGTGTCAGATCGAATCCTAAAGAGCCTTCATTGGACTGTCTTGGTGAAACACAGGACACCACTTTGTTCCCCAAGAATGATACACCTCCCCTGTGGTGCCAATCAATAACTCGGCTTTTATCTGCAATTGTAGAGCCACACTTGGTTCAAGCCTGTAATTCTAAAACAGAGCAGCAGTCACACCGTTTTGTCAAAGTCCAATAATGGGTGTATGAGAGATTGTGAGTGGTGGATCATGATAACAATTGCAAATCCGAGGCTCACATCTCTTTGTGAAACTAAAGCCGGGGTCTGTTGAAGAATGGATGCTCACTGCTGTGAAAAACCAGACAAGCAATTTACACACACACACACACACACACACAGGCAATAAAAAGCATTATATACAGTACCGTGTCCACTGTGGAAGCGGGTCCTCCTCTTCTCCTCTGACTTCATCCTGGCTTTAATGTACCCCTGACACCTGTACAGGGGAACCAGTTGGACATAGAGTGAGAATCACAAGTTTTTTTTATGGCCGACACAGTAAATTAGTGGACATTATTGGCAGAAGACAAGTATGATGTCAAACAGATTTACTGCCCTCGTGACAAAAAAGTGGCAAAGTGCCGATTTGTTCTGACAACAGATACCGTCACCTCATCACCACTCTTTTGGTTTGCAAAGACGTCTCTGGTGGAAAAAATAAAAGACATTTTTCCTCTTTTCTATAACCCATTATTTTAAAGCAATTTTGTGTGCGCTTGCCATCATGTAGTTATTTTTATTTTCTTCCATTTTCCAGCTGTTATCCAATTCACAGTCACATAAATACAAGGCTTTCAAGGCCCAGTCTCCATGGAGAGGGGGATGGGAACAAAAGTAGCAATCAAACACTAGAATTCAGCAAAAAGAACAATTTGCATCTTCCATTCACACACATACGAATAAAAGGAGGTTGCCCTTTGAAAATGTCATTGTAGGATTAAAATGAACTGATACTCTGCTCTTCGAATACTTTTGACTTTTTAGAAGATTTTATTTACATGAAAATAGTTTACGAGCCAGTTATAAGAAAACCAGTCTGCCTCTGTTTTGGCACCTGAAGGCTGAAACAATATATGAGAAAAAATCTCTGTAGTACACGTAATTAGTGTTAAGGTGTTCAATTACAGCCACTTAAACACAGACGGTGGTAGAATTTCAGTTTCTCAGTGCTGCATTTGACACAGTCAACCACAGAATATAAGTAGACTGACTGGAAAATTGTGTGGGATTTTCTGGCACAGTACTAAAGAGGTTTGAATCATATCAAAGGACAGGGACTTCTTTGTGTCTACAGGTATACATCTGAGCAGACAAATGTGATATTGAGATTCCCCCACGGCTCCATTCTGGGGCCTTTTCTATTTAATGTCTACATGCTTCAACTGGCTCAGATGGAAAACAACGGAATAAATCACCATGATTATGCCGATTACGCACCATTTACCTAGCCAACTCATGAGGGGACTATGGTCCAATAAAAGCACAAATGTAGTGCATTGGACAAATAAACGATTAGCAGGATTTTCTTCAATTAAACAAAGACAAATGGAGTTGTTTTTGGAGCCAACAAGCAGGATTTATCTTCAGTAGGTTTGCAGCTGATTTAGAACACTGATGCTCAAGTTCTCACATCACATCAGTCCAGTCTTTATAATGGCTTCCTCTCTGACAAAAAATGTATTTAAAAAATACTACTGTTGGTTTATAAAGAACTAAATGGTTTAGAGCCACGATTCGTTTCAGATTTTCTGTTACATTATGAACCACCCAGACCTCTCAGGTCATCTGGTACAGGTCTGCTTTCTTTCTCAAAACTAAGCACGGAGAAGCAGCGTTAGCTTTTTATGCATTATATATCTGGAGAGTGCAGGTCAGCTGTAACTCTTACTTCTTTAAATCAATGCTGATGACATTTGCGCCTTTTATTAAATCAACTAATTATTCAAAAAACAACAAACAAGATAAGATTACAAGATGTTCTTGCCAGAGGCCCCCTGTCTACCCGTTGTTGCCTGGCAAGTGACTGAATCATTTATCTTCCTGTAAAGTGAGACACATTGTTCCCATTTCAGTTCAGATATTTTCAGCATATGATGTTTGCAAATTGTGTGATCAAAGATTATCATTGCAGCCTGTGTCATAATTAGGTAAAAATGTAGACAAATTACCTACAGATTCTGAGCCATTTTTCATTGTTTATTAATAAGTGCCACTAATGATAAAACCCCCTGAACCAAATAGGGAGTGAAGACAACGGTCTGAGCTAACCTGTGGAAGTTAATGGAATGGAGCAAACTGCTGGTCCAGGCATTACATGCTGAGTAATTAGGCGGAAAATTGGTTCAGCCATTTGGAAAATAAGAGTGTCTGCTTGGCGCCAAAAAGGGAGTCCATTAACCGACTTTGAGTTGCAGCATCGCTCTGGAGATTATGAGAAGAGAAACCACAGAGGTGTGTGTGTGTGTGTGTGTGTGTGTGTGTGGTGTAATGATAAGCCAGCATCAAAGAGAAACAGGGGGCGTCTTACCGTCCAGTGATGAGGAGGAAGAGGGTAAGGATGACCAACAGGGAGAAGCCTCCCACAGACGCTGTGACGACCACCAGAACTTGACCTTGATCAGCGATATCAGGATCTGAGGAAAGCAAGACGAAAGCAAAGTCAGACCAGTGAGTATCTGTTCATATACCTAGGTCTCTCTCACGGAGTTCAAACCACAGAACTGACACTACTTGGTGAAACGATGCTGTTATAATTTACCGAACACTATGGTTCAAATTATATTCAGTTTCTGTGCTGCTGGGTTAAACTTTCTTCATATTTATCACTTTTGAAAATGCAACAGAAGGCATTATAGTCAGTTTATACAATCCTTATGCTCGCCAGGTTTCCCTTCTGAGAACTTATTTATGAAAAGAAATACTCCTGTTCTGAATTTGGGGCCTACATTAGGCTGTATTGTCATCATCCAGAAAAAAAAAAACAGATTGAGATCCAAAAGCAGTTCATCATGTTCACTGAGAAATTTGGCTGCTGCACACGAACCTATTTAAAATCGTGACTTCTTCTCATTTTCAACTGATATGTTGGAAATCCTTCTATGTAACTCTGACACAACAAACTAAACTCGGTTTTAAACTATTCTGCATATTTGCATGTGAGCAAACAATAAAATAAACAAGAATAAGTATCTTTTGACTACAGATACTTGTAACAATTTCATCCGGTCCTTGCCATAAAAAACAACATGACACGGTATTGGTAAAGTTTAAAAAATAATTCCTTGATTATGCATTTTAGCACATCAGTCTCTGGCAAGTAGTACCAGTATATTTAGGGGTGTGTCTATTTATTTCTAACACAGTCAGGGACTGAAGGAGAAAGGAGACATATTTCCTGAGATATGTACTATATTGCCAAAAGTATTCACTCACCCATCTAAATAATTGAAATCATGTGTTCCAATCCCTTCCAAGGCCACATGTGTATAAAAGCGAGCACCTAGGCATGCAGACTGTTTCTACAAACATTTGTGAAAGAATGGGTCGCTCTCAGGAGCTCAGTGAATTCCAGCGTGGTACTGTGCCACGTGTAAAGTATGGTGGAGGGGGATTATGGTGTGGGCTTGTTTTTCAGGAGCTGGGCTTGGCCCCTTAGTTCCAGTGAAAGGAACTCTGAATGCTTCTAGCATACCAAGGAGATGTTGGACAATTCCAGGCTCCCAACTTTGTGGAACAGTTTGGGGATGGCCCCTTCCTGTTCCAACATGACTGTGCACCAGTGCACAAAGCAAGGCCCATAAAGACATGGATGAGTGTTTGGTGTGGATGAACTTGACTGGCCTGCACAGAGTCCTGACCTCAACCCGATAGAACACCCTTGGGATGAATAAGAGTGGAGACTGAGAGCCAGGCCTTCCTGTCCAACATCAGTGTGTGACCTCACAAATACGCTTCTGGAAGAATGGTCAAAAATTCCCATAAACACACTCCTCAACCTTGTAGAAACCCTTCCCAGAAAAGTTGAAGCTGTTATAGCTGCAAAGGGTGGACCGACGTCATATTAAACCTTATGGATTAAGAATCGGATGATTAAATTCATATGCGGGTCAAGGCAGGTGAGACAATACTTTTGGAAATATAGTGTATTTCCTCATGTATCCAATGGACTGACATCTCAAGAGAGATCTGTTGAAATCTCTGCATTTCTTAGTAATCTAAATACCCTTTATTTTTCCATTTAACTGAGGGTAGCCTTTTAATGTTGGTGCACTTCTCCAGTGGTTTTAAGATGAAGGTGGATTAGAAAACAGTCAGGAAACTGAAATCTCTACATTGTGATATAACACTACGTGAGTGAGTATCGTGTTGGTTCAATAGGGTGAGAGAGAACATGGCACACTTGTAGAAGCACGACCCGAGTATATAAATGGAACTGCTTCAGATGCACTGGCACAGTGGAGAATGTGGAGGTAGACATCTACATATGCATCACCATAGGTGATCTTGTAGGAGGATGTGTATTCCTGCATATTTCAGGAATAGAGTCAGCGGAGCGTAATGTGTGCATCAGGAACTTACAGAGCTCATAAACATTTAAATAAATTGCTCATGCCTGAAGAAACACGCTGAGTTTCACTGATCCATAACAAAGAATGACCATAAAATGTCTCCTGAAATTTTAAAAGTTTGCCGATCAACAGCGATCACATCTCAAACACCCATCTTCTCCTCTGCATTGTTTTAAAACAAAACTTCCACAGGAATTTCAACACAAATCGAACTGACTGGATATCAGTGCGGTTCCTTCCTAAAACACAGCCAGTGTAAACACAAAGTCGTACCCTCAGCTGCAGTGGCGAACTCAAAATTGGGGCTGTACGCTGTGTAGCCTGCAGCAGTGCGAACGCGAATGTAGAAGACATAGACCGTCGAGGGTCTGAGCCCCGTCACCACCACGCTGGGGGTTTTGGTCCGCGTTGATGAGTAGCTCAGCTGCTCTTGCTCCTAAAAAAACCCAAAAACAACCCAAAACAGAAACAGATTGCCAGAGATGATAAACAAAAGCAAGGTTTGGCAGACAAACGTGTGTTTGTGTAAACCCATTATCATAGAAACGTGAACAAAACACATCCATTTCTTCCAATTAACCCTCAGAGCAGATGGTGAAGAAAGCCGAAAGAGCAATGCATTATGGATGCCCTGTAAACAAACCAAATTGCAATGGGGGAGGGGGGGAGGGTAACACATGTTACACATACATGGTCTAAGATTTTATTTTATTCCTCTTTCGTATAAGAAATGGTTTTACCTTCTCAAAGTATTTGACTTCATAGTCCACTATGTCTGAGGGCAACTGTTCCACTTCTGACCAGGAGAGGGCGATGCTGTTTTGAGAGGCCCAGTCTTTCCTGACTACACCCACCAGAGCAGGACCTGAGGATGCAGGCAGAATGCAGAGATTGCAGCCGTGATTACAAAATAATGAGCTTATTAGACTTAGTGACTTACATATGGCCTTGTGATGTGTGGCCTTGAGACACGATTGAAAGACACATTTTAAAAGATTCTCCAGCTGTCACAAAATAATATACCAACGTTGGAAAAAAAAGTTTAAAATTCTAAACTATAAAGATAAGCTGAAACTGAGCCCGAGAAAAATGCATGCTGATATGCTACATACTTTCTCTCCAACTTTTGAGAAATGAAACATCCTTGTTGTAGTTTGGAAGAGAATTGTTTCACTATTACAGGAATACCCAGAGCTAAAGGAGAACCAAGAAACAAGCACTTTTCTGTCCAGCTGCGATCGTTGGCCGGAGAGAAATGTTAACCAAACCACTAGACGTACAGCAAACTGTTTATCATGTTTGTCATTAGTGCTGAATTTAGGGGAATATTTTGCAAAAGGCTGCTGAGGAGACACAAAATAACCCAGTGGAGATTCAAATATTTACCATCAATTATTCATAAATACTTTGCTTGAACAGAATGTGATTTGGCAAACTAATAGATCCAGTCCCTCTGCTGTCTAGTGCCGAGTTTGGGAGATCATTGTTGGAATACAAATTGGAGCCCAGATTTATGTTTTAAACTGTCCTCGTGCTCAGAGATAACCTGCCCCACACACAAGGCCACGCAGCGGATGGTGTTACTGTATTCAGTCACACGCATTGGGCTTCAGATGCCACTTTTACATCTTGTCAAGAGGCCAAGTTTTCCTTGGAGCAGCTCGACCCGGACGTGACGTTTAACAGTCCAGCAGCTCGACTGGCATTAAAACAAAATAAGAGCAGAGACGAATGGTGCACACATATAGAAAGAGTTTCATGCTGACTCCTGCAAAAATGCACACTTGAGGTAAGAGATATGTATAAATTTAAGGTCCAACTTTACATGCAGCTCCTTGTGAACCTTAATTACATCCTGTTTGTGACAGAGAGCCAAAAAAAAACTTATTTTGACAACTCTTTGACTGAGAAACTGAGAAAATATAATTACTCTTCTTGCAGGAATGTCAATCATTAAATATCAACACACATCCTCAACACGTGGATCACACATGAATCCATGTGACTGTCTGTCTATGAAACAGTTTGGAGAGTCAGGTGACATGTCAGCCATGTTGCTGCCAGATAACATGAGTCCTCTATCCTGGTGGCAGGTGCTGCTGGAGCTACAGAGGGCTTGGAGATATTGTGGGGAAATATCTCAAGCTCTGGTTGTGGTTGCCTGCTGCAGTTATTAATAGCAAACAGCAGGCACACCAACAAATACACTCTGTGTTGACGGAAGATTCAGTGCAAAAGTGCACAGGCAAGGACAAACTCCAGTGAGTTGCAAATGTCATCCATGCCATACCTGAATGTGTTCACTTAATAATGGCCAGTGCAGTGTCTATGCAAGAAAAAAAACAGATATTATTACAAAGCACACCTAAAAAAAAGCGTTTCATATTGAGCTGTGGATATTTTAAAGTTTCTGTCTGATTGATGTATGACCATATTGCCAATACATACAACACTGTAAAGCTTAACAAAAGCAAGTTATTCATTATTTTCATGGATTGATCTGCTGATTTTTTCTCTGTTAATCAATCATTTTTGGCCTAAAATTGTCAGAAATTGGCGAATAATGTCAAATTAGTTATTTTTTTGTTCAACTTCAGCTAGGACTAGTGCATCTTAATCAACAAATCATTCATTATGTCTTTTGTAATTTTGAGTTTGAATTTTTAATGCTTTTTTCAATCCGAAGAAAACATACACGGAAGATTTATAGTGGTGCTTCTGTGGGATTCTACGTGGAAAGTTTCACAGTTCTATCGAATAAATATGAAGTTGTTAGTTGACTACATATTTCTCTGGCCGAGGACAGCCTTATTTCTATGAAAAAACACATTCAACCTATTTAAGAATTCATTCATTTTCAAAAACATGAGTGATTCATTTCTGTCGACTATTTTTACCTCTTATTGTTTCAGTTTTAGCACTTAAACAGGTAGAGAAACATCTGTTGTTATCCACTGTCAAATGGAAGTGTATGCAAGTAAAGGGACACACAAAACCTGATAAGACCAGCAGAGCCGTCTACAGTCCAAATCAGGTCAAGTCACGTTTTATCTCTCTGTATGTTGATGCACTTAAAACCATAAAATCTTGTATCCTCAAAACCATGCATTAACATTAACCACAATCTGAATGAATGCATACGTGCCTGTGATGTGAATGAATCAGCTAAAGCATAAGCACGAATGGTGTCAATGATGTCCATGTTTTAATAAGAAATTATGTTTTTTCCGTTTTCTCCGTTTCAGGCAGATAAATATGCACAACCCACTTATCAGAGTCACATTGCTGGAGGGGGTTTCTGTTTGCAGCATACAGTATAATATTATGTATCTGTTGCCATGCACATGTGTGTGTGTGTGTGTGTGTGTGTGTGTGTGTGTGTGTGTCACTGTGCTTGAGGAGTGTACTTTTCTGTGCTTGGTAATTTTTCTGAGAAAACACTCTGAAAAATCCTCAACATTCTTATGTAAGATGGTATTTTAGGTTCAGAATAAATCAATCCACTGGTTGGAAACTCACCGATGTGAGGGAGGGGCTAAAAAAAGATTACAGTCATTACAGTTTAACTACAATTCACACATCAAAAAGTATTCATACTCCATAGATAGGTTTAATGGCAACATCTATAAATAGGTTACCCCCAACTGAAGACGCAGAAGGAAGGACGGAGGGAGAAGAAGAAGAGAGGGAGAGAGAGGGAGAGTGAACAAGGAGAGCTGTAAAGAAATCCCACGAGGTTGCATCTCCCCAGCATCTGAGCATATAAATAGATGTCAGCCTTATTCCCACAGCAAAGGAGATGAAAACAGAAGGGAATCCATTGGGGGAAAGGGGAAGAGAGCAAAGAAAAAAATAGAGAACATCTCCCGAATCAGGGCACCGCAAATCAGTGGGAAATGTTCACACATGGATGTGCGACCTTTGCGTGACTCCTGTTGTTATTGTTTTGGAGAAGAAAACATGATGATGATGATGATGATGATGATGATGATGATGATGAAGAAACCAGAGCTAAAACCATTTTTGTGTGACATGTACAGTGTTCTATACATACATATATTTATTAACAGTGTTCTAATAGTGTGAAACACTTATATGCTTATAATGGTTCTGTCACTTATTCGTAAAAACGAATGTTAATATAATATATTTGGCGCTTGTGTGAAAGGACAGAGCAAACTAGAAGTCTGGGTTCTTAATCTCAAAACACTGCATAAAGATAAACACTATGAACCAGTCTTTATGTCGCTGTTAAACTCATTAAACATTATGCTCAAAACACAATTTGGGGATATGTCTGCTAAGAAGTGCAGTTGTTTGCCTTGCACTCATGTTTTCTGCCAGGGGTTTCTTTCTTCTTGAAATAATGAAGGTTATAAATGAGGAAAAACAGCATGATTGACAGAACCAACAGTGCCGATATGCCGTGGACACATATCATAGATCACAGATCACAGTTCAGCTCTTAAAGGGGTCAAAAGCATGGATTTGCAAAATGTCAGATTGGAGGGTAAGGGCTCTAAAAGGTTGCACCACAGGCTCAACCCACAGGCAAAACTTCCTGATTGGGCAAGCGTTTGTTAAAGTCGACACAAAAAACACAAACAAAACGTATTATTAATGATCTTAGTCCTCTTTTGAAGACGAGTGTGATGAACAGCAGCACCATCTGTAGCGGTAGCAGAGCAGCAGAGCCTGGAATGAGCTGAAAGACAATGAGCACAACTCCGGAGGGATTTAACCATTTAAACCGGCAGCGATTCGATTTCGATTATTTCAGCAAAGAATCAATGCATCATTAAATCTCACATTTTGCGAATGATTTGATTCGATTAGATATGTAATTCAATTCATTTAGATTCGTCCAGGCTTCACAAATATAAAACCTCACCTGTGCCGCCAACAAAAACACATGTAAAATTCACAATATTTAGTCCAAAAAAGCTCGATAGCAACATTTTAAGCCTCTGCTAAGAGACGATTTTTTTATCCAACATCAGGATCGCTTTTAACAGAGTGGGTCTGTGTGTCTGTGTGTGTGTGTGTTTGTGCAGCAAACACCTTACACTCCTGCAGGGAACTTTGTGGGGGGACTCATCGGGGAGAGACACACTGCTGAGCAATAACTGCGGTGTTTTTGAGCGGAGTGCAGTTGATGAACTGCAGGGCTCAACCTGCTCACTCTGCTCTGCATTGCTACCTTGAGAGGCGTTAGGACAACAGCTGCTGACCTTCATCAACTTCAGCAAGCAGACAACCAGCATCCTGGTGTGGAGGAGAGCACACACCAAGATGGCACGGTGATCAAACTTCGTCTTCTGAAAATCTGTCAGCAAACAAATATTGCCCAGCTCTAACGAAAAGGTACCTCCAGTATATCACATCGCTGACAAAGACGATGAAAACTCAGCCCTGTTCAAAGACGGAGTGATCGCGCCTCTCGCTTAACTGGGCATTATAACTTATCAAGGTTAGACAAGCGCAAAGGCATTAGGCAAGAGACGGTTTTGCATAATTAAAAGTATAATGAGGCATTAATATGCAATTTACAAACAGATAGCATGCCAACGGAAAACAAATCGTCCTCCCTCCTTCTCACTAAAAAAATCGAGTTAATTGCTAATTCTGCTTTTGATTGGCTATTATTCCATCATTGACATAATATCACAATCAATTACGCCAATCACCTTGCAGCATCTGTGTTGATTGGCAATGAGCCTGTCCACCGCAAGTCCATCCAAACACAAGCTGAGACAAGTTTAGAACAAGCCTCTCTCTCAACTCAATGAACCTCATCTGAATGAATGGGACGTTTTCGAGTGCTGGACAAAAGGCTTCGCATTTAACAGCAGATATATGGTGCTCTGAAGGGTCCTAATAGATTTTCTAATATCGGTCTTTTATTAGATCAGGCATCACTTAAATACATATTCGATGCATTCACGTTCATTTACATTTGTGGGAGTTATTTAGTGGGGTTTAGCACATGCATGCCACTGTGAATTACCTGTGGACGAATGCAAACATTTCAGCCCAACAAACGACTGATAATGAGCCGTGTGTGTGCGTGGGAGAAAGAAAAACAAGAGCGAGCACGGGGAAGAGCTGGGAAAATGAGTAACACGCCATATGCAAGGCTGTAGGTGGTAGCTATGGTGAAGAGAACGCGTGTGCCAGTGTTAAGAGCACGTGGATTTGTTTGCGTGCCCGCATACAGTGTGACTCCTGAGGAGAAGCAGTTTGACAAGTTAATCCATTCTCGACATCCTAATGGAAACATCCCCACAGGCTGCTTCTCCTCCTCTACACGGATTATTTTGCATTCCAACTGCCTCCCGTCAGTCTCGCTACTTCTGCCAAAGAGATGGGGATGAAGTGACACATACACACCTGATGTCTGGTTTCCACGGTGGGATGACAGCCCATCAGCAATACATTTCTAAACACAATACTTTTTCACCGTTCACTCGGGGAGAAGCCACGATAAATTCTTCTGGGAGTTATTTTTTTTCTTGAATGAGACCATTAATATATATATATATATATATATATATATATATATATAACCACGCACTCCAGCATATTGCCTGAAAAACTGCGAGAAACATACCATACTTAATCCTTACAGAGAGCCAATAAACACAAAGGTTGGGGAAAAATAAATAATGATACATTTTACGTATAGACTTCTTTTCATAGTACTTAAAGTCGCTTAACGGTTAAAATAGATGTAATGAGAATTTTTTTTTTTCATTTTCATTTTCAGTTGAAATATGTCAACAATGATTAAATGGATCATCATGACATTAGGAATTCAGAGCAGACATCTTCAAGAGCCTTTGTAGATCTTCAAAACTCAAAAAGGGAGAAACTGTTGTCTGACATGTACATTTTTTTTCATTATTATCCAAATGTATTTAGAGCTTTATTTTGAGCAAGAATGCAAATGATAAATGGCCAAAATCTGCTTCAACTTCTGTCTGCTTATAACTGCACACAAAGACATTTCCGCACAGAAACACCTGATTCATTACTTTATCTGAGCTTCTGATGAGCGTCTGTCTTGTTCTCATCAGAATTTCATATCAATACTGTCTCGCTGAAAGAAGAGAAAATGTGCCCACACATCCCAGTATAATGTATTAAGCCTGTCTCTTTCCTTCCTTCATTTCAACCTTCTCCATCAATTATTCCATCGCCATCTTGCCCTTAAAATAACAGGTTCAGTTTCCAGTAACCCCAAGACAGCGCTGAGCCTTGAGGACATCTGTCCGGAGTTGATCTCAGGTCAGCTATACGCCTAATTAGGACGAGGTTCAGGTCACAATGGCTCTGTCAAATATTCAAGGGTCAAAGATGTGCTTCACCTATTGACACATTAAGCAAGACGGGGACAGAGACTGTGGAATAGGATACAGGGAGCAAATCTAGCAGCAGAATAAAGATTACCGTCGCATAAATACCTCCACCGGCCCCCACGCAAACACATTATTTATGAGCTATGATTCAGGCATTATGTAAGTATGTGAATATGTCAAGCATAAGCATATAAATGTAACCTGTATCAAAATTGTAGAGCTAAATATTGCTATGTGAATGTTAATCCTCAGCAATTTGTCCAGGAAAACAAACAGAATCATTTATCTGCAGCCAGTAGGCAACTTATGGAATTTAACTTTGGCGCTTTCAGATACAGTTTGATTGATCAAATACAGAGGGCAGTCATATCACCAGCAATCAATACACTGTAAATGAGCACTATACTCACCAATGCTCATGTTAGTAATTCCTCATTCAAAAGATAAACCTGTGATTTGCTTGTTTACAAGTTTGTAAACTATTTTTCTGTCGGTTTTGCTTGGCAGCCGACCAACCCTCTGACTGAATGGTCCACTTGGAAAATATCCAACCATTCCAGATGGCCATTTTGCTTGTGCCAGCAAGTGATGAAATTCTAAATGTGTGACAATACTTTGTAGCTAACCATGTACTATCTCAGCCCTGCAAAAATGATTTCGAATTCAATCATATCTAACTATGAAATGTATGGCAACAATCGTCTGTTCTTATAATAAACCTTTCAAATAGTTCAGTAAGTCAGCGACTGATCAGAAAATGGTATTCACTTAAGAACGTGGAGCCCAATGACTCAAACAAATGAATCAACAGTTTAAACCACTCATGGAATTAGTAATTAACTGTAAACCTTATTCAAATCACGTATATCAATATAAATCCATTCTATAATTCTGAAATCTGCAGCTCATCGTTGCCTGAGTTGGATTTGAAGAAAACACAGAACTGGAAAGAAGCAGTGAAGTGATTAACAGGTCTGTTCCTCACCAGCTTGATGCGTGTTGACGGTAACATTGGCCAGCGAGCGAGATGACACCCCCAGCCCCGAGACGCCGTTCACAGCCTCCACATGGAAGATGTAGTTGGCGTGCGTCGCAAAATCTAGTATTGCCACGGAGGTAGCAGTCAGACCGAGTGGGCGCGGGATGAACCGCAGGTCTGGCTCACACGGCTCACACGGCGTCACGCCGCGCTCGCCGTCTCTACCATCGCAGCGCTGGCACAGGACGTTGTAAGTGATGTCCTTCCTGCCTCCTGTGTCACTAGGAGGCATCCACTGCAAGAAGAGAGCCGTGTCATTGATCAACGAGACCAGGTTCCTGGGAGCCGATGGAGGCCCTGAAGGGAGAGCAAAGGTATTTAGAGAAAGATTAGTCATACCTCCCTGATCACTTTATCAGGTATTTATTTCTGTTTAAAGAAATAAGCTTGTACATATATAACACTTGGGTATCGTCTGATTGAAAACAATGAACAGAATACATGATCGATGATCACCGCGCCCCTGCAGACCTCTTGGGAGAGCCACTATGAGTATCTACGGTTAACCAAAAGTGATGAAATGAGCAGCAATAACACCTTAGTTGTGGCACACTTGATACACAGTATCACAGCGAATACACCACTGACCTTAAGGATGAATATAAAGTGGGCAAATGATCACCAAAATCTGTTAATTAGCAGCAAATGAGCATAATTTGAATCTGCGGCGCATTTGTATCGTGTGTCAAATGTGTGTGTGTGGGTAGGTGGTTGGCTTTTAATTAATTCCAACAGCAATGTTTGTCAATTTCCTGGATAGTACACAGATCTGATGTTTTTCCAGTTTTCAAAAGTCTTCTATGTCTGCTTTGGCAAAGTGATGGAGAACTGAAGTGTGTGTTGAATATCTGCGCGTGGGCGTGTGGGTGTTAGGCGTTCAGAGTGCCCTAAGTGTTTCATTCCAGCATGCTACTTGTTTATTTCATGGATGCTGCTGTCAGAACTTCTAATGCCCATAAATGATGTATATCAAGAGTTTTTCTTTTCTTTTTAAGATATGGAGGAATATAGTTATGGTGGCATATATCTAAATATAGCTAAAATTAACAAAATAAAAAGTGGGGGAAGATGGCAAACCTGACTAACACACATCACAGACATACAAACAGAAACTAACCAGGTCCCAGCTGCAAGAGACTAACTTTACTAACTTGTGCAAGGCATGGCTGAGGAGTCCTTGATAGCTCTGTAGAAACCTTTGTCACAGTGACAGATGGTGGCGGCCTGGTCATGGCTGGAGCTATGTGGAGGACACTTGGAGCATTTAGTGTTCCCAGCATACGCCTTGAAGAATCCAGGCTTGCAAGCTGGAGAAAAAAAAAAGGAGAGGGGGAGGAAAAAGCCAGTTACACAAGGTTAATGTTTCTCATGCGATTGTATTTCCATCAGCACAGATACATTTAATAACATTTCCAGCTGCTTCTCTCCCCACCTGTGGTCTGACCTTATTATTTCTTGAGCTACTAGAGACTCACCGATATGGATACGGATAACGGTCCGATACTGACGCAAATAGCTGGATCGGGTATTGTGACCACAGGCCTAACTTTTACAAAGTTAGAAAAGCAATCTTTAAGTCAAGACTGATGTTGCCTCGCACAAAAATGAACACTCACACAGGGAGGCACGCCGCAGCTTATTAATTAAACACCCGCATCGTACGGGTGCTCCGTGTCGGCTGATATCCAAATCTCAGGGATCGTTATCGAGACCCAAAAAGTCGGATTGATGCACGATTCCTCGGTGCTATTGATCATGGTCGCCCCCTTATTCACGATGCCGCATGCTTCTGGTGAATCTCATTGTCCCGTCTAACAAATGGCACACACCTGTAATGCCCCCTCTCATCCTGCGACACCGTAAAATATGTTTCAATATGAAACCTGTAGGAATGTGCTGGAAGACTTCCACTGCATCAGATTTTTGGTTTCTTCATCGTAGTCAAGCAAGTTTGAAGAGACATTAAGACTTCAAAGTATTTTAGTTGTAATATCAGGGAGGATGATCAGTAAATGTTTCCTGTTGATATCCAAAAGCACACTGGAAAGTGTGTCTCGTTTGTCTGGCAGGCAAAAAATAGATATTAACATACAAATAATGTTTTATGAAAAAACAATTCTAGACTGCATTCAGTCTGAAACCTCCAGTCATTAACCTGCTCCATTCTGCCCACCTAAGTCTTCTTCTTACCCAGCTTTCCTACCTCATTACTTCCTCCAGTTCTCTCCCATCAATTCAACCAACTCTCCTTTCCTTATCTCTCCAATTTTTCTTTCACATGTTCTGCTCCGCCACATTTTCTTGATTTTTTCTCCCACCTTTCTTCCAATATTTTTCCTTTCCCCATTCCTCTCCTGCTGCTGTCGTCTCCTTTGCTCTTTCCCTCAAGGCTTATCAGAAGATGGCAAAATCATTGCGGATTGCCTCCTTCTCCCCAGATGTATCTCAGCAGAGAAAAAAATTAAGCTCTAATAGTGTGCATATATAACAGCCTGCAAATCTGGGGATAATTTCACTGCAGAGTGATTCGTATGAGGTTATATATGTGTAGGTGGGGTAATCATTTCAAAATGATTACACAAATATGCTACTTATAAGACAGATAATGCAATGGTAGAGTAAAGGGCAGGCATTGTAGCATACAGCCAGCATTTTTGATTTATTTATTATTTCCCCACAATTACTATAAGTAGAAGGCCACATTTGTTTCTTTTCATCCTCACATCATCAGTGACGGAGCCCATATTGCATAAGTCTGTTATTGTATTATTGCCTCCATTGCAAGACATTACTATAATGGGAATTTTGGATGTCTGTAATTTATTATCAGAATATTTGTCAGGTCAGACGTCGATCCGCATCTCCTTTCTGACTGTTATGCTATGACGAAAATTAATGCCTGTTTGTCGATGATATGAACATGAGTGCCACATTGACATAAGATAATTTCAGGACTATGACGCCTGTGTTCTGTAAATCTTGACCTTGCCTGTACATCTTGTCTTTGTAAGATAGGACATGATCCGTCCTTTGGTTCCTCCTCCTTAAAAGGGAGATTGCTGTTGGACTCAGGGTCGTTCCTGCTGATTCTGAACCTTTTGCATCAGAAGGCAGGGGTGAACAGTACTTTCTTCTGCAGATGAGAATACTTAGTGGAATAAACCTCGGAGAAAAAGCTGATCCTGGTTGTTGATCTTTATTGGGCAGATTCATTTTTCCACAACATTACCACTTTAATCCTTCTGTTGATAATAGCCCTTTCTATTATACAGTGATACGTTTCATACTGTGTTGCATGAACGATGTCCAGCTGCTTCCCAATATCTGGTACTGTACCCGGGACTCCTTGTAAAGGATTATTGTTGCTGAGAGGATTATCCTGGTCAATTGAAAGTAAATTGAATTGAATTGCTCCTGATATCTCCAGTATCTACATGTTTATGAGCTCGGGAGGTGTGTGTGTGAGTGCTGGTTGCTACCCCGGGCTAGATTGTTGTTACGCGAGTCTTCCTGAGGCTAGAAACATGCGAGAGGAAATGCAGATGTAGCCTTGACAGTTCATTCAACTGACAATATGATCCAGTGGATAGAGACCACTTGGTAGTGCAGCCTGGAATATTATTTTGAGAAAAGATAAAATGGACTGTTTTGAATACGTCTCCACTTGTTCCTCTCCCACAGATAGTGATCTCGCTGAGTTTTGACCTTCGAAATCTCATACCGATGACAAATCCAATACGAGTGATTGGAATGAAACTCATCTCTTTTTTACCGTCAATACAACTGTAAGCTTCACCAACCATGGAAAATAATCATTTTCTATTGACATTCAGGGGTTCATAAATTGTATATAAAAACACCGTAAGCAAAGAAAATTCTTACGATTCAAAAATTGCAAACCTTTTTTTTGTTTAATGATTAAAACATGTATGAATGGTCCTTAGCTATGACTTCCAAGCAAAATTCCTAATTTCGTCTACTTTGCATCCAATTTTGGCTTCACCTCACCATCAGATTTAGTGCCCCCTGCTGGCTAACAGAAAAAAAAAAGTAGGTTTAAGGCGCTTACACAATGGCGTCAATTTTCAGCTGGGCTGCCGCCTGGTATTTAATAGCATTTGTTAGTGGTTTTGGATGAGAGATTGAATCGGAGATGACATGCAAGGTAGAGCAAAATTAAATATAAGAAAGAAAGAGATAGAAGGACAAACAATCTGCATAAACAGGTGGACGTAACTTAGTATAATGATATGTAAACGGGAATAGCCTAAATCTTGGCACACAGACAGAATTTCTTGCCAAAATCACATTGCTGCTTAGCTCCTAATGGTAAGAGTAATTTGTCACCCAGCTTCCAATTTTTGAGGCACCTCAGTCACTTGGATATTACATTCCTCCTATATTGAGCTCCTGCCAAAGGCAACAAACACACAGATTCATTTGAATTTCCAGCTGCTCCCTGCTCTCCGGTATTCGCTGGGAAGATCACCATCAAAAAGCAATTACAATGCTCATACCACTATTTCTATCAGAAAGTTTGAAAACATCCCCCACACACATGCACACACAGGCACATAATGAGATCCGAGTTGTACACAAGTTGTTTGGCTTTTCATCGTGGAAAGCATTCTTATTCATGGAGGCAACAATATTGGCACAAAATACGGATTCTCATTCTAGCAAATGGCTGCACACAGAAAGCATATGGCGGTAATGCAGACACAGTGTCACGCCCTTTTCTCAACTTGAAGGTCATTTTTGTTTTGTCAACCCATGTCTTGTCTTGATCCACACGTCCTTCTGTGCAAGACTGTCTGAGATGCAGCGTTTCCTTCCCTGTGTGAGGATACCTTGAGCTGCCGAGTTTTTGCACTTCTCTGACTGATTCTGCGTGTACCGATCCTGAACTCTTCATTAAAAGGCCAAGCCTGAGCCTCTGCACCTGTGTCTCCGCTGCTGTCTGTCTGCCAGCTATCTGTGCGTGCCTGATACACAGTATGTTTTCACCAATTAATAGCGTCAGAAGCAAAACTAATGCCACCTTTTCATTATCAATTATTCTGCAAATTACTCGTTTGATGAACAATTAATGATGTGCTGCCGTATAGAATGGTGAAGATCGTCTGTAATAACTTTTGGAGTATATTCAATTCACTATCACAAACGGGAATCAGCAAATTCTCACATTTGAAAAGCAGCAAGAAGTGAATGTTTCGTGATTTTTCTTGAAAAATGACGGAGATGATTAATGGAATTTATAAAGAATATTATAACTATTCATATTCAACTACTAAATACTGTAGTTTCCCAGTCTTTTATTGATGAGACTGGCATGCTGCCAGATGACGGACCCATATCTTCTCTTTGACTTTTTAAAATAATATTTAGCAGAGATTGTTATATTTTAGCTCCTAATAGGAGTAGTTCGAAAAATCACACTTAAACCTGCATTCATTCATTTTTGGCTCCAAGATGCTGCGAATGAAGATTAATTCTCTTTGGGTGTGATCCCTCTTAAATAACACAGTAAGTTGATCCATAAAAAATATTGATCAGAGCACCTTCAAATATACACCTTTCTGAAATGCCTTGCAGCCAATAAACTTTGGCTTCAGGTCAAGAGTAGCCTTTACTTGAGACTGGAGATAAATAGATAACCTGCAGGCTGCTCGGTCAAAGCGAGTTCATCACCTGCACATTTGCAGGAAATGAACCGTGAGGTTTTGAGGCTGCTTGGGTGTATGGAGTTGGACGTTTGCTCCCGGCTTTACGTTGTCAGAAACAGATGGAGCCAGAGACTATGTTTACCCTGGACTCTCAGCTTTGATATGCAGATAGGAAGTTCACAGAGAATGAATGATGCTCTAGTCTGGCTGAGCTGCGTTAGAGGCCGGAGTAAGCACGGTCCTTAATGGACAGGAGAGGGGCACAGTGGCTCACATACAACTAAGAGAGTGTATCGATTTTTATCTTCTCCCATTCCACTTTACCTGAATTCAAGGTCGCGAGTTTGCACATTTCCTGCCTGATCAATCCCGTGTCTCGAGACAGCAGAGGTCATCAGTGAGCAAGCTAAGTTTTGTCGATTTCTGGAGAACTCTGACACGACTGGAACGTGGGGAAAAAGACAAAACACTGACAGGCTTTGTTGTGTGTCTGTGATAACCATTCATCTTTACAGCAGGAAGAGAAACTGGGTGGTGTTCCAATCACATCAGTCAAAACTAATATTAGCTGTCAAAATGATGAGTTAAAGGGTTTTGCTGATTGCAAAATATTTGAAAGCAGATGATTGTTTGGCTATTAAGTAAAGACTTAACTTCCTGGTGGGTTTTTGGTTTTGTCTGCATATTCATTCTGATTCAAATGACATTGAAAAAGATGTTTAAGGGCTATTAGTGTCCCCCACAATTCAATGTGTCCTTTTGAGTATAATGGTGTGACGAAAGCACGTGGAACAAATAACATTAGCGCTATGATGTTGCCTTATCTAGGTCATGATATAACCCACCTATCTCTGAGTAATCCTCTTGTGGCTGACGCCGAATGAAAGGAGTAGAATAATAAAACACTCGATTGAGATGTCAAAACAGTCTGGCAGAATGCTATTGGGGTGGAAAGCAGGGTTTGAAGCGCTGATGCCTTTGTTTAGGAAGCTGGGAGGGAAAGATGGACGTGTTCGCGCAAAGCTCTGCTTATATTTGAGAGCGCTGGGGTTTTCCCTATTCTCTCTCACTCTCTCTCACTCTCTCCCTCTCTCCCCCTCTTTTGCTCTTTCCCCATGCTGCCTCTCAGACAGCTTTGATCACAGTACCCTTTGAAGCAGTGTTCCAAAATGAAAACGAGGAGAAAGCAGAAGTCACCGCAAGTTCATGCCTAAACTTCCTGCAACTACTTGCAAAGTGCACATCTTCATTACAGCACAGGCTCTGCAAGACCTATGGAAATTATTGACGAGAAACCAAGAATTGGCCGTCATTCATTGAAGCCATAAATCATTAACAGCAAAGTCATAATGTGTTGTTACTATCGATCACTGCTTCTAAGCTAATGTTAATGAGTTCAAAGAAGCAGTTTAAAACCTGCACGGCAGATCAAACTCGATAGAGGTTACCTGACATTTCTGAATCCCACTATAACTCCTGCACAGCACAACTATAGAGCTTAGAAGCATCTCTGGTTTCCCAGGATGCTGCAACAGTATTTCAGAGAAGGGGGAATCTGAAAGGAACAGACACAGTGAGACAATAAGTCCATATCCAGTGTGGAGATATCTTTGGGAAATGTTTACCAGACACAATATTTTGAGAATATTTTCCTTAGCACTGTAAGGTAACATTTGGCAGTGATGAAAGGCACCCACAATGAAAATGTATTATTATTATTATTATAATTACTATGGACGTTCCTTGATCCATAAAGCCAGTATCGGCATTTACACTGATCTGGCATATTGACTCCTGCATCCCTAGTATGTATATTCACAAACAATAAAATCGTGCAACATCAAATGTTTGGAATTCTATGAAAATGAGTTTAATTGCTGACAAGATAAATTGTGTGAGGGGCTGTGTAGTGCTGTTAGCCATTATTATCCAGCTAGTTTTATGGGATTAATAACAAATCAGAAAATCAATACTAGAGTGAAAAAATACTAAAAAGTACAAATTTTTCTTTTAATATAAGTGTAAAATAAGCTTGTTGTGTCGAGAATCACCCTGAAACATCCGCACGCCTCCCTAAAGTCAGATGTGCTTGGGCAACAGGATGATATACAGTAAATATATACTATATATGATGCAGATCTGTCGCCTGCTGTACCGTTTATACTGGCGTGTCCTTTGAATATCTCTGGCTGTATGAGACCGCTGTGGAGAGTGTTGCAAACCAACAGCAGGTCTGGTTCGTGGCAACATTCGCTCTTTGCAAGAAATGTACATAAATGTGTTATAACACCTAGATCAGTCAGCTGTTAAATTTGCTGGATTACTTAAAGCGGACATTGCAAAATGAAATTACATTGCACCCCTACTGTCTATTCAAGGTGTCTGACAAGATAGGTTTGATAGTTCAAAGAACATGCACTACATATGGCTGAATAGACCAACACACTGATCGTTCAATGCAGTGGGCTGCCAAGACCTGAGACACTATTGCAACTACAGTGCAATCAAGAGAAGCAACTACTGTCAGCCAAAGAGCAGGAACAGGGAGAATATAGATGCAGGTCATATACGAGGGACAGCATGAGCGTGCTGCTCCTAAACTGTCTCCTCATCAATAATCCACCTGACAGGCTCCTGTGTTGTTTAACTCGAGAACGAGAGAGAGAAAGAATAAATAAGTACAGGAAAAGGGCAGAAGATAAAAAGAAAAAAATGACACCTGCGGAGCATATAATGGAGATATTACAGCCTGTCCTACATATCAGCTGTACTAATGACTGTTGGAGTTGTCTCTCTGTAATAACCTGAGCAACCGTATCACCACAGGGGCACTGCATGAATTCCACCCAAACCAGCTGAGGCTTCTGTAACTCTGCAAAATGTGGCAAGCAACACGAGGTGCACTGCAATCGTAATCACGCAGCGTGGCTCCATTTAGCACCTGCCTTTAATTACAACAGTAAGTATGAGCTTCGTAAATGAAAGAGAGGGTTAGGGGAGTTTTAAAAAAGACTTGTGCAAGCTAAATTAGCTGTGAAACTAACAAATGGAGGCAATTAGGCAGCTAGCCCCTAGTCTGTCTGCACAGTCAAAGCAAGAAACCAGGCCAACGACTATCTGGAACAACTCAACAAAAAAAAAAAAAAATAAACCTTTTGCAGAAGATTTGTGGTATTGAACAGAGTTCTTAGATTTGAGCTGCTTATATAAATGTAATGTGGGGGAATGTTTGCATTTATCTATCACGGCTTGATATTTACTATCAAGGCAACAACAGAACAGCAGAAAACCAAGACAGCTTGATACTACAAGAAATGAAAGTTCCATTTGAAACAACAACATCGCTCCTGACGAGAGCCGAGATAATGATTTTGAAATGTCAGGAAATCCTCTGTGACGTACACACTTCTTATCCATATTGTTTCAGATCTCATAACAGAAGAGGATGGTGAAGAGGGAGAATCGAAAGAATGACAAGAGAGCAAATAAAGGGACACGGAGGAGAAGGGGGGAGGGGGGGGGTGCAAGTGAAGCGAAACAAAGTGGACAAGAGAGGAGAGAAGATGATGGGTGTGGGGTGGGGTTGTCGAGCTGTGAAGAGATGAAGAGAGATGTGGATGGAGAGGATCAGACAAGGATGCAGGATCTTGGAATGAGAAGAGGGAATAGCAGTTCTGTAAAGTCAAACTCTTGCAGATGACTGCGGAGGCCCTGGAGATCTGCTGATGTATTGCAATGCCTTCTCATTTCTCTCTCACCACTTGAATCCTTCTCTGTACCTCCAGCTTTACTGTCGTACACTGTAGTCTGTTTTCTGGTCTAAATGTAGTACAAACACTTCTTACCCAGGCAGTAGCCCTCCGTCTCCTCGTGGCCAATACTACAGACGCAGCGGCCCAGTGGTACCAGCCAGTCTCCATCAGCGCCACAGTACAGTTTGGGTGTGTCCCTCTCTTCTGCGTTCTCCACACACGCGCCCTTTACTTCCACTAGAGAGGATGAGTCCATATGTGGCACCGTGTCTGGAAATACTGCTAGGTTCCTTAAAGTCGATGGGCAGCGTTTGTAAAACACCTTATGAGAAAGAGGGAAAAACAGTTGAAGGTGAAGCACTGCCGGAGGAAGAATTCATGGTTCATTCAAACATAAGTCACACACCACCCTATGTTCACTGACCTTGACAGACACGAGAGCAATGCAAGCTCCAACATCCTGGAAGGCCAAGTAAAAGCCCTTCTGCGTCACTGGTCCCACCTCCCTGACCTCGGTATTGAGGCGAAGAACCCGATCTCCCAGATCTGTCTGAGTGAAACTCTCGTCTGCAGCTATCGTGTCCACCTTAAAGCAACACCAAACATTTAATCAGCAGTCATGTCATTGGGTAACACCTTTAACACAACTTTAAGAGATGTTAACATTTAATTCTACGATATAAAATACATCAGTTAATATCCCTTGCATGAATTTTGAAGGTTTTAAGTGAGGCGGTTGCGAAAAGGGGCTAAATGAGACTACGAAACGCCATCACACCGACTTTGCAACCTCGTTGTACACTATATTCTCACACTCTTATGACCTGTACATTTGTGGAGATTAGTTGGCCAAACAAACAACAAGCCCTCCAACTCATACGACCAAATAGGTCGTGTGTCCGATAACCAACCTTGGCATAGTCGGACGGCCTAAACCGCGTCCCTGCAGAGAGTGGTTCTTCTGTCTGCAGGTAGAAAAGGTTGAAGGTTTCCTTACAGGTGCCAGATACCCAAGGAATGGAGTTGCAGTCCCTCAGTGTGAAACGCAGCTCCACATACACCTGAGTTGAAATACAGACGAATAACAAGATGTCACAAATACAGGCTCTACAAATCACCTGCCCAAGGACAAGCCTTTGTTTACATCTTATACATGAATCAAGTAGGGTGAAATGGATTCATGAATAGATAGTAATTCAAACAGGCAATAAAAAGCCAAAAATAAAATCACCAACAAGTCATAGTAAAAAGAATAAAATATGACCCATGATAACCGTAAAATGTAAACGTGCACTCATTCAAAAATCTGACACGGTGACATCAGCCCAGCCAGACTCATAGGGCCTTCAGCAGTTTGGGTTTAGTGTTACTACAGTCAATGCGTAAAGAAGAGATCTTGCACCACCTTTGATTCATTGACTGTTGATTCAATGGAAATCGATCAGTAGAGTCATGGTTTTTATTACAGCACATCTGCAGGCCATTTTTTTGACAGGAAATGTCACAACCAAGCTCTGTTTCACGACCTCATCATTTGATTCAAATGTCTGGCATTCAGTGTGTCTGAAGAAGTGTTGATGTGGTCCAGACCCTCTGTGCAGCCTGCCGTTGGATCCATCCAGACTGTAGCCAGTTGTTCTGGTTTGGCTCCATTACGTGGCAAACCTGGAAGGTGTGAATTGGTCTGTTCTGCTCATCCATCTCCGTGATAGCATCCCACTGTAAATATATATACGAAGCAAATATGAGTAAATGATATGCTTTATAACAATACATACATACCCATGTATACACCATGAATGATCCTGTTTCAGAGCTGTTCCACAAAAACAGCATGCACCTTCCACTGCATGCAGTGCAACTTAATTTTTATAGAAACATGACGTTTGAAAGACACGGAGTAAGTTTTGCCAATGTTTTCAAGCTGTTGCGTCAGCCAGACTCTCATTTGTCTGCACCGCTTTAACAGTGTGATGATCAGAGTTTCAAAAGCCCTAATGTGTACAGACAGAACTTCGTTCTCACGCCTCCTGTGGCAACAAACGGACAGCGTGGGATTGTGTCTGTAACACAGCTGGACAAGAATTTGTGGGTGCTTTCTACTTATTTAATGTGCCATCATTTTGAGTTGAAAGGAGAATTAATTTCCTGAACATTACTTTCTATAATATACTCAACCAACCTTTGGACAATTCCAAATCACAGTTAGATTTGGGTATGTCTCTATATTTCAGCAACATTAATAATGTTTTTCCTCAACAGCTCACTCTTTACACTCTTATCAGGTCAGCTGCAGTAAAACGTTTATAATCATGCAGCTCAAGGGAGGCGGGCCAGTTAACAAGGATCACTCAAACGCTCCATTACACATGTGATAGTGCACAATGGATCATGGGAAACCAAGGGCTGGGCAAGCTACATGAGTTGGGTTCACCTAATGTGGGCAAAAGAAGGCAACATATCTCGACCACATTTGGTAAAACCCTAATAAAGGGAGAGGTTATATTAGTCTGTTTAAATGTTTTTGGCCAGGAAATGCTCGATCTATCTCTGAATATGTGGTGAGTTACTAAATACATTTCCATTGAATGGATGTCACTATTAAGAAAAATACTTCTACTTAGAATGTAACCTTCGCTCCGATAAAAAAAACAAAACAAATGCAGATTATTTCAAAGCTAGATATTCTTGCAAAGATAGATTGTTTTTTACATTTCTTATTACAAATTTAATTATGTTACGTTGACATCCGCTCGGAGGCATTTTTTAAGTCCGCCTGCTCTCTTCCAAGACGCAGGGGACTGAAGCTTCCTCCATGATTGCAGATCGTTTCCAGGTCTACAGACTGGAGAATGGAGGACGTGAAACCGCATAAGTAGCTAAATGGAAAGCACTCTGCCGGTGCTTAATGATTTCACTCTCCACCATGCTGCTACCTACATTGTGAAATTCTGTACCTGTGATATCTGTGCCCCCCCCCCCCCCCCACACACACACACACACACTCACACACACTGCACAGCTCTTATGAATATCTTAAATGCGAGCTAGAGATAGACACAATGACTGTATGACAGAGTTAAGTTGTAGAGGAAATTGAAACAACTAAGGTAGAGTGTTTTCAAATATAAATTATTATATAACACTTCAAGCTTGACCGGCGCGTACAGTAGAAAAGCAATTAATTTAATATTAATTAAGCTATCTAAATTAGCTCTATAGATACCTAAGGGGCTAAATGATAATCAATCATAATCACTTCCTCTTTCATTTGGAACTCCAGCCAGACAATAAAGTGGTGCCTGTGCATTTATGATATGTAGACTCTGAGGTAGTATATCACTGCTGTTGGATCTGAATGAGCAAAATTGAAAAAAGTACAGGATTTAGTTTCATGTTCATTCTGTAAGCTAAAAAAGTATAGGTATATGTTAGTGTATGTAAAATGACATATGATTATAACACAAAACATTACTCAGCTACAGCTAGTAGGTCTGCCACGTTGTAAAGATAGGTTCACAGTTGTTCAAGTATGTCTTAAAACAATATACAGGTGCTCATATGAATATTTAAAAAGCTCTTGCAGTAATAATTCCTAATGCACTCAATGTGAGAAATTGGTGATCAAACATTTAAAGTTCAGTGAAAAAATACATTATGAATTTTAGGTGAAGCTAAAGTGAGTGAGTGAGACAGACTTCAGAAGAGTCATTCGATTAACATGGCATGACATGGTTAAGCTACATTTGAGTTAAATATACAAATGCACTTGGAAGAAACTTCGTATCTTCATATTTTGATTTGAAAGATCTTATAAATGAATGAAGAAACTTACACTCATGATATGGTAGTTCTGTCACGAGTATATGGAGGAAAAGAATGATGGACAGAAATGCAGTTTGAAGGAAACAAATGGTTTATTAACATGGGATAAATTAACAAAAACAAAGTCAATTGAAAAAAAAAGGAACAAAAAGGAACAAGATTACCCAACAGAAAAAAAACAGAACTTACAATGGAATCCAAAAATCATTGGGACACACAGGCTGGCAAGACATGCAGGACAGATCAGGTGGTGGATATACAGGTGGAGATACAACAACATGACCAAGCAATGACAGAAAGGAAACATACAGACAAAATACACTAGACAATAAATGCAACCTACTCAATAAAGCTGAGGTTACAATTTGCACTCATTGATTGCGTAATTTTTACTTAATTTTTTTTTGAGTGGAGACTACTGACATTTTGCAACAAAGAAATACTCAAATAAATTAGATAAAATTTACTTAACATTTTTCAATATATTACACAACAAAATTAATTATTAAATATCAGTAATAAAACTTGTTTGAGGCACATTGCTTGTAAGGTATTTTTCATGTACATAATAGTTAGTAATACTTATATGAAGAATTAACTCTTACTTTTTCAAGATAGGTTATCTTTACCCCAAAAAATAAATACTGCTAATAAGCCAAACAAGACAGTAAACAGTAAACAGCCCCGTTATCTCCAACAACATATCGACAACAACATAACAAGCCAATTTATCACATAAACATGTTGATGAAGTTTCACTTAGCTGTCTATTAGGCGGTTACGTTAGATTGTTTAGATTACATGCTAACTTTAGCTAATGCTAGCTACGGCTGCTGTGGGGGATTTAGCTTAATAATGATAGACGGTGAACTCTTTAGCTTGTAGAATCACCATATTCTGTGCGTTCTAGAAGTATTGACTTCTCCAGCTTAGCACTTCACATTCCTAACACTGCAGCGAGTGATGTCTGTGTGTCCGTGTCGAGTCTTGAATGCGACTGTTTCTGCTCACTATGATTCCCTCAGCCGACTTCAGCTTCTTGAGCAACGCCCCTTGGTGACGTACACTCGACTGACCAATGCTGGAACTTGATCAGCTAGTTATTTACTTACTTTCTCAGCCACAGACCCACATATAGGACTGGCCCATTCTGGTCCTACCAAAAACTTAAAATACATTTCTGAATGAGAACTGTGGATCTTGTCCCCTGTCATGTGAGGCATGTCAGTGATTTATTTATTCATGGCCAGTATAGCAGGAAAGGTCACAGCAAGAAAACATTTGCTAATGAGCAATAAACACAAAGTGGCTGATGGGAATGTCATTAGTTTTTCAGGTATTTACTCACAGACCAAAGCATTGGCTAATGGGATCAAAGTTTTTACATATCATCATCTGGCCACATGCTGGTGGAGCTAGAGGTCAGAGGATGAACGAAGTCATTAACATGTACTCTCATTGGAACTTTGATATCTTAAGTAAATCCCAATACCCGATTGTTGAGATAGTTCAGATTGGACCAAAGTGGCTGACCGTCTGACATTGCCTTTTCCTAGAGCCATGCTGCTAGTATGGCTAAAAGATCTAAGATTCAAATGTTCATTCTGTGTTCACCAAAGGAAGACGTTGTCTTACATTGTACTGCAAGTCTGCAATGCTTTGTCACATGCCAGTCAGCCTGTCATTTCTGAGATTTTTTGCTTGTGTATAAAACATGAAATGGTGTCGAAGCCATAGTCCTCGAAAGGAATTGTAACTTTAAGCAAGACTCTCACACACTCAAGAGGAGTTTCTTCAACATACACACTATATATGGTCATCTCAGTGCCCTCCTTACAGAGCAAAAACTTAGTATCTTTCTGGTTTGCATACGATCAGCATTAATTAATTGAAGTTCCATTATGCATACAAACAAGAGAAAATGGTAATTTGTCACTCTGTGTGCCTCAGTGTTCTAAAATGCCCCCTTGGGAAGTGGCATGGTTCAGAGCAGAGAAAACAAATGCAAACCCAGAGTTTGAAAGATGAGCTGCAGCCCACGCTCTCTGAGGCAATCAGATATGCCCCTCCTAATCGCTCTGCCTTTAAGCCCCGAGCTTAGCAGACTGTTGCAGACAGATACCACGCTTTTAATACAAGGTGTAGAACTAATTAATGTATTAGGCTGACACTAATATTGTGATATGGGAGTGCAACGCCAGGGTTTCTCAAACTGTCCCTTTAATAAAAGATTCACTGTTGACTTAGTTTGAAGGTTGACCCTGTGATCAAATAGTGAAGATCTGGGAAACTTTGATGAGCCAAAAACAAATTTGGGCCTAATTTGTCAGTCTGGCATCAGGACCCTTGAGTTTGTTAAAATATCCTCACTCAATCCAAAAGCAATTAAAAACAACCCATATCAACACAATGACACTCACGCTACAATTAGAACTGCCCCCGTCTCGTGTCCTATTGACTTTTACTTGTTCAGGTGCACTTTCTACAAGTCCAAAGGGATTTGAACAAAGTTTACAATACAATGACTGTGTCTGCATACAGATGATGAGTGGGAGGAGAGAATCCTGCAAGACTTCATTACTGCTGATAGATGACCATTTACTAGTGGAGGCGGTCAGTTCCTTATAACCTTATTGATATAGTGGAGCTGGGCTGAGTGGATTGGTACGTTTCCATGAGAGCACATACATTTTCTACATTTTGAATGTGCTAGTCAGCCTACAGTGTTTTTCCAATTCAGTTGTAAGTGTCAAATTATGGTTTTACGTCATTTTCATTATCATTTGTCTTTTGTAAATTGGGTTTGTAATTAAATTGCCATTTTAATTAATCAGTTTCATGTCACTTCTTTATATTATTTATTTGTGCCAGTGACTGCTTAAGCACACATGATGAAATCCAGCAAAAAAAAAAAAAGAAAAAAAATGACGCACAATGTTCCACTTAGATGCTGTTGGAACACAAGACAGCTTTTCTCCCTGTTCTCCCAACTGACTGTTTTTGTTAACATACTCGATGCTGGACAGAACAGCCCCAACCTGCACATGTAAATCCCAATATTCAACCTCCCGCTAGTGCTTCAGAGAGGACTCCTCCCTCTCAAGAAAAGTAGCGTTCTACGCCTTGCTTTGAAAATGGATGATCCTAGCTTGTAAATGTCCCCCACAGACTTCACAGACACACACACTAGCCTCCTCTGTGACATTCAGAAGCAGTTGCAAAGCCCTATCATTGTGCAGACGTTCAAAACTTGTGGTGAGTTTTCTACTTGTTATGACTTTTCTTTTCTGTACCATGGCTCTCGGCTGCCTACGGTTTGTACTGACAGGAGTTTTTGACAGCCACTGAAGGGTTAGTCAGAAAGTTGTGATGAAGGTTGTTCATTGCTGAAAAGAGACTGAGATGGAACTAAAGAAATCCTCATCCAAATCAGTGACGGCTTTGTAGAGACCAGGCTTACTTACATGGGCAGAAGCCTCTCCTTTCACTAAAGTGACTTGGCTTCAACCAAACATCAACTTAATAATATCATTAATAATAACAGTCATATTTATTGTGTGAGTTTTTAAAGCCAAAATTAAATTAAGCGGTTATGTATTTCATTTAGTGCCATCATTAAACATTTGTTGACTGAACAAATGTCTCTGATAACTTTGCTAGATGAGATAAGACCAGAACTGAATTCAGGCAGGAACACGTTTTACTTTTGCCTCACACAGTGAATGCTCTTCCCACCTAGTTGCCTCTCTTACCTTCTCATGGCTTCGCTATGTTATTAAGCTAGCTACGCTGCCAGTGGTAGAAGCGGCAGAACTGTGAGAGAAGACAGCAAGAGAAAGGGAGCAGAAGAGGTGCCGTTTATAGCCATAATTCAATGCTAATTCAACGCTTTTAAGGCGATCAATGCTTAGACCCTTCAGAGCTTTTCATTTGGCCTCAACCTACTGTATAAGCTTTAGCATGCAATCATTTCACTAAATCATACTCAAATACTGACACGGGACAATTACTTGCCTCAATATCACAGAATATGTGAGACACAGGTGGTGAATAATACATCTGAGCATTTTCCATCATTATGTAGATATGAATGGGTCGGCGATATTTAAACTCCAATTGCAAAAACAGTGAACTGAGTCTGTGGAGATTGAAACCCCCGATGTCTCCTGCCTCATGGTCAAAAGCGCCACATTAATCCTTGGTAGGCACATGATTGAAAGCAGCTCAAGAAAAAAATATCTCGCTATATATACACACTATATTGCCAAAAGTATTCACTAACCCATCCAAATCATCAAATCAGGTTCCTGTCATTTCCATGGCCACAGGTGTATAAAAGAAAGCACCTAGGCATGACTGTTTCTACAAATATTTGTGAAAGAATGAGTCACTCTCAGGAGCTCAGTGAATTCCAGCGTGGTACTGTGATAGGATTCCACATGTGCAACAAGTCCAGTCGTGAAATTTCCTCGCTCCTAAATATTCCACAGTCAACTATCAGTGGGGTTATAACAAAGTGGAAGCGATTGGGAACGACAGCAACTCAGCCAAGAACTGGTAGGCCACGTAAAATGACGGAGTCAGCGGATGCTGAGGCACATAGTGGACAGAGGTCGACAACTTTCTGCGGAGTCAATCACTACACTCCTCCAAACTTCATGTAGCCTTCAGATTATTTTAAGAGTAGTGCATAGAGCTTCATGGAATGGGTTTCAATGGTCAAGTAGCTGCATCCAAGCCATACATCAGCAAGTGTAATGCAAAGGGTCAGATGCAGTGGTGTAAAGCATGCCACCACTGGACTCCAGAGCAGTGGAGAGAGGTTCTCTGGAGGGACCAATCACGCTTCTCCTTCTGGCAATCTGATGGACGAGTCTGGGTTTGGTGGTTGCCAGGACAACGGTACATATCTAACTGCATTGGGCCACGTGTAAAGTATGGTGGAGGGGGATTATGGTGTGGGCTTGTTTTTCAGGAGCTGGGCTTGGCCCCTTAGTTCCAGTGAAAGGAACTCTGAATGCTTCAGCATACCAAGGAGATGTTGGACAATTCCAGGCTCCCAACTTTGTGGAACAGTTTGGGGACGGCCCCTTCCTGTTCCAACATGACTGTGCACCAGTGCTCAAAGCAAGGTCCATAAAGACATGGAGGAGAGAGTTCGGTGTGGATGAACTTGACTGGCCTGCACAGAGTCCTGACCTCAACCCAATAGAACACCTTTGGGATGAATTAGGGCAGAGACTGAGGGCAAGGCCTTCCCGTCCAACATCAGTGTGTGACCTCACAAATAGGCTTCTGGAAGAATGGTCAAAAATACTCATAAACACACTCCTCAACCTTGTAGAAACCCTTCACCAAAAGAGTTGAAGCTGTTATAGCTGCAAAGGGTGGACCGACGTCATATTAAACCTCATGGATTAAGAATCGGATCGTAGGTATAGCTGGACAGTGTATGAGAACAACCTGGACTGACACATTGACCATCACTATTACATCAGCGACTTTTAACAAGCACAGAAAGCCCCATACCTGAGTCAACATAGAAGGAGGACACACACGTTACCTGTTTAAACCTTTAACTGGACTTAAGAATAGGAGATGTACGGGAAGTGAGTGTGTGTGTGTGTGTGTGTGTGTGTGTGTGTGTGTGTGTTTTCCTCGGCTCAGGGGATGATACACTTGTGAGTCACTTAAGGCCATTTTCAGTTTCATCTTCCATTAATGTTCTGGTATTTGTGACCCTGACTGTATCACACCTAAAAGATTGTGTGTAGAGTGAGAGATTTCCCATTTTAGGTGAAATTCTAGTCTGGGTATCAATGTTTCATGGCACTAGGTTTTGAAAAAGTAATGAGGACACACACACACACACACACACACACACATACCTACTGTCGCTACACTGCACAGACAGCTACTGTTGCATTTACAACGATGGCAGCTGAGAGGTATGAGGTTTTGATTAAAATAAGACAATTTGTCATTGTCAGACTAAGGAGAAGAGAGAGAGAGAGGTGTTATGAAAATATCATTACATTTCTGTAGTTGTAATGAATTATTGATTTGACGTGAATCTGGGCGGTGGTGTTGTGTTTTTGTTCAACCAATTAATGCCGCTGTGGCTCCCCATAGGAAACACTTGTGTAAGCTGTGTGCAAGATAGGAGATGCTGTTGCAATATTGGTATTTGGCCCTGAACATATCTCAGTATTTTGGTTTCAATTTATTGGTTTTGCTCCGAAGGATTTATTACACTTTTAATAATAGCCTGAAAGCACAAACAGTCCCGCTACCACCGCATGTCCTGAATTAGACACAACATTCTGGAAGAATTATTTTTGTTGCTGATGGTTGCTCAGTCCCAGCAGAAATATTTGTAACAATGAAATCTACAGCATCTCCCCTTCAGGCTTAGCCCGTAACGATATGCCACAATTACATTTGTTGTTTAAGGCTTGATCAAATCTGAATTCATTGCATATAAACATTGTCGTATGTCTTTAATAAAAAAAAACATCATAGGAGACAACCAGAGATTAGAGTCCAAGATTTTGGTGTTTGAGGAGATTTATTCTGCCTTTATGTTTCAGAACTCGTCTCCAAATGTTTCCAGTGTTGTCTGTGCTACCTTATTCATATTTGATTTGTGTAGTGTGCACTGTTTGTGAATAGAGTTGAGGTAAGTGGGAGCAAAGGATGAAGAACTTAACATAAAAGATAGCGGTACCTGCCAAGTAACATTATGCAAGTATTTTGTTCTTTTACTAAACTCATGTGTATTAATGATCAGTATACTTGTGTTAAACGCTTTAATAAGGCAGGACCTGCAACCTGCTGTCAGGGGGTTCATGTCTAGCTCACAATGGTCTGGACGACATCTCATAAAAACTGCACAAGTAGATGAAATAAATTCGGTCTTTCAGGTCTGGAGTGTTTATACACTTGATAAGAGTCTGTCTTCGTCTTAATCATATTCAGCATATGATGTTTATATAGGAAAGTAACCCAGCTATTCATATCCCTGATCATTTGATAATAGCATTATACAAGTCTCTGATCATCTGCTGTCTTAAACCCTATGAAACTCAGATATTTTACTTCAGTAAAAGTACCACTACCATTCCCTTCTGGATTTGACTTTGTATTGACAGAAATATAGGATGAGTGTTACACATGACACTCTGTGTATCAGGCTTTAACCTATATAAACATGTAGACCCTTAAAACAATGTGAGTCACTGATCATTTTGTATGTGAATAATTCCTTTCAATGGCTTTTTATGAAATTAAGAAAAGTCCAGTTGAGTCAGTCAACTTCAATCAGCCTCTATACACTAATGCAACAACCCATTCACTGCAACATACATATATCCAACGCACCCATTCAGTTATGGTGTACTGGAGCCATTAAAGCTCTGCAGACTCAGCTGAAAACTTGGCTGCCCACCTCCACCCCAGCATCCACCTGTAGGCAATGAGTCTACGTCTTCTGAGGGAGGAGTTTAGTATCGTCGCTCCTTACTCCCTGCTCTGCTTGGCGCTCCCTTGCACCGGTGAGGTTAGAGCCTCGACGCCAAACATCAATGCTCATCTACATCCACCTAATAATCAATTTAAACTATATTTCAATGTGAACATACACGTTGAATGGTAAATGGACCTGCTTCTATTTTTCTAGTCTTTTATGCAGAGGCCACCATGCATGGTGCCGCCTGCAATGTAATGTAACTCCATCATGCACAGCCTTCAAGGGCAATGGGGTTAAGAATCTTGTCTTGGAGAAGCCAGGAGTCGGACCACCGATCGCTATACCCCTGAGCCACAGCCTAGCTTTGGGGGTATCGTAAAGCTGTTCATTTTCAACCACATTTAGCCCAGTTTTAACCTTGAGATATAGAAATGTTTGATCCAACGAATCACCAAGTCACTGCTCACTGGGTGACACTTTGTTGTGACTACTGTCAGGAAGGTGGGCATGTAAAATATGTAACCTGCTGACTGGAAGTTTTTAATGAGACACGGTCCTATTTTCTGTCTGTATCTTCAGCACAAATCTTTGGCAACTCTCACTACTCTGGGTTTAGTTTAGAAAATAAACGGTTGCAGATCAGGTTCCGGAAATATTTGGATGTTCAGGTCTGAGCTATTCTCTACTAAATTAGTCAAATAAAACTGATTTCTCTTTTGTTGTATTTTATTAAATTTGCGCACTTGTTTGACTGGTTGTATTCAATATTGGCAAGGTTATTAAAAAACAAAAAAAACATAGCTCAATAGTGAATATTCTCATTTTCAGATGCTAATGTTACTCACCCCATTGACAGGATAGGTCTTCCAGTCCAGTTCTCCAAGCACTGTCGTAGTGTCCAACAGAACCACTAGAGACAGAGCAAAAGAAAGTCATGTAAAATGAAAAAAAAAAAAGTTAGGAGAATGACAGTATAAGCACAACGAGTGACAGGAGCGTGCAGGGAGGGGAAGAGAGAGAGAGAGAGAGTGTGGGAGAGCTCGGACAGTGAATTTAAAAAGAAGAGAAATGGAGGCGACAAAATAGGAAGAGGGTAGATAATAGTTATCAAGCTGTCAAAGAGGAACTGACAGAGCTGTAACGTCCTTATCAGATTCAACCACCTATGAAATAACAGCTCTTTGGAAAGTCCAGGACAACACCAACACTAACACAGACCCACCCGCCATCTGGGTGTCTGGAAGATGAGTACTCTCCTACTCAGAGGTCAGACGTTTTCTATGCTTCATGACACCAAAGATAATTCAAAGATGAATAAAGGGGAAAGGCAGGAGGACTGTGGGAACTAAAACAAAAATATTACTTCATCAAAACTAATTTAAGACAAATACAGCCAATCTTTATGAATGGCAACAACCCTTTCATTAATAACATCATAATAGGGCTGCACAATTAATCGAATTTTAATCACGATCACGATTTTGGCTGCCACGATTAAATTAAGTTGATCGTCGGCGATTTTCTCAACCCAATAGTCAGCCGACCACCAGGGGGCGACCGAAAGGTTAGGGCTTCAGTAAGCTGCCTAAACGGCAAGCGAGCGAACCCTGCAGCAGCGGCAGCCTCAAATGATATAAAGGTACAGACACACCAACTCCGGCAACGGACGTCAAATCAACGGATCCCATTCCTATGTAGAGCAGGAGCTCCGCATGATGGATACGGCACGTCGAATTGGCGGCCCTGTCGCCGTATGTGAATTTGCATAAAGTTCGATAGATTGAACTTTATGCAAATGACGTCCGTCCAACGCAATGCCGCCGGCTCCAGAAACTTCGTTCAAACTATCAAACTAGGCAGTGTTGATCAAATATGAATCCAGATTATGTTACTGCACTACACATTTCCTCAAATGTTTTCAGAAACATGCTTTAGCGTGTAGTTTAACTGTAAAATGAGATCGTTTGTGGCCCGGCCGCCATGTTGGAAACGGCAGAGCGAAACTCAAGTCCCGCCCACTTCCCAGGACGTCTATCCAATTGATCCAACTTGAACACAGAAGCGCCCACTCGCCAGTGCGTTCGACCATCCGTTCCGTCCGTATCCGTCGCTGCCGGAGTTGGTGTGTCTGTACCATAACAGTGTGAGAGCGGGTGTGAGACGCATGAGAGTGTGAGACGCGATGTCGGGAGCAGCATCTGGAGGTGAGGAGCAGCTTGTGCCTCGTAAGGGCTCCACTTCCATTGTGTGTCTGCATAGGCTTCATTTTTTTCATTTGTTTGCACTTTATGATTGCACTTTGCAATGGCATATTTAATTTTATTTTATTATTTATAATTTATGATTATTTTAAGTTTCAATGTGAAGATTTGTCCACATAATGTTTCTTAAAAAAAGTGCAATAAAAAGACATGTTTTACCGAACATAATGAATAATCGTGACTAATAATCGTGATTATAATATTGATCAAAATAATCGTGATTATCATTTTGGCCATAATCGTGCATCATAATTAGTTAAACTAAAACTAAACTAAATGTAATGTTCCCCATTGAGCCAGTTGATATAATTGTGTCCCCTGAAACAGCCCAGCATTGCTTAATTATCAATCCAACTGCTTTTCTTGGCGAGACAGGCCCGGTTGAGATTAGGCATTAGGGTCAGAGCAGCCTACCAGTCAGGGTATAGGACCTGAACAAACCCGGTTATCATCTGCTTGCGTGAGCATGGACACCTGACCATCATAGCGCTTGAATGTTACCAAGAAGAGCAGTGGGGGTTGTATTAGCACCCATATTGGATGGTTCTTCACAATTGAGGTCCAGTTCCAATGACCAACACAGGAAGTAGTGTGCCCTATAGCTAGGCAATAAGTATCGGTGTGGAGGTTGAGACGGTGGCCAGCGAGTGGATTTCACATTTAAACTCTGTCGTTTGATTATCTATAAATTTGATCGTACCCTAAACTTAGCCATGTGTTTTAGTTGCCTGACTCACTCTACCATACTTCACTTCTTTGCCATAACATTTCTCTAACCGTACCATACCATATTTGATATGCAGAGATATTCTGGAACCCAATGACTTAACAAAACGTCAACATTTAAAAAGTGATGCATGTGATGCCACGTGATGCATGTGATGATCTTGCCCTCAGCATTCTGAAAATGCAGAAATCCCCGAAAGTAAACCAACTTGTGGCATTCACAAGGAGGATGGATCGACAGACCGAGGTGGACGGATGGATCTGTCGTGGTTTGGAGAGCAGGAGAAGGACCCAAATGCAGATACAGCTGCAGGCTGCAGTCAAATGATTTAATAAGCAAACAGCTGACAAGCAATAACTCCAAGGTCAGGATGACGACAAAGACTAGCTGACGAAATAGAAGAGGAGTGCAGAGACTAAACACACCAGGAAAGGGGGGAGGTAACGAGGGAAAGGCAGAAAGTAAAACAAGACAAGACATCCTATGATGACCTCAAACTAACTTCAACCATTTGTTGCATTTTGGGTTCAGTGTGTTCACGTCTGTCTGCCTTATGTCCAATCCAGACTGCACAATATCAGACAGTGGCATCGCTCGATTTATCCGCTGTTGTGAAAGGGAAAAATAACCATCACCATCCCTTTGTGCCTCAAAAGGCATCACCTCCAGTGATTAGTCCAGGTCCAATGTTTGGTCTCCCATGTCTCTCAGCCAAGCCATACCAAGAATGTATAACTCTAATAGCTAATCTGACAGTCATCATTTCAAAAATTTAATCTAATTAAATGTTTAGCAATGTTTACATGTGAGTCTTCTTTGTGTACATCCGCAACCAAATTATGTACATACAAGTGTGACAACCTAAAGCTGTCTGCACGCCGGTCACGGCTCAGGCATGAAGAGAGCCATTATCTGGCCCTGGTTAAGCCCCCGGAGCCAATTTTATATGATGAATGTGCAATTTCCTTTGTCTCCACACAGCCAGTTAATTACAATCTCTATCAATAAAGTGCGTCCCACTTCAGCGGTCGACACTACAGACCAAAGAGTCATATCTTCAGACGACCTATCACTCCTGACTTTGCCAAATGTGGACTAATTTAATGGGGTTGCTTCTGTTTTGAGAGTATTTACAGAGACTTCATTTAGCCTTGATCTCCTTGCTGGTAATTAAGGAAGGCTGTATTATAATATCCTTGCTTCTGTTCAAAAGGATGACATAGAGAGAGGGAGAGACCGAGACAGAGAGAGAGAGAGAGAGAGAAAGAACAAAATGACAAAAACATTTTTTATAATCATGAGTGATTTTCCATACCATGTTTGACAGCAGCAAACTTTCGCCAACAACTCCCTTCATTGTCTGTCTGCCTCACACACACACACACACACGCACACACACGCACACACACACACACACACACAGTAGTCATAAAATAATTAAATTCCTGCAACTGTATTTAGAGCCAGGATATAATAGATGACCCAAACTATAGGACTGAATTTGATACATAGATTTGCTCACCTCAAAGCAAAAGCACACACACACACACACACACACACACACACACACACACACACACACACACAGCACACACAGATATGCCCATGGTTATGTATCAGGAGGACAAATCACATTACTCTTGTCTGTGTCTGGAAGCATAAGAATCTGTAAGTGTCCTTTCTAAAGGACAACAGGAAAACATTTTAGAATATAAGGTGGGCACAAATAATCTATAGCAGTAAATCACCACAGTTTCTCTGATGATATCTCCGTGATGCACTTGATACAGTGATACTGCTGGGTGAGGTGTTCAGTACGTCCATGGACAAATGTTGAACTCTGATTCCTGAAGCTGTGCTGAGTGTTTTCGGTTGCTTTCGGCATTGGAGCTCCCATCACTAAACCTGCGCTGTCAGCTCAGCCGGGTTACAACCCGGTTAACGGCTCATTGAAACACAGGAACAGTCACTATGTGGTAACTCTGCTGCAGGTTGTTAGATGGTTGCTGAGCTGATAGGCTTAACAACAGTGGGCTTGGTTATGCACCAACCTGAACAAAACATTTGGGGATGTATCCATTTTCCCACCCAACCCTCTGAAACCTAATAGGCCAATTCTTTAAGTGTCAAATTATTCCTTTAAGAAAAGGTTTTAGATTGACAGTTTAATATATGTGTACTATTATATTTCATTGGCCTATGATTCCCACCACTGTTAGTAAATACAACATATCTTGTTTTCCAGTGTCAACTGATTTGGCACATGTGTGATTTGAAAAGCTTTAGCTACCCACTGTACATTCACAACCTTTTCAGAAAGTGATGCATATGTCTGGGTGACAACTGTCTAAATCCTTGAGCAGAAGGGGAAATGTTGGCTATATATTGCAAGTGGCTCATGGACACTCAAAAGCTCGACATTAAATTAGAATCCTCAATTATTTAAGTATTTGGCTGAGGATAGTCAAGTGGACAAGCACTTGGCTGAGATCCCTCAGTGAGACAGGCATTTTTTTAAGGGCCCTTGTCTTTTTGCAGTTTCCAGGATGTGGTTTCAGAAAGCCACTGGGAGAGGAGGAATCATTATTTTCTATATGAGATGATAATAAAAGTCGACGGTATCTAATTCAGCTGATCGTGAATTGTATTAAAAGGAGGAAGACAATGCGGCATCTACCTCAATGATGCTGCTGTGTTGGGATGAATAGTTAAAGAGATGTCAGACCCCTCTATTTAAAATGCACACCAGATAACAAAGACATGTTAAAGTATTTAGTAGAGCGAGAAGAAAATTTACCGATGTCAGTTTTGTTAACGGATTAATGCGTGAGCTATTAAGTGAGAGAAAAGACCAACTAATGCTTCTCTTGCTTGTGAAATACTCAATTAACCTTTCACTAAGCCCCTCCCCCTAACAGCGATTGTCCAATCATAGCTTAGCGACTGTAAAAAGGTGTTTACACTCCAATCAACGAGATAGCTTCAGACACATTGGTTGTTCTTTTCTCTTAACACGTTAAAATTGAAATCATTCTCTTTGAACATACAAACAACAAAGCAAAGCGCCCTCACAGTTTGTGTTAAAGATAAAAGAAAGAACTGCAGCTTCCTTGCCAATGCAACTTCTTTACTTCCATGGATTCTGTGAGGTGAATGTCCAACCAGCGAGGATGTTGACATGGAGCTTTTAGTACGACCATGAATGGTCACCTTTTACGGAGCTGAGACAATAGTCAGTTTTAGGAAATCACATAGAAAAGAAATGTACTATTATATTTGACATAATATATACCAAATAACTTTAACTTGGCCACAAACAGCTAAATGACCAATAACTATCCTGTTATATAAAAACTGCCTCTCATCGCTGGCAATCTCCCACAGTCTGAGAGGACAAACACAAGTGATTCAAGTTCATTAGAAATCTCACTGAGATAAACTGCACCGGCTGACATTAGCTTGTTCTCGCTATATTTTAAACTCCTCACGTTGTCGTTTTTTTCTTTTCTTTTTTTTTTTCAAGCTTCCCCCTTTGTGCATCCCCTCCCCTTCAAGCCTGTCACCACCACAGGCAGACAGGCATCCTATTGGGAAAACTGAACACACACACACACACACACACACAGAGAGAAAAATGAAGTGAAGGAGACTCTGACATTTGGCTAGTGAAATGTGCATCCTAAATATTAAACATTCAGAAAGGAATATTTAACTGACCTCTGCAAATGTGCAAAGTGGAAGATGTCAAGAACAGATTACATTATGGCAACCATTTACCCATGTGACCTATGAGTCAGGCGAGATGCAATCATTAAGTCCTGTGTTTCGCATATGCAACTGCATAACACTGCTAAACTGAGTGGAGATGGATTTTGAAAAGTGGGATATTATATATATATAACTTTATCTAATGCATAGTACATATGTGATGTGCAAATGTAACTATAACACTGTGACTGTGAGGAAGCTGCTTGGGGCTGTATGGGCCAAAAATCTGTTATCCATGAATGTCTGAACTCATCATAGAGGCAGAAATTGGCAACTCAAAGTATCAGTATAGTTGACAGTGCATGCCAGAGTCTGCCAATTACTGTGACACTCCGTGGTGCCTATAGCTGTTGCAATGTTTCTGTGCATTCAGATTTTGGAGGTGTAATGTCATATTTCCATCCATCATTTGGCTGATGTAGCAGCACACAGCACCTATAGGTATTTTAGTGTTTATTTCAGAGTATTCAAATTCAGAGAAAAGCTATGGCTGTTGATGGTTATTGTTATTTTTATTGTCATATGGGCCAAATTGTCATCTTATGGGTGTATATTGATCGGATTGTAGCGGTAGCTTTCACTTGTCATAGAGGAAGTAAGCAAGTTGCTTGACCGGATGTTTGCTGTTGCTATGACAACAAGTGCAAGCTACTGCTAGCATCTTAGCCCAACCACCCGAACAATAAACTCCCATAAGATGACAATTTGGCCCATATAAAAGATACCAACTATAACCATCAACAGCCATCACCCTAATGCTTTGTCACGCGTTGGGATGTATTAATTAGAAAAATAAATGCGTACATTCATGGGAAGTTAGCTAGCATAGATACCGGTTGTTAAAATTAATTAAGTAGCATATCTGCGACTTTATACACTAGCAAATTTGCTACTTTATAAACTCAGAAAATGTGCAACTATTTTCTCGAAATATTGCCCACCTATCTGGGCTCCTGTTTTTTCTTTTCTTTTTTTCTTACAGAGGCCATAATACGCGTCGTACATTCCAGCCATATCATCTGTTTCTGAAACAGCTGCAGTACCTCCCCCAGCTTTCTGCTGATATGCTGGTCAGGGGGGTTTCTGTGAAGTCTACCTGACATGTAGTGGATAAAAGGCCTCTTTGAGGACAATAAAGCTCTGTTCAATAAAAACGCCTTATCAAGTCTATTACTTTACAGGCCAGAATTCAAGGACTGAGCTTGGAGCTTGTTGGACCTCTGGCTGACACACAAACCCCAAGCCTGCTGTTTGACTTACTAATACTGACAACAGCCAACATATTTACATTTTTGTAATGGCTATAAATGTGTATTTTTTTTTTTTTAACATTTTTGTTGCATGAATTGAGATCCAGCTAAAAGAGACATATTTTGGTTTAATCAGCATATTGATGGTTTTTACATGCATGTTCAGCCATATGCATTCTTTGTAAAATCCTGACCTATCTATTTTGAGACAGTAGCAGTACTCAAGTAACTGCAGTATTAATGCTGCCATGTTCAGTCTTTCAGAGCTGTACAGTATCAGTGATCAGGACAACAGATACATGTGACTGAAACCAAGACAACATTTTGAGGCTGTACATTGAAATTAACGTGTTCAGAGCTGGATTTGTCTATTTCAACAGAGGGACTGGAAAACAGAACTGCCATGTTTAGTCTTATGAATAAATGGTTTGAATGTGTTTTTGTTGTTGTTTGACAAATTCCAGATGGACCATGACATGTCCTGCTAAAACATATAGAATCATGGTTCAAACCACAAGTTGACATTGGAGGGAAATGAAAAAAAAGGTTGAACTCTACTGCTCATCATGGCACCAACGGATCAGAGGAGGCATTTTAAATTAGCTCACGCTGTGGAAAGTATTTAACATGTGAAACGGATACAGTTGCAGACTAATTGAGAATTGACTGCAAAAAACAGTTACATTGTGTGAGTCAGAGTGCTTGTGCGTATTGGAAAGGGGAGAGGATCAGTCATTTACTGTTAGAAAAATACTTTAAAATGGTCAAATGTGGTGCATTTATCCTTGTTGCCAATGTTTATCCTCACCTTGGTTCGTGGTTCCCGGGTCCGACAGAATACTTCTGAGCAAGAAGAAAAACACCGAGTATTTCCCAGCGGAGCACATCGTCGAGTCAGACACGAGTACGCTCTGAACTAAAACGCTGCACACACTCCGAAACAGATCCTCAAAATGAAAAGGCAAGAAGGTTGCATGTACGAGGCAACTGAAATCTTCCAAGTATCCGGACTCAGAGGGTCACTCTCGGATCCGCACGAGTTCTTTGATTATTGTTCAGCCATCCCGAGCCCCTCCACGTGGACGCGGACAAACAGACGATGCGAACGGCCAGCCATTGCGCACAAAAAAACCCTCGACGTCTCGAGCTGTAGCAAGTTCAAATTATATATAAATATATAAATAAATGGATGAGGAGTTGTCTGGAACCACGGACAGGTTGGCAGGTTCCTGACTATCCCAAAAGTGTCCAAAAGCGAACTTCCAGGGCGGATATATGTGGTAAAGTCATTTCATGTTTTTTGTCCCAAAACGAGCGAGAGAGGGAGGGAGGGGGGGGAGAGAAAAGGGAAAATCCCAGACTTCTCGCCGCACTTTCAGCCTGTGCATCCCTCACTGTATCACTGCTTGCATCTCTCTCTCTCTCTCTCTCTCTCTCTCTCCCCCCCCCCCCCCCCCACCAGGATAGCAGGGATGCTCTGGCGTAAGCGGAGCAGCCAATCTTCACAGCACAAGTCAATGCGCGCATTTCTAACTTGGTCTTTGTGACATTTCGAACTTGGCACCATGTAAAACGCACCTCCGCCAGGCGGACTGTGTGGGCTTCTCTGTTATCGATTCGTGGGGAGACACTGGGGAGATGAGAGGAAATATGAAGCCATTATTGAAGTCAGTGTGTCCCGTCTGTGCCACGATGTAGGTTATAAGGCTATACCTGCATGGGACTATGATGTGGGAATAGTAATGCGTCTGGGCCAGGATGTATTTATGGTGGCAGGGGAGGAAGGCGAGCAGGCAAATAGAGTTTAAGCACATGTGGGATGTGGACATGCACACCGATCCCCTTGGTTTTTGTTAGTGAACCTATAAAGCAACACTTTGCAGCCCGTTCATAGCCTACTTTAGTGTTAGGGGTAGGGTTAGCTACCATAAAAGCAACACACTGCACATGATGTGATGCATGGGATTCCATCAGCAGCAACAGCTTGTTGTTTGAAAAACAGGAAAAGCAACTGAAAATTGCATAGTCATCATATATCAGTGTCATGTTGAATATTCTATTATGATAAAACTCACTCCGCACTTTTACACCATAACTGAGCTTTGGTTAAAGCTGACGAATGGCCTGAGCTTCAATCTGTAGCACAGTAGTGGAGATGATTGTTATTAGTCCACAGGGAGACGTGTAATGACCATTTTGCCTTTGGAATCACAGCTCGGCTGTTGGAGGATGAAGGTGTTACCTCGACTCATCTCACTCACAGTCAGCTCAAGTAATAACCGGCTCCAATGACAATGGAATTGCAGCATTTAGGTATGGCATTCAGTTTGAAACAGTTTAAATGTTTATGTCATGGTAAAACATTTCCTAAAAGTCAGTCTGTTTCTGGGGGTCTCCTATATGCAAAGCTTTGACTTCATTGCCTTCTTAGTTGTGTGTTCTGCATTCTCCTCCGACCATAGGCCATATAAAATATGGACATAGTCACCTCAACGTCAGTCATATGTTTCTGAAGAGCTGTTTTGAAGCTCAAAGTGAGTAACCATCTTGGTGGTGATGACTCAACCTAACCTAGCTAACTAAATTGGCAAAGAGGTGGATCGTTACTGGAGCTGAGACTTACTTCATATTGCTTTTTTGTTTGCAGGAAGGCAACTTATCACACATGATGTGACGCACATGATTCTATCCGCAGCATGTTGTTTGGAGAAAAACTCAAACGACAAAAGAAACAACAGGAAAATCAAGCTAACTCTAAAAATGGGCCAAGAGGTGGATAGTGGCTAGAGCAGAACAGACAACAGACGGCACACACCTGTCATTCTTAGCGGCCTCGATTATGCCCAACTTCAAGTGTCTGGGAATGTAACAGGGATATTAGTTATAGAGACCAAAATTGACCCAAACTTGATTTCTGGGCATTTTAACATGAGGGTCTATGGGGGTCGACCAGGCAGCAACCTCTGGTTCCTGAAAAGTGAAGCCAAGGCAGAAGTGCCTTTAACTTGCATTCTCTCTACTGGCCATCAGGGGGTGACTCCTCTGATACAAAAAAAGAAGTCTGTTGGCATAGAAGTGATTATGACCCTACTTCTCACTTAATTTATTGTCTTTGTAAACATGAATTCATGGTCATAAATTTCTGTTGTCTCAAGTCTTCTTCAATAGAGTATGATGTCCAATTATGGTTCAGTAAAATAGATGACAATACAGGGTATGCTTAAGGGCGTGGTTATCTTGTGCTTTACAGGTTGCTACCACAGCAATGATAACGTGGCCTCACTAGCATTGCTACCAATCCAATTAGCTACTAAGATGATTTTAACACAACCTTGAATTATGAAGCTAACTTTGATTCATCCAGGTGAGTTAAGGTTGCTGCTTGGGGTACCGTTCTGCCACGTCTATTCATGACATCCACCAGTTACTCCAAATCTCCAGTCCAAATATGGTCATTTATGTTCACCGGTTACAAAAAAAGGCTGACGGTCAAAATCGAATATTGGAACAGCCAGGGTTCATTTCCGAGCACCATAGATTGTCACATGCCTTTTACCCAGGTTGTGAATCATTTCAAAAAGTAATTTTTGAGTGTGCAAAAGTTATTTAAAAAAATAATGTTGATGTTTACCTGAGTCCTGATTTCTCAGAAGGCCTCTTTTTTTGGAAGCTTGACAGTCTCAAACAACGCTGTACACTAAAGTCAATAAAAGTATTGTTTTAGTTTCCAGGCTAATATACAGATATAGACAAGGGTTATGATTTTTTAGTAAAAACAATATATTTTAATAAGGTATCCACTTCACCTGGGGCCCCAAAAACGTTTTAAAATGAAGGCTGGCCCATTCAATGAAGGGAACATCTCTTTTCTCAGTGCACCTCAGTGGGCCCCTAACTCAGTTTTTCAGCACCATGGACAGCAACGCCAGACTGCAGAAGAGTGTGCCTCTGGGATTCTTTTTTTTAAAACATATTTGTTTAAAAACAAACTCTTTAAATTATGAGTCTTTGTTTGCAATCTGTATAGCACAGACAGTATATTAGTCAACTCTCTACATCCAAATTGTTAATTTAGCAAACTAAATCAGACTATTCTGACTTCCATTCCCCTGTCAGTATTTCCACTCTGCTAAAATTGGCAGGATATGACAAAGACAAAAAGTTGGAATTGATTTTGGATTGTGTTCTCGCATTATAGTGTTTAAAATGTACATTATAAGACTACATAATAACTGAAAATTACTATGTTCTTCCAATAAATTTAGTCAGAAAATGTTCAGAATGCAGCTGATCCCCTCGTTGTGTATTTATGTGTTTTTGTTTTCCTCTTGTCTTCCTCTCTGCTGTAGCCTCCCTTTCTACCTGCTGTTTCAGAGACTCTGGGCATGTGGCTATTGATTCTAATGCTAATGTGTGGAATAAAAAAGACGATAACTCACTGTTATAGGACTGCAATAATAAATCGGTGGAGTACTTTTTAAGGAGATTTCAAAATCTCATTAATATGTTTCCATGAAACACACTGAGTGCATTTGTGCTCCCCGTGAATTAATCATTCCTCTTTTGAACAATAAAGACCTACCTCGTCATGTACAAGAACATGTCAGCTATCAGTAAGATTGCCATTTGCCCAACATGTTCATTCTTCAAAGAAGATAAACCATTTTGATGTGAACTACAATATATCAAGTACCATCACTCAAAAGACAAAGCTTGTGTGTTTTTAAACCCCTCTTATGTTAATTATCAAACGACCACCATAGGTGCTCCTAAAAGGGGTTTGGACTTTTGTATTGTTTCTGCTGCACATCTGCTGCACATTGTAACATTCTGGATCTGTGTCTAGAAATGTCAAGACAATCAGGCATTCTAATATTCTTAGGGTATTTATTAGTCTAGGTGCTGGGATTTCTGTTAGCTTTCTTAGTTGTCTTGTGTAATTCATTCATGTTTAGTCTGTTTCCTGTTTTATTTTGTAGATTCACTCCTCATGTTTGAAGTTTTGTTTTATCTGGCTTTGTGTGCTTCTTCCTCATTGATTATCCACACCTGCCCTCAATTACTCACCTGCCTCAGATTGTCTATCTGTTTTATTCTCCCTTGTTTTCCCTGTTCCCCTGAAACAGTCTTTGTTCATCACTGTGTGTTCTTGCTGTGTTAGTTTTTTTTTTTATTTAAAATTTTTGCTTTGTCAACTATGCCTTCTCCTGTGTATGACCACCAGCTTCCAGTAAAGACTGAGCCTTTTTGGACATACCTTGGACGTGTCCTGTATCCGCTGCATAAATCCCTGAACCACATTTGGCTCCTTGCTAATCTGCAAGTGTTGTTTAGCTCTCTCAACCTTTCCCATGCTGGACATGGTCCTCTTGTTCCGATAGGAGCTTTCTTTTAAAAGTATCGTACATCCATCCATCCATTGTCTACCGCTTATCCTGCATTCAGGGGGGGCTGGAGCCAATCCCAGCTGTCATTGGGCGAAGGCAGGGTTCACCTGGACAGGACGCCAGTCTATCACAGGGCTAACATGTAGAGACAAACAACCATTCACGCTCACATCCACACCTACGGGCAATTTAGAGTCATCAATTAACCTATCCCCATCCTGCATGTCTTTGGACTGTGGGAGGAAGCCGGAGAACCCGGAGAGAACCCAAGCTTACACGGGGAGAACATGCAAACTCCACACAGAAGGAACCGGGGGCCGACCCGGGGATCGAACCCGGGATCCTCTCGCTGTGAGGCGAGAGTGCTACCCACTACACCACCGTGCAGCCCAAGTATCGTACAACCAATTAAAATCCAAAATCACTGCAGTGCATCTGGGCAAGAGTGTCGAATGAGTTATTGTAAATAAATAACACGATAGCTCTTGGCTGTGCGGCAGGTGTTTTTGAACATCCAGTAATGGTTAGTACTGGATATGTGCAAATAATCGTGGAAGGTGATCTATGATCTATAATGCAAACAGGTGTCTTTGGATTCCTGCTGAGGGGAGAAGGTTAAGTTCCACAGCAGCTGCATTATGTGTGGACTCCCCACCAATTATTTTAATGAATGATGGTGTGTGAAGGTCTTTGGCCTGCGCTGTCTATCAATCAATTTATGGAATTACTGTGTATTTGTCGTAGCAAAGAGCTGCGACAAAAGAAAAACATGAAGGTGAATAATTAACCCAGGGATATTTATCTAAATTAAAAGTAGTTTGAATCTTTTCAATGTACTGTTTGTGTACTGGTGCTTTTTCTTTTTGAAATGTGTGAGAGGATGAAGTTGTCACAATACATTATCTAATGGTCGTAAAAAAATACTTGAAATGATCTCACAGCAAATGAGCATAAGTGAACTGAAGGATAGCTGCACACTGGGGACTTGAACGGCATTTCAAACATTTCATTTGTGAATATAAATGTGAAGGCCTAATTTAATTGAATCCACAATTTGATTTTGAGAAATGATCAAAATGTGTTTTTACATTATCTGTGAGATAAATCGTACATGTTTAAATCTTTACACCTCAGTTATCAATACATGCTGCAAATCAGCTTAATGTTACAATTACAAAAGTGCTGTTGGCACAGAAAACTAAACTGGGATAAAGCCACAGATAAAAAGCAACTGTCCTGAGACACAACAGATATATAGAGAGCAAAGGCTCATGCTCTTTTCACAACCAGCAATATCTCAGCACTGCTGGATCGATTTTTCTCTTTTTCATGTAGCTAACAATCACTTTAAATCTTCATAACACATTCAATTCTTGTGAAATGAAAACTGACACATCTCGTTACTCCACATACTGAAACACAGATGCTGCCCTGTGTAATGAAGACTAAAGACATATTCCAGCTCCCTGAAAGTCACTGTAGTTCTTTACCATACGCTTTAGATGGAAACAATTACAACATATGCAATCGTATGAAAGTGTTTGGTGATGATGCAAATAGAAAGATCAGTATGTTTAAATATCATTAAAAAATGAATTGATTATGTTGGGAGAATGAATATCGGTACCAAGCTGTGAAGATATTTCACTCTGTCCGGTAATAATGGAGTATTCATGCTCTGTTAGCATGAATACAAAACTGAGCGCAGCACAGTGAAGAGCAGATAAAACAGGTCGCTTTTTAAAGTAGTAGATATGTGCTTTGGAATTGTTGTACAAATACAAAATAAAGAGATTAGAAAAGAGAAGAAAAGTGAAATTGTGTAACGTTCCTTTAAAGTTGCAAAGTGAGCAGAGTGGAAATGAATAGAGCAGTTCTACCAGTGAGAAGTATTTGAAGATGCTGGGAATCTGTGAAAGAATAAACCCTCATTAGTCCTCGATAGGGATTATCACTCTTCAGCTGCAGACTGACTGGAACCGTAAAGAGCTTTAGAGCATCATTTCCTGCAATCCATTTATACATCTCCTCTGTTGTAGGACACCACACATTGTGCTGCCTGATTATTCCTGATTTGGTCTGCCTGTCCGTCTACATCTTTATTTGTCCTCCACATTTAGAGCACCCATCCCTCTTCTCCCTATCTGCTCTTTTGCCTCCTTTCTGTCCTGTCGCACACTTCATCCCCTCTCCTCTCTGCATGTCGTTTTCTCTCTTCCCTCAGCCTCAACCTTGTTGTTCATTCCCTCGGCCTCCCTCAACATCTCCGCCTTTTCTTCCCTTTCTCCTCTTTCTCTTCACCAACAACCCATTCCTTTCCTTCAGATCTTCTGCTGCAGCACCGAGCCACCTACCCACGCACTTTTTTTTACCTCCATCCATCTCATTCTGTTATATCTGACCCCTCTCTCTCTCTCTCTCTCTCTCTCTCTCTCTCTCTCTCATCCTCTCTCCCTTCCTCCCATCTCTCTGTCTCTGTGTGAATATTTCATGATTTGGTGGCACAGTGCTGAGGTGAGGAGCCTTCCTCTGTCTAGAGCTTGCACAGCACAAATATTTACTCTCTGAGCTGATCTTAGTTCAGTGTTAAGACAGAGTAACTGTGTGTGTCTGTGTATGTGTGTGTGTTGTGCGTGTCTGTGTGTGTGTGTGTGTGTGTGTGTGTGTGTGTGTGTGTGTGTGTGTGTGTTAGTAAGTAACAGTGATTACATGTGGCATGGGCCCCAGAGGGGAAAAGAGGTCTTTGGTCTCTTCCTACATTGATGTTAGTGCTCCATTGCACACTCTCTGAACTCTTCTAAGACGGAGGGATGGATGGACGGATGGACGGACAGACAGACAGACAGACAGACAGACAGACAGACAGACAGACAGACGGATAGATAGATAGATAGATAGATAGATAGATAGATAGATAGATAGATAGATAGATAGATAGATAGATAGATAGATAGATAGATAGATAGATAGAAATTAAAAAGAAGGCAACAGCAGAAAATGTGGAAAAGAGAGAGAGAGGACACTCACAGTGTCTGCATTGACAAATGTCTGTTCTGTTTTGTCTGACGAGAATGGAGCTCAATTACAGGTCTGGAGGAACATCAAAACACAATTAAGGGCTGATGTGGAACTGGTCATGCAGAAGAGTGAGGACAGGGAAGAAGAGGAAGAAGAAGAAGAAGAAGAAGAAGAAGAAGAAGAAGAAGAAGAAGAAGAAGAAGAAGAAGAAGAAGAAGAAGAAGAAGAAGGCAAGGCAATTGTATTGTATAGCACCTTTCAACAACAGGGCAATTCAAAGTGCTTTACATAAAACATTTACATAAAACATTAAAAGCCATTAAAATAAAATTAAAAATTACAAAATGAATAAAAAACAAGAATATCATGAAATAATGTTGACTGAAAGGCAACGGCAAACAGAAAAGTCTCATAAGGATGAGAGGTCAGTACAGAGTGAATGACAAGGAAGTGAGATATTCGAGAAGCAGACAGAGAAAAACAGAAACATAATAGCATGTCACTGACTATGATTTGTGGTGAAGTGGTAAAAGGATTTGACAGAAAAATAGAAAGAGTTATTTAGAAGATGTGAATTAGAGGGAACTCTTTAGGTTGAGCTTGTTAATGACCGGCACTGTTCATCACATGAATACTCATTTCTTGTGTACAATGAATTATAATGCATTTAGAGAGGCTAATTTAACTTTCAGCTAAGTGGTTCTGAAACTTACTTGCATTCATTTGTTTGAAGTGTGGAGACACGACCATCAATTCCTAACAGATTTTGAGGTTTTTTAGAGACCAGTCCCTGTGGCGATTGCCCAGTCCAACACTTTGGTCTAATGACATTGACAGGTGTAATTTGTATTTAGTTCTAATGTTAGCATGCTAACCCACTAAACGGTGATGGCAATTATAATGGTGAGCATTTAGCTCAAAACATACAGTAGCTGTGCCAATAGCCTAGACCCTAAGTGTTATTATTTACTGATGGACTTCGTTCCACTTATTCTATTATTAGTTTAACTTCTTTATAGGAGTTGGGAGGTGATTAACTTAGCTTAGCATGACGACTCATAGGGAAGTGAAATAGCTAGCCTGGCTGACCTCAGAACAGAATAGATATGATGACCAACATTTCTAAAGCTTTAAATAATTAAAAATATACATTTTCCTTTTAGAGGGCGAAGCGACAACGTCACCTCCACTTTCATTATGAGGTTGCCAGCTGTAGTACTATTGTCTCTGTTGAGAGAGCAAAAGTCAATCTGGCAACCTGCACTCAGGGGCAGTTTTAGTGATTTTGAGGCCCTGGGCAATGAACAATATGAGGCCCCCTCCCACTTAGAACAATAGATGGATAGATTTCCCAAAGGATGCAGTGTTGTCACAACAATTCACATAAACCACCAAAACACGCAGATGATAAAAGATATCATATGTGTAGGCAAAACCAGGCAGGAAACATTGTTACCCAGCTACTGCAGTCAGTATAAGACCAATATCACTGTTTGTGCATCACATATATTGTATGTATGTCATATGAATGTATGTGTGTGTATTTATATTCAGGTTGTTACGATATTAGAATTTCAACCTCGATATGAAAATGACTTCAAATAAAGATAAGAACAACACAAACAACATCAATAACAACATTTTTAAAAAGATGTCTGACGTAGTGCAAACAAATACAACAGTAGGTATTTTAAGATCTCTGATTCTATTGGATAGTTTTGTTCAGCCTCTGTATGAAATGTTACCATATGGTAGACCTCCAGAAGACCTCAGTTTGTTCACACGGCTGTCAGTACAGAATTGTTGGACGAACGGAGAAGCTTTCCCAAAATGAAATAAAGTGGTAAAACTACCTCATTTTACTTACCTGAACGCATGTACTATGTTTGGTATTTCTTACTACCTTTCTTCAAGCCAAAGTTTGTATCAAACTTGAACTTCCTCTCTTTCAAATCTCAATACATTGAACATTTTAATTGGGACCAAATGGTTTTCATTTTAGCATAGAATGCTTCATAATTGATATGCTTGAAAATGTTTGAAGTTTTGAGCAGCTGTAGTGTAAAACTCAAAACATTATCTACCTAAAGACGCAAAAGCTTTAAAGCTGTGAAGTCAGCAGGAAGAATCCTAACTTCAACACTACAGTCCAGTGGACTAAGCCTACATCTACTGTGACTATTAACCACGGCTTCATTGTTATTAAATGGAACAGTGAGCATTGAACGAGAAAATGGGCCATTTGAAAAGTTGTGCGTTTTTTAGGTTTAACATCCATTCTAGTCTCGTTCTGCCCTTTTGCAAGCTTGTACTGTTTGATTGATCAATTAGATTTCCCCCGGGGAGAAGTTGCATTTTATGCAAAAGCAAAAAGGTCACAATTAACATTTGGTTAATGTTTTTTACTTTAATCAGGAAGAATTGCAATAACTGGGAAAATAAATAAATAAATAGATGCAAACTCAACAATACAGATACCATTAAAACCTATAAAGACATAACAGGTTGAGCAGAAGTGTGTTTTCTTTCTTTGGGTTTACTAAATATAATTAAAACGGCTGACTGATGGTGGTAGTCTTTACAATGACTGTCACCTCTCCAAATAGGGCCTAATCCTATACATCTTCCTTCAAGTCAGATGGCGTTTTAGGTATTCAACCTTACATCTCCAGTGCAAAGACAAGGTGACATGTCAAATACCTAGAGGACATCACATAAACTGTTGCGACCCTCGCCTCCCGCTGCCCACTGAGCTAATCCTTGTTCTTGAGCTGAGAAAGGTTTTCAGTCGATGTTAGACCACATTTGAACACCGGTGAACACCTGTTGGGAGAACATCGATCTCAGTGGCAGGAGAGGAGACTCAGATTTGTGGTTCAGGAATTGGACCAAAGCTGTGTCTAAGAGGCCCGGTGGGATGTTGAATCCTCTGAGTGATTAAGGGATGTCAGAGGCTTCATGCCCTTCAAAAGTGTTTTATAACTACTGGTCTACACACACTATTATTTGAAAGAATGATCAACGGATCTATATTAATCCATAAAATCAGGGCTGCCCCTGACCAAAATGGGGCCCTAAGCGAAAACATTTCTTCGGCCCCCCCCCCCCCACCGCCATCCGACCCTACCAAATCCCAAATGTATATTAGGTACAAAACGACAGTATAATGAAATGCCATTGAACTTGACAACCTTTATTAGTAAGAACAAATTGATTAATCCAGGTGTGTCTGACCTCACAACAATGGTCAGGCACACCTGCATTAATCAGTTTGTCCAATAATGTAAGACAGGAAATAAACAAGCTGGCTTATTTCAGGAAGTAGTAGAGCTGTGCATATAAAGCCCATTAAATAAATGAATAAATAAATAAATAAAGCTGACTCACAAAGAGTGAGTAAAATGTAAACGTAACTTCAAAGTAAATTAACAGGCAGGAAAAATAACGTCCCACTGAATAAAATAAATAAATCTGAGTCACAAAGAACAACTAAAAGTTAACAGTAACTTCAACTTGTGTCTACAAAAAACTTACAGACCTTTGAGTCTTTCAGGCACTGCAAAACAAGCATGTTGAGCATGGAGGTTTAGTGCTTGCTTATGCCACAGAGTTTTACATTTTTACTAGTGCTGGGCCGTTAACAGCGTTAACAGACATCAACGGCGTCTTTAATTAACGGCATTAATGGCGCCGTTAATGTCCGTTAGCACTATAAACAGCGTAATACCGGCGTTAACGGCGCCGTTATTACGGCCCAGCACTAACTTCACCAAACCTTCGAGAGAAGCACGAGTTTCCTCTTGTTTTGCTTTTTTTCCCCTCTTGCTCGCGCCTGACTCGTAGGTTCTTTTCGAAGCCATCACGTCTTCACCTGCAGCTGCTTGACAAGTGCCTGCAGCGTATGTGCATCTGACCAGTGATTGGTCAGATCGATTGCTGTCAATCATTGCAGTGACGGCGCGTGTGGTGTCAGATTACAAAAAAAAGAAAAGGTGTCTTCTCTCTCTTTTCCTGCCTCGCGCTGACAGCTGATCTAGTAGCGCGCCCCACGGCTGTGCATATGCACGTCCTTTGTGCAAAACGGGGCCCCTATTGGATCGCGGGGCCCTACGCACTGTGCGTGATCTGCGTGTAGGCAGGGGCGGCCCTGCATAAAATCATTATGTGATGACTGAACTTTTAACAGATGAAAGGTCTCTGTTATGTTTATATATATATATATATATATATATATATATATATATATATATATATATATATATATAAAATGCAGCTTCCTTGGATCAGCAGCCTGTATAAAAGTATGTTCATATAAGCCCAAAGCTGCATCTGGAAAAACAATTTAAAAAAAAAACAACAACTTACAGTTCCTGTACCAGCTCTTTCTCTCCTTTTGGTGTCCTGATGAGGATTAAGTTGAGGCTCAGTTTGATAAGATGACTCAGTGAGCATGTACTGTACCTCCTCCACAGGGGAACTGAAAGAGTTGGCACCAGGCTGCTGCCCTCGCGCTGACCACAAAGACAGCCAGCAGGGCAAACTCTCAGCAGGTGTTCAAGGGACTTTACAACTTACATCTTCCAAGAATATTTCTCTCAGACCGTGTGAGTGCATGGATGGTAAATTATATGTACATTGAAGTTATAGAGCTATTTGTCAGAACAAAGCAGTCTGTGGCATGAAATTACCTTTGCAAACACTTATTTTTTGTAAATATTGAACTCCAGTCGACGGTGCATTGTCCCTCCCCTTTACTTTTCTTTTGCCTCTTTTCAGCTTACATATTACTCTTATCAATCCTGTCCTCTAACTATTAAATGGGTTCCTTTGACATTTTGTAGAGACAGTCATTGTCCCCAGAGGATGAACCCGACAGACATACACATAGCAGGGGTCTCAAGTTTTTAACTTAGTTCAGAGTGAGATTTTGGCCGAAGGTACTTGTCCACAGGCAGCGTTATTTCCACGCTTCCCAGTCATTGTCTATGTAAGAAGCCGTGCAATGCCTTCGCGTCACGGCGAGTTTCGAGAGACGGTGCGCCGCCTCCCGCAAGCTCTCGAAAATCTTTTATACTGACCTTTGTCGATCTAAAATAAAGACAGATTCAGCAACTGCATAGCTTATTTCTCGCATAAAATGTTTTCAGAAATTCTGTATTTTATTCTATTTTTGTAAATGAAGAGAATGAACAGGTTGAAATGTGTGTCTCAAGCCCAATGTGTGAGACTTGAGAGCCCTGACATAGTATACACATCCATATCACATCTCCCTCAATATAGTCTGTAAAACTTTGTTATTATGAATTATTTGGTCAAAGTTGTTTATCGGTCCAATACTTTGAACAAATACTAATGATATTTTCCATCAGCTGCACTTTGTGTTGAGTGCTAATTAGCAAATGGTAGCATGCTAACAGACAAAGTTTAGAGGGTGAACATTGTAAGTGCAAAATTAGCATGTTAGCATTGCGATTGGGAACCAGTTGCTAGCATCAGCATTTATTTCAAAGCATCGCCGTGCCAAAGTACAGCCTCGAAGAGGCTACTTTTCAACTATTCCTGAAACATGAAATGTTTTTCTTCATTTGCAATTTCTGTCCATTTGTAATCTAACGTAATGCATTTGCCATGTTCTCACTTATGGCTCATTGATCCCATTAAAGGTTGGAGGCTCATTTGACCCACTGTGTCTTTCTACGTCCTGCCAGCTCTTTCATCTCCACTATATCTTCCACCTCATTAACTCTCAGTTAACATGATTAACCTTTCTCGTCTTCAAGTTGTCTTCAACAAGTGTCATACATAGTGCCATGCCTGAATGAGAATCTGTATAAAAATAGCACTTCTGTAAAGATATTACATTTTATTCAAAACTTTTTTTTATGCTACCCACAGGAAAAAATCAGAACTTGCACTTCTCTTTTGCATTTTCTCTTTGACCTTCTTGTGTCGAATTTACCATAAATCAGTCTGCTTTAACGCTTAATTGCCTAAATGTAAGTGTAACATAACAAATTAAGCTGTCATATTAAATGGTAATATGCACTGCATTTGACTAATCATATACATTAATGCAAAACTACAGCTACTTGTTCAGCTTTGCATTTGCTGAAAAGTAAATCTTTGGCTCACAGTCATTTTTCACAGCACATTTCTCTTTCCCTGCTCCTTTTGGTCTGAGCATGTGTACCCTGGTAGTTTCTCACAGTGATCAAGCTTGTGGCTGCCACTGTGGATTTAGCTGAAACAAAAAAGAAATCGACGTGGCGTTGGCCTGAGAAGGGTTTTCCCTGTCCAATCATTGCACTCTAGACTGAATGCACTAAGTTGGTACAATATGCAAAATTGATGGACGGATGATGATTACCAAAAGTAGTAGGAGAGGATCAACCTGAGCATTGAATTAGGAGAGGAACACTTGGGAAAAGAAGACTGTGAGTTTTTGTTGCTTGAGAAATGCTGATGACTCACAGTTATGTCACATTTGGTTCCGGAGCTCATTTGAGCCACTTCTGACTGTAAACAAGTCAAGTCGCATCAGTTGCCTTGAACAAGTGTGATTTTATTTTATGTAAGGACCGAAAGCTCGATATCACCCTCATTAAAATGTTTCGATCTGCCTGAGAACAAAAATTCTTCTTCTTTTTTTTTGTGGCGGGGGGGTCGTGTTGAAGAGGCGTTTATCTGACACACACAAGTCTGACAAAGCCTCACTGTGTGACTAAAATCTCCGAGCACCTTTTAATAATACATTTATAATTCATGATGATAATTGAACTACTTCTGTAGAACCATTTAGTCACCTGCATTATTCATTTAAAACTAGCTGCACATAATGAATGTGGCTAAGCAGCATCAACACAAAAGACCGTCTGTTTATGTTTTCACACTTAGCCCTACAGTCTGCTGTTCCCCCAAAGGCTTTGAGAATTAATGCTTCTGTGCTTGTTGGCATATTTCAACTGGCATTAATTAATAAATTATCTAACATTTAATTGTATGTATATAAGTTTATCAAGTGATAGAAAAGGACGGTAATGGAAATGCTAAAGACGAAGGAGCAAAGGTTAACGTTGCCCTTCTTTGTTTCTGATATGAAGTCACTTTCATGTAAAATATGTTTACATGTGTGTGTTCAGAGAAAAAGACCCTCTGAGACATGAGAACACCAAACATTAATCTCTGGTCCACGGTCTGTTGCTTCGTTAATGTTCAGCCATGATTCTTCGTATTGCTTGTTAACAGGGAAACAAGTGCACATGCAGGACATGAAGGATTGTTTGTGGGGTTCCAGTCCCTCATTATCAATTCTACCTTTGATTTACATAAAAAAAAAAATAATACAGTGTTAATTGCTTTATTGAATTCCCCAAAAATATTTAAAGTAGCTCTATTACAAGATTTATTAAATATAAGTTCCCTGTATTGAATTCCCAAAGCATTATTCCTCAAATAGAGTACTTATTGATTTCAGGATGATAAAAAAAAAGGACCTCATTCAGTCCAGCTTTGATATTCTGGCCAATAGCCACCTGTCTCATGGATGTGATTAACCACCAGCAAAGAGAAATATGAAAACACAAACACCACCTCTCTGCCTTCTCAGCATCTGCACTCTCATGAATAGACTCTGTGCTACAGCAGACAACTCTGGGAGATTTGTTCGTCTTACTCCGTCTGCTATTTGATCCGGTTGATCTTAAGAAGTAACTTTTTCACAGAACAAGCTGTGGATTTTGTCCCACTTTTCTAACATTGCAGCATTTGTGTGGGCAGAGGAGAGATCACTGTGACTAATAACCCTATGAAGATATGCGAGGCTGTTTTTAAGTTTTAAAAATAGGTTATTATTCACTTGTTCAAGACGAACCCTCATCCTTACATCAGGGTTCAGCATTGAAGGCGGTGCTGATGCTTGTGGTAATCAGTGCTACTAAATGTTTCTTACTGGTTCTGCTATTGTTCATATTGGCTCACTGGCATGGCCAACTGGGATACCAGCCACATTATAAACGTTATTAGTAACATCTTTATTTTATCTAAATGTCGGCTGTGAAAATGCCTTTTTTATCTTTTATCAGTACATTTTTATTATCAGAAATGATAGACATGATGGTGAAATATACAGAAATAAAATGCCAGTTGTAATAAACTGAAAATATATTTGAAAACTTAGTAAAACTTTTTTTTTTTTTAACAATGATGAAATGGTTATTCATACTTACGTACATTTGACTCATACACGGCTGCTTTCTCAGGAAATAAAAATGGAATCCTGGATTCACATGAAGCGGAACGCCCAAATAAATAAGTAGAAAAGAAAAAGATTCCTGATGTTACTTCTAAATCAGTGAAGTGCCATCAGCTTTGAAAATAAGTTACCTAATACTGTTTAAATAGACTCAACATTATATGAGCTTTATTAATTATGTATTGTTGAACTCGTCCATTGTGTTCCTCAGTTGGGTTTTATATTTAAGGCAGTGTTAATGCTTATGGTCTCTACTGGCGGTTGCTGTGATAATAAGTGGTTGCCATGTTTGCCTTTGGGTAGGTGATATTACGTTTTTTTTTTTTTTGGATACGCTCTTCCCACCCACACAGTGTTTTCACTGCTCTCCGGACTGTGTGTACAAGCTGTGCTGGGTTGAACACGTACCTCCGTTCTCATCATCACATAGAGCTGGCCGACCTCCCAACATCAACCTGACTGTGATCATCATCAGCAATGTAAAACACTTCAAACGTTACACATGTAGATGGTTCTCTAATGACTCAAGTTGATATAAAACTGAGGAATAATCCCAGTTATGTTCAGTTTTAGTATAAAGGAAGTGTATGATGCCATTTGTAGAATCAAGTAGAATCTTGAGTCAAATTTGATAGCGGTTAATAAAGAAAATAACAAGACAGGAAAGTGAAAAAACAAAAACAGAACAGATGAATGTCAGTCCAGGTCGAGTTGATATTCCGGATGTTTCTATTTTGCCATCATGTACACAAGGCTTTATGTGCGTATATGTAGCTGCCAGTGTGTTCACTGGACTGACAGCGTCGTAGTAAATACTCTTCCTTTCTCCTGCGTCTCTTCTCCTCTGGGTGAGCGGTCTTGAAAATGTATGTTATGGGTCTTGAGTGCTGAGTGCACTTGTAAGTTTCACAAGAACATCAAAACACAATCAAGCCGTGTGGCTCCCAGAGGCTCGAGGCTGCGAGCTAGCACTTAGGTAAAGAGAGGATTAAGGGGGGAGAGAAAGAGGGACTTCAGAAACGGGGGAGCCACGCAGAAAAAGGACGCACAGCTGGAAAGCAGATGCACGGAAAGCTTGAGATTCATTATTTTCCCATCATTTTTATCTTGTTGAAAACACCTGATAAGATAGTTTAATACAATATCTAGATTCCATGATATTGCATCGTTCATATGAGTTTTTATAGGAAGCCGAGTTTATGACGAATTGATTCCCTCATACATTCATTCAGTAGTTTTTACTCTCTTGTGTTGTTAAGTGCTGAGTTCACTGAATCGTTCCAGAGCTCAGCTGCAGTCCAGAAACCTCTTATATTACGGGTGTCACAATTCGCTAAGGAGCAGACAGCCAGAGAGGGGGTAGAGTGAGGGGAAATTAAAAGTTTTTTTCCTCTTTTTTTTTTAAACTTGGTCATGAAATCCTGCTTCATTTTGCTCACGTTTGAAGCCCGAGTTTGAGGATTGGTAATTGAGCCATCACTCCAGGAAAGAGAGAAAGATGAGTAGACAGCAGGCAAAGTGGAGAGGAGAAAGAGTTACACAAGACTGGTTCACAGAGAGAGAGAGGGAGCGAGCGAGAGAGGGAGAAAGAGAGAGAAAGTGAGAGAGTGATGAGAGCAAAGCAAGCGTACCTCATTTGAATATTTGTTCATTTGCAACTATAATTGTACAAGCAACAAAACATTTTGGAGAAAACTTAATGAAGATTATCACTGATTGAGTGTGCTACACTGCTGTTAACCGCTTTTAAAATGACTTTCTTCAGTTTGGCTGAGGTTAGGCAACTTGACTCTTGGTCAAGCTTAGGGAAAACTGTGGTCATGGTAAAATAATGAAAAAAAAAATCCAGTGGTGAGGTTTTATTTTGAATAGAGAACTGAGACTACTGTGAGATCTGTAAAAAGGCTTCCTCATCTGATGTGTTTCTTCATGTTTGCAGAATAAAAAAAAAAAAACACATATTCAAAGCTGTTTTCGCTTTGGTCAGTTTCATCTGTTTGCATACAGCCACCACATGGTTAAAGTTGTGAGAGCGGCCGAGCATCATTTCATAGCTCTTTTGGTAAATCTCTAACTGTGAGGATTCTGCTCTCCTGATATCATTATTTTTCTGTGACACTGGGAAAGCAATCTTGGCACCCACCAACATGGATATTTATCTTAATTTATCAGCTTACTTTATTGCCACAGAGACATTTGTTTTTTCCCATTTTCCTGGAAGGAATAATAATTCTGAATTTAGGACCAGAGAAAGATGCCTCAAGGACGATGAGAATTTTGGATGAAATATGTAAGCAGTCTATTAGTTTATCCTATACAGTAATAAAATGCCGTATGCGAGTTATAATGTCCCTCAATGTTTTGCCATTTCAGTGTTATATGTTATCCAATGTGTGTATGTTATGCCATGTAAGGACTATTTGAATCAGATTACAGCAGGCCAGTGTGTGCTGTGTATCGTTTATGGAAACAAACAGCAGGCTATATTTCTGTGCATTTGTTAAAAGGACACTCACACTGGAATGCTATTGTTGTCACCACTTTTATTTCAGCTCATATGGCATTTTCTAAACCTGTTCCTCACTTAATTAGAATTGAACTTATTACTCACACACACACACACACACACACACATAGAGATGATTGTGATTAAGGGTGTCCAGGCCGTGCGGTATGGGGAAATGATGTCTCAGTAGACCTCCTGCAAAAGGTAGAGCAAGAGTTAAGATGTTAATATGCAGAGAAAGGCTATACAGCATCACTGTCTACCTCTGCGCTAGGGCTGGCAAGATCAAAGGCTGACTCTGAGTGGGAGAGAGAGAGAGACATAGAGAGAGATAGAGAAAGAGAGAGAGAGAGAGGGGGAGGAGGAGGGGGTCAGAAAGAGACAGCCAGATACATAGACACAGAGTGACAAGGAGACCGAGAGAATAGCAAGCCCTGAAAGCATAGGAGGGTTGGGGAGGCAGGCAAAGAAACAAATCAGCTGGGAGGATAAATAAAAGACATTTCCCTTCTGCCACCTGCCTTATTGCTGCCTTCTGATTATGCGCTGCATTGGCCTCGGTGTCACCTCCTCTGTGCCTTGTGAAACCCTTGAAACAAGGCAGATGTTCAACCTGTCTGGTCAGCACACTGACTACAGACTCATGCTAATTGGAAAGCAGTGTTTCCATTGAGGAATGACGCAGGATTGAGTATTTTTTTAGCCACATTATGGCTCTGCCCGTCGGTCCACCACTTCGGTCCAGACTGAAAGTCCTATTAGATGAATCTCCATACATTTAGGTTCCGACATTCATTTCCCCCTGAAGGATGAATTGTAACAACTCAGGTGATGACTCTGACTTTCCATAGTGCCACCGTGAGGTCAACATTTCAATTTTTCCACTACCCTGCACAAACTTAATTAATTCCCACTAGCCTCACCTGTACTGTTAAAGCTCATTAGCAAATGTTAGCATGCTAACCTCAACTCAAAGTAGCAGATTGCATGCTGCAACAACGGGCTGCACACATTCCACTACCACTGTCTGAATGCAAATAGCTCATACATTTATTATGTAAGTGCTAAAGTGCTTGCATAAAATGTGATGAATAGACTATTGAATATCCAATCCAAGCATTTTAAAGGTAGGCTCCAGGAGGGCTCGTTATTTCTGAATTACGTCATTCTATCTGAAATGATACTCAGAGAAGATGTTCTTTATTTGAGGAAGTGCTTCCCATTTGATCCTTTGAGTAACATCCCCCACTTATGTTTTTTTTATGAAGTTTTAAACTGAAAGTACTGGTATGAAATCTATCAGTTTTAATCAGCCCCTTCACACCTCTCCCCTCTGACTTCCTTTCCTATTTTTCCACCCTTTGGGTGAAGAATCTATTATTCATGCTTTTCCTTCGCTCGGGGAGTGTCCACTTCAACAAGGTTTGAAGTTGGGAAGTTTAACAGAAGTGAAGTCAAAAATTGAGATGAGGCAACTCAATCTAGGTGCACCTTTTCCTGGATGGACATTTTATTCTTGGTAAACACGTACAGCAGTTAACAGGGCTGCGGTTCGTGAGCTGCTTCAAGGTAGGAGCAAATGCACCCGAACTGCAGCTGTGGACTTGGTTTACAGGAGAAGCACTGGAGTGAGGGAAAGATTTTCCAAGACGATGTCAAAGCGATAATGAAGCATGGAGTCCCCTGAAGTTGAACGAGGACCTCGTTGATGAATGAAGGACTCATTTATCAAGAGTAAATGATAGAACACATTAGAGATCAGTTCCTCAAATATTTACAAGATTATTTGGGCTGGGAATTAAAGATTTTGTGTGAATAAAAATCATACTACAACTCTACCATAAATGCTTTTCAATGCATATTCTCATTGTTTTTTATTATGAATATATAACACCGTGGTCACAATAGGAAAAGAACGTGAGTTATTGTTGGAAAAATCACTGTTCAAGCGGTCAGAAGTGTAAAATCACATCCTAAATTGCCTTAATCGTCCCCGGTTTTACTGATCTGCTGTTCCAATTTGCATTTAATTGGTGGAAAAGTGATGACTTGCTACTTATAACAGAAAAGAAAGACCTGGTAGATTTCTCACAAACCTATTTTGCTGCTAGACTGCCCAGGGCTTTTATATAGTTTTATATCTCCCAATCAATTCTGTCTTTTCTCTCAAAGGTTGAATGGATGTCCAGGCCGGGGTAATCTGTCTTGCCTTCAGCCTGTTGCTTTGTCTTCTCGTGCAGCCGTTATGGATGTCTCCGTCTCACCGCTGCTGAGGCTCACAGAGGACTACAGGAGGAACAACCGCACTCATCTCTTTTTGTCGTAGTTTATCACGGGCCACACTGCAGTTCGTCCCGAGGTGCTCTTGGTGCTTGACTGTTTTTTTTTTATTTTGCCTGTGACTCCCCTTTGAATTAAAGCAAGTTTTGAAGAAATAGTGAATATGCAATCAAATAAAACCCCCAAACAAACAAAAATAGGTAAGACAAATATGTCACATCGTGTGTTGCTTTTAAAAAATGCGGTATTATCCAGCAACAATTCAACCACTATAGTTGTATCCAAGTTTTGGTCACAAAACAGTTTCCAGTATTTTGCTGGAACGGTCTGAAATTGACCTGTTCTGCCCTCTCCGCTTAATCGCTAAACAAACAAAACAAAAACACGTCTACTTCTCTTTGAAGTTTCTTTTGCATTTGGAGTCGATGCGTATGCCCAACAAACACTAGATAAAAGGATGGGAATATCGGTTTCTTGAAGTTGGTTCAGTTACCCTCTCACTTTGCCTCCCGTTCACCGTCCTCCCTTGTCTCTCTGTGCTCACGATGATGCCGCCTGATGTCTCCCCAAGCCTCTAACCACATGAGAGGAAGCCTTCCAGGCTGTCCTCACATGAAACCTTTTGTTTTTCTTATGCATTGCATTTGGATAACACAGATACGTACATTTCAGGTGGTGGTCCCCCATGTACCTATCCAACCAGAAGAAGCAAGATGACGACTTTTAGGATTACATCACAGGTTATGGTAGTTAGACCCACTCCTGGTCGATAATGCAGTTGAATATACGGTAAAGTAGCTACAATGGGCCCCAGTGCACGCTATTATGATGGCCTCCATAGTTTCTGCCTTGTTTGAAATGTGTGACTGCTCCTTCGGCTTGCAGAAGTCTCATCACATGATCAAATAAGAGACTCGACATTGGACAATATCTACAGAAATTTCCTGAGCTTTCCAAAGCTGTATATGACACAATTAACAAATAAAATAAGAAATTAGTGATTTAATTGAATTTTTAATTCTTATTTCTTTTTTGGGTTTAAAAAAAAAAAAAAAATATATATATATATATATATATATATATATATAGAGAGAGAGAGAGATAGAGAAAGAAAAAGAGAGAGAGAGAGAGAGAGAGAGAGAGAAAAAGACATATACTGTCATACTTTGCCACTGAAAAATTCCCAAAATATTAAAACCATGATGTGATGGGTTTGCCTTTTTGAGGGAAAACCCATCACCCCAGTGGTTGGACTGGGGGCTATGGGGGGGCCCCAGTCCAACCACACAGCCTGCACAGACTATATTTACGCCCCTGCCATAGTGTGTTTCTCTCATTCGCAGAAATCCAAGACGACTAACCTCAGGATTTCCTGCCGGGTTTGTTCACTCTTTACAGTAGTGTGTACTACAGTTGGTGAAGAGCTTGTTAGGAGGCTAGTTAACAAACGTCTGCACATGGACAAACAGTTTGACTTTGACCTCTGAGTATTCATTCATTGCAGACTTCTCACCCCCTCAGAGATTAGCAGTAGTGTGACAATCAATCAAGAGCAGCAATCCTGGTCTCTCACTTCCACTAATGGAATATTGACAAATTATGACGTTTGAAATGAGTGATGGACGCCCCCAAAAGGTACTAAATCTATAACCCCCACTTGTTGACCGTCTGGCACATTCAGTGTCAACTGCTTCAAGTCAAGCATTTGTCACGAGGGTGGGAACAATCTGATTGACAGTGTGATCATTGTGTGTTGAATCTGACCTATAATTCATTTTTTAGTCAGTTCTATAGTGTGTCTTCTATATAAATACACCAATAGTGTGTATCATTTTGTACCCAAAAGGTCACTAACTTTGTCTGCCTCCGAAGCAGCTGTAGAGTACAGTGGGTTTAAGAGCTTTTTTATCTTTCACTGAAAACAGCTGCCTGCTGCTGGAAAAGGGGTTAAAAAGAGTGATGGGACTGTGCTGCACGGTGCATTTACAGGCTCAGTGCAGCTTTAAAGCCTTCACATACTGCTCACCATGGCTAACATACAGTATATAGATGTCTAAATACCTGTACACCACTAAAATAGTAATGTACGTACAACACACACACAGAGACAGAGCTGAATGTTACCAGACTGATAGAAATGTTCCGGTTCAGGAGAGCTCAGGCCAGATTAGCCCGCTTTGCTCGAGTGTCCTCTGGCATTCAGGACCATCCAGCTCTTCATATCCCTTTCTCTATACCCTGTTCAACAATTCCAACCTCCCATTTCCTCCTCCTCCCTTTATTGTCAACGACTAGGGTTTTAATGATTACATCTGGCGGTGCCACAAATTAATTCCTGCCTCTCTGGCAAAAAGCTGTTCTCCACCTGATTATGCAAAGCAGGCCTACATTCTCTCCCTTTGAAGTGGAGGGAAAGCTGCTTAGAGATTCTCCCCTTGAGGAAACACTGCAATATGGGGAACATCAACAAACCGCAGTTCACACAAAGGTCAGCACCATGGTTAACCTCTACGACGCCCCGCTCCATCGCCACATCTCGCTTTCTTTTACATTGGGCTTGAAGTGGCGGTGGTGTCATGATGCTTTCTTATCAGAGGCTGAAGCTCCTTTTCAAAAACATGCAGAACAAAAGGACAGGCAATACAAATGGCTAAATAAATGCCAACCATAGAGTAATCGGTTGAAATCGGCTTCTCTCAGGACTCAACCACCAGCTGCATATTTGTGAGGAAGAAACAAAGGTTTTCACCTCTCGCAACTGCCTTTGCAACAGCCTGCTTTTACCAGTCTATTATGTGAAAAGGGTAAAAAAAATATATGAATTCTCACCCTTTATTGTTGAAAGTTGCTTTCAAAGCACCTTCTGATCCGAGCAATCACAACCTGACGAAAAGCTCCAGCATCGCAATGAAATAGTCTACTTTTCACTCAAGTGTGACACGAGAACAGTCCAGCCCGGCAACGAGCCCCTCTACGAGATGAAACTGCCATCTCAATGGCACTGCAGGGAGGCATGATGACAGACAGAAGATTACTGCTAGGGAGACTTAAAGCATGTGTTAATTCAAAGCAGGACAATACTGGAGGTAATAACCGGGATGAAGAACTGGAAACTGCACCCATTATATCATTACTGCTCTTGCCGGTTATTGAACTAATTTCTCAGACAGGAAACTTTTCGCCTCCTGCTGGGTTTGTGTTATACAATGTCACCATGTTGACATTTGCAATAGTGTTATGGCACCTGGATGTTTAAAAACAAACATAGGCCGATACACATATCGGTCGTGATTGTTCAGAAACGTTTAAAAGATTCAGTGATGTCTGAATTCAAGAGGTTATCAAACTGTTATGAACACAACCCGATTTAGAGAATGTGAGTTTCTGTGGTACCAAGTCTTGTAATGCTGCCTCGTGTTTTCTGACAACTGGGCAGAGTATTTAGAAAGTAAAAATGATATGATAATCTTTCACTGCTAATAAAATACACAGTGAATGGAGGTTTAATATTGCAGTCTTATAGTATTATCAATTTTATTATACAAAGTGGATACACTTAAAAACATTTAGTTGAGTCGATATCATCTTTGTACATCTGCAGTGTCAGGAGTTTTTATCGTTGCCCCTAACAATAAATCATTGTAATAAATAATAATAATAAGTAAAAAGGGGGTGGGTTAGAAGCTAAAAGAAAATAATTATACCTGCAAGCACTGATTGTTTTGGCCATTTGGGGGCAAAAAAAAAAAAAGAACAAAAAAAGTTGTGAACACAACATTGCTGCATAAAAAGTGAATTAGTTTGTGTGAGTGAGTTAAAATCCAGTTCTATGAGGTACTCTGCATCTAAAAATAACCCACAGGAAACAAAAACTGTCCAAAAGAAAACTAGTGTGTTTAGTCATGCGTTTCCACAGGTGGATGCACACTATTTCCTTCTTCTAAGCCGAGACAAAAACATGGGTCCCCAGGTCTTGCCGGGCTGAGGGACCACTAAAATGCCGAGTCGGGGCTGATAAGAGTTTGAGGTCCTATTCTGTGGCAGCAGGGAGGGCTTGTGAGGCTTCCGTCCATGACCGGGGTGAGCAGGACTAAATGTAAAGTAATTTGACAAAGGGATGACAATCTCCTCCCACAGGTCTTCCAGTTCAGCCTCAGGACAGTCATTCAGCACCGTCTCAACCACAGCACAGTTCTCAGATCTGGACAGAGTGCATGTTGAATAGACCACAACACCCCCTGGACGCACTGCTGACAGAGCAGACCTGTAAAGAGGAGACAAATATTGCACTTCACGACACGACTTTACACATCAAAGTCTGTTTACAGGACTTGGGGAACACGACTGCATGTATGAAATGAAGAGCCGTTTAAAGCCTTTGGTGGGAGCTGTGCGGAGTTTGATACATTTTCAGAAGGCTAAAGGGGTCAGATATTTTCCATGACCCACTCAACCCCCTTAGTGGCCTCATGAATTAATGACTTTTGGTCTTATTTTTGCTTATTTGTGTTTATTGGGTACCATTTCTGACATGCGGTCCAGATTTGACACATATTTTTCTTCAAAACATAGGATAATAAAAGATCTATGCTCCTCGCCCTGGGCACCTGGTAATGTTTTAAAATGTGTGACCAAATAAGAGGGATACTGGAAAAATATTGCACTTTAAAAAACAAATTTCCTCCAATTCAACACCACCTAAACTTTCTGATTAGACAGCCACCTGAACTAGTCCTTCATGAGTTCGATTGAGGGTGCTATGCAAAGTTTCTGAGACACAGAGATGCAGAGCATGCACCTTAACCACACTAACTCACACTCCGCCGTGCGTGTGCACGGTGTCAGAGACGCTACGCTGCTGCCAGAAGATTACTCTGATCACCATGCATGAGAAATTTACAATTACAATATGTAGATTTATAATATATAGATGTGTATATTTCTCACTTAAATCCATGCTGTACTGTTGTATATTTGATCCGTTCGCTGAAAAGCCTCTTTTCAAGCCGCAATGTCATCAGACCTGCATTTTTTGTCACTGCACAATTTTGATTGGCAGGAAGGAGTTGGCTTTTGGGCCGCCATGATCTGAATAGGCCTGCTGTATATATCTTCAGACTTTCTCCTCCCACACTGAACAATTTTACTCTCTTTTAACTGATAAAACCACGATTTTCCCACATTATGATACAACCTTTATGCAACTCTCTGCAGCCTCATGTAATTTAACTCTAGAGCACTTTTTTGCAATTGTGATTAATATGGTGAATTTGCTTAATTATAGTGTTTACATAATTCCATGTGTACAGTGTACAGTACAAAGGCATATCTCATAATTCTTCATCTGGACCAAAACAATGTTATAGTTCAGGTCATCTTCAGACATGAACGGTTATGACACGTAGGAAGATCGAAGGGTACCACAAGGGTAACACGTAGCAGACTACTTCTCCCTGTTGGGGTTGGACTTACTTAAGCAGTTGAGCCTGGAGCGCAGGTAGCCTGGCTCTTTCCTTCATTCTCTGCTCCCCCTGCTGGCTGCTGCAGGAATACAACCAGCTCCTGTCATTAGAACACGGAGCATCAACTAAAACCTGCGACAGAGAGATAGAGCACGTAATGTGAGTCTGAGTCAGAGAGCCCGAGAGCATAATGGCAGCAAGATACATAAAGGATCAAATAAGAAAAGCAAAAGGGAATGGGTAAGTAAATGTAAAAACAGACAAATAGACAAATGCTGGAGGTCTGTAAAATAATCCAAGCACAAGTTATATTTTCCCCAAACTCAAACTTGACAACTCAGATGAAAATCTTTCATCAAATTTGTCCACTATGTCATAATACGGCTTGAATATGTGCAGTCTGTTTGTTCTACACCATCCAGGCTTTTCACACTGTGTCTTGCCAACATTCTCATTCTGTGCTTTCCTATTTTTCCTTCCAATATTTTTGTCTATTAACAGTCACGTTGAGTCCTTTGAAGGCCTCATTCCCGGCCATTTGTCTACCTCTTCTTGGCTCCTATTTTCAATAAACCGTTTTCTTCTCTTCTGCTGGGCTTATTAGCTTCTGTTCAAAGGCTTGGTCTCCTCATTCATTTCTAACCATGGCCTTGAAAAAAAAAAAAAAAGCTCTATTTGTTGACACTGAAGCCAAATTCAGCCACATGCTGACATAAACATGACTCCCCCCACCTTGTCATATGCTCCTGCTTCACTTTGCCCAAAAGAGCCGTCCGTCCTGTGCAGCCACAATCACTCTGCTGATCAGTGACTGAGACAGAAAAGACTCCAGGGTTTTGGCCAGCCTGTTCCGTCTGTGAGTGTCTGGTTCATTACAGCACAGAAGCGCTGGAAGACAACACAGCAACAGCTCTGTTACCAGTATTCAACGCAAATACACTACAAAATATTAGATTCAATTGCAGCAACTTACATACAAAGTACACTATAACAATAACGCTTAACACATTTCAACAAGATGTTTTGTGAAAAGTTCCAACTAATATATATATATATATATATATATATATATATATATATATCCATACAGTATAATATAGATGAGCCTTATTTTACAGTATATTGCCTTGTGTTAATAACTCTACAATATCCTCTTATACCTCTTTGCATGATACAAAAAATAAATAAATAAATATAAACTTGTTTTACCTGGGGTGGCACACTGCATTATGGCTAAGGCTTTGCCCCCAGGGGCAGAGCAGAGATCCAAAACCTTTTCCCCATCTCTGACTTGCAAAGCCAGCACTGGAAGCAGGGAGGCAGCATTCAGGAGGTAGTACTGCTTTAGCTGGCCCGGCCTGTGAGCCTGAGAGGGAAACCTCAGTGGATATGGATGGATGTAACACTGTAATGTGGGACGGGGCAGACGGAGTGATGGCTCTGACTGAAGGTCTTTACCGAGCACCGTAGAGGTGCCCTCAGCCTGGAGTTGGGAGTCATTAGGAGGGCACGTGGAGAGGTAGTCATGTGGCAACAGAGAGTCTTTTCCTGCTTGGCATTTTGAATTTGACGCTGTTGAGGAGCCATTGTATAGCAACGTGGAGACACCGGTTTGTGGCAGCAATGTGGAAAAGCCCTGTGATTGGAGGATCTGTGTGATGCCTGTCACAGCACTGAAGCGGTTAAGCATGACCCCATACTGCCAGGACTGAGGGTCCAGGAGCACTGCTCTGCAGGAAGAAAAAAGGGATCTTGATTAAGTAATGGTATAAACTTGTTTGTGTGTATGCTGCAATACTTATTTCAGATAAAATGTACCTTGCAGATGCCCACAGGTCTCCAAGTTCCTGACTGTACTGCTGGTCAAAGCAGTCCAGTACTGGCTGACATGAAGATATTTTCTTTCTGTGGCTATTTGTTACCTGTAACAGGAAGACTGTAGTGAAAATGTTATATAGACAAAAATCCTAGTGAGGCATAACATCAAGCAGCATCTCTGACAGTGCTTAAGTTAGTTTCACTGGGACATTTTCTGATTAAAATGTGTAAGTCCTAATTACATACTAATCTTTTGGGCCTAAAAAGCAGCAATACCAAAACCCAAAGATATCTCCAGTTCAAATAATAATTTGAAGAGAAAGGTTTTACTGACCAAAACCTCTGGAAGACTCAAATGTGCATTCTACATTAAGGTGGATTTTCCATTTAAGTTCCCGAACAGATGCTGAATAAAAACCCTGCTGTCTTTTGTCTTGTACGCTTACTTCCCCTGGTGGACATTGAGTGTATAACCTGCCCTGATAGAAATCACTACATGTATAGCTGGTTGAGTTTTACTTGCTAAATGAAGTGAGGTCACCATAAATCATACAAGATTAACCCACCTATTGCAACTGGGCCAATGGGCCAAAGGGCCTATGGCAGTAGGGCAGGCCATGGTTTTAATACAATACAGTCAGTACGAAACAAACATGTACAGCATACCCACGTTTCCCATACTACCCCATCTCGTGGACAAATAAGTAGTAGTAGACGAACAAGTTTGGTCAAACTTTCAAGAAATACTCGGATTTTATGAAACTAATATTCAAACCAAACCTTGCTAAACTTTCACTGAGAAAGAAATACCGGTCTGTTGATGAGCGGAGGTTTAACAAACTAGCTTGAAGTGTGCTAATGACAGGAGAGGACTTGGCTGATAGTGAAGCCACTACTTCAAAAAGAGAACACTCCCTGATGTTTGTTTACCTCATTACTGGGTGCTCCTCTTCTCTCGTTCAGCTGCAAAACACCGTCGGCTGCCGTGTGACGATTAACCGACCACAAGCACCACGGAGGGGTCGGCTTCTTAATGCTAAAGCAACGTATCCTCCTCCCGCTGTAAGACTGGCGCATGGACAACATATACTTCAACATCCAGTTATCTGTTTTTACTGTCTAATAAACATGTCCGAACATTATGTTCGTAACTGTTTTCTCTTTATACATCCTTGGGCACACAGACGTACGTCACTCAAATCCGTCCCCCCTCAACCATATCCGTCTCTCTGTAGTTCCGCAGGGATGGAAATAAATATTGTGTTCCCACAGATACTCTGCCCGGGTTGATAACATGTTTTAGTGGTCAGCTAAAAAAAATAGGCAAACCAATTGTGCATTTTATAAGCATAAAGTAATGAAGGTTTTATTTCAGACATGGAGGTCGTTTATATCTAACCTCCTGTGACCTTTACATTTTCAATTACTTTCCCCAACACTCTACATTGTCATCATGTATATCTTTGGAAAAAGTTGCTTTTTGTTGCGATGAACGCAATTTGGTGCCAGTTGCATCAGCAGTGACCCGCTACCTTAAATAATGCTTCAACCACGAATTTGGTCAGGTGATCTGGCTCCAAGTCTTATATAGCTAACAACTTTGACAACCACTTCTGTGTGTGGCATTTCATGCCCATCTCTTGTTGGACATCATTTGAGAAATCAAGTAAGTCTTCTGACTACATTAGCAAGAACGTAAAAGGAAGAATTACAGTAATTGTCGCAAGATAGCACGTTAGCGAACATGGTAATCGCAAATTAGCATGCTAGTTTTGCTAGCATGTTTCACCTGAAACCCTCACTTCATCGAATTAATGACATTTCACTCGGTGGAAATGTTTGCATTTAGTATTGCTACATAAAAATGTAATAAAGAACAAGAATATACACTTACAATTCGGTATGTCAAGCAAGCCACCAGTAGATAGCAGTCATGTGTCATTAGGATCTCCAGCCTGAGTTGACCAATCCATGTTGTCAAGAGGAAGTAGATGCTTGCTTGTACCATTGTTGTCCTGGCCGTGACCATGAAAGATCACACCAGAGAAAATATGTGCCACACTTTGTACAGGCACCAGCAGCTTCAGTTACATTGGAGTTCATAAATTTGCCACCAAGCTGGATTTAAGAGCCTGTGCTAATCTCCCATTGTCCCAAACACTTACCAGATGTGTCACAGTCTCTGCTTTTGCTAAAAGAGAAGTGCATGAGAGAATTGGAAGGCTTTCTCTCAAATGACCGAGGCCCTCAGTGTTCACATCAAGTCCCCGTTGGAGGGCTTTGTGGTGTTGATGCCCAATAGGATGAGCGACACCATGGAGGTGAATAAAGCTAGAAAACAAGCTCTAGAGAACAGCCCATGCATGAAGGCCACACTAATACATGTAACTTTAAGTGGGCCAGGTATCAGGAGCAAATGTCTGGAGCAAAGCTTTTGTACTTGACCCTGAGCTACCAAGCCTTCTGATGAGCTTATCCATTCTGACTGCAAGATAGGGTGTACTGTATGCTGCAGGTGCAAAAAGGCCTCAATGTCCTCAAGTACACTGCTGTTCTCATGCTTAGGAGATTGCTTGGCTAAGGAAGGTCAGACATGACCATACTAAACTGATAATAGGCTTGTTTGAACTTAACTTTGCCTGGAAAGTAGCGGGAGCAGGAGGCAGCAGCAGGAGGCGGAGACTAAAAGCTGCAGTCCAGCAGCCTTCAAAAATGTTATGTCCGTAACAGATTTTTTTATTTGCCCTGGGCAAAACTAACATTTCAATTAAATGTTTGGATCCAAACATTAGCTTCATCCCTGGGTAAACACTTAAGATGTTTTCCTGTTAGATAGAGGACAAAATGTGAAATCATGAAAATACCATTTGAAGATACAAACTGCTTCTGGACAACGGGTTACAGAAATAAAAGTTTGAATTCTTCTCTTTAGGTTTATGTAGGGAACACTATTCAACTGACTTGTATAACTAAATGTTAACATAACAAAGAAGGGGCAAGTTAGATGTTGATGTTTCTGTGTAAATTTATATATACCAGCCTGAACACCCATGTGCCGTTCTTTGTTTACCCTTTTTCTTTTTTTTTTAAATGCCTCCAGGCTTCCTCTGGTTACTCTGTGTTTAAGGTCACAACACTATGATCTGTGGGTGATTCCCTCAGGAAAAGTCTACGGAAATTGTGCATAAAGGTCTCAGATGAGATTACTCGACAGTGGGACAGCCCTAAGCCATCACGGACTTTGTGGGAACGCACCTCAAAGTCTGTGAGCATGGACATTGAGATTGGGCCATTAACTACATGACAAACATATTGGTTGGGTCTCCTTGAGCTCCAAATAGTTATAGAGACAAACCACAGGTGATCTTAAACTTACTTCAGTAATATAGTAAATGAACTAGTTAGCAGGAGAATATTCTGCATCTACATCATAACTGGGAAACTATTAGATTCTGAATTTGTTTGTGCCTTAACATTATTTCAGGAGAAACACAGTTCCACTGTAACTCTTCAATTAACATACAAACGTAATCCCACTATGATTTACAGATATACAAAACACACACGATCAATTAAAGGTTTTACTTTCGTTATTGGTTGCATGTTTAACAAAACATTTGACTAAATATACAGTAAAATGGCAAAATTACCAATGACTTGTGTTTGCCAGTGTCTTACACATCAGACGGTTCACTATCATAAGAAACACCAATGAACAAGAATGGTCAACACGATAGTGACATCATCGTACCATTCAAGGGCATCTCAAACTGCTAACATGTTGATGTATCACTTGATGTATCAAATGCCTAACTGTTTTACATGGCAAACAGAATAAGAAATGCAACCATCAGACAGAACAGACCCATAGCTTCAGAAAGAGCGAAGCCCAAGATGGCATAAGAGAACAGCTGCTGCTTCAGTGAAGGGTTCCTGTTGAGAAACAGAAGGCAAATTGGAGATACCAAGTGTTAAAACACAGCTGCTAAGACATTTCAGTGGGCAGACAAAACTGGTGTCTTCTAAGGTTCCCCATACATGTCCTAATACATTTAATTTAAATCAATCCCATTATTAATTGACCATGTTAACATTTGGAATAAGGTATACCTCTGATGGTTATTGCTATTACTATTAAAAATAACCATTTTATAGCAGAAATCCCAGATGCCAAGACTAAAATGGTCCTAAAATGAGAGATTTTGTGTTTCATTTACCTGGCATATCCTATAATAAGGCTACCGAACACTGTTCCAATTCCAGCTCCAGATCCAGCCACTCCCACTGTAGCAGCTCCTGCTCCGATGAACTTTGCAGCAGTGTCGATGTCACGGCTCACAGCGCCAGTCTGGAACCCCCGCACCGCCACCTGCAGCTGGGAGGCTACAAAGCTCTGTGGTGCCAAAAGGGAAGCAGTCTGAAACACAAACAAAAATAAGTGAGGTTAGTACAAAACAAAACCACAAAGCTGCACTTAACTATTTCCTGCTACATGTAGGACGAACACTGATATTTTCCTGGCTCAAAAACTCACACAAACACGGCTTTTGGAAAAGGTAAAGGAAATGTTGATGCAGAATTGGCATTGCATTTGTTACAATGGTAGCAACCTATGTGCAGCTAATGCTAGACACATAGGCTAGCTTGCTAAAGTTTAATGTTGATGCAAACAGCCAGTGGTGGTTCCCAATAGAAAACTAGACATGCTACCTTTAACTTTTATGCTTCATTTGCCAGCATATAAACATTTTTATTGATTTATTTGTACAGTCATTCTTCTATTTGAAAAACAACATAATGGAAATAGTAAAGGCGATTAATGGATCTGTGATAGCTTCAGAGTGCCCCTCCGCTGTGAACACTCAAAGTCAATAAATCAGTTCTAATTCCCAGTACTGATAGCTGCCTACCTCGGCTTTCCTGGCATCTGAGACTACTGCCGCTGAGAGTGGTCTGTACAGTGCCCGAGATCCAGCACGGACCTGTAATAGAGAAGAAAAAAAAAAAACAGTGTAGATGACAGTCGTGCTCTGATAAGATGCTCTGCCAGGATGTAATATTGACATCTGTCTCAATACATTTTAAATTGGCTAAGAATACATCTCTGCCCAAGACGGTATTTAAGCATGGGGATTTGTCTACAGTGACATTTGGCTTGTAGTAAATACTGTATGGTCAGAGGTTGAAGGAGGAGGTGTGTGTAGGATTTAGTGATATCACTTGGTGAGGTTTTCAGCTTCCAACCAACCAACTACCCCTCCACTCACCCCTCCCTTTCCAAGCATGTCGGAGAACTACGGTGGCCTTCAGGTAACCTAGTAACATGAAAGGCCCTCGCTACAGCCAGTGACTGGTTTGTCTGCTCTGTAGAAATGTAGCAGACTCTGAAGCAGAGCTCCTATGTAGAAATAAACACTGTATTCTAAGGTAATGAAAAAAACTATTCTTAGTCCCAGGTCACTATAAAATAATGAAAACATAGTTATAAATCTTATAATCTATTTCTACCAATAAATACCCCTTAAAAACTACACTCTGAATAGTGTGAGTTTAATCTGCGACAATAATTTGAAAAATGATGTTTTGTATGTAAAAAAATGTGAAACGTATCTATAGCTCTTAAATAAATGCAGTAAAGTAAAAAGTACAACATTTATCTCTAAATATAGTTTTGTAAAAAGTACCTTAAATGGAGATTATCAGTACAAGTAACAAGTACAGTACCTCAAAATTGTAATTAAGTACAGTTTTTCGCCAGGAGTTCGAGTGTGGCTGCTTATCTATAAACTACACAATGTCCTGTGATATTTTAATAATTAATAATAGCTTCAACAGGTGGGAAACGGTTTCACACGGGGGTCTTTGATAGTGTTCAAAACAAGGACGTCCTTGCTGGAGTGAACACTAGCCGACTTTAGCAGGGGGTCAAAGGCAGATAGCCGAGTGCTAGTGTTAGCGAGCTAAATGACAGCTGCTGGTTGTTTGCAGCGAAACCAGGCTGGAAGGCCTTTTTGCACATTGTCGTGATTAAATACACCGTCCACAATACATGAAACTGTGACATCCATTTACTCAAGCAGACTCACTCACCAGGGAGGGCGTGGAGACGAACTTAGCACAGGCGTACATTACGACGGGACAGGTAGTGGTCAGGTCAACCGAAGAAGCTGGGCCGTTGATTCAGTCTGCTGAGGGTAGAAGGCGACACATTAAAGACATGCAGTTGGTTGACTCTCTAACTAGTCTGCTGTGCACGAAAGTACAAAGTGTGCAAAGTTACGTGGACACAAGTAAGGTCAAGATTAACTGCGAACCAAACAATGTCGCTAACAACTAGCTAACGGTTGTAAAATCAGAAGAGCAGAGCGGTGCTAGGGTTAGTGGTGCTACAGAGATACCGATCTACACAGAAGCTTCACAATTAAATGTTTAACTCACGACCGGTTCGTGACAGAGGAGGTTAGCACTCACCGGTGTAGTAGAGGTCGAAGACACGAGAAACACGCGCATGCGCACTGACGCGTTAAAGGATTAGTTTCCGGTGTTGGACCAAATCCTGCGACCTATCCGATTCTGTGACCATAGAGGCCGCTGTTGCTAAGAGACGACTTTGATGGATCATAGTCAAGAATAGAATAGTAGATACTGGTACACAATATGTCGTTTTACACTAGGACACGTCTACAAAATACAATTCTCATGTAGAACAATTACATTACAGAGGAGTTCACAAATAATCACAGGAAGGTAATACAAAATTATCCAAATTAACGAAGTGTATATGCTCTACTTCTTGCCCATTTTCGACAACATTAATGCAAAAAGAATTGCAACAGTGGCCTCTTCGTTCACAGAATCTAATGGGTCACAGAATGTGGTGTAACACCCGTTTCCTGATGTAGGTGTTACGGATGTATAGCCATGGCTACTATCCAGTCCAGGTGGAGCATAATCACACTACAGCATGTTTAAATGCCTTTTCAATGTTAACCCAGGACAGGCCACAATCAACACTAACTGACACGGCCTGCAAAGGGTTTAACCTGCAGATTAACACACAAAGCTCTTATTATTTATTACCCCTCTGTAGACCATTTTAATGAATTAGTCCTCTTAAAAACTAAGTACACTTTTAAAGAGACTATAAAAATGTCAATATTCTACATCCTCAATTTATGCACAAATATTCTGTCAATAGATTTAATTATATAATTTGAAAGAAAAATAATTTGAAAATGACCACATGTAAACAATGCTTGTTTAACTAAGTATTATGATGTATGAGTGTATGTGATGGCCGATAATAGCAAGAAATGACAGGAGGCTACAGAAATGCCAGGTTTAAGTTCCACCTGCAGCACTGTGGATTTGTAACTGAAAAACATTCATATCAACATGAGTATCCACTTCATCATGGTAATTATCATTAGGTGTTGACAGAATTTCCCCTTTTAGAATAATTTACATCAGTTGAAGCAGTCATATTTACTCCAGTTGAATGTGAATATTATTAGATATAGGCTTTAGCTGTCACATCTAAGTTATTTCAAGTAGGTAGATGCCCTGCTGTGTACCACTCACACTAAAGATGATGACAACAACACAGATTTTGCTGTGGCTTTAGGGGAAATATCTTACCATCACCTCTGACGTTGCAGTGGTGGACAGATCACATCAAACACACACACCACATTAGCAGTGTCATATGTGGACTCCAGGAAGAACAGTGTGTGGAAGCTATTCATATACAGAATATAAGACACAGTCTAACCATCATGATAGATTTTAATGAAATTCAAAGGCCAATACATGATATAGTAAAACAAAAGAGATGTCCAAAAGCTGAGAAATCCAATTAACAACAATGACAAATATTAACAGGGGTAAGTATATTTAATTAAGTCAAATGCAATACCATTAATACCTATAACAAGATTATTTATTTGTTTTATTGTTTATCTATTTGCGTTTCTCAGAAGTGCACGATGATGTTGGACACACCTGGACCGCCAGTTTAAAAGGTTCAACTGTAAGTTACGGCTTCGTGCCACAAGGGGGCAGCAACACACCATTTATTGTGTGCGAGAAAATCTAAGAACAAGATGACGGATACAAAACACGGGCAGAGATCAAACAAAGAACACTTAGTGGAAGTCATTTAAGCTCCATTAGGACGGCATAACTAGATTTTACTGTACTACTACCATGTCGCACAGCTTCGATATGCATTATTCAACGAAGGCATGGGCCAAAAAACAAATGTTGTTGCTATAGGCCAGGCCTGTCAGCTTGGAAGTATTTAAATGCAAGGAATTATGGTTTTGTGGCTGCTGCCTTCATTTTCCAAGGTGGTGGGCGGAAAGATACGGTTGAATGATAAATGCAAGGCACCGTGTGTCGAATTTGAATGTGTTTGTTGCATTTTTTTTCACTGGCGAATTATTTAATTCTACATGCACAACAATTAATTACAATATGATGATTGTTTATGTCAAATATTTTACAGATTGTTGAAAATAACATGTCCGTGATACCAATTAATTGACTTCCACCTTGCAGCAAGAGGCTGGCAACTGATCAATATCAATTTAAGCAAGACAAGCAATTATATTTCCTCATTGCACCCGAACACATCTTGCATCATGTGGATATCCTTCCACCGCCTCTATACATACCTCCTAAATTAACATTAAATATTAATATCGCTCTCGCTTTAAGTGGGCTTCCCCTCCTCAAGGATTCGTCCCCGGCCGCCCCCTCGGAGGTAAGCTCTCCATTTGGTGAAGCGGAAGGGAGATTCCTCAGCTCTTCCAGTCATACACCCCCTCCCCTGTATGATGGTGCCGTTACGCACCACTATAATAAGCGGAGACGTGATTTTCTGGGGCGAATCCCTGCCGACGTCACTCCCAGTCCTCTATAAATATCCCGAGCAGCGACTCTGATCAGACTCAAACCAAAGCGCTTTTTCGGCTGCAGCAACTCTTCAAACCCAAGGATTATTGTTGATTGCCTTCGTTGGATTTATTTTACAAGTAAGTCTCTTTAATTCTGATGATATGTTTTAAGCTTTTGAAGTTTTAAGCCATTTGGCGTTTTCACGTTGAGTGATGTGAACATGTGGTCAGATCAGGTCGGGATTTCAGAGAAACAAAGGGATTTGGTGTTGTAATGACAGGCTACTCAGCCTAATAGATGTGTTGCTTTTACAACATGACTTAGCCTGCACAATAAACATGGTATTATCCTTCACTGTATCCCTATATAGACTTTTACACGTTTCTAAATGTGATTGGACACAAGAGCACACATTTACGCGTGTCACACCTTTCCACAGATCCTCGGTGGAAGCGCAATGACTTTGAACAAGGGGGACAAATTGCGGAACATGGACAAGAGGAGAGGGAGCATGCCGTTCCCCATGAACTTACCGAACCTACACCGGAGAAGCATGCCCGTGGACGACCGGGACCTGCGCGCCACGATGCCACAGACGGGGCAGACCGACGAGCTGTCCAACCTCCTGCGCTGCACCTCCTACTCCCCCAACGAGCAGCACCGAGGCAGCTGCGCGTCGGACTCCTCCGACTCCGTGATCTCCACCGGCAGCGAGGCGGACTCCCAGGTGTACAAGGTGGTTCTCCTCGGGGAGCACGGCGTCGGCAAGTCCAGCCTGGCGCGCGTCTTCGGAGGGGTCGAGGATGCTGGTCACGACTGCGATGAAGCAGGTAAATTCGCAAGGATGAGGATGAGTCATCAAACCCTATTGCACACACACACACACACACACACACACACCCTCACACCCACACGCACATACATAAACATACTTCTATACTATTGTCTGTGATAATTAGGAATTCAAAAAGGCTATTTTAGTCTGCTCATGCTTGGAGATGCAATGCTTAATGAGTGAAGTACAGTTCTGAGATAAGCATCAAAAAGCATCACCTTATAAGAAACCACTCCACCATGGAGATGTGGATGTGTAGAATATCATAAACGCCAGATTGAGCCAGAGAAGCTCCCTAATTCCGAGTTGTGTATGAGAGCATTCGTAAAGTTTAGCTGATAGGGTCGGGGGAAAAATGATCTTATATTTGCATGCAAGTGCACATGCATTGATTTTTGCTATTTCTATCTCCAGCGAGGCACCAGCCCTGCCCTCAGCTGTCAGAAACACATCCGATAGTGTAACGTGAAGGGGAAATATAAAAGGCCAGCGATGGCTTGATCACAGGCTGTGATCAACGTGCTGCTTCAGTGTGTAGACAACAAAAGAAAAAAGTGCTATAATCAGTGTGAAGAAAAGCAGCGACAAACATGACTGTTCACTCAGGAGATGCTGTGCTCCTCTCATCATAATATTTCTTTTTATTTTTCCTCTCTTCTGCAGGAAACACTTATGACAGATCTATCGTGGTGGATGAAGAAGAGTCATCCATTGTTCTGTATGACATCTGGGAACAGGTGAGTTATATATTATGTATGCAATGTTTGCTCCATTTATATTGATTGGATATTACATTGGGATCAGCCACGTTGGATTCTAAACTCTGCGTCTGATTCTTTTCCTGAAGGATAACAGCCAGTGGCTGAAGGATCAGTGCATGAGGATGGGAGACGCCTACATCATCGTGTATTCAGTGACAGACAAATCAAGCTTCGAGAAGGCGTCAGAGCTGCGTATTCAGCTGCGTCGGGCCAGGCAGTCGGAGAACATTCCCATAATCCTTGTGGGCAATAAGAGTGACCTGGTGCGCTCCAGGGAGGTGTCTGTCGATGGTAAGCCAGTGTCATTAACTCACTTTTGAACCTAAATGTGCCACAGATGTAGGATGTTATGAGATAATATACGTTTCAAGCTCAGGGGAAGTGGGTTAGGATGTTTGGGTCACTTAAATAAAAGCTATTTTTGATGCTTTTCATGATCTTACAGTACTTGCATGTCTCACTTGAAGCATAAAAAATTGAAAACCGTTATCGTTTCTGTTAATGTACATCTACTCAAAGTGCTGATGGTCCCTTCTCCACTTGTTCTCTGTCGCAGAGGGAAGCGCCTGCGCTGTGGTGTTTGACTGCAAGTTCATCGAGACGTCAGCCTCCCTTCACCACAACGTGCACGACCTATTCGAGGGCATCGTCAGACAGATCCGCTTGAGGAAAGACAGCAAGGAGGAGAATGCGCGGCGCATGGCCAACTGCAGGCGTAGAGAGAGCATTGGCAAGAAGGCCAAGAGGTTTCTGGGCCGCATGGTTGCGCGCAAGAACAAGAAGATGGCTTTTAGGCAGAAGTCAAAGTCCTGCCACGACCTGACGGTTCTCTGAGGAACACACGGGACAGACGGACACTTTTTTCTTTGGCCTCTGAAGACCAGACGCTGTGTGTGTTTTAACACTAACCCTAAGGACTAATAGAGCTGTACAGAAATATATTTTTAATTTTAGACACCAACCAAAATCTAAGAGAGGACTTAATTGACACTATTCAAGTCATATCATGATAATGGTGATAACCTGCATGCAGCTTTTTAAACATTTATTTTTATTTTATTATTATTTTGTCTGCCTTAAACATGTTGCCGTCATAATATGATTATTATGTATGAAAAATCCACAAAGGCTTGTTAATTCTAATGAGTGGCAAAGACTGCCTTGCTATTGGGTTATTGTTGTGCTCCTTTATTGGAGGGGATTGATGTATATACTGTAACATGAATGATGCTGAATGTAACATACATCTCATTACCCTTGAAGACGCGGTAGAGGATCATGCTACTTGGTCGTCTGGAGTCATATTTACTTGAAACGCGGTACGCAGGTTCGTGCCTCGGCCAAGTTACTATGGAGTGGTCAGAGAGATGAGAAAACATCTGTTTTTCTATGTTGTTCCATGACATTGAATCCATGTTGTGAATGTATGAGTGAAGCAATAAGTTATATGAGTCTTGTGAACCTTGACATGATTTGGATTTATTTTTTTGTTTTGTTTTGTTTACGTTGAGTTCCTTTTTCAATAAAATCTAAAATCAAAACATGCAAATCTTCTCTGTCATCATTACTAAAGAATGCAACAGAAAAGAAGGAGACTGTGATCAGGCAATTTACATCCTCATTAATATGCATGTGATGGTATCGGTGGAATGGCACCTCACTGGCCATTGGTTTTACAGGAAGGAAACGAGGTAGTTAAGCATGTTTATCTGAAGGTGTTAACCATTAATCCACCAAAGGAGTACAAGTACGCACTTTTTCCACCCAATTTAAACTCCTCTCACACCTCTCACAGGGAGCACACACATCATTTGGAGAAGGTAAGACACAAAACCCTTTGTTTAAAATTGAATACGTTTTTGCTGATTACTGATTTTTTTTTTCTTGCAACCTTTATCATTGCCATCACCTGCTGTTGTTGAGCTATAGTAGATCCAGTTTGTTGTTATAGCTTTAGTTTGAATTAGGACATTACTGTTACTCATACACTGCTACTAGCCTGTGATTTGGTCTTGAGAGCAAAACGGCTTTATCCAAAAGATATTTGAGAGACATTAAGGCTCCAATGAAATCGCATAATCTTTCCGCCAATTTGATTTTAACAGATAAATGTTTTACTTGGTACGTAGCAGTGGAGCTTAACTGGTTTTGTTCGGTGGTTGTGTATTTCAATTCAGGCCCTCTACATGTAAAAACTGTGAAATCTGTGTTCATGGAAGAACACCACGGTGGTGAATCAGTAACAAGACAGAAATTAGTGTTGATTGTTGTCTGAAATGCTGTGAATGTGCCACATTTACAGGGACTCCTGGCTGACAGAGGAGCTACGACAATGCTCATAACAGCTCTCATAGTAAGCTGCTGTTTTATTTGAAATCCCTCTTTATGGCAACGCTTTCTCCATTTAAGGCAAACTGACTGAACAATGTCACTGAGACACATTTAATGTCTTATTTTGCAGTTGGTGATACTTTACACATTTGCGCCATGCTCCGGGGCAAATGTTAAAATCGGTGTCCCTGAAAACTACGATGGTATTTTCCCATGGTATCTAGCCAAGGTAAGGCATTTCATTTCACTTGATGAAGATGAAGAGAGCAATCGTTTAATATTTAATGAGTAGTTCACTGTCCTCAACACCGAATGACTGTGTTTCCTCAGGATTAATAGGGTGATGAAAACATCTCTTGCCAGCTGTTTGAGTGCGTCCGTCTTTTAGTTGTGAGAAAAGTGGATCTGTAGGCAGAAGAACAAGCAAATGCAAAATTGCGTCAGTCTCTTTCATTTTCTCCCATCTGCCCTTAAGGTTGGAATTGTATGAACATGTTGCCGTCATCACTCGACTATAATTGGAGTGTTCACGACGCTGTTCAAGCATCAGCCTCTGCATTCAGTCCAGCTGCGTGGCAGGCGGCCCGTTTTGTTCGTGTCACTCAGACTTCCTCTAATTGTGCGGCAGCATGAGCGTTTGGCACTTTGATTGGTTGGGTTGTAACGTCATCACATCTTGCCATGAAACATGGTCATAATGTCAGTCTTTGTGCCGGACTGTCATTAACACTCAAATAGCGTGTTAATGGCCGGAAGGGAGGAGTTGGCACTTTTGTGCTATAAATGTAAAAGGACTTATTAATCACTCCTGGTTATGTCAAGGTAAAACATCTTTATGATAGTTTTCTCATCAGACAGGGCTATACGCTTGTCATTTCTCCTATTTTATCTTCTTAAATGATCAATTAAGCAAACTATTACTGCCGGGAAGCACCAATCTGCTGTGAATGAGCAGCTCCGACACACTGCTGGCTCTAAATGTAGACATTTGGATCCTGAGATATATTTGTTTCATGAGGAGCTTTATTCAGGGAATTCTAAACATCTGAACCATGTGCATATACACGTATATAGGCAAAGTTTCAGGATTCTTATAACAATCATTTGGTCATCTTACTAATTTAATTGCAGGATGCTGGTAAAAAGAACTTTTAAATAACAAAGTTATTCTACATGGTTTATAGTCTTAAAAAAACAAAAAACAACAGTGTTGGTGTTGCTCCATCTCTTAATACTGTGGCTTCTACTCTCTCTGTGGCCCTCAGCCCCAAGCCCATTAATTCCCACTGAAGACATAAAGCTTTAAAAACAATTTAAACTATAAAGTTGAATTCATAAACAACTCAGTAATTCCCTCAGACAGCCAGGTCGTTTTTAGCAAACACTAAAGCAAAATGTGAAGCAGTCTGGCAAATTACAGTCTCCTATGTGTCTCTCACTTCCGCTTAATTTCATGTTTTAATCATGCTTTATACACTGTAATTACTTCATGCTTTGGGTTTCTCAAGTCCTGTTCAAATACAGGTTAAAAGGGGAAATGGCTGCAGTAACTACCCCGCTGCTCCTTCTCCTACATTTTATTCTTTGTGCATATGGCTTGCTTTTAAAGGAACAAAAAGCAAACGGATGTATTTTTTGTTCTATTCTGCACAGCTCCATAGCCTGCCAGATAATTACAGCGAGTTGGTGGTAGCAGGGGATGATGAGGGGATATTTGGAGTCGACGTTCAGTTCCTGTATGCTCTGAAACCACTGGACAGAGAGAAACAGCCGTCTTACTCCCTGCAGGTAGCAGACCGTATAGTGAGTTATTTGCAGTGCGTTATTCAAAGATACCTACAGAATGTGTGTGTGCGTGTGTGTGTGTGTGTGTGTGTGTGTGTGTGCGTGTGTAATGCAGGTGTCCTTCAGGACACCAGAGCACCGCCAGAGCTTCACTGTGGAAGTGTGTGTCATCGACAAGAATGACAACGTGCCCACTTTCATAGAGGAGAGCATGAGAGGCAGCGTGCAGCTTGGCCTTCTTAAAGGTAAAAGAACATTGAGCTCTGAGATCACCTTGTTGTGCAACCTTTTTTTTTCATTCTGCATCACGTTTTCAGTCCTGCTCGATGGAATACAAAAACCCATTCAATTTGTCCTCTTAACAAACGAAAACGTGCTTCATAAAACCCTGAAAATTATTAATAGCTCTGTATTAATACAATCAATGACGTAGCATTCTGGAGTTACATTTGTATTACACTAAAAAAGACTATCACATTGGCTCATACAATTCCACATGTATTAATTTTCATTATTTCTTGAAAAGGTGGACGCTAACATTCAAAACTGAAAAATATAACAATTCGTTTATGGTTCATTCTTTAAAGAGAAAAGTCATCTGACTATATTAATAAACACTACAGCACCTACAGATGTTGTCTCATGTGCAAATCAGGCATTTTATAGCTTTTAATTTGGGTTTGGTGCCCCGTAATTTGAATCTATCCTTAGAAAGTGAATGTGCTTTTAATTTGTGGTGGAGAGACATCTGTGATAGAGAAGGTAATATGTTTGACCCCGCGACACCTGTGCCCACAGGAATCCCTTTCATGCAGGTGGAGGCGCTGGATCGTGATGACCGCAACACTGCCCACGCTGATCTGCGGTTCAGCCTCATGGAACAAACTCCCAGGATTCCCTCCAGCCAAATGTTCTTCATCGACTCCATCACGGGAGAAGTTTCCCTCACAGAGGAAGGTCAGTCCCCGTAGTGATCGGAGGAAACGGATCAAGTTATATGATAAAGGGACGCTTTCATAAGCAAGGATGCTCACAATGCCGGGATACAAGAGTTTAGGGTTAACTCCCTGCAACTACACTCAATCAGGCTTTTTAATGCATGTTAGCAATGGTTGAACAAGCCATTTATTCTCCCAGACAGCAAACAAGTTTGTATTGAAAATGTAAAATAACCTGTGTGGCACCAATGTTCAAATCAAAGATGCGGTTAGTCATTCAATTAAGTAAAACTATATTGAATACCAGTCAATATATTGTTTTTAATATCTCCCTCAAAAATCCAGTATTGATCAGGCCCAGTAATAAATGAAGTGCTAATTCGGAAACAAGCTCTGCCTTGAATATGTTTTTTTTTAATCATGATCTGCAAGAGAAGCTACACTGAGATGTGATCCCTCTCCTTAAAATATATAATACTTGTTAATTATGATACATTTTTAAAATATGATCAACTTGGGATACAATCTTAAATTTATATAAGAAAAATGTTCCCCGATACATCCTGTAAAAGCCAAACATGAGATATTTCAAAGAGATAATTCAGCCTTATTGCATTTTATATGAGAAATCAAATATAAATGATTTATTAAGATGTATACAAAAGTGATGTGATTCCGTCGGCCAATCACACTTCTTTCACACACATCTTGCACACACATACACACACATACTGTGATTACCCCAGATGCTGCAGAGTCCTGTATGCTGGTGCTATTTCCGTAGCTCTGGTGTTGCCCTTTATTACGGCTTGGCAGGAGCTGGATGACTTTCACGTTTGCCGGTCCTTCCGGCCCACATTGCTGCCGCTGGTTTCCACAGAGCTTCAGCACTTCTTCATTTTCTACTTCCTTCTCAGGCTGGCTGTAACTGATGGCTATGATTACCTTCGCAGTGGGTTGTTTCAGGCACTTATTTTCCATTTTAGCAGGAAATGGAAAATTAAGTGATGAATAGAGATGTTATATTTAGCAGGCATTGTGTTTAATGTCTCAATAATCAGAGAGAAAATGCAGTTTGTCAGCGGTTTGTGTGTTTCATAAACTATCGCATAATTAAATGATGTTTTTGTGTGTTTCGTTTAAATGTGTAATTTTCCTTTGGTTCCTCAAATACTTTGAGCACTGCATGATGTAGATGTGGAAAAGGGTCATTTTTCAACTGTGAAATGAGGCGTTCTTGTATCATCCAACCACTGTGACAACCAGGAGCCTCTACTCTGGACCCCGAGATGTGCGGCCGTTACAAGCTCTCAGTGATGGTGAAGGACATGGCTGGGAAGGCAAACGCTTTCTTCACCACCGGCATCGTGACTGTAGAGGTGACCGGAAACACCTGGGCATCCCCCGACCCTGTGCGACTTCAGGAGAACCTCCCAGGCCCCTACCCGATCCCCATCTCACAGGTGAGGCAGCAACACCCCGGTCAACTACCACATTCACCACTTCAGCACCAAGTGTTTTTACCCATCTACATTTAAACCGCTTTCACTTATTTGATCTTTACCATAAAGCACGCAAACAATTCGGGGGTAATTGCGGACTTTAGTGTTTATGCTGCACCAAGTGTCATATCACATTACAATGAAACAAACTCTGCAATAGCCTGGGCCCAGTAAAGTGGCATCATATTGCCGGTTGCTGTTTTTAGTGGCTCTTGGGTCCTCCTAAGTGACCAAATACTGAATTATTGATGCTGTTCAAATGCCATGGATCCTTTCAGGCTACCTCCTCACTGAGTCACTTATTTCCCATAATCACTCACTCTCCCACCCACCATCACCATCATCACCACTCTGAGGGGTATTATACAAACCTCACAGCTTAAAGGCAAAAATTCACCCTAAAATAGATTTCACATACGGCTTGTTATTTTAGTCAAATTGAACGAATATTTTAGTATTTCTTGAAATCTAGAGAAATATCCTGGACCACCTCAAAAGACATTAATCAGCAACTATTTTGATGGTTAGTCAATAAAGTAAGTCATTTTCAAGCATCTTACCTATACCAGATAGGTAAGCTTTTCTTCATTATTTCCATCATTGTAAAAAGGATTCCCTTTTGGTTTGTTAGACAAAACAAGACATATGAAGACATCATCTGTGAATAACAATATATATATTAATAATAATAATTATAGACAAACAGAATTGTCAACTAATTGAGAAATAACTCTTCAGATCTGTTGATGGAACAGCCCATGATGATTTTAGAAAATATCAGCAAATTTTCAGATCTAAAGCTGGAAATCAACAAAAACAGATGTGTTGTCTCCCTCAAAACAGGCCAAAAAGTCACGCACCATTTCATTGTGGACTGGCTCCAGAAAGCATCGAGTCCCACTACCAATTAAGAGATTGCTTGAATATAAAGTACTTTTTCTGTCTAAATGTTTTCCTCAGGTTCTCCTAACATGTTACCGCGTCTGTCGCTGGTTTTGTCTAACATTTTAGTTGTTATTCTATTATCATATATCAGCTACATGTCTATAAATAACTCAAAAGGCTTGAGAGGTTTGGTAACACATTGAAACAAAAGTCAGTGAGCACTGGCAGTTTGTGAGGACATTTTATAAATGTATGCCTGTACTGAAAAAAAACTTTATTAATTCACTACTGAGAAGTGTGGAAACAAAGAGGCCCATAGAGCCGATTGTGATGCTGAATGAGTTGCATTGTGCAGGTTCTGGGAGTCACTGCGGCCAGTAGGTGCATCACAGTACCTCCCCCTCCTCCTGTTTTCTCCCACCTCCCCCACACTCGCCCTCAGCCTCTCATCTCTCCTGTTCTAACAGCCCCTTCCACCCACACAAAACGTGTGGACTCAAGTGTAGGCGCATTAGATTTTTTTTTTTCTTCTCCAGTTTTCAATGGCCAGTTTAAATCTACTATAAGAATCGTTTTGTTTTTAGGTTTTAAACATCCAATGCTATAGGATCCCGCTTGCTAATAATATATAATTTTCATAATTTTAATGTAAAAAATATGCTTTGCTTCTTTATGTAAATGAGACAGTGTGAAAATATTTTTTCCGAGCAGATTCCCTCTGTGTATCTGCTTTAAATTCTAATGAAAAATGTGTTAAGACAGTGAGAAATGAAGCCTCTGTTGTTCCATTACTGAACTGTCGGCATGAAAACCATTTAGTTCCATTCAAATTCTAAATCACACAAAACTGGATTAGTTTAACATGGATGTTTACTTGGGGGAAGCCTCCTTTCGCCCACGCTGAGTGATTGTACTGCTGTGCTCAGTAGGTGGTGGGACTAACCGCTGTTATGACACATCCCTCCCCTACGGTCTCAGATAAATGGAGTGGTGGTGTTCACATCCACTCATCTGTAACAAATGTTGGGCCTTTCCTGTGCTGATATTGTCCGTGGTATGATGCTTTAACGTACTACATTCTCCATCTTTCTTTGTGCAAAAGTTATAAAACTGAGCTGAGATTGCTGCTGTGATGTATTTCACCAATCCTACACTTTAAAAAAAAAAAAATGCATATTTACTTGTGAAATCTAAGCATTTGTTCTTCCTTCTTTTGCATCATTAGGGAGGTCAATTCACTCTGTTATCTATTGCATGTTTCTGCCTAAAACTTTGATTATGTAATGCAACGAGAACTTCTTGAAATCAGTAATGTAACCTATTCAGCCTTTGGAGTGGAAGGCTCACATCAGAGCCTGTGAATGGATGAGTCACAGCGCTTAACTGCATTGAATTGTCAGTTTTCAAAGTCAAATGAAATCTGATTATTGGTTGCAGAATTAGTTTGAGCCCTACTAGACCTTCATCACGGCCCCATCCTCATTGTTCAATATCACAAATGGTACTACTATTACTGCAGGTTACTATAGTCAACATCCACTGATATTAGTTACTTGTGCTCTTACAGCAAATAAGATCGTCCTCCTATATATCTAATGTACCATGTCAGTATCATATCAGTATTTTTTAGGGCTGCAATTCATTATTATTGTCCATATCGATCAATCTGAAGATTATTCTCTCGCTTAATCTATAAACTGTTATTTTTAATAATAAAAGCTTGTTTTTGTCCAACTAAATCAACTCCAAATGCAAATGTTATTATTGACTATTATTATGACAAAAAGTTTGACTAAATCAGCAGCTGATTCCTCTCCGGTCCACAGTGTGTTGAAGTTACGCACACTGGTGCTCTTAGCCCAACCACAAGGGAGCGGGGGGGACAGAACGTGCTCTGCAGTCTCAAAACACTGACGGAGGCAAAACAGATGACTTCATAGATGCTTTGTATAGAACTTTATATTGAGCAGTTGGCCGTCATTAATCAGCTCGCGAAACACATCTCTTTAAAGCTCTGATGTCGAGAAACACACCATAACACCGAGAGGCAGCCAGCTGTGTGAGGCGGCTTCGTGTATACAGACGCATAGTGTTTGGGCAGCCATCTCCAAAACAAGGGAGGAGTGTGTGACAGAGAGTTGAGGAGATACACATGTCCTGGGTGTGCATCAGCTGTGCTGTGACCGGGCTCCTCTCCTTCTTGGGTGCTGTTTGATGGCTACTAGGGCCCTTTCAGCCCCACTGCACAGCCCTTGTGAGAGGGCTGCAACGCGGAGTGGAAAATCCCCTTCAGCCTGCGTAGTTAGTTTTGGCTGTGCTCTCTGTTCCACATCATTTTCAGCGCATTTGGTTGGCTCCTTATCATGTAAACAAATGTAGCTTAGCTTTGTACTTATACATCATGCAGGGCCATGATGAACCCTCCCGCTGAACTTTGATGAAACGTACATTATACAATGTTGTTATTGTAACCCATTATTACCGCCTCGCCATTGTACACCCCCACCACCCAGTCAAGTTGCAGTTTACAGCCGTCTAAAATGTCCTCATTTTATCCTATTAGACATTTGTGTGATATTGTCATAATTAGTTTAATTTCCCTCAAAGCCTGAGATATTCCAGTCATGACAATGAACCAGTCAGATGTCAGATGCCAAAAAACATATTGCCTCTGGTCATGAGTGTCAGTGGCATGGAGGTATAAAAACACGTATCAAATGTATAAACCATGTATATGTATGTGTTGTATTGAGAACTCGTTTTGCCGTGTGTCCGTGGTTATGTGTGTGTTAATGTAGGTCAAATGGAGTGGAAGTCAGGCCGAGTACAGTTTGGAAGGGGAGTTTCCAGAGATGCTCTTCACCATCAGCAGGGAAGGAGTCATTTATCTCAACGCCCCTCTGGACAGAGAGACACAAGACCAGGTCTGTATAACTGCAAGATTAACACCCTCGGCCCCCTACATTAACTGTTAAATGAATCAGAACATCAGGATTCTACACCGTTCCTTTAAAACAGACCGAAGCAGCTGTGTTTCTGTTTAGACGCTGTAATATAGTGTTGGATTCACATGTGACAATGAATGTGGTTGTACTATAATGTTAATATAAAGCTCATTACATTCTGTCTCATGCAAGCTCCTCTCTATGAAAACAAACAAGATGTGATTTTCAAATCATCTTCAGTGGATTTCTTTCACTCTTAAATTATTTTCAGCAGTGGAGACTGGGAGCTCAGCAGTTAATTCAAAATGCTGAAGAAGAACAACACGAGACCATATCTGATATCGAAACAATATCTGGTCATTAAAAAGGAAACTCCCATTTTAATTATATTACCTCATATTACTTACAGCTTAATGATCTGCTGAGTCCCTTGGACACGTTATTGCAACAAAGCTGAGAGCTGAGCACAGGCTATTTTTAAACGGTGCAGAGGTAATTAAGCACAAAACCCGGAAAGCACAGCTATGTTCCTTGAACATATTCGTGGCAAAATACATTTGTTCTATTATGACGAGGATTACAACGCCAAATGATTATTTTCAAATCTCCACTCCACTTTAGGCTCTCAGAAGGGTCATTATTTACAGTTGGAGTACAAATTAAAACATATAATTTGTTTGCTGTTGAGTTTTTGCATACAACTGAAGCTCCTGAGAGCTTTGAATGGCTCACTGAAGCGTGATATTCTGGCACCAATGCTCAAGTGGTTAAAGAACCACACAGAGAGGCCGAACTACATCAGTGGATGTGATTAGTGTTCCAACACTAGCACATTGCATCATCTGTCTCCTGTAGAGACCATTTCATGGAAAGGTGCAGAAGACCTCAGACTTTTTGCTATGTTGCTGCCCCCCAGTGATGGAAAGGTTGCAGATGCATACTTACCATCGCACCAAAATGTGATTGTTACAGCAGTACAATAATTTCACCCAGGTTTATTCTCTCTTCCGTTCATCTAGACCAGCTCGATGCACTGGTGAACAGTCTACCACATCATAAAGTGGATATGTTGAATCCCTCCGTTTCTTTGACAAACATCACGTTTCTCTTTTTGCCTTATCAGTTCCAGATCAGCATTGTGGTTGAGCGTCCAGACGGCAGAGAGATTGCCAAGCCTGTGGAGTTGAGGGTGATGGTGGGCGACGCCAATGACAACAGACCCACCTTTCCACAGGCACAGTACCATACTGTGGTGAAGGAGCTGGCTGCTCGAGGTAACTGGCAGCTTTTTTTGTTGATATTTTAGCAGTCTCAAAGAACATTTTGAATTATTTTTCCTTAAAAAGTCACTTGCTCCATCATTTGTTTGAAAATATGGTCCAAACCTGCAATGACTTATTAGTTAGTTAGTTATAGCATAACAGAAGTGTTAAATTTCAAATGCAAAGCCAAACTTTGTCAATTATCGCAACATTTCCATATAAAAACTGTCTGAAAATACTAAGCCTCAATACCTTTTTTAAATGTCTAAGTCCTGGTGAAGTTAGGGATCATCATAAAGCAACACAATGAGACCCCTGAATAATCATTTGTCACGTTTTTTCTCTAATGGGAGTCTTCTTACACAACAAGGTAGAGGAAACACTGGCTGGAAGGGACGGTGCAGTGATGAAAGAACGTAGAGTGCCAGATACCTTTTATGAAAGCAGACTGGGATTTTTGCCAGAACGCGGGGGGGTGAAAGCACCCTCACTCATAAAAGGCACATGGTGTGTTGTGACATATCAGGCCCCGGCATAAAAGCTTTTTTGTTGATGCTTTAATACGCTTGATTCTGGGAACTGAATTAGAAAGGACAATCTGTTAATCTAAATGGAATTACTGAGTGAGGATTAAATGAGGAAGCTATTGTTATATCCTTTCCTCCCCCTTATTCCCATTCTGCTCTGTGATTGTGAGTGAACATCACTCTGAGAAGCTGTCTATAGTGTTTAGTAGTTGTTTGAGAAAATTAGGAAGTCAGAATTAATAGAAACTATAGAAGAAATATTTGATTTTATGTTAAAATTGCATCTAAAGAGATGTTATGGCTGTTAATCGGTTTGATACACTTGCCTTCCAGAGAGCCTGCTTGACTGTTCTTTACTGGTACTGGTGTATGTATCCCCAGGGACAGAAATCCTGACGGTGCAAGCAGCCGATAACGACGATCCCAAGACGGACAACGTGCGGATCTTCTACCGTTTAGTGGGACAAATTCCAGAGAGTCCTCGTGCCCTCTTCAGAGTGGACCGTGATTCAGGGGTCATCTCTGTCCAAGCAGACAGCATGGAGGGCACGGCACCTCAATACACCCTGACCATCACTGCTGAGGATGCCAAAGGTAACTTTGGATCATTTCAACTGTGATATTGCTTCTTTAATTGTATGACCTGGTATTTCCTGCTGCACAAGTAGGACATTATGCTGGGAGAAAAGGTCTTATGATCATATGACTGGAAGCCCAGTATTATTTTTTGTTGATTTCTCGGAAGTAACATTTGTTAGACTTTAATTAGAGGATATATTCGTGCACAAAAAAAAAACATATTTGTACCTCCCACTTCCTCCCACTATATTTATCATTCAGACATACAGAAAGAGTACCTGTGCTCTAAGAATAATATGATTTGTGGAAAAAAAGCTAAAAATTATTTCAGTATAAAAATAATGCCTTCCTAAAATAGACTTTACATGCCCTGTTTCCAATCACCATGCGTGTTATTAACTGATGATGGCCTGGACGACGGTGTCCATTAAATGTCAGTCATCATAAATAAATATTTGGCAGTCAAGCTGCAAGCTGTTGTAAAGACATTACGTTTAAGATGACTATTAAGATGAGGGAGGGAAATGAAAGCCGTGTTTAAAATCAAAAGTCATTTAGAAAGCAGTTACTGTAGGGAGTACCATGGAAATGTACAACAATGCAGCTTTCTTAATGGCCGTCTCAAAGCAAAGCGTCTGTTAGGGTTGTGATCTAGGGATGCGTGTATGCTAGCCTCAGGGGTGACAGATGATGTGGCCCGCGTGACTCATGCATCAGGTTGTGATGGAGGCAACATGAGGTACTTGCTGTTCCTTCAGCATATTTTATTCATCTGTGTGATCATGGGGCCGACTCTGAGTCACTAACAGAAGCTGTGATCGTGTCCCTGGCAGGTTTAAACAGTTCGTGCACCGTGGTTGTGACGGTGCAGGATGAGAACAACAACCCACCACTCTTCTCCCAACACGAGGTACGAGAGCACACCTTCAAACAGACACAGACTTCTGACGCAAAGGTCTTCTCAGGACATTATAAACAATACGTTTGTTTTATTTTTTAAAGAAAGGCTAAACAGCACGGGCCATCGTAAGTGGCTTTTGGACCGGGGACTGTGAATCTGCTCTGCAGGTCACTGATCTAATTTTCCTGGCGAGGAACTAGATATGCCCTCTAATCTCAGGCTTATAGCGACGGCTCCATCATGTTATTGGAGTTTTATTCAGTTCTTTGTACTCAAAGTGGACTGTGTTCTTTGAGTTTAATCCGATAAAGCTACTCAATGCCATTAACATGTTAGAAATTATGTAAGAATCGATGTCGTCACAGCTAATACGATGTCACAGAAATGTCTGCGTTAGCTGGTTCTTTGTTTCAGCAGCTTACTGCTTTGAATCTAAACAAGAGAGTTCTGAAAGTGGCTCAAGTTTGTTTTTTTAAATCATGAAGAACAGCAGCTGCGATCAGTATTCATGTTAACAATAGATTCCAATGCTGTTCCAAAGGAAAAATAAAACATCAACAGAAGCTTTTCTGCTTTTCCAGCTGGGACTTTACTCTCATATTCTATTACATCCTGATTTATTTTGCAATTTGCAAAAAAAAAAATAAAAAAAACATATTCGAGAACTGCCGTCAATATGGGATGCTGAAGTCACAGGCCCAGTATAAAACGTGACAGTGGTTTCCTTCATTTTGGCTTATCTGCTGGTGTGGAAGAGAAAAAAAAGCAATTTTAAAGATAGGCAGTAAGAGACTTTTCACCCACCCATGTGCCACATAGGAGAAGAGAGAAAAGTGAGGGTTACATGGGAGAGCCATCGTGCTGTGAGAACGGGGAAACCCATCCCTAGCTGTTCTCTCTGTCAGACCACATGACACCGAAAGCCTGTGCAGACATTGTGAGGGTGATTCTGAGCAGAGAGAGAAGGTACTAAATCTAAATGTGGAAATAAGCTGTAGAGCTTTAGCATGAATGTCCAGACCGATAAAATACAGACTGCAATATGTATTTCTACATAACTGCCCTATGGTGTTCTTTATGTCCTTTCTCCATTAATTTGACACTTTAGGATTAAAACCAAATATCTTTCAAAAAAGCTCATTCTCAAGCCGTTACAAACAAATGTGGATACTCGCTCAGATCATCGCCACATCAAACACACACACACAGACGCAGAGGTGGAAAATGCTCTTGAGCAGGTCACGCCTGAGAAGTGCAGCTTTTTCCATGGCGATGTGAAGGCAGCGCTATAGGGGGAGATGTGGGAGGCGAGTGGTGACAGGGCTGGGTTCAGCGACCCTGTGGATGGAGCAGCCAGATCAGAGGAATGGCTGCTTCACTAGAGGACATCTGTGAGTGGCCGATTAAATGGCTGTCTAAACGCACAGAGGTGTGTGAAGGAAGCTTAGCTAACACCAGGAGGGCAAGAGGGGGCAAACATACACACATGTAGTCCCCAAGAGGACAACCAGTCTGCCCGGACTTATTGGCATCCACAACATTGCAACATCATCGACATTTTTATTAGCCTATTTATTGGATTATTTTATACAGCTGTTAATGCACAGCTAATATCAGAAGAACATTTTAACATTTTCCTAAAAATTTGTTATAATAGATTAAAGAAAGTCATTAAAAATACAATTTCCTGTTTAACTGCTAATTAGATTAAATGTTATTATAATTGCTTACTATAACTTTGCATTCCTTAGTGTCTCAAATAAATCCCTTCAGCTGGGTAATCATACGTCTCCGTGCCCTTCCTATCAGTACGGGCCCTTTCACATCCTAGAGGACGCTCCAGTGGGCACCACAGTAACAGCTGTGCTGGCGGGGGATGCAGATGTTCGAGGAGGAGACAGCTGGCAGGTGGACTACCGTTTAGAGTCTGGGAACGAGGAGGAGGTCTTTACATTAGTGACAGACAAGCAGACCAATGAGGTCTCACTCATCCTTTCGAAGGTAAACGACACACACACGCACACACCATGCTTGCGACCTCTGAACACACACATTTGACAACCTTATTGATCGCTCACCACATATACAAATGTCAGCTAAAGATTCCTGTCAAGCCCAAATGAAAGTGATTAGGATCCTGTTTATGGCTTGCAGATTTCTCCTGTCAGGAGAGCACATATTAATGTCAAGGCTGATGTTGGGCATGATGGCTTGTGTCTGCCCTTGGTGTCTAAGCAGTCCTAAGAGATCATAGCTCGACGTAGCTGTCACATAACACACAAGTCAATTTTACGAGCATGGATTTAATATCACGCGTGTGTGAGGAACCGACAGAAAGGTTGGGAAAAGAATATTCCAATACGTCAATACTTCAGTCTGACATGCCTCAAATTTAAAAAGAGTCCAGATGACAATGGAATGTTTTAGCCCAATAATCTCTCCTGTCCCCAGGGCGACTCACCCTTCGCCTGCCCCGTATAATCCTGCAGGACGTTTTAGGGATGCATGAGGGCATGTGTGTGTGTGTGTGTGTGTGTGTGTGTACATTCTAATGGTCTGCTCTCTGTAAGTGGGACAGGCAGGAGACAGTCTATTATTTTCAACCTCTCTGTGGGAGTTGACGAATGTGATTGAACTCTGAGCTGCACACGCTCCGCTGAGATAAAGCAGGAGAGGTCTAAAAGCTATAAATGGATCTTGTATTATTTCAGATTAACACACAAAGACTTCTGTTTTTTAGAAATTATATTACACAGACTCAATTTGAGCAGCTGTTTTAAAGCTCTTGTGTTAACCTTGTGAGCTATCAAAATAGAATTTGCAGCAAGGGATACAAGGGCTTGTTTATTCGGCTCACTTTAGTAAAAAATAAATAAATAACGCTTAAATCCTTCATAAGTAAAACCCCGGTAGATTAAAATGCACTTGAGCAAATGCTTTAATTCATCGTGTTACAGCGTGAGGTCAGTGCCAGCAGGCAGACACGTTTCATTTTAGAAATGACACACTATTCACAGCCCAAGTGAATAATTAGATTGTGTGAGCAGACACTAATGGCAGTTTACCACGCAGACTAGAGGCTGCTGATTGAGGTGAATATATAATGAACCAGGGGAAGTGAGGGAAATCTAATCAAGATGCGAAGACCAGGAGATGTTAGACATTAAATTAAAAAAAAAAAATACTTTGTTTAAGAACAATGAAATTAGAGAGTGAATCAGAGCTTGTTCAATTAATCCTGTTACCATTAATGAATGAATTCAATGTTATCGGCCAAAGAAGCCTTACTACATATTCATCCATTACTAACTTCAGGTGTGAGTCATCAGTTTAAAGTGAAAGTCCTGACGTTATCAGGAATAATGATGTAATGTATGACATTTGAATAATAATGGAACAGCTGCATTTGTAACCGATGAGCCAACTGCACAGGACACGTGTTTTGAGAGAAAACAGGCAAGCAAAAAATGTTTTACTTTGTCAATTTAACTGGGATTAATAGACCCATTTCTGCCCATCATAGAGAACAAAAGCTTGATTTAATACATTTATGTCACTAGGAATAGAGCTTTTCAGGATCATTTGATGACTCATATCTATGGACAGGTCATGGACAAGTCAAAATGTCGAAGTGGAGTTTAATTAATACTTTTGTATTAAAAATCAGTCAAAGGACCCTTTTCATTTATGTAAAAAGGGTCGTTCAGTGTGAAACCCACAGATAATGATCACCTGATTGAAATGCTTTTTAGGGTCTTTCAGGACATTGTTTTTGGTTTTCTGGCCCACAGAAATTTTGGTTTCCCACTTTCATGGTGTCATTTTCGACAGGACAAACCCCTAAAAACACTGTGCACTACCTGCTCAGCACCAAATGGCAAACAGACAACATGAGTGACTAGCTGGTGAACATAGAGCCAGATATTTCCCGAAGGAGTCGGCGAAAAAGAGAGTAAATATCAGTCTCACATTCATCAAGTGTTAATAATACGTTCATCAGTGTTGTGTTCACAGCTTGTTGTTGATAGTGCAGGTTCAATTAAAAAAAGCAGTGTAATAAGCAACAAAAATATTTTGTTATCATAATATTTGATTAAAATATAAGGCTCAGTGCAGGTGGGAGACGGTTGATGACAGCGGTTCACTGATAGCTGATTCATATTTCAGGGTAAACAGTATCATTATGGGAAGACCGAATATAGTGGCTCAGACGTCTCCAGCCTCGAGAGAGCCCATGCACATGTTCTGGTACACTGAATAGTTTGATGCGTCACTTCCAGTCACCAGCAGTAGTCATGCACCTTCCAAGGCCTGCGTTTATTCTCCCTGGCAACAGAGACGCACTTCAGCCTGAGCAGCATGATGTCAGACGACGCTGGTTTAATAATGTCCTATTTCATGGGCAGACAGAACACATTTAATGGTAAAACCTGACAGCAGGTACAGGCTGCAGTAGAAGGAGATCGAAGAAGAAGAGATTGTTTCGCTTCTAAAGTACGTCATTTTTAAGTATTCATTGGAAATCACTGACTGCACTGAAAGCACCGTCCTTACTGTGGTTCTTCTCTCTACACATGTTCTTTGTTCATGGTAATCTTCTGAACAGTGTATCAAGCTCATACAGTTGTGTTTATTGCATTGTCTCATACAGTAGCAGTCGCTGTCATCGTCATGGAAAATGTTTCATTAATGACTAATTGAATCAATTGGCTCATCTCCCTGTGACCAGGCTCTGGCTCATAAAAACTGGCCAATAAAACCAGTTTCCGTGGAAGTAAGACAAGGGGACTGGACACAGGGGACAGTACTGTGTCCTTCTGCTGGCGAAGAAAACATTTTCTTTCAGAGTGCCTATAAAATGTAATGTCATAAGCAAATTTAACCACTTAGCCTGCCTCATATTCAGTTCAATTGTTGAAACAATAAAGCTGCTCAATCTGAAATTCATATCTGGGTGCTCATAACAGCGCTTACATGCACTAGCATGCTCACATGCACCAGCATGCACTAGAATACACTAGCTAGGCTATGTCAACAAAACAACAAGAGGCCTGAATTACAACACACACAGAGGCCATTACTCACTATATCTTTACAATCAAAAAAGTTATTTTAAATTATATGAATGCTCTGAATATCATACAGAGACTCTTCAATAATTTATTTAAAAAAAATGATTGAATCAAATCTATAAAACGTAATTTCCCACGTTCCCTTACTGGTATCTAAGGTTGTAGATTGCTTCGTTTTATGTATTGCAGTGCACTGGTGTTTCAATAACAATGTCCTTGTTAATGCAGATGTCTCTGAACAGTGCAATTGAGGTTCAAACATTTTTATTTAATGATTATTGTATTTGGGGTCTTAAAATGATGGCAAGATTGAATTTATCATTTTATACATTGCACATGATTCATATCTCATCATTTACAAGTTCAAAAAAACTGTAAACGCTGAAGAATGACACAGTTGGCACGTGTGTGTGTGTGTGTGTGTGTGTGTGTGTGTGTTTGTACATTTGTTTTCACAGGTCCTGGATTTTGAGCGTGAGAGTGAGTACATCCTCGTGATCAGTGCTCAGAACCCGGTGGCTCTGGTCCGCGGCCGATACGGCCCTGCTTCCACGGCTACAGTCTCCATCTACGTCGATGATGTGAATGAAGGTCCCATTCTGTCTCAAAGCCATTACGAGGTGACGGTCAGAGAGGGCGAGGAACCAGGGCGGGTTATCGCCACCATCCGAGGTTACGACCCGGATTCTCACCCAATCAGGTAAGCCTGAACTGATGAATGCTGCAGGAATCATTATCTTTGTCCACAGAGTTGCACATGTTTTACACTTTTTTCCTGCAGATATTCTCTTCAAGGAGACACCAAGAAATACTTTTCAATAGGGAAGTATTCTGGTGAACTCAAGACAGTGCAGGCCTTGGACAGAGAGGAGAACAGCACGTACACTATGGAGGTCATTGCAGTGGATGGGCGTGAGTTTGATTTCATGAATAGAAATGCCACACGACTATTTAATTGATCAATTAATTTACAGTGATTAATCTAAATGTCATTTAAGGTTTCTATTTTTTTTATTTCATTATTTGATTTGTAGTTTTCTACACATATTCTCTGCGAAAAGTTATTCATCCCAATTGATTTCTATTGAGTAATATTTCTGTAACTCAAAAAAGTACACACATGCTAAAGTGCACATGTACACACACACACACACACATTACAGAGTTGTATCATATTTTCGGGGTCACATCTTTTCCACATCTCTTGTGTTACTCTTAGGGAACTCCTCCTTATCTGCGTCCACCCTGGTGACCGTTCAAATCCTGGATGTGAATGACAACAGCCCGGTGCTGGTTGGAGACTACTCCTGGAAGTACCTGTGCACGCCCCGCTGGGAGGACCAAGCTCTGGTGCTGGCTTCCCGGGACAGTGATGGTCCACAGCACGGAGGACGTCTCAACTTCTCCCTGCGCAGCGATGCCACAGTCCGACGGAACTGGAAGCTAACACCTATTAACGGTGAGGGGAATGCAGAGTTGGTGAACCTGGTCGACCTGTCAGCATACGCTGTTAGTCTTATGATTCACGGTGAAATGGGAAGACAGTCAAGTAAGGTCACAAGTTTATTTTCTACATTGACGCTGTAGGATTAACAAGCTGAGATATAATTGTAGTCAATAGTCAAAGTGTGCACATTTATAATAAAAGTGTTTCAGTTATCATTTGGATTTTTCAATCGGTTGTTTCAAGTATCAAGATGCCCAAGTAGTCTGATTCTGGATGCCAACCTGGTCTCATAGCCAGTCAGAATGCTGCTTAATGGATGGAATCGCCCAAGTCAAGGTCCTCAAATCCATCCCAATACTCCATCAGATGATTTTGTTACGTTAACGCATGCTTTATACATCGTCCTCTAGTTTGAATTGGTTGAAGATGGATATGTGAATGTGTCTTCTGGTATGGTCCGAGTAAACGACTCCACTCGGAATCAGCATGCTTTTGAATAATGTAGAGAGTAAGGAAGTGAATTTACTGGAGAAGACAGGTTGATGTCATCCAGCCACAAGCATGTGCAGTGTGGCATCACAGCCTTTGGACACAGAGTTTTCCAGGGTGTGCTAATTGTTGTTACTTTGACTGGAAAATAGGGATATGTCATCAATGAGGACGGATAGTCAAAGAAACAGAGTGATCTGGCCCCGAAGATGTGCAAATTGCTCTTTTCTATTTTCTTCCTGCATAATTTGTCAGTCCTATCTGGATAGGGAGGTATATGTAATTATGCTTTTTTCTGTCATTGTAAAGTGCTGGTGTTGGGCTGATTTAACGCAAACTATTTACTGCAATGATGTCTGTCATTTAGTCATTCAAACATCTCAACCACTTCCCCCTCAGGTTTTCTTTTTTTTTTTTGTATCTCCCTCTTTCACTCCCATGTTCCTGTGGGTATTGATTGAGCCGAGCTGTAATTATATCTTCTGTGTAATTTCTTTGGCATCACTGCTGGGTTCCTGCCAGCTAATGGAAGCTAAAAGAGGAATCTCCCAGAATGCTTTGCACCTGGTCGCGGCAGGTAATGGCCGTACCGATAAAATGGGTACTTGTGCCAGTGGTTTGCGTGTTGCGTGATACAACCACAAGCAGGAAGAACACTTGCGTGTGTGTGTGTGTGTGTGTGTGTGCCATTCAGTCTTTAAGAGACTCTCAAATGTACCATGTTGGCAGTTATTTACAATGCAGAAATCCAGTTAATGAGGCAGCACGTCCCTCTTAATGGCTGTTCACAGCAGCAAGGAGAGAAAGGTGAAATGTTCAGCCAGTATGTAATGCAGTTAATAGCAAAACATTACCCACGAGAGGCAACACTGTCCAAGTGGAGGACGAATAAACAGGCTGCGCAGCTGGAGTTTCCCTGAACGATGGTGAGGTGCGAGCGTGAGTTTAAGACCCTCTGATAAGGGTTCAAACAGCTTGATAAAACAGTTCTCTTTGAGGGACGGGGGCTTTTGCGTCATGCTGCCAGCCGTGTATTTTAGACCGATTCGCTGAGATAAGATAGAGAGTCACACACTCCAGACCACTCCACAGCTCCATCGCTCTCTCTCATCCTGAGTGTTGTGTCGTCCAGCAGCTGTTTTAAGGGTCTTTTTGACTTCAGTGTTGATGCTTTGCGAGTTGAAATTGTAAAATATTTGTATTTAATTTATGATTGATGTGTACCAGAGTTGAGTCATATCGGATGTATTTGACACATTTCAGAATTTGACTATTCTGATTAGTTATCACATTGAGATTTATTGATATGAAAATGTAAACCAAAAAAAACAAACAATGCCAGGTGTGGTTTGGACCACCTTTCGCTCATCATCCAAGCAAAATGTTTGTATAACAAAATTGTGATGAACATTTTTTCTGTGTTTTGTCCTCCAGATACTCACACCAACCTGTCCTTAAACATCCCGTACCTGGCCCCCGAGGTCTACACGGTGCCCTTCACCATCTCTGACAGCAGCTCTCCTCCCAGGAGCACCTTCATAAACTTGCCAGGTAATGCTGAATCCCCCCCCTGCTGATGAGCTAAAGCGAACGCAGGGAGGTCACGGGACAAAAGCGTCGGAACGAATCAATAGAGATCAGCCCCTTTGTGTGCCAGCTTTCCACCGTTCCTGTGAAATAATGGTGCATAAAAGCTGTACACATGATTTTTCCAGGCTTGTTTTTACTCAGCTCTCTTAAGACCACATTTCCCCTGCAGTCAAATTCAGTTTGTGTTGTCCTTCTATGTGAAATTCAGTCATATATATATAACAAATATAGTCACATGTGCAGGCAAACCTTTCCCCTGTCAACTGTACAGAGTGTATATTAATCATTCTCCATTAATCATGAGCCGAGCAGTGTTTTTGTTTGAGTAAAAGTGTTTATACTGCTGGACACTGAACATCCATCCTAAACATAAGAGAAATTCTTTCATTGGGTCGTATTTCCTGTTTAGTCTGAACTGAGTGTGTTGGTCAGTGAGTTGTTGTTGTTTCCCTCTTCCCTCTCCTGTTAGTGACAGTGTGTCCCTGCAACGTCAGAGGGAACTGCAAAATGGCTGCCAAGCAGTTGCAGGGCATGCCAACTATTCAGTCTGCGGTGGGGATTCTGCTTGGCACCTTTGCTGTCATAGGTAAGCCAGGAGGATGACGGAGGCAGTTTTACTGCCACTGTAACGTATCATAAACACAATACTCACAACGATGAGAATGCATTATAAGCTGCATTATACGCCTTACAGAAGTAGTGTTTGGTAGTCGCTGGAAAGCCATTTAGTTGCATTAAATCTTCAAGGCTTTGTGTCACATAATACTATCATTTCTGGACAAGTAACTTATCAATGTTGTTGTTTTTGTTTTGTAATTCCAGGGACTATTCTCATCGTCGTGTTTGTGAGACTCTCCTACCAGAACCCCAAACGGCCGAGCAAAACTAACCAGGAGAGAGTTCCCCTGAAGATCTCAATCTAATTAGGATGATAGATACTGTATTGTTCGTCCTGCTCACTGGATACATGCTGCTTTCAGAGCAATGCTTTCATTTTCTACTGTGAATATCTAAAAAGTGAACGTATATTTCAGTTATTGGACCAAAGTTCAGATGTACCCTGACCTGAAAGCAAAATTACAAGATGTTTTAGATTAATAGAATGTCTGTTAGTACTAAGGCTTATGCCTGGGACATGATGTTGACTTATATTTTAAGTTTACGTTTTTTTTTTTTCTATTGCTGTAGGCATGTTAATTTGTTTCAAGATTGTGCCTATATACGAAAACAAAGTGACATGGTTTGGAAAAAACACGAGAGATTTAGAGAATAATGTAATAATACTTAAAGAATAAGTTACTGTATTTCAAGAATAAATAATATTTGTAATATTTTCAGTTAAAAGGCATTTTCCAAATCACTTTTTCTCTAACCTTTACACTGTTATTCATTTCTGTTAAACACACACATCTGTTCATTGAAAAACATGTTATCTCCTTGATGCCTAGTTATGATGTAATGTTTCATAAATGTTATAGTAAAACCAAAAATCAGAAGAAATATACCTGCAAATTCTGAGATTTCATTAAATCCAACACATACAGTCAGAATGTTGCAAGCACCGTAACAGCATCTTTTTATTTAACTTCACATTTTCATATCTATATGTTTGTTGTATGTTATATGTATTCCATCCCAGTAAACTGTAATTGTATAGAAGCTGTGCTGTAGCAATGTGTCATTTCATTTGTCCACTTCAAATCCTCTCTTTTCTACCAACACTTTTAATCCAGTGAGAAAGCCTGAAACTGTCCTGTGTTTGTAATTGTATTAGCAGAGTGTTCCAGTCTCTGTGATTACGGCTTTATAAATGCTGACGACCTCACAGGCAAGCGACGCTATATTCAGACCAGTGTGGCTATAAATACGCTCAACAAGTAAATGTCCACTGCATGTCACTCAGTGTCCAACGAACTGAGCACGTTTACAAAATACAAAGCTTTTGCAAATTGAATGAATGCTAAAAACTCATCCATTAAACCCCGGTGACAAGAGTTTAGAAATTTTGGGGGGGGAAAATGTGCCATGAAATTCTGGGATGAAACTACATAAATCAATTTTTGTCACTATTGTTTGTTTGAGAATTGAAATCATCAAATCAATATTATTTGTGAAAATTATAGGAATTTAAACTCTATACTACCGTGACAATATTACACATTTACAGCATGAGGGTGAGAGATGGAAAGTCGAACAAGCAGGAAAAAGAGTTGGGAGTTGGTGGAGACCAAACCAGAGCTAAAAGACCTGTGAATATTGGACAGAAACATGGGATGATCCATGTGAATCCATGTGTAGTGCAATATGGTGGCTCTTAACCGTGACTTAATATAAACCCAATGCTGTCAATGTCCAAGGATTTTGGTTAAAATGTGTTTCCTGCTTTAGTTTGAAAACCTTCTCTTCTTGTATCTCGCCTCATTTTTCTTCCTGCCTTTGTGTGTTTTCCCGCCTGTTTTTCCACCACACCTGTGCTCCATTAGTTAATTAGTTCACTGTGTATTTAGTCGGTGTGTTTTCCTTGTCTCAGTATTCACTTGTCAGCGTCTGACCCAGCAAGTAGCAGTCTGGCTGTTATTTATAGTTTCTAGTTTATTCCACCAGTCTTTTGGTATTTCCCTGTGTTCCTGCCTGCTACCTGTTGCTTGACTGCCTGCATGTGGACTATCAGCTTGAAAAGCCACATTCAAGCAAATCATCCTGCTGCCTCTTTTGCCGTCTGCGTTTGGGTCAAATTCCTTCTTAATCCTAAATCTGCGCGCCCTCTTTAAAAAGAGCATTGGTGTTATGACGTGAACGATGGCTCTGTATATTCAAGTTTCCCAGTCGGCCCCGACAGTGTGACAGTGAGCCGGTATGAAACATACCAGGACCCTCAATCTGGAGAAGTAATTTGAACTCAGCCATCTTTTTATTATTTACTGTGCTTTTGTAAAATGTTACGCTACTATTAAGTCACCATCAACTATAAAAGGTAAAAATCATTTTCATGTGCACATTGTACTGTAACATCAGCAATAGACTAACGAAAATATGCTCATGCTCACATTATGAACAAACATTCAGGTGTTTTTCTAAATAGAGAGAAGAATCGCTGATGATGTAAACACATACACAGGAGCAGGCCTCATCTGTGTGAAGGTTAGCAGCTGCATCTTTCTTTTTTTTTTATCTCCCAGGTCAGTTAGTAGCCTGTTGTGGAGTTAACAACCAATCATATATTCAGCAACTCATTGTGTCGCATAAAATGGAGGGGAAAGTATGGCAACAATGGACCAGAAATGAGCTTTATATATTCACTATTGCAAATGCATGTGTGTGCCTAGATGCTCCCTCAAGTGGACAGTTTGAATGTGCAATGACTCACCAGATACACAGACAATGTAGCCGATAGCCTACACACTCACTTTGTATTAGGTTATTTATATCCGCGGCTAGCTGTTCCAATCAAAGCAACACAGCTCCAAGTAAAAGAAAAGTACACTGACGAGGGCCCCGAGGGAGACAGGAGAGCACAAGGGCAGGGATTAGCTAGTGACATGGGGTCATGCGTTACATTTGGGAGGTAATGAACTTCCAACTTTAGCCTTGACGTGACGGATCCTCCAAGGACCGAGAGGGTTCAGCCGGTCGACATGGGGTTCAAGGCCACAGAGTGAAATGGGGGCGATATATCCAATCGCTTCAAGTAGCTTGGGAAATGAAAGATAATTCTCCAGATATGGACGCTCGGGGACGGGAACAGTGGAGCAGCGGATGGTTTTCCCCAAGCGGCCGGCTGGTTTTCCATTGCTCAGTTACCAGCACAGACGAGTGTTTTTCCTAATCCCTCCTCCCCCTGTGTTCTGAGTTTCCCCACAGCTTTGGCTATTTTAAGCTTGTTTTAAGATCGGGTAATTTCAATTTGGCTCCAAACTTCACAGTTTTCCCATCTGTAGCTGTCAGAGGCCTGCATTGTTTCAGGACTGCTGCAAGGCATTTCTGATGATGAAGTCTTTCATTATTAGATAAATAAAGGGCATATAGGTCCGCTCACTCATGCAGGAATGCTGAGTGACCACCTGCTCAGCGATATTCACTCAAGTTATGCTGCATGTGCAGATGTGGATTTTTCCTTTTTACTCAGAATGAACAAATGCTAGTTTTGGCATGTGTGACATCTTAATTCTCTCATACCCAATGTATCAACTCTTGCTGAACCATTGAAGCAGCTGTAATTAATATATGAACCAGGTGATACACAGAAAAAGGAATGGGAAACTAAAAGGTAAGGTAAACAGGAAACAAAGCTAAGACAGGGCAAAACAGACAGAAACTACTAAATAGAAAAAGGAAATGAACAAGGCAAAATACAACATGATGTGTATTCCTTGCTGTTGCTGAATAATTTCCCAACAGGGGATTAATAAAGTAGTCTGTCTGTCTGTCTGTCTGTCTGTCTTGTGTGTTTCTGTACCTTGCCTCCTTGCAGGACTGTAAAAAAGCTGCAGCAACTCAACGCCTCTTTGTTTTTTCTCCAATGTTCATCAGACAGAGATCAACAGATGGTGCAACAACAAGAAGGGAGTGCCTTCATCTCTTTTCCAGTGATAGAAACTATCCTGATCTGATCCATATTTAATCAGGTTGAGCATCTCCATCTCTTGTGGGTTTCAGAGTTTAGGCACGAAATCCAATTTGTATTTGTTGTGATACAGATCCCCTCAGAGGCTGAGAGGGAGACGTCTGTGTGTGAGGGACCAGTTCATTGTTATTTGAGTGATCCGTCGTACCTCCAGCCATTACAGTGTGGAGATTAGATACAGATTAGTATATATGCATTTGCATTTTGATTGCAATATCTTTGATCTGGAGGTAAATACCGTTTTTATCATCTTGCACTCAGAACATAAAGGCTTTCATTTAAATATCTGTGGAATAAAAATTCACACCAGCGGTAATAATAATAATACATCTTATTTCTATAGCGCTTTTAAAGTTACTTAAAGACACTTTATGGATAAATAAGTAAATTTAAAAAAACACACAATCACAGTAACAAAATCATTCCCTCTTTAAAATGACCTCAAGGCAATAAATTACCCTCAGTCATTTAGCTGTTTCAGCATCTCCTGCGCTTTCAGTAAATCCTGTTTGACTAATATAAATTGCCTATATTACTGGTAGTTGAGAAAGGTCGGGGGCTGTGGGGGCTTTCCATTTGCACGATAAATTGATTCCCTGACAGGAATGGCGCTTGGTAACAGCGACACAAGTCAGTGGTGCGTTACGTTGCATCATTGGGACTGATGTACTCCGGCTGCTCACTTTTACGGTAACATCACTTTAACAGTCGACCTGGCAGAAGCTTTCAGATTCACTCAGCAGGGAGAACCAGGAATGAAATGCTGAATAATAAACTGTCTGTGTGATCCAGCCTTCCTTCAACTTTAAAATGGGGTTGTGTGGAGATGACCAATGCTAGGTCTTCGCATCACACTCACTGGCATCACCAGAAGCTCGTAATCCTCTTTGCTACAGTGGTGGAATGTAAATAAGTACTTTATTCAAGTACATATTTAAGCTACATTAAATGTTTATTTTATTACTTTTACACACTTTTTCACGTCACTGATTTGACAATGTTCAGGTATTTTATAAATTAAGAATTTCCATATGATGCATTGTTATATATTATTGACCAGCGTTGTTGTGGCTCAGAGCCGAGGCTGTGCATGAACACACATGGGCAGCTGGTGGACTGTGAGGAGATATTACTGGGATTTGCAGACTGAATACTGAATCTACTGAATACATTCTTAAAACATAATAGGATTCTGAACTAATTTGCATTATCATAACATGTTTTACATGATCTGTTGTAACAACATCACATATAAAAAGAATATTTGTCGTATGTAGCATTAAAAGCATCAAATACAGAGATTTTGTGCCCAGCAGAACTGCTGGTAGCGACACATGAGAATCGAAATGTTTAGAGATAAAGCGCTAAAAGAGAATTGGTCATAGTTCTGTCTTCTATTTTCTATTGTTTGTTCAATACAGTAATTTAATATCCTGGACAGGAAAACAGTATAAACTGCTTGTCACATAAAATGGACGTTTGACAGAGTATGTGCGTCATTCCTGCTATTTATGGCATTTCAGAGACTATAATCACTCTTACATTTCAAGCCATCAAGACAGGAAGCTGGAAATCAACAATTTGATTCAAGAAGCAGCTGGAATAAATGCACATGAAAGCAAACCAGACTCACACTGCACTGTGAAAATCATTCGTTCCTTCACCTTTCTTTATATTCTTTAAAAAATGTGTAATTGAGGAATTTGTTCAAATAGAAGTTTATAATTGCTCAGTTTTGTTATGACATCTTTTCATTTTTCCTTGAAATGTCTTCCAAAAAATAAAGTCCCTCCCCCTACATCTCCAATTATGGGTATTATATCAATTAACTGTATTAACTCTACAACTATTCATCTCAGATGTGTGATTATGAAGATGCTTAAAGGTTTGCAATATTCAATACTTGTATTATTCAACTAAAAATGGGTCATTACTATGTAGATTTTAATTGTGATTTGCTCAAACAGTTGGCCACTGCAGTATTTTAATATTTTATCACCAGGCGTATCCTTTAATTCATCAAATACAACTCTATCATCAAACTGCAGGACAATGGACCAAACACATGATGTAGGATATTTGATTTTTTTTTTTTTTTTCTAGGCTGTGGAAATCCACGTGAGAGTGAGCAAAGTGTGCTCTACATCTGGAGAGGAGAGGATCACAAAAGGTTCATATCAGGAATCAGCACAAAGGGTGGTGAAATACAAGATATCCAGAAGGTGATGAAAGCATCATGAAAAGCTTTTCTGTGACACTAAATACACTGTACATGTTATTCAGCGTGGCACATGTCAAAGAACCGTTAATGAGTCTGACATGAAAAAAAAGAAAACGAAAATTAGCTTTCTTATCACCATCTTTTTATTTCCTATTTCCTCCACTTGATTTTATTCCCCAGCAACCGTTTCTATGGTAACAAAAAGGCCTTTGTCTATCTTTTCACTTGGGTCAAATGCCACTTTATAATATTTTAATATTCAACTAAATTCATGATGAATACTCCATCTTTAATAATAATAAAAAAAACAGCTGTTCTGGAGCTTTCTAACCCACAAAATGATCTTCATCAGCAGATGGAGTTTTTCTCAGCTGCTGTGGAATTGCAGAAGTCCATATTTTCCTTTTCTTCTTCGTCCATGTTGTCTTAAAATTTGAGATTGAGATCCATATAGTCTATTTCACGCCTTTCTTAATTATATTACATTTGGGAGCAAATGGTCATCATCATGTCAAAGCACTTGTGATAAAGAGGAAAGCACCCACGGAACTACATCTCCCAATGAGGCACAGCAGCAGAGAAGTGCTAATTAGCAGCAAAACAATTACATGAAAATGTTCCAATCACTCATCCCACACACATCAGCCACAAGCGCTGACACATCTCCATCTTGGCACAAGCATTTGCATGATTGCGCCCCTCAGACTCAACATAGATACAATGCAAGGCTCAATAAGGGATTATAAATAGCAACAATGACCAGCGTTTCACTGCATGGGTTTAAATAACAATTTCACGGAGACACTTATAGAGCAACGGGCACTTGTTGTGCATTAAGACGTGCAGCCCCCGCGTTTGGACGCTCTAAGGCTTTAAGTGTAACAGTGTGGCCTTTGTGAAGCCACGGCACACAGACACAGACACACAGTCCACCTACACCATCTCTGTTCACTGTTCACTGTGAAACGCTGCCATCACTCATGAACTGAAGCTTGAGTGGGACGAGACCTTGCTGTCCTTGTGTGGGCAAAATCTGCTCTGAAATAGTCTCGGCTGCCTGATCCCCGACTCCCAAAAGAGTTTGACTTTTAGCAGTTTCAAGCGTTGCTGTTTGAGCGGTCACTCTAAACTGTGTCGCTATGCGAGGTGTTTCCAGGTGACTGATGACCTGTTTGTTCTTCAGGTTTCCTAGACAATCTTTGGCTCTACTTCTAACGTTAATTCTCTACACTTCTTTATTTATCCTGTCGAGGGAAGAATACACATGATCAAAGTATTCCTTAGCATATACTTATTTCTATACTACACCCCACAGGTGCCTATATAGCATCATATCATAATATCCTTATGAAGCTCAGGTTAATAACGTTTAGCCATGCACAAAAACATCAATCTCATGTCAGAACTACACATTGTTTCAGAGATTGTATTCGTCCATCTCTGTTGGGACGATGTGGCAATCAACCCAGTCAGTCAGGTTGTCCAGGTCACAACTCTAAAAGCAAGCTGCAAAGACGTAGCGCCTCTATACCGCTTGCAGTTTGTTTTTAGCTTGGATGTTCACGGATTAGTGCGGGGTGTTTGTTACAATTGCACACGTGTTGCATCGTGGCATTTTGTAGTACTAAACTACAAGGCCACACATGATAGTGTACTTCAGCTCCTTTATACACGCCCTATAGTCACCTGTACTTCATCTTTGTCTTTATTGATCCTGTACTTCCACACTCTTCTTCTCATGTCTGATGTTGTGACAGAAACACAGCTTTCTGATAACGCTGTCTGCTTTTCTGAACTCCTGAATAATATATTACGCATATGACAGGGCAGCACGCTGCAGCAATGAAGGTATGAGGGACTCTCAGTGGAGCCGCGGGTGAGTTTAAAGGCATAGAATAAAAAAAAGATAAGCAAAAGACAGTGACATTAGTCAAATAAAACCACAGTTATGGGTCTCTCTTCTTTCACAGCCCTCATGTAAGAATAGTTTGTGTCACGTGACATAATGCTAATCATCATTTCACAATAGTGGACATGCTTATCTGTCATCAGACGAGAGCTCCATAAACACTAAGTGGATGGAAAGAATCTGAGGGCAAGATTCATCAAGCCGTTAACTCAGCAGCTGTTAGGCGGTTTGTTTCTGTAAGGGATGCAGGCTGTAGGCCCACTGATTACCGTTTTTACTCGACGGTGCTTTCCAGCATTGGGCCGAGAGGGCTCGGCACACATGTGACCTATTGAACGGTGACTGGAAAGCTTTGCAAGTGGCGCTGTCAACACCAGGACATAAATAAAGCTAAAGATAGGGCGATGTGGCCTCAGCCCAGGCTTCTGGTCAGCCAAAGGCTTTTTATAGAAACACTCTGATTTATAAAAGGCTAACAGGGACTATTTTTGACCTAGTGGGCTTGGGGGATAGGGATCTTGGAAACTTGCGACGCTTCTGGGTGCATGACTGACCCCTCTGACTTGAATGTGTTGGCGGTGGTTGGTTGTGGGAGTTGTAGCAGATAGATGGATCAAACCAGCAAAAGGCCTGTGATATTTTTGGAGACAGGCCAGAGAGACAGACAGAGAGATGATCACATGGGTCTATCCCAGTCAGACCCATTAAGTTATCCAATCACTCTTTAATTGGCCTGTCTGGGGATGGAATAAAAGCAAAGCAGATTCACTTGATTTCATGATCAAGTCAACCTGATTTTATTTTTACCATCTATAACATTCATCTATTATATTCCTTTTCTGTTTTCTTTGTAATATTGTAGCAGTTTCTGCAAAATCAAATATTTATTAGCCAAGCTGGCAGCATGGGTCTATGAATAATAATGTTGGTCTGTCTGTCATGTTTGGTCCAGACTGAAATACCTCAAAAACTATGGTTGGATGGATGGCCACGTTTTGTAAAGACATTCATGGCCCTCAGAAGATGTTTCCTACTGTTTTGCTAAAAAGGTTTGATTTGCCTGAATTCTTGGGTCTGGTCTGGTTTATGAAGTCTACAAGAATAACAACAATCCCATCATGTTAGCAAACCAGAAGGTAAAACTAAGACTGTGGATCTGGTGAGTGTTACCTGTTCAGGATTAGCATGTTAGCATTGTCTCTGTGAGCGTGTTCACATGCAAACATTTAGCATAAAGCATCATTGCGCCTGAGCAGCGTTCCCCGGCCAAGCATGACTGCAGTCTTTAAAAGTCACCGAGAGGTCCAACTTATGAAAACATGTTTAATGATCAACAATCATTCAAAATACATGATAGAAGATGACATCATAATGAAGTATGGACGGTGTGAGTACACCATGAAAACATTCCCACAACAGTACCAAAAAGAGATGCCTTTTAAAATATTGTGTCAACGTTGGAAATGGGTTTGTTTGTGTAGTTTAATATCTGTGATCATTGAACTCTCATCAACCTTTCCCCAGAATGTAAATCTCTGATTCATTCAGGTCTGCAAGTCTGTTGCGGTTAGTTTTACATATCTATCGAGCAAGCCAAGTGTCTCTGACGCTGATTTTGAACAGATGCGTGTGAAATAAATAGGGGTCGACTGAGCTGTGATGCAGCACTGACTGAGTGCGTTGCCATAGACACCCTGTGCAAACAGTGAGAACTTGGATTGACTGGAAAGGCCTTTACGGGTCACCGAGTAAAGTCGGACGAGTTCCCTGAAGGCCGTGTAGGTGTCTGATGCCCACTCAGAATATGTCATGACCCAATGCTGGGTGAGCCCACAGTGTCGGGATCAGATGACGGAGGTCAGGGTGTGACTGTCGTACCTCGCAGTCTGAGTAGCAGCGTCACATTCAACATTTACTGTAGGTATAGGTGATAAGGCCAAATATCAAATACCAAAAGCCAGAGGCAGCTAACATATATTTTCTGAAATATATAGCCCATAGATCAAAGCCTTTATGGTATATGAGTTGACAACGTAGTATAGAATTACAGATCACGACCCCTGTCCAACGACAGCGAAGCTCTGTTTTCTTTAATTATCATAACAGACCACCAACAGCGTGCCGAAGAGAAGGAGCCACATCCCTTCCCCTCTACTGTGATTTATACTCCACTGTGAACCAAGGCCACTGCCTGACACCCTTCATTTTATTTTCTGGATATACGTGTGCCATTAAAAGTGAATATTGTTGTTACACTTGAACCTAAAAACCCGACCCTGAACCTGGGTGAAGGCCAGACATCAACATTCAGAAAGGACAGGTGGTGTGTGTGTAGTGTGTGTGTGTGTGTGTGTGTGTGTGTGGTTGGGTATCACAGGACTGAAAAGTAGATAACATGCTACTAAATAAAGCTCCCTAATGAATACAGGAACACACACGTGTCACCAAAGGGGTGTTTGGGGGAAAGACGCTTTAGATATTTTGGCGGTAAGGTTTTATTTTCTGACAGGGTGATGGCGATGGATCACGGGCTCGTAGGCAAGTAGGGGAGATATGAGCTGGCCAACAACTGTGTTGTGCTACATGTGCTGTTTGTATCCATGGCAACTGTACCGTTAGTCCTGTCCCCTGATTGCCAGATAGAGTCTCTGTCCTTGGCAATATTGGGAAACGTAAAAGGATTTAGGAGTAGAGAACCCCTTTTTCGGTCTTACTGGTGAAACAGGAGAAGTCAGTGGAGACTGTGTCTGTCATTAAAAACAGTGAGATAAGAAGGTTAGATACAATAGTGTCAAATGAAGTTGTGAGGTTTAAGTAGAAAACATGGTTTGAGCCTTTGCAGCTTTGTGACTGTTGTATTTTGTGTGTAGAATTCAGATCATTAAACGTCACTTAAAGGTGCTCTCTTAGTATTGTAACTCCATAAGGTTACAAAGCAGTCAAGGTCAGGAGATTGTATCTCTCTGTCCTTAGCGTGGGCATTTTATGTAAATCGCCTCCTGTCCTGGTGCAGGCCCTCTGTAACACATATATGAAATAATAATCAGTATTGTGTGTAGGCTTTAAGGACATTTATAACATTTTATCATCACCTAAAACTAAGTCTTTTCTTTAGCTGAGACTGAGCCCTCATATCTACGTTGGGAGTCCTTTTCCGTGAAGTCCGCCATGTTGCACCGTCACATTTACAGTAGCCCAGAAAGGACAAACTTAACACTGGATCTCGAGATTCTTTCAGGTTATTAAGTTACCTGAAGGCCACCGTAGTTCTCTGAGGGCTGAGTGGAGGTTTATTCACTTGCAATCAGCCACTAAATCCTACACACTGCTCCTTTAAGTATATTTCTACTTTATGCTATGTTTTACTGTACTTCTTCTGCATCTCGGATATGTTACAGCTATAGTTAGTTACTATGGATATTTATTAAATACAAATACTACGATGAGTTTATAGAATACAATGCATGGGTTGATTTACTCCCCGTGAATGTTGCTCATACATTAATGCATTAAATATTATCCTACAGTAGTTTTGTTTTTTATACTTTTAGTACACTATTTGATCCTTACATTGTTTGACAATGTGAACATTTTTCTAAGCATAGCAAAGCTCCATCAGAGCCACAGAAGACATTTTTTCCACTCTTTCCGTGACAGACTTAGTTGTGTAAAATTAGTGGAGTGGCCCTTTAAATGAATAGGCCACATACATTTTTCGAAATGATTGGTTTATTTGTATATACAGAATTTAATAATCTTAGTTTAGCTTCTGAGTTGTAGACATGGGTCTACTTTCATGTTTGGCATTGATAAAACAACGATGGTGTGGTGTTGTGGTCATCATTTAACAAACATATAGGTCTAAATCATTCTCTTAAACACTTAATTCTTCTGTGACCAGCAAGTTTATCTGCTGCTCATTTGACCGGCAGGTTTGTATTTCACAAGTTGCTAAGATGTTGCTGTGTCTGGGAAAAATCACTACAACAAGCAAATAGATATCCTGATGCTAAAAATACGTGTGACTGACTCTATTTCTGAGGCCTGACTGTAATATCATATTTCATGGCACATCGATTGCGGCTGACGATGATGTGTCCACTAAGGTATTCTCAGTCTCAATAAAGCCCCCTGATGCTATTTTGAAAGGATTGTTTGAGAATATGTGTTAAATATACTTCTCACACACCCACTTTCATTCTTTATTCATTAACCTGAAACTGCATTTTTCCACAGCCATCAGCAATTAGATGGAAATGAAACCAGGCGAGGTAATGCAACCTCTTGGTTCAAACAATAGTGGCACGGAGGACAGACAAAGACGGGCAAAGGCAAGGTCATGTGTTACTGATAGCGAAATATTGCTGTCTCTTTGGATGTGAGATACGTGTTTCTGCTGTAGTCAGCCATATTATGAAATAAATCACTGTCACACAAAACCATTTCTGTGTACCCAAGATACTGTACAATAAACCACTGCCTGTGGTTTATTTTTACTTCTTTAAAATTAAATCCTTGTGCCTGTTAAAAGGCAAACCAGAGTTCTTGCTCCATGTGATACAAAAGATAGTAGATACTGCCACCTACAGGACGCAGCAACACAAGCTGGATTTATAGACCAAAAAACATCACACACACAAAAAAACATAATACATGTTTAAAAGAATACATTTAAATTTGCAAGCAAAAGAAAATAAATGTAAAAATGAAATAAGGAAATAAGTGTTTAATGTGTTGTTTAATATTTTCTTACAAGTGGCATTAAAGGTTAGGTTAGGTTAGGTTCTTTAATGTCCCCATGGGGATAATTGTTTTCACACATAAATCAGAGTTTACAGGGCAGAGTTACAATAAAACAATAACAAGTATCAGATAACAACCCCTCTCCCACGCACAAGTAACACTAACAACCCCTCTCCCACACATACCACAGTCAAACATATAAACAAAGACATGACACAGGGGTGAAATATCAGGTCTGCATGGATTTGTTTAAGGCTGTGATGGCTGAGGGGATACAGTTTCTTTTAAATGGGCTTTTTTCCAGTCCGGTACTCTATATCCGCGGCCAGATGGGTCTGAAAGTATATTAAAAAATTGGTTCAGGGGATGGTCAGGGCTGTCTGCATGTGCTAGGCGATTATATTGGATGCGGTGTGTGGGATTTTGAGGAGTTTTTTGCTGGTGACAGTGAGCAAGGTGAAGAAGCAGGGGGAACAGTACATTAGGATGGGTTGGATGATGCTTTTATAGAGGAGTAAGAGGAGGTGGGGGGGCACAGGCAGTGATTTTAGGTATTTGAAACTGTTAACTTGGTCAACTGGTTGTCTAGTGATGAGTGTGCAGTTGAGTGAAGGGGGGTGTGTTGGATGTGTGTATGACCATTTCCATAAACCATAAGACCATAAAATACCAGCAAAAGTATACATACAGGTTGTTAGTCTACAAATATACCTCAATTTTGCCACCTGCTGGAAAACTAGTGTAGCCACATGTTGAAGCCACAGACTTAAACAAATTAAGATTAAAAAAAAAAAAAAAAAAAGGAAATTATTTGACATACTTCTCTCTGTCAAAGCTCAAAAGTGTAACTGGTTAGCAAAAATGACTGAAAACATTGGTTTCTCAGAATCTTCTTAGACATCCAAATTAAAAGGAAATTAACAGTCAGTAATGCAGTTACACACCAATCAACTTATCTACTTTATTTCAATATGAGATAGGGTAATTTATTATAGGGTCATTTAAGGACATTCTTTCTTTATTAGTTCTGTTCAGAAAACTTAGACAGAAACACACGTAAGGAAACAGGACACAACCACACACTTGGACATTTATCACAACATTAGTGGAATGATAATGTTTACTATACTACTCCATCGTACTGACTGAAGATTTAAGGGCTAAATCAAACTGGCTCAATGAACACAGCAGGTCAATCATTGACTGTGATCACAGTCCATGTTCCTTCTCTCGGTCCCTCATCCCTCAGGGCTACAACCTGGCTACTAATTACCTTGAACCCAGTGCTGCTTCTGATCAGTGAGAGTGAGTTTAAACATTTGCTTGAATGGCTCTTCTGTACAAAACCCTACCGTAGATACCAGGTACAAGGTTCAGTTATAGCATATTAAACAAAGAAGGTGAACAATGCTTGTACTCTTCTGTCAGTTGTCTGGTTTAGAAACCCCGGGAGACAAAATGTTGAGCAAAATCCAGGAAATCCCAAAGACGAAAAGCTTCTTGTTTGTGTATATCTAAATGTCAGTCTAGTAATCTGGCTTCAAATGGGATGAAAAATAATCACAGTCAAACAAACTGACTTAATGACTTCATTTTATTTCATTCAGCAAACATCACAATATCTTAGAATGCATTAAACCATATTCAGACCATCCATAAATTACAATTTCAATCTTCTTTCACAAACAATCATAACGGAGATGCCATTCTTCCTGTGTGCGTTTTGTTGTACGGGAACAATAGGAGTTTATCCCTGCCATACAAAACCTTAGTCAATCTAAATAAGGACCAGCGTTACACAAAGCTGCCATAACTCTCCCCAGTGAGACACCTGTCACGCTTTTACATACGGTGCATGTGTTTCTCATGCAAGTGCAGCTTCAGAGGAGAGAACAGCGTGCAGCTCCTCCTGCATGGTAGAGACACCAACAGGCAGGACGCAGTTTACGGACAAAGATTCAGAGTCTAATTGAAATATTGAATTCATTTGCTCCTCGTTAGGGCTGCTGGGGTTATAAATAACACACCTAGAATAAGAAAGAAGATGTCAATCTGGAGAGCTTGCTAAAATACTAAACCACCTTGCTGTAGGTGAATATCTCTTGAGCTCTAAAGGACCTGAGACTTTCATGCTCTACATCATGGCCAAACGGAGCACTCTAAGCAACGCAGCGCTAATCCAGTCCCACCTTCAGTGTTGGGCTTGTTGGACTGGGAGGGATCTTTGGCCCCAAGGAATCCACCAGGCCGGATCAATGGGGTTTTGATCGTGGTCACTGAGGAGGCCGAGGCCGTGAATCTGCATAGACGGCATAGTGGTGGGAGACCATGCTGCAAACACACCTTCGTCACACACAATAGTCACATATAATAGCACCTAACAAGAGCTTGCCTCAGCAACACTTGTTTTCCTTGAACACCTAAGGCAGTACAACACATCCAACACCTCAATCCGCATTCACATATCCCTTGTTATAACAATACGATATCACCAAATAGCAGATATTAGTCTTTAAAGAAACTTGCATAAAGTAATTATTATATAGCTTCATAACATCCCTTTTATTTTTCCCTAAAATCGTTCAAAAAACTGATTCTGTCCTCTGCCATCGAAGCTTCTGACCGGAGGGACACGACGTGCTGGCAGTGATGAGAACGACTCTACTGTACAAAGAAAATCAGAAGCTTCCACGAGGTAAATAGTACAATCAAATCAATGCATTCACTGTTGTCTAATCAAAGAGTCTTTATAGGCAGATCTCTTGGGGTCGCATTAATTGGAGGATCGCACTTTCCTGTTTTTGAGAAGCTGGGGAGGCCTGAAGTTGTTTTCCATGCGTGTCCTCTGATCTTCTTCCTCTCCGGTGCACTGAAGCGTTCTGAACTTGCCCAGCTGCATTGCGAGAGACACAAGGATTTTCATCTTCATATTTTGCAAAGCAATTGAGTTTCTGTGGTTGAATAGGCTCCATACTAGACACTGTAAGCACCTTAAAAAGTCCAACAATCCACAGTCCTTACCTACCTGAATATTACCAGATGTATTCCATGACTCAGGGCCCTTTCAAAAATGTAAAAGCACACATCACCCTCCTTTTGGATAATCCATTTTAGCTTATGTCTATCATTATGAGGGGAAATTAAAAACAAAATAATACCCTCTTATGTAAGGGCTTTTCCCTGCTGCGTCTCCATGCAAGCATTTCTCAATTAAAGCCCTGCACACATCCAGCCATCCATCCATCAGGATAATCAGCTGGAGGGGATCAAAGGCTTGAGACTGGAGTCATAGGTTGTGAGGCCAGTTGCCTAGCTTAAGCCTCACCCCCAGCTACGCTACACACATGGGTTTACAGACGGATCGCTCATGCTACGCCTGAGGTGCCAGCGTCATTAAAACTCCTGATTCCTGGTGTACAATCCTGGAGCTAAAAATGGGGAACTAGACGAGAAAAGATCAACAAAGTTGTGCGAGGGTAATCCAGAGGCTGGCAGCAGTCGCCACAGGACCAGCACACGGAGAGACCTGGACGGCTGCAGACATCCGGCTAGTCAGCTTATCTTGTCAGCAACCCGGGGCGACCAGACCTAAACTTTCTGATTCAATTCAGTGTGAAGATGGGGGGATAAACACAAATCAACCCTGAACACGACAACCACATGAATGATGCCTGCTCTTGTTCTGGCCGCTAAATATAACATCATGCTTAGTACATTTGTGGACATGCTACAGCATAGAGGTAAACCTCTCCACCACCACCACCACCACCCACAACTTCTCAAACCCAGCATACTGATGCTTCACAAAAGGAGGAAGATGAATAAAGGATCCCCGATCCCTCGCGGAGCATAGCCCAACATTATGCAGGCCAAGAAACATGCAACTGACATGCAAATGAAATGAAAAGTGCTCCATAAACTGCAGCATCAGGTCTGCAGGTATAACTGTGTGTAGCTGTGTCATTTAAAGTAAAAAAACATTTAAGAACTGCACCTTTTTGAGAAAATATCAGAGAAACATAGGTAAAGATCATTTGCTCCAAAAGCAATCGGTAATATTCTAAAGCATTGAACATAACATTCATGTGCAGTTGGGAATCAAGAAAATATAACGTATGTTTTGTGTAAAAAAAAATCATATCACTGTCCCATTTCAGATATGAACATATTTGATATATTTTCATTCATTATGAATAAGAAATATTTGACTGTATATTTCATGTAGTTGCCTCTTTTCTGTAGTCAAGGGAAATATAGATCGTGTGCCAGAGGGGTTGTCTACTATGGGATTGGGGTTAATGTGGAGTATGAATGGCTGTGCCACATGACCTGGAATAATAACTGCTACAGTGGTTTACACGATGGAAATCTGGCACGCACGGCGGTCAAAGGAGCATGTTTGCAACTCACCTGCTTTTCAGACACCGCGATTGGCTCCTTGACGACAATCCAGATGACACTTTCGTGCAGGGGGGGCGTGGTCAGTGAGCCCAGGTAGGTCCAGTAGTGGAGGCTGCTGGGCAGGAGGCACTTGGGGTTGAAACCTTTGAAATCTGTGACACTGCCCTGTAAACAGACATATAAACACAAACTGCAATAATGCTGAGAGGTGATCACACGAATATTAGATGTGATAAAATCCAAGCAAGCAAGCAAACACTCACCTTAAACTTCACTGTGAACAAAGCGTCGGTTATCATGTGGAGCCATCGGTGTTCGTCACCTGTCTGACATAACAGACAAGATTGAAGTGATTTGTGACCTTTGGAGGGAATCCATATCTAATATTTATACGTTTACAATCTTCATCATTGTTGTACTGACGTATCAAAACCACAGGTTGCAGCACCACATCACTGGTGGCAAATACTCTGACTATCACAACACGACTAGGTTTACAACTAGAAACACATGGTGTTATGTACACAACTTTGTGACCAATCATTTTTCTCTTCAAAATTCTATGACCTTTTGAAATCACCGCCCACAGAGATACGCAGCTCTGAACATGAAGCTAAATTAAATAGTAAGTCAGTCTGATGATGATGATGATGATGATGATGATGATGATGATGATGTGCACACATGTTTTTATGTACACACAAATAATGAATAAAGTACAGCATGGCTGGACTACAACACATCATGCTGTCTTTCATTCTTAATATTGATGCAAAAATGAATAGGAAAGGAGGCGCACGGACAGAAAATGGAATCGCCATTCAGATAAAACATCTTACTTCTAAGAAGATGCCGAGGACAGCGAGGCCATCAGGAGCGGTTGCCGCCTCCCCAAACGTGTTGTACTTGACAGCGTTCCAGTGTACTAAATGTAGCTAGAGAGGCAAATAGGAGGGGAAAGAAAAGCTTTTATTGTTAAATATAAATGAAATTGGTTATTATATGATTTGATAATTAGACATGGCACAGTGAAGTATCGAGACACGAACCTCAGAAGCATAGCCGTTTCCTGCAACGGTGTGCTCGGAGCCATGGCAGCCCTTTCCGCCCCAGTGGAAGTGAAACTGTTTCAGCCTGTAGGGGTTGTCGAGAGGGCCTCCCTGGATCACTGTAGAAGATGACATGCAAATGAATACAACGAAAACGGTTAGGCATTCACACTACTAATGTCTGCGGTTGTTTAACAAACTGCTATTCAGCAAAAAGGCTGCACAGAACATCCTGTGAGGATGCTTAGCACCACAGCAGGACGAGTCAACCTAGTCACACTTAGTGAAAGCTGAAACACGAGCACCAACCTGCTGCCTGCTTTACCAACCAATATATCATTAGAGCTCTGTGGCACAAGCTTTAGGTGGGGACACGAATAGCCCATCCTATGCTAAATGAAGCTACATTTAAGCTACGTTTAGCTTAACATTCAGGCCCATTGGCCAATAAGGTTGAATACAAGCTTCAATATACGTCATAATGACATTGGGGCTATTATCAGAATAGCACCGTTTTTGGAGCCTATGGCTTGCATTGCTGGGTGAGAACGGCGTTTCTAATCTGACTGTTATTCATTGCGATGCTGCTGACATCCTTCTGACAAACAGGCCACACGAGTCCAGGTCAGATTAGCTATGCATGAGTGACACACGAGAGCAAAAATATTCATCTGGCACATCTTACAATATAAATGTAGGATAAGCACGAGAACAGCGTGAGCTGTTACATGAAAATGTGTTAACTGCAATGAATTATTAATCTAGAAAACGAGGTGATAAGTAGATAGCCACTTATAAATAACTGATGTGTTGTATCAGATGGTTAAAGGTGAAATCGTGTTGTTAAACCTGGCCTTGATTATGCCAACATGAATGACTGCCTGAGGAGAGAAATGCATTCATTAGAATTAACTTAACTCCAGTCATGTTGGTTCTTATATTTAGTATTAACATTGAATCTGAATTACCATATTGTCCATCAGTCTAGAAACATGTCTATTGTGTTCTATCCTCCTTTTCCTGACAAATTACCAGTGACACAGAACACCATTATGTGTGAATACCCAGCATGCATGCATACATCCAGAGCAAGCCGCACGTGGCAAACTGACAACAGCAGGTTAAGGGGATTTGCGCACCTCATCTGAACTGAAGAAGTGCTGAGGAAGTGCATTAGTTTCCCTACAGGTCTCCTCTCTCTTAATTGCTCTCGGTGGTTGCTTCTTGCCTTGCTCTGTGGAAACTGTCTGAGCCAAACAGCCCCACATTTCTGAGCTCGTCCTCATGTTAATGAGTGGGTGTTTAACACGGGTCCACCCAGCGATAAAAGCAAAATCGGGTCATAATAACCATTGAGATCACCTGAAGTTATTATATCTCTTGCCCAGCAGACAGATGATCATACAGTTAACTGCTGGCTTCACTTCCCTGCAGCATAATCACAGGTTTATTTGTAACCTTTGATTACGGTCAGTTATGCACATCGTTTGCACTTTTCAAAAAAAAAAAATAAAAAAATGTTTTTATTGGAAGCAAACTCTCTTGCAGATTTCTACCGCAGGTGGCTGACAGTGACAAAAGCTATCAGATTATACCTGAACCGTTATCTCTATTAATAATTGCAGTCAGTATGCTTTTAATACAGTCATAGGTCGTGTCATGTATAGTCCTATCTAGACCCGAGTGTGATCTTGAGGGACCCAAGTGTGATTACGGAGCCCTCAAAGCAGGACACATTTGAATGAGAATTTTTTTTTTTGTAGGTGGGATTTCTGCTGTATTACAAAAACTCCACGTTACACATATTGTAAGTATGTTTTCTCACCTGAACGGTCATCAGAGTCCTCAAACTCCACAACAACAGAGTTTCCATTGTTGGCAATTTTGGTGGAGGTACACTGATCGTAGTTCAGGACAATCGGACCCAGACTGGAGTCATGTGAAGCCTGATGAGGGACAATGTCAATGGGAGACTGCCGGTCTCCCTCGGCAACGGGATAGTTTTTGTGCCACACAGAAGGACCTTATCATAAAAAAATAAAAGAATATAAGCAATCAACAGAACAGCTTTAATACACAGGAGTGAATAAATAAATAAAAAAACAAATCTGTGAAATTCACTCAAGACATTGCATTGGTCATGACACTGATGCAATGCAGTGTCCCTCACTGAAGAGCCCGAGGCAAATAGGATGGAAAGCCAGGTTAACGTGACAGCAGGCATCCCTTTAAGCACGCTGCTAATCTCGCATTAACAGCGTCCCTCCTCTGGGTTAGCCAAGCAAAAATAAACATGTAGGCTCTTGTGGGAGAGGGGTCATCGCCTCCACTGTGGATGGCAAAGCAGTAAAGGAGTGTGGATGCTGTGAGGTCCTTACCGTCCTCTTTGCCATATCCCCAGAGATTCCCCGTCATTGTCTCTGCAAGAGTCGAGTCTGACCAAGTCGTCGGCGTTTGTCTTCTGCGCTCCTGTGCGCACGTGGAGGAAGGACACGGGTATTAAGCGACGCAGCTATTGATGAAGTTTATGTAGTGGCCGAAGGGGAAGGGCATTCATCCCGGGCTCGACACGCCCCCCGTCCGAGGTGTTAACGCTCATCTGCATTAGGACAGTCCGTTTCACAATATGATTATAATGTATTGTTGTATACACAAAATATAGTGAGGGATACGTCATTTTAGACTATTGTGATTCGTGTTTCATGAGGAGTGTTATTCCCTGCTCATTAAATCAACGCACTTTCTTTAAATATTTTTATTGTACCCTTTATGCTTTCCAGTGATTTGTTTTCTAGTTGTTTCAGACTGGAGGCTAGACAACGGACGAATACGTTTTCATTATTTTATTGTTTTAGTTTTATAAAGCACTGATTTTCTGTATGAAATGCAGTGCAAAGTTGTAACATGTAAACCAATCTGCTGTGAGCTGATACTCGATTATTTTATCAGTCAAAGAAAATTAAGTGTGAACTGACCTACATTTAGGTTTGATCTTAAAGAGTAAATGAGCAATTTGATGACATCACATTGATACAAAAACATTTTAAGTAACTTTAAAAATATATTATAATTCCTGCTCTGTTTGTCACACGAGTTCACAAAGTGTGTCAGTTTCAGCTCACCCCTTTAATTCAGTCTGAGATGTTAATTTGCCGTCTTTGTTGTCGTCCCTTCCTCTCTTTGGGGTCTGCGCGCGACACTGCCTCCATTAATTTATTTACTTTTTACTCTGTGTCAATGTATGATTTAGTTTGATATTAACACAATATGTATGCCTCGTGTGGGTTAGAATTTGTGACGAAAGTGCGCAGCGCATTTTTCACGCGGGCATGTTTGTGTCGAATCTGTCGTTGAGGAGGTAAAATGTCTCCGTGACGTCACTCATAGGAAAGATACCATGGCAGCAACCAAAGCCTCCAAAGAACAGAAATACGACAGACAACTTAGGTACATTTAAACTATATAGTGGGTTTCGTACATAATATAAATTCCTTCGGCTAAATGTCTATTGCCTGTTTTCATTTAAGAGGTCCTAGCAGATACGCTGGAGAGGCAGGAGTGCTAACGTTAGCCAGCGTTAGCTTGCTATTAGCGTTATAGTGAAAACAGCACGGGCGAGCTAACCCATTAGCTATGAGGTTAATGGGGGTGGGTGGCCCTGTTTATCTGTTTTGTTGTTTGCTTGCCCATACGAATGGCCAGCTGGTCTGGTGGCAGCCGTCACCGATATCATGTGCCGCTATTTTCACAGTGTTTAATAGTAAAACCAGTGTAGCAATACATGTCAGTCAATGCTATCGAACCTGTCATAGCAGTAGCTAGGTTAATTCTTGCTAATTTGCTCGCTGTGTTGATGTAGCGGTTGAGGGTGAATTGTATCACTAGGTGGCAACACTTGTCCGTGTTATCTTGCAGGCTGTGGGGTGATCATGGCCAGGAGTCACTGGAGAATGCACACGTTTGTCTCATCAACGCCACAGCGACTGGAACCGAGATACTGAAGAACCTGGTGCTTCCAGGTACAACAGACGCTTAGACGTGGTAATGCTGCAGGTGTATGGAAGCTACTTTCTGAATTAATTCAGTGATCTCTTTCTCAGGTATTGGCGCATTCACCATAGTTGATGGACACACAGTTTCTGGGGAAGATGTTGGAAACAAGTAAGACAGCATTTTTTGTTGTTTTTCATGAATAGATCAACGCTTGAATTCATGTGTTAGTTTTACTTCATGGTTGACCTGTTGGTCTTGTCTTTCAGTTTTTTCCTGAGCAACAATAGCATTGGAAAGGTATGTCTTGCCGCAGTAAATTAATGTATGTGTTATGAACATATGCAAGTGCAAGTAGTATTATTATGGAGGGTTGCAATGTATTTGTATGAGCCCTGACCCTTTTTGTTTCTGCAGAACAGAGCACATGCAGCCACTGAGCTGCTACAGGAACTTAACAGTGATGTCTCTGGAAACTTTGTGGAGGAGGTGGGTACTGTTTGATTTTCACATGGTAGCACAGATTTACTTTCACATCAGTAATAATAATGTCTCTTTCTTTTAATATGAACATTACAATGAAAATATTTAACAGACATTAAAACAGTGGCCCTACAACCTAGAGCAGATTCAATACAACTATAAGAGAGGTCAAACATTTAAAGGTTTCATTATATAAAAATAAGTCTATGAATAAAATATCTATAAATATATATTGATCGGTGTCATCACTCTGACAGAGATCCCTCTTGTATTTTCTGTTGTGCCTGCAGAGTCCAGACAAGCTGCTGGACAACAATCCAGAGTTTTTCCACAGATTTACTATAGTGATCGCTGTCCAGTTGCCAGAAAGGTATGAGATCTAGTTAATCTTTACTCTTACATTTTATTGTCGGAACTAGAGTTTTTACAATTATTTCAAAGAAATATCAAATGTATGTGTTTAGTCTAGCATGGGTGGAGCCTTAAGCTGTCTGGCTGGGATTGATTTTAAAAATATAGCATCATAACTTTGTAACATAAAGTGAAATGGTATTCCAAGAGTATCTAGCTGTATTGTGAAATATTTACTTCTTTTGTATAAATGTCTATATTTCAAATAGTTTGATTTGTTATTGCTTTATTTTCTGTCCAGTTGACATGTCACATTTTTTTCTAATATCCAACAGCACATGTTTGAGGCTGGGCTCAGTTCTGTGGAGTGCCTCTGTACCTTTCCTAGTCTGCAAAAGCTATGGCCTGATTGGCTACATGAGACTGGTGGTGCAGGAGCATACAGGTTAGTTCAACAGCATTTCACTTTGATTCCACTTTTTCTTATTCATATCCCAACCCTCTTAATTGGTTTTCTATTTATACGCGGGTAAAGGTTTCAGTTGTCAGTGGAGCATGAAGCCGTGAAATTGCAAATACAATACTGTGATGAATATAGCATGTAATAAATTACCATCTATAGTCATGAAGATTTACATAAGATTGTCGACTTATCTGCCTGTATCCACACTTTTTGCTTAATGGTTACATAAAATTTGATTTCTTAAAAATGTCTATCGACATTTGATTTCATTTTATTTATGGATATAGAAGACAAAACAATCCAAGGTACAAGGTGTAAAGTACATGACATAGAAAACGGAACAATCTCGCCAACAATCCACAGAATCCCTAAAACGATTGAGCAACAAAACAAAGGACATCCTACAAATGAAAAACCACTAGAATAGAAGCAATACATGGATAAGAAACATAATAAAATATAGAAAAAAGCACAATAAATTTAATAGGAACAGTCTGTCATTTATTAATTGTTCACCTTACCCCAGAAATGAGCCTGAATCTGCCCTTTAAAAACTTGATGTTTTAACGGGAGGCTATTTCTAAGTATGGTCCCTGTATTAAAAAAAAAAAAAGTCTGGGCTATGTTGTTTAGTAGCTGCCCCTTTCATGATCATACATTTGCCCTTGTGTTGTGACCATGCCTCTCTCCCCAGTGATTGAATCGCACCCAGACAATGCCTTGGAGGACCTCAGATTGTACAAGCCTTTTGCCGAATTCAAGAATCACATTCAGTCCTACGATCTTGACAGCATGGATAAGAAGGTGTGTTGTTTGGGATCAGCACCTTTCTTTCTGCATACTAGTCATCTTAAACTATGCCAGCTTTACACAACTGATTCCTTTCCATTCTTTATTTAATCTGTAGGATCACAGTCACACACCGTGGATCATCGTTGTTGCTAAGCACCTGGAGAAATGGCTCAGTGAGGTACAGTACGTTATCTTTGGTCTTCCCCGTGCCAAGATATCTGTCACATGCTCCATCACTGATATTTATGCTTGACTGTGTTTGTTAGTGTTGCTGAACAATACATTTGTCATTGCAGCATAACAGTCAGCCACCTAAAAATTACAAGGAGAAAGAGGCCTTCAGACAGTTTATCCGTGAAGGTACCTTTGGACCTCTAGATTGTAAATACCTACAAGTTGGGTCACTTGACTGTGTAATGCAAACTTATTTTGCGTTTGTGATTCTTTAGGGATCCTGAAGAATGAGAATGGTGTCCCAGAGGATGAAGAAAACTTTGAAGAAGCTATCAAGAATGTCAATACTGCGTTAAATCCAACCAAGGTGCCATATTTCTTAGGTTTTTAGGGTTTTATCTTGTGTCCTGGTCACCTTTTGAAACCCCATTCAACCTCTTTTCTCTGGTGTCAAACTTAACAGTCACACCTAGTAACATCTCTTTTTTTCCTGCAGATTCCAAGTGCTGTTGAAGACCTCTTTAACAGTGAGCAGTGTAACAACATCACATCACAGGTATTGACTTTTCTCCCGAGACCTCTATTAAAAAATACACACATACTTATATCATAGTTTCAGTAGTATTTTTTGAGGTGATTACTCTTTTCAAATGGTTTGTTGTGTTGGTGCGTGTTTACCAGACTCCGTCCTTCTGGGTGATGCTGCGAGCTGTCAAGGACTTTGCTCTTAAAGAAGGCAACGGCAGTCTTCCTGTACGTGGAAGCATCCCAGATATGATCGCGGACTCTCAGAAGTATATCAACCTTCAAAATGTGTAAGTGTGAAATATTGTGTGCTAGCTGTGTAGATAGATGTGTAGAGCACAAGAGCAACCGAGAAGTTCTTGGAAACTGATCCAGCATTAGATCCGCTTCTATCTTTCTCATCTAACTGTGCATAATTTAATGACGTAAGTTTGTGTTGGTGTTCATTATTGTGCTTTATTTCAGTTACAGGGAAAAGGCCCTGCAGGATGCAGCAGTTGTTTCTAAACATGTAGAATGTCTATTGCAGTCTGTTGGAAAGGTATGTTGTAAGCCCATTTGGTCCCCGAATGAAGTTAATTTAAGTTAGTCAATTTTAAGTAATTTAGGGCTTAATTCAATCAATTCATTTCTACTCAAAATTCATTTCATATCAGATCGAGTAGCTGAGACTAGGAAGCATTTGATTTGATGTATCACAGCAGAAACCTTTAAAACCAGTCTGATAATATAGCTCTTATTGCCATGGTCAAAGGCTAACAATAAGCTGCTAACGGTTAATATATGGACATCTGTCCAGCAAATGGTGGTCAAGAGAAAATGTGTGATGCATTGCCCACAAAAAACTGTTATCAGTACTTTTTGTCGTCATTGTGGCTTATGAGTCAGTCTCACGAGCAGCCATGGTAGGATTAAATTATGCATTCATAGATGTTGCCCTGAAATACTCAATATATAAGTGAATCTACTGAAACTACTTACAAAGCATTTGACAAAAAACTGTATTTCCACTGAAATGACTTGTATTTTCTGCCAGCCACCAGAGAGCATCTCTGAAAAGGACATCAAGCAGTTCTGTAAGTGTTAACTTTGTTTATTTCAATGAAATCACTTTGCTCAGCGTTGTGTTACGGGTTGAGGCTGGCGCCATGCTGGACATACTACATACTATATACAGCGGTTTCAGAGGCATTTCCATTTCCATAGGTTAAAAACAATCTCTACATCAAATAATGCAGCCTGATCTGATTATTCATGGTAATTAGTTTTATATCAACATACCCAATGCATGTACATACGTTAATATGCGTGAATGTAGTTTTCATTCACATTCCTCATGCGGTGTATTCATCATTTAATCATGTTACTAATTAAGCGGCTCTTCAAAGCACCATGTCCGTCATGTGTTGCCATCATACAGCGGCGTTGCCTTTTCTGACTTCAAAAGTTTTCTTTTCTTTGAGGATGCAGAGATTATGATTAGTAATGCTGTGTGTGCTCTTTGGAGGAAACTGAAAGTGAAGCGTCATGTGCTCTGTTGCTTCACCTGCTATAGGTTTATTGGTAACTCTGCGTTTCTGTTGGTGTCTAGGTAAGAATTCATCCTTCCTGAGGGTGGTGCGCTGCAGATCACTTGCTGAGGAATATAGTGTGGATTCAGTAAATAAAGATGAAATCAGTAAGTTGGAAATACATTTATTTGATTAAAGAATTCTTCTGATCACACTGTGCAGTCTTGTTTATTTACCATTATCCTTTAATTAATGATTGCTGTGTGTCCTCAGCCTCAAGCATGGACAATCCAGATAGTGAGATGGTCTTCTACCTCATGCTTCGTGCTGTTGATCGCTTCCATCAGCAGCACTCGCGCTACCCAGGTGAGGCCTACAGATCTTGCTTTAAAGACTCGATGTGAAACGCCTCTTTCTAACTGGCTTCAAACACATCATTGTCTGATTTTACTCTACAGAATGATTTGCCCTGATGCTCGTGTACAGAAATAAAATGAGTCATTTCCCCTTTTCCTTTCTTTTATCACACGTCCTCTCTTACCAGGAGTATATAACTACCAGGTGGAGGACGACATCAGCAAACTGAAGCTCTGTGTGAACAGCCTACTGCAGGAGTACAGCCTCAACGTCAACATCAAAGACGATTACATCCACGAGTTGTAAGTTGTGGATTTACTGATTGGTGTCAATGATAAAGACTGCAGAATAATTAACATTGCTTTTTTCTTTTTTCTTTTACCCATTCACACCCTGCAGCTGTCGATATGGTGCCGCAGAGCCACACACAGTTGCTGCATTTTTGGGAGGTAATAGCACAAGCACTCTTCAGATATTTAAGGACAAAGCAAGTCTTACCTTTACGGTGCTGATGAATCCCAGCTGTATATTTATTCTTCTCAATGATGTTTCTTTAGGATCTGCTGCTCAAGAGGCCATCAAGATCATCAGCCACCAGTTTGTGCCCTTCAACAACACTTTCATTTACAACGCAATGTCACAGACCTCCGCTACCTTACAGCTGTGAATACAGTTATGATCCTGAGTTTGCTTACATAAATTATCAGAGAAAACGGCAAGATCAAACGTGTAGATCCTGGGAAGGTTTACAGTAGTTTTTCAAAAAACCAGGGGGAGACAAAGAAGGTCACTATACTTCCAAGTGAGTTCAGGAAAAAGGAAACAACCACAACAATGGAGCACAACCACCAGGAGATGTTCATAGAATATTATTTTGAGATCGGTCTCAATTATATAGACACTAAAACATTGTTACAAACTTTGCACTGCAACAATGGATTCAGTCTAAATAATTTCTATCTATTAAACATATGGTTAAAGTCAATATGCCTAAATCAGTCTGTGACTCTTACAGCATGACATCCCTGCCATATTTGAAGGCAGCAGGACACACTAAATCTGCAGCGTGTGAGAAGTGCCGTGTCAGAGCACGGCCGTCAACTGTTTACCTTCATAAAATCACCCGATAACGGCACCAGGCTGCTACGATTTAACTATACATCAGGCTGAGCAGACTCGATGTACTGCTTGTTTACGGAGGAAAATATTGCAAAAGTGCCATCTCAACTCATTGCAGTGCAAAGGCTGTTGTTTATCGTTAGGCTACTTAACTGAATGACCGTGTAGGAGGTGAGATACATTAGAATAATTGCTACAATTCCCAATATATCCTCCCAGGCTCCGTACAAAAATGTAATCTAAAGTGAAATAAGGAAGAAAGAATGCATTTTTATCACATTTGAATAGAAATACTGGCAATGTGTGCCTAACACCCCCGTGTCATGCCGAAAAAGGTCAGGACTCTTTAGACTAACTATCATAGAACATTTCCTTCTTCCTTGAAGGCGGTGAAATCAGTATACCTCCCACTTTTGTTTTTCTTCAGACATTTTTTTGTGGCAGACATCATTAAACAAAGCTGGAACTGAAACTAACACATTTCAAAACTATCATTTAGAATTTTTCATCTGTGAAAAGCCACGTTCAATGATGATAATGTAGCAGCACTTTGTATACTTAAGTCACAACTGTCTCGTCTTCATTGTATTGTATTTGGAACAAAAGATGCTGTATTTAGTGTTTAACTTTCCAGCATTGTTATTAAATATTGAATATTTAACCTGAACTTGATCCTTTTTATTCCAATGATGAAGTTGACACTTGCTCCCAACTTGTCAGCTTGCATGGTTTCACCTCTGTTCGACTACAGTCTGGCAAACAGGCGGCCATCGCTTGTGGACTTGTTTAATCGTTGAAACAAGGAGTACACAGTAATGTAGCATGTGACTTGCTCCCATGCAGTTGGGAGTTGATGACATTCTTTTATTCAACACCAGAGGGCACTCTTCCATGTTTTACTATTCACAGTAAAATGAATAGATCAACATGTAGTTCCAAGTTTATTTCACATATCTGTTGGTTGACCGATTCCTGACCATACCTAATGAACTGACGTAATCAGCTGTGGGATGTTAACACAAAACCTGCAATGTTACATATTAACCAATGGGACTGGTGGTGGTCTTGAGGTGCCTTCATGTGTAGAGGCGACTGGTCTTCGTAATGACTATGATCTACAAGGCAACAGAGTCCTGCTAGGGAATTATGTTATGAAGGTCATTGTGATGTAACTGTTGGGCAGGCTGAAGTTTGTCTTTTTTCTCCTTTAGTTTTTGGCAGAATGGAAATTTGCCCTCAGCAGATCCTTTCCTTTCATCCCCCCCAGCTCTCCCCATGCAGCGATCTGTCTCACATTCTCACACACACCCACCCTCCCATGGTCTCCCTCCGTCTGAGAAAGGATAGAGCTGGTTGCCAAGAAGTACTCTGGCCATTTTCTAAATGAAGATTTTGTCCACTGCCTTAAAGATTATCATGTGTCCATCCATCCACCATTCCCCCCTAAGATTGTGTCGTCACAGTGCCAGGTTTATTAGGCCAAACCAGACCGTTTTTCTTTTTGTCAAGTCAGAGACCGAAAAAAAGCTTCCAGCTCAGTCAAATCATATAAATAATGTCATCATAGTTCAAATCTGTGCCTCTGCAACCATTCTCTCTGTTTTACAGTCTCAGCACTGCCAGCTTTTCTTCCTTCTCCCACTTCTGTCTGTATGCCCCCCTTAAATAAGGATAACACTGAAGGAGTAGGGTTTCCTTTAAAGCAAACTAAATATTTACATTATTTGAACAATGTGTTATTGGTCATTTCATCCCTTAGTTGCATAAGACGTGTGATCGCCTGACCAATGGCAGTGTTTCCCTGGGTGTGTTGAAGCAAAGTTCTGGATCTTCACTGCTTTTGAGCCCCTTCATACTTTGGTTAACTTTTACATATTCAACCTCTACTCCCTCTCTGGCTCTTCTTTCCAGCAATGAGACACTGCAGAGGGGCCACAAGGTCAGATTTAGATGAGTACGTCCAGCCAATTTGTATACAGCTGTGTCAACATCCCAACATATAACATTCAGTGCCGACAGTTTTAAACACCAGGATGGCTTCAGTTACGGCCCTCTATCTGCTTCACTCTCATTCCTGAGAGGAGCCCTGTAACCATCACTCTTGTCAGGGTGGTTACTCACAGGAGATAACACAGGGAAAACAGGCCAGATGCAAACATTCTGAGGACCATTTACATTTTAAAAAATGAAGACAGAGGACATGAGAAAGAAGAGTTAAAAAATGTTTTGAACAGAGAAAATGAATTAATGGGGAGGATTTAAAAGATGCAAACATGCAATTTGTTGAATAGAGTACAAAATACGTAACACAATTAGTGCATGTATGTAGTTAAATGCAATGCTATGGTGAAAACTTTGCAGTACCTCAACACAAATGAATATTTTAAATCATGTAGTTTAGTGTGTTAAACATGGTGGACAGTGTAGTGTGTTATTGTTCACTGAAACCAGTAGAGCAGCTCCAGTAGAGTTATAGGCAAACACATTTGTTTCTCAGTCACCTGCTAGTCTGATTGTTGTTTTTCTCTGTTTTTGAAAGTAACTGAAATGTTATTTGTTCTTGGTTCTTGGTGGAGTCGTCATATTTAAATACATGGCTGTTACAGGCAGTACCAACAAGAGATGTATTATGTAATAAGGCAAGTGTATATGAGTCATGTTTCAGTAATGAGCAGGTTCATGCTTTCTTACCATGTGGTTGCTATTTTCCTCTTAGAACTAATGGACAAATTAAACACTTAAACGTACATTTGAACACATAGACGAGTGACCTTGCTTTTAAAAGAAAAACCTTTCAAGAAATACTTTTAAAATGTTCATTTCCTTTCAGTTGTGTCATGCGACACTGAACTGATTCCCTCATTTCAAATTGATTGGTTCCTTACCCTTATCTATATTACGGCTATGTATGTTTTATATCTCTGGATCTGTCGTTTTCTTAGTAAGCCTCATGGCTAGTGCATGCCTGCAGGTCATGATTTCAGGGCTATAAAGCACACAGCCTCGTCAACAGTTCATTACATCGTATGTTTCTCTTGGGGGTCTCAAGATCTCTAGAACAAGCAGCACAGTTTACAGGGAAGTAGGGCGGATGGTTCAAATCGAGAAGAGAAGAGAGACTTTAAAGTGAGCCTATGTAACTTTTGGTGACAGAACGACATTCTAATATGTGCAGCAAAAGTAGAGAAGATGTAGAAAGTCAACAAACTGACTCGTGTCACTTACACAGCATGTATCTAATGGTTGCTAATTAGCCACGAGCTACTGGTTATAAGTAAGACCGCCGCAGAAACAAGATTTGGTTTGTTTGTTTTTCTGTAAGTGTCTTTGAGTTTGCGAAAGCGCTATAAAAATGAAATGTATTGTTATTATTAAGATGTGAACACAAAGAAAAGCCATCACTTTTTATGTTGATGCGGCACATTAGCAAAGAGTTGCTAATTTGCACATCCAGCAGATATTGAATCACATTATTATTTATTTACAGTTGTTGTCAGTGTTGCGGTCCGCCTCTAAAAGTGGTCTAAGTCCTCAGGGAAATATCGGGCTCTTTAGCTGCTCGATGCTCCGCAACGTCGCAACTTGGAACGGTGCAGTCGGACGTCCTGTTAAAGCCGCAGATTCACATGATAATTCTCTGTAGGTTCATCACTACAAGCGACCCCCTTCACATTCAAGTGTTTTCACTTTGTCATTTGATACATTGTCATCATAAAAAAAAAATATTGATTGCAGCTGCTTTCAGGAAAATTATATCCGTGACAGCTGAGTCCCTATATGATTTCTTGATTGACCTCAGAAATACGATGGAGTTGGGAGTGAAAATGCCACTAATAGAAACAAGATGTAAATTCACATTTTCCACACGTCCATGCTCATGTCTCTACTCTGCCTCCTCTTTTACATCCATGTATTATTAAGCCTCCAGTCTCCAGGTTTGGCTTGTAACTGCTTTATCTTAAAGCCACAGGAGAAGCCGGACAATAGATCATGTGTGTGTGTGTGTGTGTGCCCACTTGTGTGTGTGCGCTTGGTCGTTAATGCTAAAATCAATCAGTAAATCAGAGGCACCGGCTGCAGAAGGGCCACACTGCCAACAATGATTCTCCCTGGACGCTTAAAGCCATAACAGGAGAGACTCGGGGGGGAGGGAACTGGATGAGTCATCTTAGGGAAATAAAGGAAATAGCACAGTAAAGGTGTCAGGCTGATGGTCATATCTCCCACAAGGACGAGTATGTCCTCCTGCGACTGGATAAAAGGTTGTACTTTAGGCAGCGAAAGGCATCAGGAGGTTGAGGGCGATGTCTTATGATGGCTCATGGATGTTAGTTTGAGCCATTTACCTGGCTGGGGTCCAACTAGTTCACCTCCTCAAGAGGCCCAAGCTGAATTAAAACCGGCCTGCCAGAGCAGAGTGGAGTATTCAGTGTGTTTGCTTGGAGACTGCAGGAGGCCGGCATACTTTAAACCTCTCAGGGGTCTGCTGAGGGCCTCTCCATTCTTCCTACAAACAGATGGAGCTGTGGCTGAGGAATGTATATGTACAATACATATAGACCTTAATGGAAACGAAGGAGAAGCACGAACAATGCAACAGTTTGGTCGCCGACACCGTCTGCATTTAAACCCGATAAATGCAAGCGATTTGCCCGAATGAGTGAGAATTTAAATAGTATTTAGAAATAATGAATTAGTACCACGGTAATGGACACTTCAGCTTGTCGCAAGTGGTCCATAGGCTTTGTGATATGTGCCGTACCCTGTGAGGGGTGGAGCCGTCCCAGCTGCTAGACCTTAATGGATATATGCTTTCCAGATGCATTGTTAATGATTTCATGTAGCACACAGAGACATAGGACAGTTGCTATCCAGTTCACTGATTGAGGAGGAGATATGATGGTGACCTCTGCTAAAAGTGGAAGGTATTTGAAGACCAAATCTCCTGCTTGTGTTCAGTATCAATATAGAATGCAATGTATATATAGAGAGAATGTGTACAGTACAGGACAATACAGTGCATGCACACATACAAGCAAGCATGCAGGGAGGAGACACGAAGGGGTGTGTGTGTGAGCTGCGTTCCCAGCTTCGCAAAACAAACAGCTCAGATCATGTGTGCTGGAGTTGTTGACAAAAACCTCCTCGTGGAGATGACAGCAATGAAGCTGTAGATCCCTGCTCTCACTGGAGGATTGACTCCACCTTATTGTCATCAAGATATTCTGCCTTTTGAGACTCAGACAAACACTTTGTTTGTGATCCGAGTGGAGCTGAGGAGAGAAAACAACAGAAAAGCATGCAGTTGTGTGTGTGATGTGCATGTAAAACGAGCTACTGTACTACATGTCTGACATGCGGGCCAGGTGAGATAACATTCATGTCATGTGATTGTATGATTTTGATGTCAGCTGAGTTTTGTGGCAACATTTCTTCAACCATCTGAGGTTTCAAACATTTTTCACGGCAGACCTTCTGACATGTCACAGGTATAAATAACATCATTAAAGATGGCTGAATTCCATTTAGCTTCTTCAGTTTCGGGGTCCTATATAGTGCGATTTGGCACACTGGGCAGGGACATCGTTAGGGTTATTAGTTTCACCTGCTTCCTGTTGAGAAAAGGCAAAATGCCAGCTGTGATCTGATTACATCAAATCTCAACCGCATGATGTCCTAAATCTTACAGGGATTCAGAAATATCTGTCGTCGTCATACATTAGTAATCTTCTCTGATTGTGCGTGTTATTGTATTTTGGGTGAAGAAAGGGGGGGCTAATTGGTTTATTGGTCGGTACACATCATCTGGATTCATGTTCCATTAGCCGCCAGGCCTTCGGAGAGTCTGGAAGTCGGCATCTCCAGATGGGGTCAGAGATCCAGTCCCCCCAGGGAGACCTGGGTGTCATGTTACACTCCTCGTATGCACACTTGCAGGCACACATACATCAGTGTGAGCACAAAAAGGGCCGCAGGCAGCCACACTGATGTACAGTATTTAGCATATTTGAATGCCTCGTGATCCCAGTTAAACAAAACACAAGCACGTTGGACTTTCAGCTCATGCTCATATATCTTCCTATCTTTAACTGTGACAGTATTGTACGTGAGAGTATGTGTACTCCTATCTGTTCCTTTAGAAGTACATGAACGTGCTCCAGAATAAATTCTCCAGGTGCCGCTCTTATCTCTGTCGTCGTACTCTGACATTCTCCTCATCGCTGAGATCAGTCGGGAACCAGGCAGCTGGAATTCCATCCCGGAGTAAAACACAACTTCCCTCTGTGCTGCCGTGCCTGTGTGTGTTTTATGCTTTTGCCAGATATTCTATCTATCCTTGTGAGGAAGAGACAAATAATGTCCTTACCTCCACAAGTCAGTTCCTGTGTCAAGTTTGCCCCGCAAGGAATTTTCTGCAGATCTGAAGTCTTTCTCTGGACCTCGTGAAAGTAAAAAGCCTGCACGCGTTAATCTACGTCTCCACTCATTTTTCAGGACGAGCATTAATGAGGACCACCTGTTTGGTGAACACTGAAAAGCACCAAGAGGGGGGAACTATGTCAGCAATGTGGGCAGTTTATGGAGGTTCCAGGTGGTGTTGTGGTTGTGTAGGATTTGCATGATGGATATTGTTGAAGTTATACACCGTCTTGTGTCAGTTTTGCTTTCTGCCGCTCATAAAGCACACTGTGTACATCCAGAGGGGGGTGTGTATACGTGTGAGAGAGAGAGAGGGATGAGCTCCACAGGGGAGTGTTTATGAAAAGGACATGTTCAGGGTGAATTCCTCAGATAAGTGACATGGCCTCTTTCTGTTCTGGATGGAGGAGAGCGGAGCACACCACGGGCTGTATATGGTAAACCTCAGGAACACAAGAGCAAACTGCATCTCATTGGCTCGGAGCGTGCCGAGAAAGTGGGTTGTAAAATGTGTGATGCAATTCCACTACTGCGGGGCCCGTCTCCAAAAGAATCGGCGTAGTATCGGCCAAAACGCGATCTACCAGATGTGTTCTACGCTAGTGGAAAAGGTTTCAATTTATAACAAATGGCATTCGCTAACAGCAAGGTCAAAATCTCCCACGTCCACCCGCCCACTCTGGGAGGGGGCAAATCAGCTGCATGGGGCCCTATATACGTGGTGTCAGGCTCAGTTCAGATCACAGCATTCTTCAGATTCCTGCCTGTAATTATACTGGCAGGTCTGATTCAGCTTTATATTTTTAATCGACAAACTGGGAGGGTGCTGCTGATCTTCCTCAGATCCGTCTAAAGGTTCACACACAACAGAGGACAAGCAGCTTTGTGAGGGGGAAACAGAGGCCCCCATCCAGCCCAAGCACTTTTAAAACCAAAACATTTGGAGCATAAATATCGCCTTTAGTGTGCGAAGCCTGGGTTTGTGTGTACACATGACTTTTATGTGCGCACATGTGTGGGTGCATATAGGCGTTTAGAGGTTGCATGGCGCATGCGTTAATGTTTGTGCTTTGCATGTGTCAGCAGGCCAGTAGATTCTCGATTGAACCACAGACGGCCATAAACGCAGCAGTGTGCCTGAGTGGAGGAGGAGGAGGAGGAGACCGGGAGAGGGAGAGGAAGGGGGTAAGCTCAACAGGGGAGCGTAACAAATATGTAGTGTCTAATCCTCTCATTAGACAGCAGGGGGTGTGTGGCGCAATCAGATTCAAGTGGAGGGTCGCACTGCCATGTTAGGCGACTGAGGCCTGGCAGAGTGCTTGGGGAAGATGTCAGTTGCTGTAAGAATATTATCTAATGTGCACACACACACACACACACACACACACACCGATTCTGTTTTTTTGAGCCAACAGATTCTCTGTAAATACAGAGCTGCAGACACAAACATGCTGACGAGTGAATCTGAGCTGCTGATGCAACAGTTACCTCGTTTCCACGGCAGCTCCGTCTCCCCAACATCTCTCTCTCTCTCCTTCACTGTCAGGCTTGAAAAATAACTTCATATCATGTCAGTCTAAAATCACTCATACATTTTCCACATAAGTTGATGTTTAACAAGGTGTTGTATTCAGCTAGTTCTGGAAAAAGTCAAAGGAATTGGTTTAAAGTTTGACATTCAGGGAAATATTTTAGGAAATAGTCCAAATAGTCCAGCGTATATTGTCCCTGCAAAAACACGAAGGTGCACACTTTTTACAGATTAAAGAGTCAGTCAGGTTATTCCTTTTAGACAAAGTCAGCCTAGCTGTTCCTAGTCCTTATCTTAGCTAACAACAAATTAAACCAAACTAACTGGCTGCTGGTTGTAGCTTCATTTTACAAATCCTATGGAATTCTCATCCAACTCTCTGCAAGAAAGCAAAGAAGTGTATATAGACTATCCCTTCGAAGGATACTTCTGGTTTATTCAAATTTGGATCCTGGAAGATTTGTGTCTCCTTCCCAACATTAATTACACTGCGGTCCTAATGGTCGAGATCTTGCAACACATGAGCAACGCTAAGAGGGAAATCACATGGGGCAAGAGGCATGAGCAGTCAGATGATGCTCCTGATTTATACAAACCCACAAATCAGTCAAACTTCTTATAGTGTTTCCCTCCCATAGAAGCACAGTTTCCTACACCACTCCATGGCTTGTGGTTATGTTTAGGCCTCGCAGAGATAACTGCTGGGCCGGGTTAAGATAAGGGGAAACATTAATCAATGGGTCAACAGACTTTGGCACACCACATTGTAAACATCCATCACAAGTTTCAGACTGGCTACTTTGGTCTGCCATACCTGCTATATTCATGTCCTGTGTATTAGATGGTTTATTACCAAATTTGGAAGTAGTGGAAGGCAGCTTTAGTCGCCTTAAACAGAGCTGGTTGTTTCCCCCCCGTTTCCAGTCTTTATGCTGAGCCATGCTTACCAGCTCCTTGATATAGCTGCATAATAATAGACATGAAAGTAGTATTGATTTGTCACGGAACGCAAATGGATTTCTCTGAATGTCAAAAATATCTCACAGGGGTCTTCAAAAGAGACACTTTGGTTCTTTACCGCGTTGTTTTCACCACAGAAAATCCTCGAGGAACAGGACGACTTGAGTTGTCTACAATGTCTGCCTGCCTTTCCTCTCCCATTACAAGCACCCCCCCCCCCCCTCACCCCTTCCCCTCTTACAGGCACGCTTTGAAGAAAAACACAGGACGTCTGATCTCAAAGGAGTGTTTTACATTCCATGTTCTGCAGCAGGCTGCGTCGGAATAATACTTTGTCTGTCGAGTTTTCTGCAGTAAGATCTTGTTAACAGTTAAGCTGGTTAATTAGATGTAATCTCATATTAGTGTGAATTTACAAATGCACGCTGTGTGTTATGCTACTTGCCCACTTCGTTTGCGCATGCACTTGTGTAATCTTATCATTCTCCTTAAGCCTGCTGTGTTCAATAAGCAGTGCAGTAAGGGTCAGTGGTAAAGCCAGCAGCTCGCACTGGTAGCCGTACGGCAAAAATATGAGGGATAACTTCTTGTTGTTTTTTCGGAAAGAAACTTATTGCGAACCTTTCTGGGAGGTTACCTCTTTAGAGTTACACACACACACACACTCATGCATGGGTAACTCTCCTCCCACCTCACTCCCTCTCTGCCTTCCCTTGAGCATCAGCTGAGTTGGCTGTCTTGCTAAGTAGTGCCAGAGAGGCTGTTCCTTCGTTGCCTCTGAATGTCAGTAATAGTTTGGAGTGATGGTGCGTTCTCGTCCCGCTTTGCCTGACACTTCTCCATCAGAAATTCACAGTAGTGGTGGATCTGGGTCACGTCCCAGTGCCCGGTGCTGAGTCACTCTGCTGGCTCTACCTGTTCCAGCGGCTCACCAGTCCGGTTTGCCGGGGAACAGAACGTTAGAGCGCAGCAGCACATAGAGGGAGGGGAGGGAGACCCGTCTTCATTGTTCCCTCAACCCCGCCTTTCCTCTTATCTCATGCGTACATCCGCTTTACCTCGAAACTCTCACCTCATTGTTCTCCTTTCATTTCTTATCACTATCAGGCAATTAACTTCCAATCACAAGATATATTTAAGGTATGTCAGTCTCATGCTGTATGTGTCTTTATTTGACATTTTCCCAAATACACATAATGTTTGACCAATTTTGACATGAGATAATTTCCTCTCCTGTTAATTTTGACACATTTCACCCATCAAAACTAACAGCAGTGCAAAATGTATCCGCGATTTAGGATGCAATGTTCATTTGTGTAATATGACGCTGCCTCCCTTTATGACGGATCCCTGGCTTCTAACCATTAACCCTGAACCGATCATGGGGTTGAAAGTAGAGTGAAGTTACTGTGAAAAGGTTTCTTCATCCTTTAAAATAAGATCCTGAGTGACAAGAATATATCCGTTACTGGACTCTTGTCAATGGTTTCCATGACCTGGATGATGGAAAACCAACACTGTCAAATGATTAGCCTCCTGCAACCAGTAACCAGCAGAGACGTTGCTGATTCTCACTGAGCGCAACTCTCACATAAGGTGTAACATGTAACATGAGAAGTGGACCAGAGAGCGTTACACATTACTGCAACACAAGCTCTTGACAAGCATTTATAATCCACATATGGCAGCTTGATTTCTCTCCACATGAAAAACAAAAGGTGAGAGTGATCAGGCAAGCAGAGGCATCAAGTAACCAGGACTTTATGAATACTTTCCACAGCTGCTCAAGCAAAATGTCAACATGACCTCTTGGCGCTGTCAGTTGAAAAAAAAAAAAAAAACCTTGCATAAAACTAAAAAAACTCTGGGCTATTAAATTATTCAACATACAACATGTTTTCATACGGTTTCATTTGCAACAAGCACTGCCCTCAAAAACAGAGCTTGGCGAAATGTCACAAATAGGTCACCCATTGAGTGAAAAAAAGGTCAAAACGTACGTTTTCACACTTGATATCCTCTCTGTATCAGATTGTGCACCATCATGTCCACACCAATCAAATAGTATCGCTGTAAGGACACAGAGATCCACTGAATCCCCGCCCTTCACCACCGCTTGGGGTGCTTTGTTGCTGCCTGCCAGTCATTCTGCAGGGTCTCTCTCACATGTCGCTGTAGGTTGGAGTGTGTGTGCAGAGAGTACAAAGCAGCGAGGCGCTGCCAGTGCCTGCGTGGTGGACATATGGCAGTGCTGTGGGCCGGGGGCATCTTTGGGGGTGTAAACACGGGGCACCGGGTGTATTATACATGTGTGTGTTTGTGTACATACGGTATGTGTGTGTGTTGGGATGAATCTATGACAAAGTTAAGGGATTTAATGAGGCATGCAGGGGGTCAGCGACAGAAGGAGGTCCCGGCACTCGCCCAGTGATTCTCCGTGAGAGCATCAGAAGGAGGGGCCAGTTTGAAGTCCTTGGTACTCTAATACAATAAGAGCCCCCCTCCCCACCTTCCTCAAAACCCACACTTTCCATCTCAGTCCTTTTGTCCAACTCCTTTACTCCAGTGTCTCTTTCATGGACACAAGTGCGCAGACGCAGACGCCAAAAATACTGTTTTTTAGTGTATTATCAAATATGGGCAAGTGCACAAAGAGGATGAATAGACTATGGGCTCTGTTAGGTTGTGTGTGTTGGTGGGGGTGGGGTGTTAATGTGTGTATGTGCTGCAGGGATTCCTTTTTTTATGAGTCCTGCCTGCCTCATTCTGGAAACATAGCTGGAATGTTGTCTTGTATACAAAATGAGTCATGCACAGAATGCTCATCTTGAAATGAAAAAAGCCAATGAAATGATGTATGGTAAATACATAATGGCTCGCCTGTGGGAAATGGCATGGCCGTAACATGGTATAATTCATATGGAGCCTTCCTCCTATAAGGGAGCTAGTGTTATTTCACAAATGATCATTGTGTTGTAGGACAAAAATTTGGTCAGAGTTCTTGTTTATGATTACGGTGGTTAAACGGCGGTGTAATTCCCCCTTCCACTGCAAAATTGTAAATGCCTATTTGTTACCAATTTGGAAAGAAAAAAAAAATCCCACCATCGCTCTACATTTCTCCCTCTCTGCTGACATAACTAGACGTGAAAAGCCGGGATGACGATCTGCCACGGCACTTCAGAGTCCTCCGCAGTTAAACAAATGTTGACAGGCCAAGACAAAAGGAACACAAAGAACAGTCTACAGCTGATGTAAAACAACATTCAGATTCATTAGGATATGCATGAATTCAGTTGGAGAGATGATGTCATACCTTTTTTTTTCTTTCTTTTTTCCCCCTAATTTTTCTGGAATGCATTTCTGGAGCATTTCTTTCTTTCCAGTTTGAATGCGGTGCTGGCTTGTCTCAACCACTGTGTTAAAATTGTGACATTAATGCGTAAATTGTTGTAGCTTTAGAGAGGTTTTGCCCAAAATATGAACATTTTTCAAATTTGTCGAAGCGTGTTCTTGAAAAATATAACCATAACTGAAGGCCTTCATCAACGCTCGTGTAGGTGACTGCTGTAGCTCCGTGACTGCTGCTCATGTGCCTGCAGCAGCTGGACTGTAGGTGACAGATGCTTAAGCTGCTATTTCCAGTTGGCTGTTAAGCAAAACATTTCCACATCTACCTGCCACTGAACAATCATCAGTGTCTCATATACTTTAGTCTCTACGGGAGTGTATTGTGTATCACAAGAGTCAAAGAGAGAGTGGGATTAAGAAACACTTAGATATCTGTTATTTTAAATGCTATTATATGTGTGTGTGTGTGTGTGTGTGTGTGTGTGTGTGTGTGTGTGTGCGGTTGTTGGGTTCATTGGAGAAGAATGTGGCATTTCAAGCTGTCATACCAGTAAGCCCCTTTGTCAACTTGCCTATGATAATGTGGTCCTACACTTTCCCCTTTTCATAGTTGGCTTAACGTTGCGTTCAGTGCTTGTTGTGTTCAACGTAACTTGACCCACCAAACCCCATTGCTTGTAAAACTTCCCATAATACCTGAATGGACAATCTCACGGTATTAAGGTGGTACCACACATTCCCGTGTCAGGTTTAGTTGGAGGGTGAGAATCTGCCAGGTAACACCAGCTAGACGGGAAGGTTCATATTCAGCCTGCCATCCAATCAGGTCAACCAAACAGCTGACAAGTCAGCCGCTGTGCCAAGCTGTCAGTCATCCAGACGGTGTGCAGGTAGTGGAGAGGATGGATGGGTAACTGAAGATGGAAGAAAAATGATTCTGCAACCTGTCAATGACCTTAACATCTTTATCTACAGTGATGACCCATAGGCCAACTGTAGTTATTGTTAAAACATGTCTAGATGGAAATTATTGTGGCGTTCAAACAACTAACCTCACAGTGAGGGTCAGGGGAGGGGTCAAGGTGAAATAACAAACATGTCTGAATACTAGACATAACCCCGGGGCTGTGGAGTCCAAGGTAAACACTTAAACACTCATCCTTAGCCCTGATCTGTCACCTTACGTTTCACTGAGCTACATGAACGTTCTGTACTGGCGCTTACCGAACACTCACCTTCAACATTAATCACTAATGCATAATTGAGTATGAATGGAAGTCAGGACTGGTTGCATAACAGAATATCCTGCTTGAATAGCTTTCAGATGGATGTTATCAGAGTTGACTACTCTGCTTGTAAGAAAACGACTACCTCTTTCAAGCACACACACACACACACACACACACACACACACAGGTTTGTACTTTTGTACCTGTGAGGACCCTCGTTGACATAACGCATTCCACAGCCGCTAACCCTAATCTCGACCGCCGCCGCTATACTGACCCAGCCCCTCACCTTAACCTCAAGCTAAGTCCTAACCTCCAAACATTCCTGAAGAGGAAAAAGACTGGCTCGCATGTTATCATCTTAATATCCCTAAAAACATCCTTACTGTCCACGTGTAAAAGTGGAGAGTAAGAAGGCGAGTCACTGTGCCAACAGGTTGGAAAAGACCTCAAACATGAACCCTTGCAGACTCTGAAGGATCGGTTTCTTTTTCCTCCGTCCTTCAGTCTCAAACATACAGTAAAACCCTTTCTCTCTGCCCGCCCCCTTACCTTTTCCTCTCTCTCCCTGTCTTTTCCTTGCCCTATCCCTGCTGTCTTCAAAGTGCCAGAGGTCATTTCATTTCATGTTTAAATAATTCACCAGGGGCTATGCAGTCAGTGCACAGTGGCTGTCTTAAACAAGCAGCGGCTTTGATTTAGCTCTGTCACCGGCGGCACAGTGAAGGTCATCTCTCCCCCAGTGGACACTCCTCTGCAGCCACTGTGGCTGGGGCTGAAACAATTTACAGCTGGAATTGTATTACAAGGACACAAACACTGTGGTAGTATTTTTTGATATAAGAATAGAATAGCCATAAGTGCTTTCTGTCTTCATTTTTTGATAAAAAGGTAGGTAGCAGGATATGACGTGTTCCCCATAAGTCCAGCTGCCCTCTAAAAGCAAACAGCACCTCTATTGCATGATAATTCTGATTGGTTTTGTTGTAAATGAATAGAGGAATCTTGCCTCCTCTTCTTTGTGCTCTGTGGGTTTGTCCTCTCTCTCTTTTGGGAATTCTATTCTACTTCATAAATCACATCTCCAAATGTCCCTGCCAGCTTTCTGAATGGTCCCCGTTAATCTTCATGGACAAGAAATGTTACATTTGAAGAAAGCGCAATGTGCTCTGCTGTGTTTGAGTTTGCTTCTGTTATTGTTCCTTCCTTGGCATTAAATGACAAGTGCTAAGGTGAGTGCTTGGGTCAAAAGAGTAAAAACACTCTCAGCGTCATTTCAAACGTAGTGGAGAGCACCTTACACCAGAGGAAGGCTAAAGAAGTCAAAGAGAGCTATTAACTTCTCCCTGCATGTTTCCTTGAGACTTGCGTGGCCCGGAGGCTGGATCAAGGTGACTGCACACAGAATGAGTTTCCATCGCTAATCTAAAATACACACTGTGCTTATGTACTCCCTGTAAACAACCTCTCTTTCGGTGACTAAGCTAAGATAACAGCTGTGCCTTCAGTGTAAAACAACTTTGTTATTTCTTTTCTGGGAAGATGGCAGCAAAAGAGTGCTAATAACGCAAAATTGTTATTATCGATGTTGTAAATCCATTTGTTTATGCGTGGTGAGCGAGCACAGGTCTTAGTTTAGTTTTTTGGGGGTGGGGTCTTTAGAGGCGACAATGGGAGGATAGAGAGTATATCCCTTATAATGGGTTTGATTTATAGTGGCATGTGGTAAGTGACCTTAAGAATACAATATAAAATATAGCACCGAGACGCTCACAGCAGTATATGTTTAGGGTATGAACCAAGGGAGTAGAGGCCTTTGTTGACATTTTGACATGCAAGAAAAGCACAGGCATAAAATAAAAAAAATAATTATTGCTTAATTGGTTTTAAGGGCTATTTCTGAAAGCATCCTATTTACTTAGAGGCCCAGGTCTCCTCCGGCTTATATAGCAATGCAATTTATCATGGTGAAACAAACACGTTTTCTATTATTAAGAATTTGTCTTGGTTTTTACTGTAAACCAATTTCTAAGTTTGTATTGTAACATTCTTTATGAACAATGTTGTTATTGTTACTTTCTGATAGCAATCCCATGATGCAATGCTCCACATTTTATAGCTGCAAAATGAACAGCCATGCCTGTCACTCTTGATGATGGACGACTGTGGTTCATAAATGTCTGATAAACAACAACTGTTTCATAGGGAGTTGTGGATGAGGGATTTTGGACACAGTGTGAGTCCTGATACTTTGTGTACTGGCTTCATGTCACACTGTCACTGTTACTAGTTACTATTAACACCTGTGTGCTACTATGACAAAGTCAAAATGTCTGCTGTGAAAAATACCTGTTGTGTCTGAATTTCAAAGACTGGATGCTGTAGTTGTGGATGCTGTATAAACTCTTCTTTTGGTGCTACCCAGCAAACACTGTGACATTGAGTACTTGCTGATACAAGTACCTGGGCTCTGAAAATCTCAGCAGGTGAGGAGCCAAAATGAAAACTGAGATGACTTCCACACAAAATAGGTCTCTAAAGGAAAATATGTTCTGTTAGTTTTAGTTGACACCTAACCCTGTTTGGTATGCATGTGTGTGTGTGTATGTGTGTGTGTGTGTGTGTGTGTGTGTGTGTGTGTGTGTGTGTGTGTGTGTGTGTGTGTGTGGCCACAATCTTCTAATCTTTGTCTTAATAGCCTGGAATGAATGCTTGGAAAGAGAAATACATGTATCTTGTGGGGAATCCACAAGGCCCTTATATGTTTACGCCAATGCTTTTCTACATAGATTCTAATGTTCCTCCTTCACCAACACACAAAATGGGCAGCCGCAAAGTGCTCAGTCAGCACAGCAGCTGCATCAGCAGAGTGAGACAGAATAGAAAGCAGCGTCTTTGTTTCTGTGTGTGTGTGTGTGTGTGTGTGTGTGTGTGTGTGTGTGTGTGTGTGCGTGCATGTGTGCATGTGTGCACGTGTGCAGTTGAGAGAGAAAGAGAGAGAAAGCGCATGTGCGAGGAGTTAAGGGTGATGGGATCTTTGGGCAGACAAAGAGGAATCACTGCTGCTCTCAGCGTCCATTAGACTAACCCTTTGGATCAATATTGATCCTTACTACCACCGAGCTCTCTCTAATAGGCTTCTGCCCGCCCTGATAAAATGACAGCATTAGTGCATATATCAGGACGGATGGATTCTGAGGTGGGATGGAGAGAGAGAGAGAGAGAGAGAGAGAGAGAGAGAGAGAGAGAGAGAGAGAGAGAGAGAGAGAGAGAGAGAGAGAGAGAGAGAGAGAGATTTAACTATTTTATTTTGGCACATTCAATCAGATGAACCCATAAAAAACCCTGCTCTTTCAGCATGTCCTTTACTTAGTGCATCTTCTCCTGACAGACTGTTTAGAGAACATAAAGGAAAAGAGAGGAAGTCCCCGTACAGCCGTCATAGTAAAAGCATTTGTGTGTGTGTGTGTGGGGGGGGGGATGAGAGAGAGAGAGTGAAAAAGGAAGAGTGATTTTGTGTGTCTTGTGTGTGTTCTCCTGTCTGTACTCCTGCTCTGACACCCTCTTGCTTGAATAATAAACAGGGATCAGCTGTTGCTGTAATTTGGCCACCTGACTCATATTATCTTCTCAGCCAGCTGAGTAGACGGAGCGAGGGAGAGAGTATCTCTTATATGAGAAAGCATTTCAGAAGTCTGAGCGATCTTGCCTCACACACTCACATCCTCCCTGTTTGTTATCTCAGTAATAACAAAGAGGAAACTAAAAGGTTCCTTCCCAGAAACACACAAGGCGTTGAAGTCGTTTAATATAACAGCCCTCTAGATATGGAAAGACATGTAAACACAATCGTGTTAAATATTGTATTAAGAAAGTGTTTGATGAGCACAGAGTGAGAGATGTCTCAATCTTCTGGAAAATACAACTTTAAAGGCCCCAAGAACACGTTTTCTCAATCAGCCTCTTACTGTGAGCGATGGACTTCTTCATCAACAAAGTATTTTCTGTCAAAACAGTTTGGATTATTTCAACCTTTTTTTTCTTTTTTGTGGCAATCAAACCAGAAGCAGTCAGGGGTCACTTTGGTGCATCAATCAGGATTTAACATTTTTAAATCCAAATCTGATGACAGCTGTGGGGTTTGTTTTTGCTTACGCTGCCAGGACACCGTCTGTCCTAATGACGCCGTTTTTGAGTCTTAAACGCTTAATAACTACGTGTATTTTCTGCCTGAACTTTAACTTAAGATTGTTGCTTTGTCCGAAATCACTCCCTCATTCATTGATTTCCTACTCCTTATAACAGAAACCGTGAACTCATCATATACAGTACACATCACATCGTATTGGGTCATTATCAATAAGATTAAGTCGCACACAATACAAGTCATGTAGAGCATTGCATTGTGGGATCAGAAGAGAGAAGCACACATGCCATAGACGTTCTGTTTTTTGTATTTCCATCTCATATTGAGGGCACTATATAGTGCAGTAAATTCACACTCAGTATTTGGGTACTCAGATAAAACAGTGTAAGGTAAATAAAGTGAAATATATAGTAAAAAGGAAGTGCTTACATACACAACAACAGAAGAGTACTTCAGATATGTATCCAAGTTTTCATGAGCTTTAGATAATCAGAAATAACAATATCTGTATCTAAGTCATGAGAAGATATTGTGTGAGTTTGTTAACGTGTGAATGTTGGTCTTCCCTTCGTTCCCCCTCCTCATTCACACACACACCTACACATTAACAGTGAATCAAACATTAACGGACCCGTATGGAGGACTTACATCAACAGTGGCTTTTAGATCTGTGTATGCAATACTTTGCCCAAACGAAGAAAAAAAAACACAACTTGGAAACTTGACCTAGTAGGTCAGTGTCTCATGCGTTTCCTCATAATATAGCCTTAAGATTCAATTCAAATTTTCCTTTTCCCTCTTGCTTCTCAGAGGCATCAATCGGGGAAAGCTAAAGCCTGCGGGCCAGTTTTCACACAGGGAAAAAAGAAGCTGGAACACAGTCTGAGCATTGTGCAGGGGCTTGCATATAGAGCACATAGTGTTGGGGTAACCAGGCAGTGCAGCTGGCCTTTCACAACTATGCAACTTTAAGGCAGTGTTTAAATCAAGATGCGAAAGAGAAGAACCCTGTTCCCTCACACAAACACACACATCAACAGGGAAGAGAGTGGAGGAAAGGGAAACGGGGAAATGTGGAAATGATGAGCTTCTAATATAGGACTTTAGTAGTAGCTATATCAAAGTCCTTTTGGCTGGAATGAATCGCTGTAGCAACACATATATTATATTTCTATACTGCTGAGACCAGTTTGCTTCATTTGAAGAGTCTTGAAGAGTTTTTTTTCACTTTGCTGCCCTCAGATATCTTTTGTTCATTGAAGTTTAGCAGGTCACGATGCTGCCAACTGACTTGTGAAAACGTGTATAGTATAACTCATTATCAATTTGAAAGCAAAGCTTAAATTCAGTTTGCACTAAAACATGATTGTTGCATTTGTTGTAGTTCTTTGGTGCTCTCATAATAAAGACTTACTGAAGCATTGTGTACTGTCATCATGGTTTGAAAAACACAAACATTTCAAAGCTCCTTAAGGTACCATCTTTCTGTAAAACTTATGTTGTGAGGGTTTTTTTTTATTTATTTATTTTTTTAGAATAAAATAGTTTCCAAACGGCAGCAACCCGCATGCATACAAAGTAAGTCATTTGTGCAAAACGGTTCAGCAAGAAATATGAAAACATGCCAGTGAATCCATCCTCCCGGCCCCCAAACCCTCTCCACAACATTCCTTTCATAAATGTGCAGTGCTGGAGTATTTTTTTAAGAAACCGGAGAGAGCTGGTATGTGGATGGGCTCATTATGGAGCTACTTCTGTGGGAGGTTACAGTTATCACTATCAGATCTCCTCTTATGTTCTGACCCATGGCCCAGGAGTTATTCCAAGGTTGGATGACCATACTCTAACAAGGCCCACCCTCCACCTCACACACATGCACATACCCACCCTTTCACCCACCTCCCCCACTGTCTATGTACACACACACTCACACACACACAGAGAGAGAGAGATGCACAGAAACACAAATATCATTTGACTACCTCTTGCTAATGTATATGTGTTAGCACCTGCATGCTAAAGACCCTCTTGTGTCTGACATTCGTGTGAGCAGAAGGCGTGGTAGCATTCTGTAAGGAGGCATCAGCTAGGTGTCAAAACATGCTGATCCCCACCATCCAACTCATCCCCATTGCTCGTCCAATTTAAATCTGTGAAATAGTCTGAAAAAGTGTGTGTGTTTCCGGGAAAAGAGGGTAAACGGTAAATCTGTTTTACTTTTCCTCTGTACAGCATCAGAGCACTTGCTTTCATCCTGGAACTCCCTCCCCCTACCCCCTCTTCCCTTTCTCTGCCTCCTGCAAGCATTCCTGCCCCTCCCCCCCTCCAGTCCCCCTTGCCGGTATGGATCTGTGAAATGTTGGCAGGGTGTGCTGCTATGGCATCGAGCCTAGGCTGTAGGCATGGTGATGTGAAAGAGGTGAGGATGATTACCTGCATGATTTCTGTGGGTGCAGACCACAGTACCCTTTTGTTTGCCCAATCATGACATGCATGCTGCTTACACTCGGCAGCCATGTTGCACCCACCAGCATATCTGCAATGTGGCCGATGACCTACAGGCCATTGCTCTTCGTAGATACAAATCAGCCAAACTCTGACTCACTGAAGCTACTATGAGCTGTAGTGGCAGTATGTGTGTCAACAAGTGGTCTGTATTTAACAGATGTCCTGTAAATAATGTTGCTATGATTATCTTGAATAACAAAATCCATCTTGGATGTCATGATTTGAAATGATTGAAGATCATTAATAAGAAAGTCTGATGCATAGCTTAGAGTAAAGTACAACAACGTGTTCTGGTAACCCAGTGCCAACTGTAACACACACGACGCTGAGAGAATGCATGGAAAGAAAAGAAGATCACTGTATAGGCTATAACAATCTCTTTTTATTCTCTATTCCGAACAATCAATTTAAAATGAACAGTCCTCACAGGTACCATTGTTATAAAAGGCCAAAACATTTATGCCATGTCTCTGCATATAGTAAAAGAAAGGATATATGACATTCTAAATCAGATAATATACTAATAGTGACTGCTGTTTGAACGAACCAAATATTCATCGGGCACTCACACAAAGACAGATGTATTCATTCATTTCATTGATATCATATTTACTGTCCAGTATTTTCGCACTGCTGACCAGTTTCACTCTCTGTCCGCACTCCAAACTCAAGTCTCCTCTCAGCTCTCTTCTATATCTGTCTGTCTGGCTGGCTGTCAGTCAATCTCTCTCTCTCTCTCCTCTCTCTCTCTCTCTCTCTCTGTCTCTTTCTATCCTGAAGTGGTTGCATTTCATTTTTGGTTACTCAAAAGAAAACTTCCTTTTGCCTGAGTTACCACTATAGACATTGCGGTGGTTACAGCATTCCAGAAAGCCTAGCTGTTTGTTGATACCTTGATGGCTTTCTCGCACCATCGGAGGATTAAACTGAATTCACATTGATTCGAAAGATTGGCTTCGTTTTTTCAGACTGCCTGGGTGACCTCAGAGCTCAGACCCTCTGACATGTCGCAGACTGCATCAGGAACTTCCTGGACATTCCCGCTCATGTTCACCTCCTTTTTCAGTTCAAAGTCACTCTGCTCCTTCTCCTCTGGCTTTTCATTACCATTAACACATGCCTCTGTCTGTGTGGCAGCAGATTTTATGCAATCTCCGTTCACAGCTGGAAGTGCATCTACCTTTGCCACATCCTCTGTAACAGAAGGGCTCTCTATATCCCCATTTTCCATCTTGCTTTCTACCTCGGGCTCTGGACAAGGAACCTCTTCCACAGAAGCTTCAGCTACCTCTTCAGGCTCGGCTGTAATTTCGCTGGCAGAGACGGACTCTGAGATGACGATCTCAGGGACAGGTTCTGCTGCTCCTGGCTCAGCTGCCGCCTCAGTGCTGGAGGCTTCTGTTGCAACAGATTCTTTTTCTACAGCCTGATGTTCAGTGGGGGCCAACTCTTCTGCAGGCTCCAAGACCTCAGGGGCAGTCTCGGGTTCAGCAACATCAGATGTGGCTGCAATTGGTTCTGGCTCAACTTCTTCTACTTGTTCCTCTGTTGCAGATTTCACTGCACCAGCCACTTGTTCGGGCTCTGGCTCTGGTGCTTGTTCGGGTTCTGGCTCTGGTGCTTCCACGGACTCTGGCTCTGGCTCAAGGTCTGCTGCCTTCTCTGGTTCTGTGGCTTGCTCCAGCACCGATTCTGTAGATGGCTCAACCACTGGCTCGGGTTCAGGGACGGCAGCAGGGACTACTGTTTCCTCCACAACAACTTCTGGCTCAGTAACAGTCTCTGGGATGGGCTCTGGTTCAATGGGTGCTTCCTCTGTGCTTATGGGAACAACCTCTGGCTCTGGCACAGATTCTACAGCTGCAATAGGTTCTTCTACAGGTTCAACTTCAGCCTCAACCTCTGGGAGCTCTACTGGAGCCTGCTCCTCTACTGCTGGGGTGGACTCCACTGCTGCTGCATTCTGTTCTTCCACAAGAGGTTCCTCTACTACTGCAGCTGGTTCTTCTGTTGCTGTAACAGGTTCCTCTACTGCTGCAGCTGGTTCTTCTGGGACTGGAGCCGGTTCCTCTACTGCTGCAGCTGGTTCTTCTGGGACTGGAGCCGGTTCCTCTACTGCTGCAGCTGGTTCTTCTGGGACTGGAGCCGGTTCCTCTACTGCTGCAGCTGGTTCTTCTGGGACTGGAGTCGGTTCCTCTTCTACTACAGCTGGTTCCTCTACTGCTGTAACAGGTTCCTCTACTGCTGCAGCTGGTTCTTCTGGGACTGGAGCTGCTGCCTCTACGGCTGCAGCTGGTTCTTCTGGGACTGGAGCTGGTTCCTCTACTACAACAGCTGGTTCCTCTGTTGCTGTAAAAGGTTCCTCTACTGCTGCAGCTGGTTCTTCTGACACTGGAGCTGCTGCCTCTACGGCTGCAGCTGGTTCTTCTGTGACTGGAGCTGCTGCCTCTACGGCTGCAGCCGGTTCTTCTGGGACTGGAGCTGCTGCCTCTACAGCTGCAGCTGGTTCTTGTGAGATTGGAGCTGCTGCCTCTACAACTGCAGCTGGTTCTTCTGGGACTGGAGCCGGTTCCTCTACTGCCGCAGCTGGTTCTTCTACTACCGGAGCTGGTTCCTCTACTTTTGCAGCTGGTACCTCTACAGCAATAGCTTGGTCTTGTGCTGCTGGAGCTGGTTCCTCTACTGCTGCAGTTGGTGCCTCTACTGGAGCTGCCTCCTCCAGAGCTGCAGGAGCTGGTTCCTCTGGAGGCGCAGATTTGGGCTCTTCTGGAGCCTCTACAGCTTCAGTTACTGCTGCCACAGCTGACCCCACAGCTTCCTCTACTAGATTGCCTGCCTCAGCTGTCAACTCAGCTTCTGTGGGGGGGTCGCCGGCCTCCACTTTAGCCGACTCCTCTTCACCAGCAGCCGGCGCTGTGGTCTCCTCCTTCGCCTCTTTGGGATCGCTCACATCATATCCCTTCCTCCTCTTGCTCAGTTTGCCTCCCATGGTGTCTCCTAGGAACAAGCAGATGAAGGTGTATTTTAATATAAGCGGTAAAAAAAAGCAATGTCTAAAAAGGCCCCATCTTGCTGGGTTCAAGCCCAGGATTGTGAGGCAACAGTGCTAACCAATGAACTACTATGCCACCCAAGCACTGAGGTGATCCTATTTTAATGAGGTATTTCTTCTTTGTAGTTAAACATTTATACACCACATGTGAACAGTAGGAATGTATTTTGTCAAAGTTTATAACATGAAGTTCAACTCAGTTCTTTCCAATCTAGCAGTGTTCTGTCAAAAGGGAGAATGCTGAGAACTCCCTTGTCTAGAAGTGAAGTACAAGTTCAATGAGAAAACTGCTCTGTGCCAAACAGTTTGGCTAGAAAACAAATGTAAATGCATGGGAACCTTACCAAGATCAGACAACTCAACGGACTAATCTACCCTTTCAGGAATGTTGGGTAAGGCTTGGTGCCAAATGAGCCAACAACTCTGAGTTGAACATCTATGATGTAGATGTACAACTATTCCTCTCTCAGCATGACAAGCTACAAACTATTAACTTCAGATATGCCATTCAGAGCCTGAAGTCACGTACAAGATATGAGCCACAAAAGTGTTTTTTTTTTTCCTGTATGAACCACACATCAGTGTAAACACCCCCCAATAATTAAACCGATGCATTCTGTCAATAGAGCAAACACGTACTACTTGTTCTTTGTGTTAATGTGACAACGCCGTTGAGGCTGCAGAGGAAGAATGTGTGATTGCAACAGAATGGAACTTCCTTTCAGTGAGAGAATAGAGAACTGGAAGTTCAACTTTACCTTACTGATTTGGTTTCAACTGACCCTGAGCAAATCAACCTGTTTGAGCATAAGGGCTTTATATTACACTTAACGCCACAGATTGCTTTATTAGCTTGTTTCAGTTTGACGGTAAAATGTTATATCCGCATTTTAGTAGTAGTAGCCTACTCTTATATACCCTGCAGAGCAGAGGGTGCGAACAATATGGGAACTGTCCATAGTGCTGCAATGGAGGAGATGCGCCATATAGCCTTCCATGATGGCATATATGCTGCACGTACATAAGACCAATTTACTATCAAATGAACAAGCCAGTGGTAAAACAATAATGTATCATATGTGAATGCACCAACAACAGTCTAATTCTATTGATGGACCGACTTCTAACGAATCAGGCTTAATTGCCTGATTTTTTTTCTTTGCCCATTTTCGCCGAACCCTCTTGGTGTCTCCGGCCTCCAAACCAGACAAAGCAAGAACGTGCAGTTTGAGGCGAAAACCTTTTGAGATCAAATATTCGTGAGCGTTTTTTTTTTTTTCCAAGCCGAGTAAATGCTAAAAATGTGCTGAAGACATGAAGCCTTACACACATTTTGAAAGATTTTTTTTCAGCATGCAGAGCTACGGCAGCACGTGCCGTTCGGTAACAAAGGATGGGGGTTCCTCACTGGTAGAAAGTAAAAGGTTTGGATCTAATTGGCAGCCAACACTGACGCTAATCTGTCCTGTAGAATAACATATTCGCCGAGGCTACAACACACGGGGATCGCACCATACACCGGCCCCGAACACTTGAGTGATAAAAGCTGTAGAGGGGTCTCCATCCCCCATTTCAACCCGCCCACCGCTGCTTCTCTCAGCTGCTCTGCCCTTTTTGTTCACGAGCCGTTGAAAACGTCGCAACTCCTCACACGAACGTGAAAAAGAAAACGGATTTCACCACCAAAACGGGTTCATTCCACGTATTCAACACAACTTCCAAACTTTCTTTTGCGCTTTTTTCTTTATCCCGGGAGGGTTTCTTTTCTTAATCGCGTGGCCTACTTAAAAAAAAACCCAGCTGCCTCAGAAGACGCACCAAATCAATTCCGACTGAGGACGAGGAAAAGAAAAAAAAGCCTGCCTTTATTATGGCAGTCTTGAAAAGTAACATTTGCATAATAGGAGGAAGGCAAAGAGAGAGATAGAACAATGGGTAAGCTGCAGCTCGTAGGCATCTATCTTTCTTACTCCTTTTCTTTCTTTTACCCACAGAACATACATCCTACACGTGTAGCAAGTGGAGAATAAAACATTCCAATAATAAAAAAAATAAAAAAAAAAAATGCTCTTGTTAGACAGACCTGTATTTCCAGAGAGTGATCACTTGGGCTTCTTTTCCAGGCTCCGGCTGGATGTGATAATGGAGGTAAACCTTTGGAGTGACAGCTGCAGATTCCGCCCCTGCCTCCGAGGTGCAGTCTGGGACTGTGTTGTAACTGAGGAGTGCCCCCTCACAGTTTTCTAGACATCTGTCGCTATCACAATCCAGCCTACCCCACTACTGCTCCCTCTGCAATCTATACCCTCCCAAATCTTTAACCCCTCCTCTCCCGCACACACCCACTCCACGGCATATTCCTGTGTTGTGTAAATACGTCTGCGGGACGGAGGCTAATTATGAGCGGAATGGCACTAATTTCACTTCACTAAAATGCCAATTTCTCCTCTGGTCTCGCTTTGCCAAATAATAATGCTACAGGAACCCCCCCCCCCCCCCCCCCCACCCACACACACACACACACACACACACACACACAGGAGTATTACTATAGTAATAATAAATAATGCATAGGAGGCATCATGTCAGTAAAACCACTTGTGCAGCACACACACACACACATAATCTCCATAGAGAATTACAGTGACTCCTTGATGGCTTTTTTTTCTTCTGTTGTGACATGCTCGCTCATCTCTACTTGCATCACACACAGTAATCATGAAAAGCAGCATAACACGTTTAAAGGCATTCTCAGTAAATCATAAAGCAAACTGATTTTGTTTGGTTTAAAAGTACTAAATTGTGGGTGCAAAGTGTGGTTTATTTTTGAGCTGTGGTAAACTGTTGATATGTGGACATCAATGTGAGCTTCTGAATAACTCGTCTAAATCATGTGAGGTTTTAAATATATATACAGGCTCCGTCTGATGTGCTTGTGTGCAGTCCCGTGCCATGGCTTTAAATACGAGGTTCTTTTTGAGCACCAAAGGTTCACTAATGTTGCGAAGAACTCTGATGCATTGCACCTCGTTGCTATTTGCCTTCCATGTGTTAATGGCACATGGTTGGTCTGGGGGTGAGACTTAATGAAATTCAACAACTGACCCTTCCAGGTGAACACGTTGTCTACTTCAACAACTGAAGAAGCATGTCACTGACACACTGCTAATGCGTGGACCCTGAAAACCATTCATCACTATCAGATATAGTGTAGCCTATACAAATCAAATACAGTCAGGACATGAAGACATTTAATCTTTCCCCAACAACATGGAAATCTCTTTCAGCAGTGGCCCACTTGGTTACACTTGAAAAGAAAGGCGAAATTGAGTCTTTTGCTGACAGTTCAGACAAAAAAAGTCAGACATTACCATCACAACTCACCAACCTGGTCTTTTAATCAGACATCACTTTAGAAAGAAATCAAAGTTTTTTTTTAATATAATATAAATAATAGAATAGTGGACTACAGCATATGACAATAAAGCAAGAAATGTGTGTCACTGCATGTGGTAAAATTATATTTGAAAGCGTATGTTCTCATGATATTTTATATTATTATATGTTTTAATTTACTGATGTTGAACTCAGACAGAATGTGTATTACGTGTGGGATGACGTGCATCCAAATGCTTTTGGTAGTTCTTTTCTTCTTCCCCCTGCTTGGATATTTTTTATCTTTAAATATATACATTTATCAATGTGTTACAGCATTAAGAGATAGAATGATTAAGGAGACAGCACCCTCTACTGTTAGAAGAGCTCATAGCCCAACACTGTCTACTGAAACCTTGTTGTGCATTAAGATCATAATGATACGTGATAAACATATTAGATGGAATAATGATGCAGTTCCAATGTTTTATGCAAATATCTAGTTACATTGAGTATTTGTAAGATATCCATTCATATTTGGTGTGACTCTGTCGATGACAAAGAAAATCCTGATTCATTCAGTTTATGTCACTATACAAAAAAAATAATAAAATACAACAGACAAGAGTGTAAGAAAATATATCAAAACTAAAATAAAAACTAAACTGACTATCAGAAATTGATTGAAAAAGTACAAGCAAAACAAATATGTTTTTTGTTAGACCTGGTTCTCTAATTTTAGATCTGCTATCTACTTTTAGTGTCTGTGTTATAAGGTCCAACTTGTTTGCTTTCCCTGCTGGCAACAGAGCTAAACAGTGACAAAGGGGCAGCAAAGGCTGAATTTCACATGATGCAAAAGCTCTGGAATGCATTCCCAGGAGTATAGCCACCATTCCAGCCAACCACGCCGGTCCACAGAGGTCTCTCAGGCATAAGGGGAGGCCTTGGAAAATTCCCCAGAGTTTTCATGAGAATGTCCAAAGCTTGTCTGTCTGCAAGTCCTGGACCCTTTGGCATACTCACAAAAAGACTGATCCAAAGAAGAGGAGGAGAAAAGACTGTGTTGAAGACTTCCCAGGGCATGGAGGTTACATGGCATCACTACATGCTATGATGCCATGTGAAATGTGTCAAATATTGAAACGCATTAGAGGGAGGAGAGTTGTAATCAATGGATTGGTTATGTCATATTCCATGTCAGAGAAATATAAATAGCACTTTCTGAATGAATGAATGAACATTTTTATCCCACATTATTTGGGGGTGCTTAATGTTGGATGATGGTTTCTAAATGAATGTGTTCAATGTATATCTATTACACATGCTAATCCACTGCATGCTGTAGATTAAGCTGTTTCTTGGTGACCAGGTTACAGATTTAAAGGCATAGGGTTGTTTAAAATAGGATTTAACATTTGGATTGATGGTGGCACTTGTTGCAAATGGATCTGGACAGGTTGGCTATTGGCATACTCACTTTTTGTCCTTACAACACCTTTAGATAAAAGTTATTAGCCATCTAATGCATGCAATGCTGGGGCTGATATACATCTTATAATTGCACATGCAAAATGACCTTTTAAAAAAATGTATATCCTTTGGCAGAAAGTAGGTTTTGAATCAGAGACACGTGTGCTCAACTGTCTCTATGGATACCATTGTGGTATGTGTTTATTAGACTGCTGGGCAACCATGAGACCTCCCCAAAGCCCAACCTCTTGCCTTTTATTGCATGTGGTGAAGACTGGTTGAGGAAGTAGCCTACAAATCACACCTTAATTAAATTGGCTAAAATCGACAGACTTGGAGTTGCACCCATACTTACATAACTGGTAAAATTAAGTTTCTCAGGTCAAAAGTTGTAGATTAAATTCACACTGCATCTCAGACTGCAGAACACTGGAATTGCTATGGACTTTTAGCATGTTGAACCTCTGGCCACAAGTCAAATGTTGATGTCACACAGTGTTCTCAGTCAGCTGTTAAAAGGGAAAAAAACGCTATGACATCACTTATTGGCACGTGACCAGAAGTGCTGTATGAAGCCACGTTTGAACCAAAGAACCGACCCCTTTTTTCCTTATATTCGTATCATGTTTTGTAGAAATAAAATGTATATCAATATATTAATTATTAAAGTAAATAACAACACTTTATAACTACTTTACTGGACGTCAGTTAGATGTACAGAGGCGCACCCACCCCGGCGCGGCGAAACGGTCATTGAATGCAGCGTACCCTTGGCTGCTTGGATGAAGGCGGTGCTAGTGGTTGTGCCCAAGCAGCAGCAGGGCCTTGCCTTTGTGGTTACAGAAAGAGAAGATGGCTCCCGTTCTGGAGAAACAGCTCCCGGGCGCAGCCGGATCAGGCGACAATAACAACGAAGACGAAGAAGGACAAAACCTTTGGCAAGTTATGCTATTCTTTTTAAAGCTTCACGTCTGCCGAGGACCTTCTTAGAAAACCACAGCCACCGTGGCTCTGCTTTGTCACTGACGGTTGCTCACAATCAGACACCGGCCCGGCTAGCCGTGACGTTAGCACCAGCCGAAGCTGGGCGGTCAGTGTGCTAACGTTACTTGTGTTAGCAGCTCGGCTAACGTCAACGGACCGGGCTAACGTTACTGCTGAATGTAGTTGTGGTTAGCCAAGACTCTTTGTGTAAACGAGTTTGTCTAAATGTGGAACTATTGTTGAATTAACAAGTCATGTTTGAAATAGCCATTCATTGTATCGAGGGCTTTGTCAGGTCCATGCCCAGACAACACCTAAATACTAGCTCCCTTATACAGGATACAGCATGCTAACAGGAACCTCAACAAGCTAATACCATAACGGACTAACGTAAACCGAAGTATGCAGAAAAATACTGTTTGCGTTATTCGCTGTGTATCACAGGGGCTCGCAACGTTACTGATATGCGGCTTCAGCCTGTCAGGTTTCATGGTTTCGGACACCTAGCAACTTCACGCCATATATCTAACGTACCGGTCAGGGGAAATATCATTTCCTGATGTTGTCGTGGACACATCTGTCGCTTAGCTGACAAGGGTGGAGTACTGTGTTTGAACGTTACAAGCAATAACAATAGTTAACTTACATAACGGTTGCTGACCTATTACAGATTTTGCAGTAACTTATGTTTTCAGATTGCGAGCTGTCAATGTGACACTCACCTGTCAATCTAACAGTGTCCTGTTTTTTTCTTTTTCTTTTTTCTTGTAGGACTTCAATACTCAGTGAAGTTTCAAGTAGTTCAAGCTCGAAGTTGCCATCAGGAAAACATATCCTGATATTTGGTAAGTGTTGCTTATTCTGCATGTGTGAAAGTTGATGCTTATGCAGGGTGTTTTTGGTGGTCAAACCCGAGGGGTGTGGAGGGCCTGCAGACTGCACAACCACAATGAACTCACCAATGCTAATGATTGCACATTAAAACCCTTCTGATAGTCTGCACTTTTAGTCGTGCTTCTTCCCACACTCAAGACAAGCTCTCTGTATTTTTTTATCATGTTTTTCTTTTGTGAGTGGGTGCATACTTATTTGAGTTGGCCTTCTGCAAAAATAACATTATGAAATACTGCTATTGACCAAAATGATTTACATGAGAGACTGCAACCTCTGATAGTCATGAGAATGAGTCGATATGTTTGTGTATGAGCAGGAAGTTAAAGTGATGATTTCCAGCACACCATATCTATTTTTATTAAATATGTAACATTATGTTGACTGCTACTAATAAGAGTTAATAGCACCATATGTAAGCTGATGAATACATTTCTTGCAGGCGAGGATGGATCAGGAAAAACGTCACTTATCGCCAAACTTCAAGGATCTGATCACAACAAAAGAGGGAGGGGACTGGAGTATATGTACTTGAATGTCCATGATGAAGAAATAGATGGTGAGTTTACCTCCTGTACCCTTTGCTTGTGGTTGTTTTACAGCAGTATCCTTTACAAAACAACGTCCATATTTCTTGTGTTAAACTAGTATTTTGATTTCCCTTTACAGACCTTACTCGCTGCAATGTGTGGATCCTTGATGGAGACCTATACCACAAAGGCCTACTTAAGTTTGCTGTTTCAGCTCAGTCACTACCTGACTGTTTAGCTATATTTGTTGCGGATATGTCGCGGCCCTGGACCATTATGGAGTCGCTGCAAAAGTGGGCCAGCGTCCTTCGTGACCATGTGGACAAGCTCAAGATCCCTCCAGAAGACATGAGAGAACTGGAGCTCAAGAGTTAGTAATGTTTGTCTTCATCTTCCCAGCTTGACTTGTGTTGTGGATGGTATCGAAATTAGACAGCAACATGGCTTTTATTTTGAAAATGTAGATCTTAGTTTATTGTTAAAGGTCTGATTTATAGTTCCCATAATTTTGAATGTACATTTTATGTAGGGAGCCTTTGTCAACATAAAACGAGAGATAATGATATAAGACTGAAGATTGAATTTAATTGACGAAGCAGTCACTGTTAAAACAGCCAAGCTGCTGAAATGCTATGCCTTGTAGTGAGTCACTAGCGGAAATCCAAATAGGTCTTTTGTTTCGATACAAGATGATTTGTTACACAGTAGTCATTTTATGTCTCAACATCCAAAAAACATAAATTTCGTTGAATTGTGTGTCTCAGGAGAGGGTTAAAAAGAAACAGCACTCTGAAAAGGTGCCTGAATCATCTCAGGGTCGAGGCAATGGGAGTCTGAAATGAGAAGAGCCAGTCTCTTTGCTAACTGGCTTCATGGAAAAAGGAGAGATTGGTTGCAGCGTAGCATGGAGGCAAGCAGTATATCATTACACATTGTCATGGATGTTTCTAGGTCATCATCAGATAGGCCCATGATCCTCAGCTGTGTGCTCTGGCTGGAGGCGACTTCTGCAGATCAATGAGTGTGATGCACTCAGATGTTGTTCTCCTGTTTAATTTTAGAACTGATGACCCATCTCTTATAAACGGTTCTTTTGTGTTTGGGGAAATGCTTTTGGGAGTTGCAAGTTAGTTCAGCCTGCAGGTTTTACAGAAGATCTTGTACACCAACAAAGTTTGCTTGCTGCCGTTGCTCTTTTACATCTGCAGTGACTTATAACACAGAAGTCGAGTTGTTTCAATAATTTAGATTAATTTGACGGAAGACATCAAAACATTTTCACAATGTATAACATGCTAATACAGTGACAGGTGTTAACAAGTGTGCTGCAAACGTGAAAAAGAAAAGGGAAGCTGGTGGCCAAGTGATGACTAAAGCACATTAGTAATAACTAAACTGATATAATTATTTGTAATGCGTCCACATTCTCAACTTGCTTTACTGGCTCCTTGGCTGTGTTGCTCGATTATACAATGCAGTAGAAAGGAAGTAATGCCTACAGTTGTAAATTTGTTATCAGAGTGTTATGGAAGTTTATTGAAGAAGTTTGAGGGTTAACTGTAAATGTGTTTGTCAGATTTCGATGTGGTTCCCTCCTACTTTCTCTCATTGGCCTAATAGTTTGACCCCACCCACTGCATGGTCAGATTTCAAGTTAAGCTGATCTCGTCAACATAAAGTATCTTCCAGCATGTCAGTTTTGATGTCAGTGGCAGGTTGGTGAGACCTAGTCAGATTACATTTTTGTAGATATGAGTATGTGAGTATGAGAGACATTCTGACAGACAGACTGGAAGTGTGTGCTTTTGTCCAGGAAGACTTGCAGCGTCTTGCATCATGGTTCCCTCCCCTCTCACAGCAGCGTCAGGGAAAGGAAGGGACGTTAGCTAAGTAGGTCTGAATACAGTCAGTCGGTCTGATGTTCTGTCTCCTGCTGTGTTGTAACCGAAGTGGGCTTGCTGCTTGAGTCGTCTCAATTTGAACTACAGGATCAAGCTATTGCTGCCTGCACCACACGTTAAAATGAGAAATATTTCACTCTGTGACTTCTGTGGTTGACAAGGGAGGGGCTTTTCATTTAGATACAGTATGGCATGTCGGTTATTTTGTTTTGACTGTAGTTCTGTTTCTCTTTTTAGTTTAAGGAAATGAGAATTCTGATAGCTGTAAAATGTTTTAGTTATGAGCCAACAGCGTGAACATGTAAACAGATTAAGTCTGAGACTAAACTGGGGTGAGAGCAAATTTCTTTAACATTTAGTGGACAAGAAATTATAAGTAGCTTAACTTCAGCTTTGGCTTTCACTGACATCTTTTAAGAAATTAATGTACCTGTTAGATCTCAATGATTAATGCAGATCTATTATTATGTGATTTAATAGTTTGATCCCACCTTTATTTGTGGAACAGAGGCAGCCTTTCCTATTAAAATTAAAATTTGTCTTTGTGTCTTCCACTTTGTATTTCAAAGCAATACTCTGCCCCAAATCTCTCTATTTAGCATCAAACACGTATGCAATGTAGGCTTGAAAAGGCAAAATGTAGGCACAGATCAAAGTTTCCATAGCAAAAACACAGTATCAAAACATCCATTCATGATACTCGAGTCATTCATTTAGTATGGCTATTGCTCCACTTCCTTAAACGTTGTTGAGATGGAGATAGGGCAAGAAGAATGGATGGCAGTGAAAATAATGTTTGAAATATGCATTTTTTTCCTTTTTGCTTATAGCTTAATGTCTCTGCACTGGAAATGATAAGATGGAAGCTCTGTAGATAAACTTCAACTGGAAAATCTTAATTTTGTAAAATCAACATGTTAAATTATTTGTGTACATATCCTATCTGTGTATATTTAGGGTTTAGATTTTTTTGTAACACTAGTCCTCACCCAATACTGAATCCGATCTTTGGAAGTAAAGGAGTTGGTTCATAATGGCAAGTCAGTTTTACTTTGTGATCCCCAACTGAATTTCCCAAGTACCCGAGGAAGAAGGCCACGGATTTTGGATGGCTTCACATATATCTGATAATGGACAATTCAAAATGTGCAAATTAATTTGATGTCAGTAGGGAAAAGAAAAGCATTTTTATTTTGATAAGAGGAGCTGTGGGGCTGCTCAACTGCATAAGCACTGTTGTTGTTTTTTTGTTGTTTTTTTTTTGTAAAAAAGGGGTCAACTGGAAGACAAGGTAAAGGCCTTTTTCCATTGACAAAAAAAATATTTGGAAGATAAAGACATTAGAAACTGACCTAATCTTTATTTTTATTATGTTTATAATATTTTTGATTCCTATCATTTGCTCAATTTGTCTTTCTTCTAGTGGTGAAGATGTTCCAAGAGTACGCAGAACCAGAGGATGCCACCCCAGCCTCCCCACAGAGACGGGCAGGGGAAGACGAGGCTGTTGTGCTGCCGCTTGGGGAAAACACACTCACACACAACCTGGCCGTTCCAGTGCTAGTAGTTTGCACAAAGGTAAATAAATCCTCCAGCCCCAGAAGTCTTATGTGAAGCCATAGACTCTGTCTAGAGAAAACTAATGTTTTAGTGTCATAACTGTAGTTGTAAGAGGTTTCACCAATCCATCCAAGCTTTTTTTTCTGTGATGGGACAGTTGCTAGTTCTCTGACTAATACTACATCCTTGTGACCAACAGCTACCAAATAATATCTAATGGAATATTGAATCGTGCCTATGCAGTAAAACAATATTGTTCTTTTAGCTGTAAAAGAGTACATTTTATGCTGATATGACTAGATCTCTGTTGATTGTATGAATTTTTTGATTCGGTGTCCATCCAAATGGGGGTCAAATCCTAGTCCTTATGGTAGTTATCATAAAGCATTAGATTGGTGAGCCATTCTCACTTTTTAAAAGCTCAACTTCCTGCAAATCACACATGCGGCCTCCACAATTTTGTTTCGCTTTGTTCATTTAGTTCCTTAATGAGCCATTGCCTTCTGATTGGAGAGTTTGTCCACTGGGTTTAGCAGTTTTTCAAAGTGCTCTTACTTCAACGACCATACCTCAGAAAAGCTTAGGAATATGTATTTTACGTATTTACCACTTAATCAGAATGCTGTCCTCACTGCTGATTACCTGATGGGTTCTGAAATTGCACCCCATTTGGGCTCAGGTCCCATGGACTTTTATGTATTTTTTTAAGTTAAGCTTTGGGAGGCTGTATCCTCTTATAAAAAGCTGTCATTGTACTTGCTTGTTAACCCTCCTGGCAAAGGCTACTGCTGAAAACCCAGTCTAGACATCAGCAGAGCTTCACATGCTACCTATGACTAGAAAATGGTTAATGAGGTTTTCTAAACATTGGTGCCTTTGTCTCGCCCTTATCAGAAAAAACATTTTTTTCAAGACCTTTATTTTCTGTTGATACGAGTGAAACTGTGCTGTCAGCCTTCTTTTGAGCATTACCTTCTCACATGAATAATCATGGAAGATTCACTACAGACCCAGAGACGGGGAGAATTGTGTTTCTGGGCTGTCACACACCACACATGGCGTCTCTCCCACACAGTATGGATTGACCAAGAAAAAAGACATTGTCATTGTAGAAAGGGCTTAGGATGCAGATAGCAGTAACCTTGTTGATATTTATGAATGCTGACATTGTATTGTCTGTCATTAAAAACATTATCTCTTTCCTCTCTCAATATTCTATTTTTCAGTGCGATGCAATCGGCGTATTAGAGAAGGAGCACGACTTCAGAGAGGAGCACTTCGACTTCATCCAATCCCACATCAGGCAATTTTGCTTACAGTGTATCCTTTTAATGCATTATAGTTTGTAATTCTAGCAGAATGGTTATATTCTTCAGAACATTTGACATACATTTTTTATGTGGCCCCTTAAATGTATTGATTGTCATCAATTGATGATCAAACCACCATATTATGTGATTGAACCAACAATTGCTGCCTTAATTGAATCAAACAGATGGAGCTGGACTGATCTATACTTCAGTCAAAGAGGAGAAGAACATGGATCTGCTTTACAAATATATAGTACATAAGATCTATGAGTTCCAGTTCACCACACCTGCCTTAGTGGTGGAGAAGGACGCCGTGTTCATGTAAGTGAAGACAGAGATGCACATGTTTATTTAGTTTATCATGTTTGTTTCTTTATCACTGTCTCAAATATTACTCGCATTCTTAAATGGAACATTTAGGTAATTTTGTAGCAAACTGCCATCTTTCTTTCTCTATTTGTTATCAGTGACCAACTATTTTTCTTACAAGGAAAGTCTACATCAGAGTTTACGTCATTGCACCTGCTGTAACCTCTTCATTTCTTTCAGTCCATCTGGATGGGATAATGAGAAGAAAATTGGGATTTTGCATGAAAACTTATCAACAGTCAGACCTGAGGATCCATTTGAAGATTTTATCACAATGCCACCAGTACGAAAGGTAACAGTGATGCAAATACCGAGGAAATGTAAACCTAAGATGACATTGCAACACAAAGTGCCAATTAAGTAACCACATGCTTTCTCTTTTGCTCTTCTTCACAGCTGGTTCACGACAAAGAGATAAGTGCAGAGGATGAGCAGGTATTCCTGATGAAGCAACAGGTAAGAGACTTCAAAATCATCTATACACTTCTAAATAAAAGTATTTACAGAATTTCAAGTTTTCATTTAGATGTTCAGAATGAGATGAATAGTAAATTCATATTTATACAGGTGCAGGTTCCTGTATTCATTGTACAACACGTTGTAGACACAAGAAAAACAACACAGCAGCAGCAAAAACACAGATTTTAATGTTTTTTTTACCAGAAAATACAAGATTAGTCAGTCAGTCATTTGTGTTTGCATTGGAAGCCACGTCTAATTTAATGTGTTCACTTTGTACCTTTTTTCCTTTACAGTCTTTATTAGCGAAGCAGCCAGCCACGCCAACAAGAGGAGCAACAGTAAGTGTCTTGATAGCCCTCAAACCTGGCATGTCCTTTTTTCTCCTGGGTAAACAAACCCTGCTAACTGTTTGTGATCACAGTCTTGCTCTGCTTTCCGTGTTGCAGGAGTCTCCAGGAAGGACAGCTTCAGGGTCTCCCAGGCCTGCGGGTCGCACCGGCCAACCCAATGTGACCAGCAGCTCCCCAAAGCCTGACCCTAACATGAAAGGTAGTTTGTCCCAGGGGCTTGTCATGTCCTTTTTTATGGACTGGACTGCAGTCCTGTTCTTTCATCTTTTGATATTTTGGCTGCAATGTGAACACTTTTCTGAAGTACTGCAATATTGCCCCCAAGAGGTAGCAACTAAAATAATTCCCTCAACAGATTCCTGCGCACTTCCTGAGCTGGCAACCCTTAAGCAGAAATATGAACAGTCTCTCCTTCATTAAGTGCAGTAGGGGGTTATTGCATTCCAACCAGAGCATGGGTTTAACCAGATTTAATATGGCTCTGTTAACCCTCCCCTTTTTTTAAAATTGGATTTTTAAAGACATTTTATCTATCTCAAAGTATGAGAAAGTTCTGTTTGTAGCAACTTTATAAGCACATCTTTGCAGCTTTTTAGAGTATTTCCCCATCTAAATCCTAAAGTAGAGGGTGTCATGCTGTAATACCATGTATTGTAAAGCCCTCTGAGACTAAGTTTTGATGTAAAGGTGGTGCACATACCAGAGTCCTCTTGATCAGGCTTTTACTTTACAAGATGAAGACATTGCTGTGTTTTGCAAAAATGTGATTACACTGAGGAAAAATCAATATTTAAGATATCAAGATATAGATATTAATGTAGATATTCCAGACTGCTAATCTGGAATAACAACATTTTAAGAAGTTAGTCATTAAAGCAAGATAATCCATTCATAATCAGCCTGTTCTCAGTATTCTTAGTGTTTAGAAGTATCATGCAAGGATATTCACAACCTATCAAAAACTCTCTAATATATTTCAGCAGAAAACGTGGGTTTCCTTAATATAGAAGTGGTTTTAAACTCTGTGTCTCTCCTGCAGCGGGGGCTGCCAATGAGGGAGTGCTGGCTAACTTCTTCAACAGCCTGTTGAGTAAAAAGACTGGAGCTCCGGGGAGCCCAGGAAGTGGAGCAGTTGGAGCTGGAGTCCAAGGGTCTGCCAAGAAAACAGGTACAATCTCTTATTTCAGTGCTCTCTGCTCTGATCTCAGAGTAAAACAACAGCTTCACTATTTCTGCCTCCTGGCTGGCGACAGCCGTGGCCGGATGCTTGATGTTTTTCGGATTGTTGTCCGTCCGGTCCATTCTCATGAATGCAGTATGTCAGGAACACCTGGAGGGAATTTCTTCAAATATGGCATAAACCTCTGCCTGGACTCAAGGATGAACTGATTAGATTTTGGTAGTCAAAAATCAAGGTCACTTTGACGTCTTGCCTGTCTGATTCAAATGAACAAAGTATCTCAACACCCTGAGGGGGATTTCTTCAAATTTTCACACACATCCTCTTAGATACAAGGATGAACTGATTAGAAGTGTTTGGCACCTTCTTCGTCAAAGGTTAGCAGGTGTCCTTTTATCAAAACATTTATAAAGCCTTTTGGTGACCATGGCATCGTTTTTATATTTACTTTCATCTCAGAATATGAACAGCATGCACACTCGAGTCAAGACGAGAGGAAAGTTAGAAACGGGGCCTTTTGTTGACAGCTGTGGACCATTTTGCTTTTTGGAGTTTCATCTCTAGAGCCTGAGAGAGAATGTTAAAAACAGGAGAAAAAGAAAAGTTGTCTTCTTTGACTTGAACTTCTGACATCTGAAGAAACTTGTGACAGGCCTGTATGCACCAAAACTCTAATCATAAGTGCCCCCATAAAACTACTGTCCCTCGCTTCACGTCACATCTCATTGCTGTCTTCCTAAACTAATCCGTTTACCTGTTAGTTTGCTTGAGTAACCTCAGCTGTTTTGCATGTCAACCGTTGCTATTTTCAGTGGCAGCATGTTTGTTGTTTTTACCTTTTTATATTAGGCAAATATAACAGTCAAATATTGTTTTGTGAAATGTGTGAATGTACCCAATGGAACTTTGCATAACTCATCTCTACATCTGGGACCACTGACAGCTACTTTTTGCTCCAACCCTGAGCACTTTTCAAATTTATGTCTGACACAGCTGAAAGGATAACGCATGAATATATGTTCCCTTTGTCCGATGATTGGGTTTGCATGTGTGTTAACTGTTCCAGCAAGCCGCCAAACTCCAGCATGGGACGTCATCAGCATCACACCCCCATCCATCTGCTTGCTGGCTGTAGAAAACCCTTACTTATGAGTACACGCAGAGGCTACAGGAGATTACTTTTGGATTTTGTCTCCTGTTTTTTCCAAGGGCAGAAGCCGGGTTTGACTGACGTCCAGGCAGAGTTGGACCGGATGACGCGCAAACAAGACTCCATGGTTTCTGCGAACAACACACCACCGCCGACCCAGAACGAAGCGTGAAGGCAACACAAGCAGCTGCATCGTCCACTGCGTTAATACTCTGGAAATATACATGTACATGTGAGCATAAAAAATTGACCAAATTCCCAATGTCTATATCAGTCAGCACACAGCGGTTTCACCGAAACGAGTTTCAAATGCTATCAGATAAGTTGGTGTTCTGGAGAGATGGGATGGGAGAGAGATAACAGGGATGGGGGTGTTAATGAGATGGTAAGTGCTGAAAGCTTGGCTTTATTTCTGTCCTCTCTTTCACTGTAAATCTTATTTTGTGAGGGATGTCAGGTTAATGAAATGAGTGCACACTCTCTGGCATGCCCCCCAAATTTCTGGGGGAAAACGTCCTCACAGGTTTAAAGAGTGGAAATAAACTGGTCATGTGGCCCCTGGTTGAGCTTATCTCATGGAAGGAATTTGGTTGTGATTGGAAAGATATTTTAACTTAAAATATATTTGTTGAAAAAGAAGAAAAAGGAATTCAAATACTTGCAAACATGTTGTAGTATGTAAAAACAAAATGTTGGATATGATACTGATGTATTTATACAAAGCTCCTTCTTTTATTTTGTGCACCATTTATCGGTTTAAGGAAGCATTCATCTGTATCACGTAAACATGTTAAAATGCCACTGACATCATGACACTAATACGACAAGTCCAGATAGCTGATATCATATCATTTGCCCTATTTATCTCGAAGGATTCTGTAAATATGAATACAAAAATAAATCTATTCAGGTTAACTTTGATTTTGTATAAAAGGCAAGTCTGCCCAAATTCTTAAAAATAGCTTCTTTGACTTAATGAGACTGGTTGGGATCTGATGGGCTTAGAGGTTGCCGTGAAACCTTTAGCTACAGGTGTGTATATCTGGGGATGGGGTTGGGCAGCATCTTTCCTACTATAACTCCTAAGTGCCTCGCACAGTTAGCTGTTTGTGTCATAGTGGAGGTGCTTGTCTACATAAGAGGAAATGCACTGTAGCACCAACAGCTAAAAGGTTTTTGTCCATTTCATGTCATCCAAATAATTTATTTCGTTTTACATTTTTTTTTTTTTTGTTAATGTACAACAAGCCTGTGGTCTGTTTTTCAGAAATAAGATTTCTGCGGCCTAGTTGATAGTGTTCAATAGAGCAATAGATGAAATGCCTTCATACAAACTGTAAAGGCTGCTGATATTAAGAAGAAACCACATGATGGGTCTTTTGGGTCCTCCCAGAAGAGCACTTACTGTGGTTGAAACCACTCACTTTGCAGCCAAAAAGACACACGATTTGCTGTGGTTAAACAAAATGAGATCTTGTATCCTTCGGTGTCTTACAGCACTGTCCTCCTTTTTGGTTTCACATGTTTTATTCACACTGTACTTCGCATGTCGGTTCAAACATTCCCAGTTTCTACATGACGTAGCTGTAGAAAGACATCTCTGTAGGGACACCTGTTTGCCCAGTCGGGTCTTTTTGTTCAGTCTCTTTCAGTGCCCATTTAAAACAACAACAACCTTTGCCTTCAATGTATAGCCAACACTTCGTCACACTGGGCACTCTGCCTTCACAGGAATGCTCCCAATTAATTTGTGTGTCCTTAAGGGGTTGCTTAATTGTGTTCTGTAATTTCTTTCCTTTTAAACAAAATTAAAACTGTTATACTGTACCATATCAAATAATCTAAATTGTTTATGGTTTCATTAAACCATAGTCTAATCACAATTGAGTGTACATTATCAATGACGTCTGTACGAAAGGTCCTGCTTAATCTTATGGATGGTATAGATCAGAAGCTTTCACAGAATTAATGGCAAATGTGAGGAGAGCAGCTATTTGTTATTCACACAATAGCAACAATTGTGAACTGGAGTGATTTGGGACATGGAACCAAAGATGCATATTAGTCGTTATTTTCTCTTTTGTAGTTTGTAATCATCCATAAGATTAAACAGTGGCCATATTTTGTCCCACTCTTGTATGGAGCCCTTGCATTCCAACCTTCAGACCTGCTTATGTTTTGGATGACACCCTTTTAAAATGATGCCTATACAACCATATCTGGGCGTTCACTGGTCAGAGGAATTTGCTCTGTAAGGGAATAACCACAAGACCATATTGGTGTACAGTTTACTTTATGCACGATTTGGTCATCAAAATGCTTCACAACTGTTCTGGGTTTACTTCTGATCCAAACAAAGCTCTTATTGTTTTTCTTTTCTTTTTATTTTTTTGTGAGTGGTTGGGTGCACCTGAGGGTCTGTTGCTGAAGTGGATGAAGCACAATTTAAGAACAGCCAGGTGCAGGACCACCGCATGTTGAAATAAGCACTTTTCTTCGGACACTTGTATCAATTCCCTGTTCTTGCAGTTAACGATACAGAATACATATTTTTCTTTATGCCTTGCCTTTTTTTAGAACATTTAGTAATGAACCTAGAAGTTAATCTCCACAGTAAAACTGCATTATTTGTCTGCATTTGCTGCTTAAGTTATGGAAGGTGCCCCGGGTGGTTAACTATGGAATATCCCCTTTCTGCTTGTGATATTGTAAATTGAATCAATCCTCTAGAAATCATTGTCATTACACCTTTGCTATGGATGTTCTTGAAATAGATAAACCAAATAGATGTCCGTTAATTTTCAGGTTTGACCTTTCTGCCCATGAAGCGTCCCCTTGTTTATGTTTACATCCTGATTAGGCATGTATCGTTTGTGTTGTCATATATGGCTTTACCCATAGAAACTTTTTTTTTTTTAAATGTTTAAATGCCACCCAAGCCTGATTGACCACACTGATATTTCGTATCAGTATGTCATATTTCATAAAAAATGGCCACAGTTGTTAAATTTGGCTTTTAGCTGATTGGAATGAAGTGCTCTCGCTGCTTGGTTTCAAAGTTGCGCTTGCTCTTTGTTAAAGGTTGGATGTTGTTCCCAAGATGGAATAATGAACAGTTTGTAAGGTGCAACTTTTGTACTCAAACTTCAGTTCAATGCCTCTTCACTTCCTAACTGAAATGCCTTCGACCACTATTGACAGTCTTCATCTATATGAGACTATGAGCTTCTGCTTCCAGTCCTTTTGTATTCAGGATATCAAGACATTGTAAGCACATGGCTGGCTGCATTTTTGTGTGTGTCCTGAATTAATTCAGAAGTTTGATTGTATGACTTTAACACAATTCTGTAGCCTTTAAGCTGCCATGTGGATTCTCGCTTCTTACGCCGACAAAGATAAGGAAAATGTTTGTCAGACCCCTGGCTTCAATAAAACCAAGAATCCAAACTTTGGTTGACTTTCACATGTTTCTGTCTATTTGCAATGTCTGTCGATGTATTGACCTCAAATGCTACTCGTCCCCTACGTTACAGGACAAACGTGCATGAAATAATGACACTGGTAACCAATATGCTGATTCAATGTAATTGCATTGCTTGGCAACCGTCCATCTTCTATAGAGAGAAGAATCCCCCTTTGTATCCATCAAATTGTATGAAATTGCTGTGGTCTGAATTAATATTTCCAGAATCACGATATCTACATTACATGTTCATGATTTTTGGGATTTAAGAACTAAACTGGTGATTTCTCAAATATACATGTGTCACTTTACATTGTATTGGCGTTGCTAGGACAATGTGAGTGTTAATCTGCATGTTTGATTCGTACATGTTTGCAGTCTTTATACTTTGAAGATGCCCAGTATGGCCACTTAAAGAGGTGAACCCTCCTGAACTGAAAATACTGCCTGCACCACTACATGAAAGAATAATAGCCGTTTGGATGCAACATTCAAGTATCAAATGGGCGTTTGCAGCATCTCTAGTCGTCTTCAATCACCTAGGCAACCTTTTAATACCAATAATTACCACAAGAGGGCAGTAAAGTAGAGATATTCAGTTAAGTCCGGTTCAAGAAAACTGGGCCTATCGCTGAATTCTGGAAGTTGACTGGACCTGGCATTGATACAAAAAAAAAATCCACAATATTTTGATATCACACCTGCACCAATTAATATGAGGAGGAAAATACCTGGAGCAAAGCGGCAATATTTGTTGTTTTTGTTTATATATTTGAATAGGTACTGTTTTATTTTAGAGTGAGGTTTAGGGATAATACAGAAAAAATAAACTTCTACGCTCATTATAATGATAAAGGTACTCCGGAAGATAAAGCAGCCTACAGTAACTCCATACTTCAGCCACACTGTAATCCTCTGGAGAATATTATAATTTCATCAGGCCTGGCTGGGGGGGAACTAGCAGGCTGCAAAGGCATACCGACGGTGAGTAAGAAACCGTCGAAGAGACGAGGGGGGAGCCGAGCAGCCGAGCTCGGTCCTGTCGTCCTGGTCCCGGCTGGATTCGTTTTGCAGACTGTTTGGGAATACTTTAAAACGGGCGCAGAGCCGACACAAGAATGTGCCGTTTTCAGGGGGGCGGAGACAAGCTCGCCTCGCATCTACCGAGTGGAGCGGCGAACAGACGCAGGCTCACCGCGGGCTGCTGGAGGGACCAGCGCAACTTTACAATAGAAACAATAGGCTTCTCTCGGTTCTTCTGGGCCATAATGGGCGGATGCTTTTCAGCTGCAGACACGCAGAGTCACGCAGCCTTGTAGGCATTTTTTTTTCCGGTGCTGCAAAAACTAACCAGAACCGTCCATGCTGAAGTGACACTGGGACTCGAACAAGTGACCCGCTTAACATAGTTAGAAGCGCGGCTGCTTCCGAGAGACGCGGCGGTGCAACCGGGACGAACGGCGCAGGCTTGCATTTAAAACGGAGCCCCAGCCTGGTTCTAAAGAGCCCCCCTCCCATCGGCTGCTGTTTCCCCCCGTAGGGTGGCCATGAAGAGCGGACTGCCTGGCTGCTTTTCTCCATCCACTTCCAGCCCGCATGGAACAAAGTGTGCTTTCTGAAACATAACCTGCGCCGTGAGGGAGGAGGAGGGGGGGTCCGGGTTTGTCAGCGTGGGCTTGTATGTCGTAGCGTTGCTCGTCGAGAGTCCAGCTTCTCCCCGACAGTCATCATGAGGACCACCGAGGAAGCGGAGGGCTTTGACGGCGAGGCCTCCAACACGTCTATGATCTCCGGGGCCAGCAGCCCCTACCAGCCCACCACCGAGCCCGTCCACGCCAGGAACGTTTTGGGGGGAATAAGGTGCAACATGGAGTACCTGAAGTCCTACTTTGGGATTTTAAAGATGGTGGAAGTGGTAAGTTTGAGCACATCACTGTTATGTTGAGAGATGTCTGCTCCATCTACTCGTAAAAGTGAGGCAAACTAACTATGACGCACCACTGGTGGATAGCAGCCACTAACATATGGACGACACTCTTCTGTTCTTTAAAGCAATACCTCAACATTAGAAACGGCTGGACTGTATCCTGAGCATTAATAGACTATCTTACTGCTTTATATGTCTGCAGTAAACCCAAGATGTTAATTCAAACACAAGTGGCTCTACAGGTCCTGGTTTTCCCCAAACCACATCCCCTGTAGTGGTTAGTCCGGCTTGATGGCAACAGTAAGCCTACCGCCCCCATGACACGTGAAGGTAACACGGGCGAGGTTGCCATGGATCCCAATTGTCAGTTTATTAATGGTTTGCACACCTGGCCAAACACGTGAATGACTGTGTGTTTTCAGCATACTCTTATTTTGAAGGATGGACACATGCTCCAGTATTTCAGTGGTACATGTTGGTCTTATGCCAAACAGTACTTTAATATTGGGTTTTTACGATATTTTATGTTTCTTGTAGTAAACTATTCTAGATCTAGTTTGCAAGTTGGTAGAAAACATCCACTGCCCCCTGCTGCTCTCTTAACAGAGGGGGCCACACAATGCACCCAGTAAAACACCAGTAATAGATGGTGTGTCCTCAATTAAAAAAATAATTAATAGCACTGTTTCTTTGTCGGAATGTAGTGGTTACAGGACGAGGGGGAAACATTTTCACTGTCCTTTCAAACACATGCACCTAAAGCAGATGTCTGAGCTGGACTAGAGGCACCAACAAAGCAAGACGGCTCCCAAAGCTCCGACAATTCACCAGAGGAGGAAATATCTATCGAGCCAAAGCCATTTCTCCTGTTCTGGTTGCCAAAACAGCTCAGACACAGAGCTGCACACTCATATTCATGAAGTAGTGTGTCCACAACAGGAACAACCAGGGAGTTGAGGAAGCTAGCAATTACCTCTAACAATGTTTGTGGATAGCGCAAGAAAACTAGAAGTCTAAACTTTTGGGAGATAATACTGTGAAGTTCTGGAGTTCAGAGTTTGCTGTTTTCCACTGTGCAATATCTCTCCAAAAAAAAAAGTTAGAAAAAGCTTGTGGGTGTCTGCGTGTCCCACTGGTGTTCCAGAAGAGCTCAGTCAGCCAGTTCTCTTCACACACCTGCGATGTTTACCTCTGTGCACGTGGGAAGTTAGGATAGGAGGCCATCTGTCATTTGTGTGGGAGAAGTTTGGAGCAGGCAGCAACTAAGAAGAAGATTCAGAGTCGCTCTGCATCTGTTTCACAGCAAATGATGAATTGTTTTACACTCATCCACTGAGAGGCTTTTGGAAACGTGTGATGATATCATATTAGATTGTTTAAACGTTTTTACAACACACTATTTTACACTTCATAAAATAAGCCTTAATCCTTAAATGTTAACACAAGCAGCTGCACAAAAAAAATAACCTTAAATGAAATTGATGCCAGTTTCTGAGCACTTCGGTCAGCTCCTAAAACACATATCTAAGTTCAATAACCACCTCCACAATTGAGCCTTGGTTGCAGGACATTTACCACCAATGCCCACGTGTGCAAAGAATAGTATAAAGAACCTGCACACAAAATTGCAAACACCAAGCAAATATTGCATAGGTGCAGGTATACTCTGTAAAATAATGATAAACACCAACCAATCTCCCTGTGAGAGTATGTAAGTTTCTCAGTATCTTTCAGGTGTATGCAGCAAAATCTAAGAGCTATGGTACAGCTACGGTAAATACAAGAGTATAAGCATTATCTCAGCTCCTTGTGTTTGTAGTTTCTATCTACTTGAATGGTTTGTCGAGCGCTGATAATGACTTTCCAGTTTGAGCTAGTCAAATCTCCTTCAGCGACAAGGACGGGACCATTGAAAGTCATCCAAGTTTGAGAGGGGGGGTTGGGACCTACAAGGCACGCTGCCAAACTTAAATAGCTTCCCTGGCTTGCATTTTTATTGCACTGTCCTCTTAATGGTTTAGCTCTGTGCCAGCTGAAGCTATGTGATGATCTTTCAGAAGTTATTGATGACAAAGCAACGCTGGCTGCTGTGATATACTTTACAAGAACCTCATGTCGGAGAGTTTCAGCTCCATCCCGGAGCACTTGGAGGTTTTCCTGCCTGTTATTCATATCACCGCGCTTCACGGAAAGTCGCTCTGTGGCTGAAAGGGCAGTAGTCATGTGTTGTTTAGTGGATCATCTTTGTACAGCAATGAGTTACGTGGAGTAATGATTAGCGTCAGTCCAAACTGGACTGGTCCAGTGTAACACATGCAGCGTTGTGCCACATCATTCTTAGATGCTGTGTGATATACAGGTTGAATGTGTCCTAAATGTCATTTCCATATATGCTATACTTCCTTATGCCAGGGTAGTGCATGGCATTATTTACATCCAGGCCTTGTTTAAGACATTTGCAGTGTCCCATGTTTACAGAAAAACTCTTGTTTCCCAATGAACAGACCAGGGTGCTAAATGCTAATAGAGCTGTGTCGTTGTTTCACACCAGAGCACTGAAATGCATTTACACAGGCCTTCATAGCGCCAGTCAAATTGGATGAATGGATACGCAGACTGCTGCTGCTGCCGACCCCGTACTGATCAAAACAGTAGGATGTAACCTGAGCGAGGTGTGTCCATCCTGACAGCAGGTTTGTCTACGTCTCTCTCTCTGCTGTGACTGGGTCAACAAAGAGTGACTGATATCCAGCTCCTTCCTCTCTATACTGACAGGAATTTGATACCTTGTAGCCTGACGGTACAGCAATCAATCCCTCTTTGTTTCTCAACATGATGAATAGCAGTTCACTCATTATGGTATGTGAACCCACGTTGTCCTCCTTATAAAAAAAATCCTATTCTAACAAGTGGTAATTAAATATTACGCTATGTTGTTTTTTTGCAGTCTGAGGATATTGTGTAATGAAGTTACCAGATGCTCCCAAATGTCAGCGAGCACTTCCTGCTCAGAGAGAGGCGCCATATGCTCCAATCTCTTCTGGTTGATCAATTACTTATCCGGAGCTTGTGGGGAGACATGGACAACAAGATCATTGTGCATGCATGTGGGGAGACATGCATGTTGTTGCCTACACATGCAGCAACGCACGCTTACCTTATCCTCCGGGGTGAAATACAAGCTGCGTTCAGCTACATTTTCCGTCACTTACACGACTGTGGGCTGCTGCCGAAGCATATTCATCAATTTTGGGTAATTTTTTTTTTTTTTTTTTTTTGTGCATGAGGTCCCATAGCGCTTGAAGTGCAGCGTATAATGTTGCATTCTTCGCAGCGAGGCCTCTTTTCTCCTCCATTAATGTTCTGCCCAGAACAGATGGTGTATAAGAAGGGGATCGTAGTTCCCTAGTACTAATAATGTGCATAATCCCAAAGATAAGGATTTGTGTGCATGTCGGAGAGAAAAGAGAAAGATTGTTAATGTGCATGGTGGTGCGCTTATGCATGCGCATGAACAGGTTGCGTAGGGCTAAAGGTTGACATAAAATCATTACTTACAAGATTATCCAGTAGTGCTTTGTGATCCCCTACCACCTCCCCTGTGGCTGCCAGACACCTGCTACACAAGGACTCGGGGAAAGCAATACGCTTTCTACAAGAGGCATGACATCACCCCCCCGGCCCATGCAGCCCTCCAGTCCTGTTTGGGTGTAACCTTTTTGGTTATATTACAGTCACAGATGGACTGCTATCCAGCTACACGCACCAGTGAGGCTTCAGCAGCTGCACAAAATGGAACTTTTGTCTTAATGGTGGTCGGCCAAGTGCGTTTACTTCCCCTTGTCTTTGCTTTAGTGTGTCACTGCTAATGTAAAAGCTGGGCATGGCCTGAGGTGATGTCTCAGCCAGAGATGTGGGAGATTGACCTGGAGTCAAAAACAAGGGAGTCCTCCACTGACACTTCACCAGAGCCGGTCATCAGACAACAACACGTTGCTTGACAGAAACTGTAGCCTCTGCTCATTAAACTGGATAAACAGGCTTGGCTATTGAGCTGCTGAGAGCTGGGTGAAAGGAGGAGGGGTCCTCTGCTAATGAGACTGTTTGGGTTTTTGTTCTCCAATGCATTTGTTCAGCACTTTCAAGCAGTGAGATGCAGCTAGCTGTGGTGGATTCAAGAACGGAGGAAAATCTATATTGGGTTTTCGCATATAATCCAACTGTTATAATTTAAAAAAAAAATTGACTTTGAAGCTTGATGGACACTTTAGATCTGACATTTGGTGAAGGCGATCTATCACGGGCTGACACATAGAAACAAACAACTATTCACGCTCACACTTACAGGCAATTTGGAGTCATCAATTAATTGATCCTGCATGTCTTTGGAGAACATTTAAATTCCACACAGAAGTAACCTGAAACTAGATTCAAACCAGCAGCAGTGCTAATCACTACACCACTGTGCAGCTCCTCTTTTAATACCCTTGGTTTAAACTGTTGGTGCGTTGCATAGTTCAAGTCCATGGCCTTGATGTTATCTGTTTTCACCTCACCTTCTGTGTTACCACTTTGATAATATCATTTTCAGCTGTCTTCCCTGTTCCCATGTCTATTTCCCTGACACATGGCAGCCATGTGATCGCCCGTCTGATGTTCTTCCTCCTCGCATTGCCCAACAGAATTCTTTAAATAATCTGACCAAATCGCTTAACACATGCCTACGCGATTCCCTTGACTTTGTAGTCCCGATGGCACAGAGGAAGCGGTTTTCAAAGAGGTTGGCGCCCTGGTTTAACAATGATTTGCTTGCCATAAGCTCAAGTGTAAATGATGCTCAACTAAGCTCGAGGTCGCCTGGAATAATAAACATTGCATTGCATAAACCTGTTCGTGCTGCAGCCAGAGGTTCTTACTTATCCAAACTAATATGTCAAGATATAAACAATCTGGAAATACCGCTTTCGAGACTGCAGCATTTAAGTCCCAGTCAGCAACATTTTTTTGATCATATTCACCGATAGATCAACAGAAATCATCCGGTTTTAGAAGAAAAAACAATGCACCATATCTGTTATGTTTTGCCAGCATGTCTCAACACAATATTTTTGCTCAACTTCTCAATTTTTCCCATTCCACCATTTGTTGTTTTTATGTTAAATCAGCCATGATTAGATTTGCTTTGGATGAAATGACAGAGATCTCATGCAGCTTCTAGGTACCTTTTGTAAATAAAAAGAAAAGGAAAACAAATCCTCCACACCACATCCTTTAACACCTGTGTACAATTTAATCTGGTGCAAAACTGACCCTTGCAGCACACACAAACATTAGTAAATCCTATGTAATCAAACACTATGGTGATGCAGGATCTCAGTCCTACTGTACCTTAATTCAACAGAGGAAAGATAAACACAGATAAGACACAAGGCATGTCATAGTTCACATGGAACTGCTCGTTTGGGCCATAATGACTCCTATACAAACAGTAAAAGCGTGTGAATTAGACCCTTAGTGGTTGTGCCATTTGGAAAAGCTCAAACTGTTGCCGTGGACCTTTTTCCTATAGTTTCACATCCAATCATCCGTCAGCTCAAACCCGTCATTATACAATATATTGTATCAACATTTAACACAACATGTCAAACCTGCCCTGCTTTTGTAGACCCAAGCAGATCTGGTCTGAACTGGTTTGAATTCAGCTGCTTCAGGTTGGTGTTGCAGTGGCGTTCTCCTGTTCTGTGAGCCAATCGGTAATCTGCGTGCGGTTTTGTCGGGGGCTAGATGGCAAGAGGAACACCTAAATAGCAGAATTCTTCCCATACTGTGGTTTCTTGATGGTTGTTGGCTGGAAGGAGGCATCTTCACAGGCTGCCAGCTCTGGGACTCTTGAGATGGGCTCTGGTCTATTCTTAGGACGATCACTTCATCATCTGGAAAGACACTCACATACAGTTATTGAAATGCCTATGGTACCCCTTTTTGCTGAACAGTGTAACCAGAAATCATTTATTTTGACATTTCTATTATGTATTGAAGAAAATATGACAATAAAATGTGTATAATTGGACAGATAGCAGTGATACAAATCCAACTTCCGGTGTGATTGTGTAAGGGTACACAAATATAGTATGCTCAACATGTTCCACTGTTCTTCTTAACTTCAGGTCCTCTCACTTATTGGATTCATCTGCATAGAGACTATCATGATGTGTTCTCCCTGTGGAGGGGTCTACTTCTTTGAGTTTGTCAGCTGCAGTGCCTTCGTGGTGACAGGAGTCCTCCTCCTCATCTTCAGCCTCAACCTGCACACCAAGGTGCCCCACGTCAACTGGAGCCTCACGGTATGTAAAGGCCGACCTAATGTGTCTTAAGGAGCAGATACATGATGTATCAATTCAGTTTAGATCAAAGGTTCTAGACAAGTAATGTGACAGAAGTTTGAAACAAATTGTCAGCCGGTTACAGTGTCAACCTTTTGCCAGAGTGTTTTTTTTTTTTTTTTTTTTAAACACAGCCACCATATTTTGGATCTGACACATGAGACAGGCTCCAAGAGATTGCAAGGCTGGAAAGGTTAAGATGTACCTAGGGAACAATGAGAATGTAAAAATAGTGTGGGAAAGCTATTTGGTATCAACAACATGACGATTATTGAGATGATTCCTCATATGTGTTCATCTATCATATCTTGTCAGAGAGCTTTATCTACAGATTATCAGATTGTCTCTCATGCAAATCAAGCAACATGCTTCCGATTTGAACCCTGAGAGGCACAGATAAACCCATTGTCATGCTTTGATGCCATGATTCTCATAAACGTCATGATAACATGAATATTAAACTATGAACCCAGACCAAATATGTTTCTGAATACAGTTCCTCTGTGCTTTGAACTGATCCACCATAGCTGTTCATGGGTTGCTTGAATTATATACCCAGTTGGGCAATTTAGCATTCGTAACATATTGTAATAAAAAAGTCTTTGCATGCCACATGTAAAGAATTCATAGTATAATAGTATTCCATACAAATGTCATAAAATACTATAGTATAGTAAGACAAAAAAAAACTCATATATGACAAATTCATAATATAGTATGCCATGAAAATGACATAGTAGCCTACAACATAAAATGTCATAAGAATTCCATAGTATGACATAACATTTACGTTAAAATACACCCTGAAAAATACATCCAGGTTGGGGAAAGTGAAATACATTTAGCTCGGGTAGTTTCTGAATAAGAGTCGCTTGCTTTGACATAACCACCACAGGCTGTAGAGTAGAGCATGGCGGCAGGAACGTTATTAGTGAAGATGACACAAACTGACACAATTTGAGTGGTGCTGTTCCTGTGCAGGCTATCCACTTGCGCTTGTTGACTCCAGTAAAGTGAAGAAAGGTTCGGTTGTAATGATATCCGGCATTCATGTAGCTTAACAGGCTGTGTCCAGCAGCCAAAGTGAACTGCAGTCAATGTTGTCTTCCCACTGCAGACAACATGCTGGACTGCAGAACCTTAAAGCTTCGCCCCCTGCTGGCACAGAGGTTATTAATAATGAACGCGTCACATGTCCAAATTAAACCAAATTCCACAAAGCACTCCATGGGGCACCCAGCAGTACATGTAGTACATGTACAACAAAATATATAAAAACTGTATATTATAGTATGTCATAAAATCATAAAACATGTTATAGTATTGTATGCTCTAAAAGTGTCATAAAAAAAGTCATGGTATAGTTTAAGAAAACAAAGGTTATTGAATGTGTAAAAGTGTATATTTCACCAGGCTTAACATAAGCTCATTATACCTACGAGACTGTAAAACTCCAGTGAGTATGGGATCGGTTGGAAGGTTTTTCCGTGTTGCCACCAGGATAATATGCATTGTCAGCTGTTAAATGAGCCGCTTGGTGTTCTCCAGCAGATACTGGTTGCCTTCCGATATTTGCCTACATCTGAGCTGCTGCCAAGTATCCTTTACAGAGAGGAGTGGAAAAACATGTCTTAAACTGTTTTTCCAGAGGCCACACAGTGTACATACCGTAGTAAAGCAGTGGATGTTAAGCCGGATGTCCAAATCCAGCCGTAGCTATCAGATTGCTTTATGGCATCTTTGGTACAGTGTTCCACCTCACACATGAAGAGAGGGAGTGCCTTCTTCTTTTGGCACCAGATGAAAGCGTTTCACTGTCAGTCAGGAGTGGAAGTCCATAACATTTAAAATCCTACTGTTGGTTCTTTTTGGAAGACGTTTTGTTCCTTTTTCTCCTGAGGCTCACTGGCATTTAGTCACTTTTCCACTCAGGTGATTAGTAGTGTAGATGTGTAATTATTATTAATTATGTATTATTTGTGTGTGCAGCAAATGTGAGTTTGGTTGTGGGTTTGCCATTAGTCTCAGAGGAGGTTGTTCTTCAAAGGAGTGGGACTAGTGGGCTGTGGTTTGACTCATTGTTGCTGGTAACATGCTGTTATGCAAGATGTTGAGCCTTTCATATGTTGTTAAAAAAAAGAACATATATATATATATATATATATATATATATATATATATATATAAACACAAAAGCCCTGTTTGGTGAGTAAACTGTAGCAAAGAAAGACTTCCAGTTTGATTTCACAGTCTGTGTGCTGCCTCCAAACCGTTGTAATTAACAAGCACGTGATGCTCAGCTCCGCTCCACAGTTGTCGGCTGGACCCCTCGCTGTCTCAAGTCTATCAAGTTCAAAGCTGCTTCGGCCACATTAGGCCCCTGGGAATTCCACCATTAGTAAGCGTTTGTTAACCAACTTTTAACCCTTGTGCTGCCTCCCCCCGGGTCCCAGACTGAAGCGGTGGACTAACGCTGCCATTTCTCCACTGCGAAGTGAGTTGTTTTATAACGCGGTCGAGAGTCCCAGAAGGAGGGTTTTGATCGTACAATTATGTGCTATTTGATCCCATCTCCTCCAATTCACCCTCCGTGATGACTTTGGCAGCGCAGAGGGGGAAACACAGGTCCTGACCCCCTCTCACTCCCTTTCAACAAGGAAATGAATGCAGTCCTGGGATCTTGTTGGAAAGCCACATGGTGACTTTTAGTTATTAAGTGGAACGTCGGGGTTTAGCTCGCGTGAATGAAGGACAGAAACAGGCCACTCGGTGCATTGTTTTGCTCATTTGCACACAGCCGTGCTGAGGACACTCGGGGAAGGACATGCACAGCCTTAAGGGGAGGGATGTGGGTTGTTATTCTCTGTTTGAAAAGGAGAGCGACGCTTTGACTACTCTGCTCCAATATATTCAGGTTGTTGTTCTGAGACGATATCTCATTGCGTTTAATGCATGAATGACCTGGGAATGAATGACCAGGCCTGTAACCACCCAGCTGCTGCCTGTCATTGTTTATGTCACGAAACTAGTAGATCTCATCACGATTGCTTCATTTTTATGTTAAATTGTTTTCTACTTCACCATCCCTACTCACACACACATGCCGTGTCAAAGCATCTGCATGTAATGGATAATATCGCTGGATAATACTGCAAGCAAACGTTTAATATTCTTATCTAAATTTACCCCGAGTACTTCCAAGTACCAGCATGTTCTATATTTGTACTGTGTGTATACGTGCGCATGTCAATCCATCCTCGGATGGCCCTGTGTTACTCTGCCAGTAATGATCTATGTCTCTCTGCTGGATCCACACACACAGCTGAGGTTTGTGGTTATTGTTAGCCGTAGTCATTAATCTATCATCAGTTCAGACCAAGAGGCCACTTTGCACATGTTGTGTTTACTTTACCTACAAGCGGAATCCAATAAAAGCGTTCTTAGTTTTGACAGCTGATGTTTGCCACCCAAGTAGACAAAAGGCATGAAACGCACTATCTCCATTTGTCTTTCATACACTCAGAGATGCAGGCGTGAAGGCCGGAGAGACGTATTTTTGCATGAAGATCTCTGACTCTGGGGGACTTGCTTTGATTTTCAATAGAGTAGATTTCATTATTAGCATTGTGCTGTGTCGTCAAGGGTTTCCATAGTTAAGTCCAATGAGTATGAGTACAACAGAAACATAGAAGCAAATACAGTAACATGGAACAATATGTTTTACATATACAATTAATCAAATAAGTCTTTGGTACTAACAAAAAGATGATATTGTTGATATAGATCCAATTTTGTGGGTGTATTTCTACCGTCTGTTTTTTTGTTGGGTTACACAGATTTGTGCTTTTAGATAATGTGTACTTACCTTGTTGCAAACACTCCTTGTTAGTATCCCTGCCTGTGATGTGACAGATCATCCCCACAGGGAGAACTTTTTTTTTGGAGGTCAATCCATAGGGACTTGGGGAAAACTTAAAAAATGTCTGTTTTTTGTAAATCGTACTAGTTTGGTTCAATCAGATAGAGAGACGATTGTAAAACAATGACACCAACCAGTAAGAGCAAGTGTTTTGGTCCAATACATGCTTCTGTTATTTAAGGTTTTATGAGTGTCGGCCTGGTTAAAACTTGGAATTTGTCAAATGAGTGAGACGGGAGAGGCTGAGGAGAAAATGGGATCTGAAAGCTGCAGAAAAAAAACAAAAAGAAGCTTTTCTGCACATGAGAACGGGACACTGGAATGTGAATAAGCAGTGTTTCCTGTTCAACCAGTTGGGGCGAGATAGATGGGAGTGTGTGTTTGTATTGTGAGCAATGTTTGTAGTGTGTTGATCCATTGGCTAGATAGCAGGAGATGTGGTGGTTCCATATGCAGCTGCAGAGTTGTTTTCCTGCCCAGCTGACTTGTCAGCTAAGTCCTCTGTGGTGTGTGCGTGTCTGTTCCAGGGTTTGTGAAAGCGCCGCTGTGTGTCATATGAGAGACCACGTCTGCCATGATCACTATCACGCATATGATCACGAGGGCCGTGCCCCAGTCAAGCAGAGTGCTTCATTATTAACCCTTCCCTGACTGCCTGTGCTGCTGAACCTCAAAGGGAAGCATCTCTTTCATTCCCCTTCCTGTGTGTAAAACGCTGGGGGGTTGGAGCGAGTTATGCATGTTTGTGCGTACAAGGAGGTGCTAGGTGGCTTTTAAGTAGGTGCTGCTGGCTTCTTTGCCCTCGTGCAGTTTCAAAGTGGCAGTGGGGCACCAGTGTGCAGTCTGGGCTGTGAGAGGACTGAGAGCAAACCCTTCGTTTGTTCACCAGGGTGACCTACCTGGACGCAGCGTCGGCCTTGTTGCTAAGAATAATACGGCTTTGAATTGTGGACTCTACAAGGGCTCCATTTGTCTGTAGCTTTGGCGTCAGCATTGAGGCAGCTCCATTTTACTTCTACGTATTTCAGATTTTATGAATACTTGAATACTTTCAGTGATGTGCTTTGGGGTAAAAAAAAAAAACATCTCCTACTGTGAAGAAAACATTATTAAAATATAAAAAGCAAGAGGCTGCTGTTATAGCATTGTTACCTCGAGTGCTTTTGGCCCATTAAATTAAAATGCCATGTTAAGCCTACTGCATGAATAGATAATTTGTGTATTTTATAATTACATTTAAATATGACATATGTTTCATGTGTATATTCCATAAAGCGTGGTATCTAAAATGTCTTTTTGTAATGGAACCAAAACTCAGTATTTCAGCTGTAGTATTGAGCGATTCAAGAAGATACAGTTAGGGAACATAATAAATAGAATTGACACCCATATCCATGTATTTGTTTCATTACATGCTTCACCACTGACAAATTCTATATTTTTAAATTTCTCGACAAAAGCAACTACAAAAGTGTTGTGATGTGACTCCGTGTTTGGAGTCTAATGTCATCTTGTATTTTTGTGCATTTTCCTGTAGGATCTGGTTAACACGGCCGCCAGCACCTTCTTCTTCTTCTTGTCGTCGCTTGTGTTAGCCTGCATCAACCACAACACTGGAGCTGAAATAGCAGCAGTGGTGAGTACGCAGACCCGTCCTCTTTTGGCACACAAGATGCAAAACATGCCTCCTCTAATCAGTCATCACGTTTCCTGTCCAGGCATTTAATTAAGAATTCATAGAATTCATACTTAAGTAATACACTGTAGCATTGAACAGTGTCAGCTAAGAGCATGGATCTAACCAACTTCATCTCGTGTGTGGGTCGAGCAGAGGAGGCTACATCAGTGAATTGAATTATCTGACTGCTGCTGCTGCCTGGTAGCACCAGTTGCCTTCTGATTTGAGTCCCATGCTTTGCGTGCATGTGTGTGCAATTGCAGCAAGCATTATTAAAGTAATTTATCTGTATGTGTCTATTCATGCCCTGTACAACATGTCAGCTATTAAGCCTAATATCATTAGTCTGTGCATATCGTCGTGCCTCGATCAAGTTTGCATACACATAGTTCCCATTAAAATTCGGACCTTGTCATTCTACTTCCTGTTTCCCCTTGTACGCAGATCTTTGGCTTCCTGGTGACAGGTGTGTATGGAATAAACACCTTCCTGGCGGTGCGGAGGTGGCGCCGTGGCAACGGGTGTCAGGGGGCAGCTCAGACCAGCGAGTACATGCGAGCACGCACGGCATCTCGTGGCGAAATGGAGACACGACCTGAGCTTGCGTGAGTGCTGCCAGACAATCAGACCGGACGAAAGGAAAACCACACTAGCGGCAGCTGACGGACTCTGCCTTCAGAACGCCATTTCGTTCACCGAATACGTCTTCATTTCACAGCCGGGGACGAGCTCAGTGACTTTGTTTATCAGGTGACACATATACTCCAAAGTGAAGAGCTCCAGTCAGAATTGAAGGTATTCCCCCGTAAAACGTTTAATCCACTTATCTTTCTAAATCCGTATGAAGGATAACTTCGAAGAGGAGCCAAACGAGGGGGGAGAAAGTCTGACTTCACTCTGAACTGTGCACTAACTCCTGTTCTGGCGTAGGTGTTGACTTTTAAAAAAGTGTGTTTCACTGTGAATGAAGTGGAGTGAAAAGAAAAAAGGTCAGCTTTTGTACAGTTTGCTTATTTCACCGCCACTGTCTGTGAAGCCTGTGGTAATACATGTGAGCGTGGATCCAGGACACCAGTGGACCAGCAACATAGCCGTTAACCTGCAGCACACCAGAAGCACCATTAACCAAACTGTTGTGTCTTACATACTGACATCAGCCTTTGATTCCTACCTGTGAGCAAGGCTGGAGATAGTTTAATCTATTTAAGGATGACACATGCTGTCGTGTTTGTTTCTGCTTCGTCTTGACTAACTTGGCTTTAACATGTGACCTTTAGCCGCCATTAAGATCTCTCCTGCCAGCAGTTATACGGTAACAGGGTCATTCTTAACTGCAATAACGTTGGGCAGCACAACAAAAGTGAAACAGCTTGACATGAGTGAAGAAGAGCCACTTATACAATACATGCATCCAGTGGATTTGACACGTTTGAGACCAAAATAAAAAAATACTTCATTCCATCCCGAAATTATTTATACTAGCATTCCTAAGAATTTAATTTCCAGGTTTGTGTTAGGTCAACACTGTGAGACAGGAGTAGGTTGTATCAAGCGATGTTGTTACTTTTGCACACATCATGGCTTCAGGTAACACAAATGTTGATGGGACTTTTTTGAAATCAGTAGGTGATGTGGTCAAGACCAGCGCCCTTAGCCCAATAGACTGTTTCTCAGGTATTGACACACTCCTTCTTTCTTTGAATCGTAGACAAACAAACAAAAAAACAATCAATGATATGAAATCACAGGGTGCCTCGACCTGAACGCTGTATTGCCTTCCTAATGAGTAGACATGATAGGATAGGAAATGACTGTAACTTTGATTAAGTGAAAATATATTTAAAAAAAAAAGAAGACTCAAGTGAAGGTAGAGATGGTGCGATGAAATTATGGTACTTTTAGCATTATTGTCATAGCTTTTATTAAAAATGTCTGCATATGTATCTACAGTATATTATCACACTACATGTATTATGAAATCTCTATCATTCCACATTGCATCGGTTATAAAGCTCATTCATACGGAGGGTCAAACCGATTTGTCCTTCATTTAATGTTTTTCTGTTTGGCCAGTATCCTTGAGAAACAGGAGGCTTAACCATGAAAAAAAAATCACATAGTTGTTTCTTAAGATGAAAGAAGATATTTCAGCTTAATGTTTGTTGTCTTATATTGTTCGAATGCATTGAATTTACACTACAGTTACACATGCCTATGTTTTTTCTTTATGAATAGGTGAAACATTGCAGGGTAGAAATTGACTCTGTGGCTCCATCTCCTGTTTGTTATCTGAAATGTACTCCATGTGACGACTGTTTCACTTCAGCCTGATAACTAGTGTGTACAAAAGAAGGACCAGATATGTGTTTGAATGTGGGTTAAAATGAAAAATAAAATAAAAAACCTATGGCTTCTTAAACAGCCTCAGACGTTTCCAAATGATGAAGAAAGCTCTCTATTACACATGTTTTATTTACAACTCGTATCATGTTAAACTGCTTTTTCTCCTGGTTTGGTGACTAAACTGCTTTTATTAATGAAAATCATATCTGTTATTCTGTTCTTTCTCTTACATTTATTTATCCGGGTCTGAGTGGAGTAAAAAGATTCACATTTTTGCAGCATAATCATAAAAGTGCATTATGCTATTTGATCATTTAAATCGACTGTCAGAAACTATCGAGATGCAGAGCTTTAACTGTTTGCTCCTGTGTGTTATGGACTATTTCTAATTAAATGGAAGGGAAGAATGCTTTCCACTAGTTTCCAGGTCATGCTCTAAAACCATGACCAGTCTGACCATTTGGATGAAATTAGAGGCGAGATGCTCTTCTGATCGGCCCGGGTTCCTTCTGTGTGGAGTTTGCATGTTCTCCCCGTGTAAGCGTGGGTTCTCTCCGGGTTCTCCGGCTTCCTCCCACAGTCCAAAGACATGCAGGATGGGGATAGGTTAATTGGTGACTCTAAATTGCCCGTAGGTGTGAATGTGAGAGTGAATGGTTGTTTGTCTCTACATGTCTCCCTGTGATAGACTGGCGTCCTGTCCAGGGTGTACCCTGCCTTCGCCCAATGACAGCTGGGATCGGCTCCAGCCCCCCCGTGACCCTGAATACAGGATAAGCGGTAGAAAATGGATGGATGGATGGATGCTCTTCTGATTCCTTTTAATTCTGTGTGCTCCGATTGCAACAGCATGTCTGTTAGCTGTATTTTTGTATTCAGAACATTTACAAAAGGCTTTACATCGGTTTATAGTGAGGATTTAAATAAAGTAATTTGGACACATTGAAAATAGCTCACTTTTTTTTTTTATTCAAACATGTATTTATACAAAAGGGCAAAACAGGTAAAAAATGCAAAGGGGTACTGTTGAGTTTTGTTGCTGCCCAGTGAAAACCACACATCTCCAGATAAACTGAAGGATTTATGTTCTTTTTTGAACATTAAATTTCTCCTACTTCTTAGGATGAATAAAACTGGATTGTTTAAAACATAAAACACAGTTTATTTTTTTGGGAGATACATGATTTCCACAGAACACCAAACAAATGAGTTCTCACTGCAGATACGCTCATAAAGCTCTCAGTAGATCTCAATTGTAGTCTCAATTTGGTAATATCAACTCTTGCATATTTCTGCCTGGGCACCATTAAAACAAAATGTTAATATGAAGGAAAGCACAGATGTAAACGATCAAAAGGTTCCCATAAAAAGCAAACAGTGTATAATTAATGGATGTAACTGCAATCTTGGAAGTACGTTCTTAATTGTCAATACGCCATTCACTCTCAACAGTTGTGTTTCCACAAGTTAGAGGCCACTGATTCATCCATTCTTAATTCACAGTGCTGTGTAGTGCAGTGTATATCACAGCAACAGTCACCGTGGCCTTCTAGTGCGTCTAATTCTTCAGCAGTCGCAGTGGTAGAACTGAAGAATCAAAGAGAAAGGTTCACATATAGGACATCTCGCATGTAACAAAAATAATCATGCATTTAGTGGTTTCAACCCACTGTTATCCAAACACACAGCTTGTAAGAAATAAGATCATTGGACAGGTTTGAGATTGTATCATCATGCCTGTAACTTAAGATTCGTGACCACTCTCAAACATAAAAGTGTTGAAGAAACAACGTAACCAGAAACGATTGCCAAGCCACAGGAGATCTGTTGACCCGAACACTGAATTTAAAGGAAGAAACAGTAAGTCAACAATATCTTCAAACTGTGAAAAATACTCTTTTAGTAGAGTTCAAACAGAGGTCGTATCCTGCCAACCTGCAACTAGTTTGTTCTTCTTTATACTGTACGTTTTTTCATAGTAATACTGTCAATTTATAAATGTTGATGCTCATATACTTCATTATCAGTACCTAAACATTTATTCACGAAGGACATTCATTTAGTGTTGCAGTTTAATATGTCCTTTAATAGGGTCACATACATGCCCATAAGTCAATATCAGTCATCATTCAGGTGAAGAGACATGAGTTCATAAAAGAGCTTTTAAAAACTCCTTATAAGACCAACAGTTTCACAGCTTTATAATCAATTAAGGATGAGATCTGTATTTATTGTTTTCCCCAAATCATCCAAGACACAGGATATTAGTTTGATAATAAACTGCTTGAAATGACCGGTAAATAAGTAAAAAAGACCGACATGTTTGACACATCAGTTTAGATTTGGATGCTCAACAGAAGAATTCAAAGAGCATAAGTGAGGAGAGTCTTGTCCCCTCACTTAATGTTTGATGTCCCCAATAAATGCACATACGTATTATAATTAACCAACAATCAATGTGACCTTGATGTTCTTTCTACTGTACACCGTATCGATGTAACCGTGGGACATAAGGAAACACTTGTGTATCTTTGCAGATGATAGCTCAGCACTGGAAGTGTCTCCTGCAAAGGTTGATTTCGCCGGATCAAACATGTCAGCTGATGGATCTCATGGTGGTGGTGGTCCATGGTCTCAGTCCGAATCTGAGTCTGAAAACTCATCTATAAAACGAAGCAATGGGAGGATATAATGAATCAAATTATCTCAGTATATATCTCATAGTACAATATGCCATAAGCATATCTTTAAGTATGTCATAGCATAATATTCTATTAAAAAAAGTCATAAAAAATGTATAGGATGTTATACCAATATAGTAGATATAGTATAATATACCATGAACGCTGTGTCTTAAATATGGTTATGTGGTACACCAAAATATTCAGTCATTAAAAATGTCTACAGTGTATAATATAATATATCAACAAACGCATGTTATACAAATGTCATAGTGAAGTATGTAATACAGGTCTTGACATGTACTATAAAACGTAATTAAAAAGGTAGAGTCATAAAAATGACAAAAACAAATCAGTAAATTAAAGTAAAACAATAAAAACTATTGTATATTGTGGCATGAAAGTACGCCATAAAAAGTAATGTTACACTATGTCATTAAAAAGTCTCAAGAAGTTGAAGGATAGAATTTCATAAAAATACCATAAAATGACATAGAATATATAATATTTCATAAAAATGTCACAGTATGGAATGCCATAATAAAATACAGTATAGTACGTCATGAAATAATGTTATGGTATAGTATGCCATACAAATGTCATAAAATGAATAGTACAAAATAATTCTTTAAAATGTCATAGTATAGTTTTTTATTAAAAAACTATGAAAGACCAAAATATGTTATTATTATTATTATTATTATTATTGTACATTTCTATATTACTAAGTAATTTATAGTTATTCTTTTGGAAATTAACAAAATCCGTTCATTAAAAAAATAGTCTTGTTCATTTAATATACATGTTCTTAAATGACAGATAATCAGATATGTATTTGGGGTGTTACCTTGCTGTCTTGATGGCTCCTCAGTGGACTCCCCTCCTCCTCCTCCCTGCTTTAGGAAAGTGGCCAGCTCATTGAAAATGATGTAAAAATCTAAAGCGAAAACGATGGTGGCAATGAACCCAAATACCTGTGAATGAAAGACATTTCCTATTAATAAAGTTAAACCTACCAGCGAAATAAAAACTAAGATTAGTTGTATCTTCTTAATACATGAATAATGGATGCGTATGCTATGATGAACTTACTCCAGCGGCCTTAGAGGCACTGTCCCAATATTTGGATACAGTAATTATTGAGATGATGAAGAAGATAATGGAGGCAGACACACATCTGAAGAAATCCTTTAGAGAAAGGAAAAGAACACCAAGATTCAGAGGAAATATCTTAAACAGTAGTATTTTCTCAGTTTCACAACCATGTACAACACCATGTGTATCATGTGCAAAGTATTAAATTGCATCCTTGCTCTCACCATAAGATGCCAGAGGAAGCCTTTAAACCTCTCATTGAATTTGGTGGAGTAAGCGAACAAAAAGAAGAGGGCAGCCAGGAACTCCAGCAGGGGAACTGTCACGAAGGCTGCTGCTGTCGATGCTGCGAAACACACAAACGACACGAAGGACAGCGCCTGCAGAGGCGATGGGAGAAAGATGAGTGGAACATGTAGGGTGCCCAAAGTTTTTCCCCCTGGAGGCGGCAAATACAAACAAATTTTGCATAATTTTGTATTGAAAATGGAACTAAAATCCCATGTTCCCATTGAAATCCCTTTTGTCCTTCTGCCATGGTCTCTGACTTCCTATTTTTTCCTCACCTCGCCTCACCTCACTGGTGCTAAACTTATTTCCTGCACAAAGTGTCACACGCCCGTCAAAAATAATCAATAATTAGGACATCCTACATATTTATATATTATATACATACACACAATGAAGAGAAGGCATATCAGTTACTGTACTGAGTTTATATTTATCAAACTGAGTTGTTCAAGGCAGAAAGGAAATTTAAATTTTAAACACAAGTGATGGCTGAATAAAAGGGATTTTCTTCGATCTCGTCTCATACAGATAATGTTAAACCGCCCCAAAACCGTAAATCTGTCTGAATTACAGCCTCAGGCCCACTTCCTGTTTGGAGATACAGCTGTTAAAAAGACAATGTTTATTCAGAGAGACGTGTACTCTGTTAGACTGCAGCCCTCTCTTTCTCTCTCAGGTACTGAAAACCAACACAAAGACGTTCTAATTAAGGACGACGTTAAAACCCTTTGTTTGCGACAAGCATTTACAACGTAAGCAAGCCTGCCCTGTGTTTGACGCTCGCCATTCGAAGTGCAAATGAAAGCAAGTCCAGACACTGTAATCTCAGACAGGCCCGGCCATCTTGTCTTTGTCTCAGTCAGTCATCCTACACTGGCCTGAGGTCAGAAACTCCCCCTGACTGAACCCAAAGTGCTGCAGCTGCTGTTACTTGAAAAAGCTGCTTTTTTAGCAGCATCCTGTCATAAGACGGGAATCGGCAATAAGACATTAAACAGCTTTTTCGGAGTTCCCCGGTTCTTCCTCTGTGGGCAGGTTTGCTTATGGAACATTTTGGGATGACTTTGTTGCACTAAGCGAGAGTACAGGATGAGCTGACATAATCTTTACTTTTTTTTGTTGTTAAACAATTGATCTTTGGCTTTTTCTTATGTCTTGTTTTGTCCCAAAGTCAAAGATTATATTTGCAGTAAAAGGACACAAACTCTGTAAACTGTATTATGAAGCGTGGTGAGACAGGAGAGCATGTTTTTAAAGTATTATCCTTAAAAGGAAGCGGCGAGTCAACTGAGCCGGTATTGAAGGAAGGTAAACTTGCTGTGCATATGTGGGCTTTTAAATCAACAGAAACACCATGAATCCTGAGGCCATTAGGCTCCACGCTAAGCTAAGAACTCAAACTATGCCATCAGTTTGTACCACATAGTGAGGAGGCACACTTTGCACACATTTATCACACCACACCCACTTTATTAACAGCTTGTTTGCATTTTTGAAAATGTTTCAAACACAACAAAAATATATTCCCCCCCCCCCCCAGCGCAGTAAGTGTACACCCTGTGATTTCACATTCCTTATCGGGCCTGTTGCTGGCTGAGACTGAGAATGCTAATGAGAAATGCACGGCGCTCTGACACACTGCGTCTAATAATGCACGCTCAGCAGGATCTGTGTCTGACTAATACTCCCAAGAATGGAAACGCAGCGGGCTGCATTCACTTTACTCACATCTAACAGTTGAGTTCAGTGACCGTGGGCTCATATAACAGTGCCCGTAAGCTTTAAACTATATCAAACACACAACTGTGATGCAGTATATTTCAAGAAGAATAGCTTTCCAGCAGTACAGTGAGGAGGTTGCAGTGTAAATACAGGGATTATATGTATATGACTATACCATGGTCACACACTTAAACCAAATGAGTCCTAATCTTTGAACAATCATGGAAAGCAGATGACACAACATTTAATGCATTTTGGATCATCTAGAGACGTCAATGCCAGGCATTTTCAAAGGGACCATTTCCTCTAAAGTATTTCCAGTGAAGGGTTGGGCAATATGCCAACATAGATTTGTCAACCCTCACAGATTTGACCATGCTCTTATACTGTGTTGGCTGTCCTCTTCATGGTTGTATTACGTAATTTTACAAAGTTGTAAATCTAGGAGCGAAATTGTTTCAGGACAATGTTCGATTTTTATTTTTACTTTTGCGTTAATGTGATGAAGTCCCTTATTTGGTCAGGTATTTCATTTCCTGGATTATTTCCAAAACATAAAGCCATTTTAGTTATCAGTTTGTTAATTGATCTGTGTCCGTACATACAGAAGTATATCCTGGGATGCTGCTAAATAAACCCCACGGTTGAGTTTTTTAAATGCAAAAACTCAATGATATTAGCGCTAGAAATTAACCTCCATTCATCTCCGTTGTACTATAGTGGATGCAGAAATCTCACAGACAGATATCTCATAACATGTATGAATAAAAACTCAATATGCAAGTCTAGATACAGGTAAATGAAACATTTATTTTCAGAATTTCGCATTTAAATCGATCCTGTATGTCAACGTCAAAAGTTCAACCAAACAAACCATAATAAATAACACACGTAATGATTTGCCACCACACCATCTTACCACAAACACAAAGCAGGGTTTCACCGGAAACAAGATCAGCACTTACTGACAGCTCATTTCCTGAGCAATGGCCTTATAACCTAAATAACAGTTACGTGCATGTGAAACATGGTGCCATTTACAACTAACACCGTGTCTCTTTCCCTTACGTTCTCTGATTTTAGCAAGTTTGCTGTGACACCTTGCACAGTACATCACACATGTCCTGCAGCCAGTCTTACCATTCTGTGCATGTTGAAACCAGGTGTGCACGCTCACCTGCATGCAGACTTACTTACATAAAGAGGCAGAAACTTTCGTACAGATCCCAGTCACACTGTTGTGAAGCAGTAAAGTGTGTGTGTGTGTGTGTGTGTGTGTGTGTGTTGGCTCCAGGCTAAATGTTATGGCAAGGGAGTGAAGGATGTGGCTGTGAGGGGGATGACTGCTCTCTCACATGACACAAATGTGTTTACCCCCCCTCCCCTCCCCATATGAAGAATCAGAAAAAATGTATATTAAAGAATCGTATATTATTTTGCACAGAGCTGCATAGAATGGACCAGCCGGTTGGAGTATTCTAAAGTTGCTATAAACCCTCTCCGCTCCTCGTTATAATGGAAACCCCGTGAGGGAAAAAGACTGACCTATATATCCCAAACGACAGTTACACAGTACGTTAAAAGTTGCGTCTAAATGCGCATTAGAGCAACACGTTGCTGCAGCTGCCGCAACTTTATGGCTACCCCGAACCCAGCGCGCAGCGTGCGATTGTTGGCGAAAGAATTATTCATTTGTTTCTGGTCATCTCTTACCACTTCGGCAATAAGCAGCATTCCTTTCCTCGAGGAGGCGAACTCTCTGCTCGGGAGGACGGACAGCAGGACGTTGGGGCTCGGCTGGTTCGCGGCGGGAGCCTCGATGTCCCCCATGGTTGGAGAAAAGACAGCAACTCTCCTCAAACTTCAGATATTTCCAAACAACCACGCAACGTAACGGATTCAAGGCTAAGTAAAAAATAATACAAAAAAAACCCACATATGTGGGGGCGTGAGGCTTCTCGGAGGTGGAAACGGAAACAATGACAGCGCGGAAACGCAGCGCGAGCTCTCGACAGGAAAAGAAAAGGCGCAACATCTGCTTTCTTCCAGATGTGAAAGGCGATGCCCCCCAGCTGAATACAACACCATGCTTGGCCCCTTCAGTGGAAATACTCGTGTGACGTCACCGGGCAAAGACACATCTTTATTGAGATTTGTTGTTTACATTACATTTGTGTTAAAAAAAAAAAAAAAATCTAAAAACATCTTTAAAACGATGGTCGCAACATTAGTTTGGATTTCATTTGAATCATATAGTAAAAGTTAATCAGTGGAGGAGGATTACTGATGCTCACATAGTGCATTGGTTTACTGTAATTGATTTTATTCATTGGTTTTCTTAGTTCTGGATTTCAGCTCTTGGCATGTTGAATGTGATGTTCTTGAAGAGCACGTAGCTGTCCACACACAGCAGCCCAGCGCACACCAAGCCAAATATCTGCAAACAAAGAGAGGATTTCAAAATAAAACACTGGTGTGTGTGTGTGTGTGTGTGTGTGTGTGTGTGTGTGTGTGTGAGAGAGAGAGCTAAATCTTCAAGCTTCATATTGTTTAGCTGCAGCTCATGTACACATATAAAAATCAATTTGGGATATTTATTTTTGTTGACAGTCCACACATGAACCCACACAACTGAGATTCCAATTATAGATGAAAGAAATATCACTCACCCCTCCAACCAGGGTGCCCGTGAACATGTATGTAGTCATCGCCATCAGGCTCAGGACAATAAAGTAGACTGCTGCAAACACTGAGTTAAAAACATCCTGAGGGGAAGAAAAAAAAAAGAACAAAGGCTTTAAAAAGAAAATTCAACATGTGCAACGTGTAGGCTGAAAACTGGCACGTGCTGCAAAACATCACCCACAACGAGAGGCCAGAAGAAGAAAGTCAGCTTCTTGTGGAGTTTGAACAAGTAGAGCACCAGCAGAAGTGAAGTGATCAGAAACTCCAACACTATAGCTGTAATGTACATTGGCCTGGATGCTACAGAGAAACACACAAATGCCACAAGCAGAGTCATCTGAAGCAGAAAAAGAGACAGGAAAGGATTACTGTAGAAAAATTTACATTTTTAACAAATTATTGAACTGTTAAAGCATGACTTGTAAACTGAGTGAAGCAATTTAGTTTTTTCGATTCACTCGTTGCCTTTTTTCACACCAAAGAGGAACTGAGACTCTACTGTTTCCACATTAGATGTTTTTAATACAAACTGATCCAGTTTCTCGTTCCGCCTCTGAAACCGGTGTTTGTATGTTAATAGAACTCACTGCTATCAACAAACTAGTTATATTAACATTGTTAAGCACTAAATAATGAAGCAAACGTGATGCCATGGTGTTGTTGCCTCCTGCATACTCTGTTCCTCTTTCTGATGTAAATGGACACTGGATCTTAGCTCTCTCACCACTTCTGTTGCAAACTGAAAATATCCAAACTTTTTGGGGATGTTCTGATTGTCTCACCATCTCTGCTACTTTCAGGATCCCCCTCTTGGTTTTGATGAAAGTAGTGTCTAAGTCCCGAGTCGTTATTCTATTATCATCTTCCGCCATGATGGTATTTCATTTGCAAAAGACGCTCAGTCTGTTTCCTGAAATAGGCAATTTCCTCTCAGCTGTGCAGGAAATGACAGTAAGATTATGCGCAATATGTTCACACCAGCAGCTACTTACAGACAAGACGCAGAGTCCTGAATCTGCAGTCTGTCTGACTTTGATATGAAAGACACACAGGAGCGTAGAATAATCTCCACCAGGACTAATAATCTGTCTGAATAGAGGGAGTTTGGTTAACAGCCTCAAAAAAGTAGAATACAAAAATAGCTTTTTTCTTTTAATTAGAAAGACATGTAAGAAAGACATAATCAATGCAATAATCCAGCATGCTATAAAGTATTGAGTAAAATGAACACAGCATTCTATGACATTTCTCCATCATTAAAGTGACTTCAACAACCATGTGTTTCCAGAACAGGTAGAATTTGTGTTTTGCTCATTCAAATCATAGCTCTAAAAAGCAATGTGCATAATCAATATAATGTTGTTTAGGAACATCATTCCTTAGTTTGACCTCATATCCTTCTCTTTAACACTGTACATGAACCATTTGACAAAGCCTTTAAAAACACATCCATGTAAATGATACGGGCGTCTGTTGTCCTGAAGAAAGGCACATCTCCGGGTTATGGTTGCTCATCGTCTCAGTGTGGCCAGTCACACTTCCTGGGATCAGTCTTCGGCACTTTGAGACACTTTCCTAACTTCTCACAGCCTGCAGGCGCCCAATTCTGGAAGAGAAAGCGGCCGTCACAGTAAGCACAATAACATGATGTTATCAAAGGTATTATACCTATTATAATAGGTATAAGTTATCTGAAAGAATTACTGTTATCAGGGACCATCAGTGGTCACAGCTGTTGGTTATGGTTATTATGAAAGTATTTTTTTCTGGTTTAGCAATAACATACATCCTGTGTCATTACATGAATATAATATGCAACTTCATGTACTTGTATATTAACCAGAAATTATTGAAAAAAAATAGTTCATAATTGAATGTTGATATTACAGACAAGGTTTACAGCAAAATGTTCAGCAAGAAAAACATCTTAAAACAACATTAAACTTGTGAAATTTCAGTTCAATATGTGGATAGTTCTTGAGACAGAAGATACAAGAAATATAGTCAATAGATTCATATTAGCATTACAAAGGATAAAACATTAAATTACAGGACAGCAGCCAAACATCATTATCTTAATCCTACTTGGGTTTATTTTCGTCGCCACTAGAGGGCAGTGCTATGCCACAAATGAATCCACAGCAGTGTAGTTTACTATCTGTGGTTTCTTTTGGGGGTGACAAAGGCACTGTTCAGTTTAGCTCCTTTAAATAATCCTGAATGAGATTTTCTTTTCACAACAGCACAACACAGAGACAATGGAGCAGAGGAAGTCCAGATTCCCCCAAACATGGTACACATTCTGGAGCGAGTCAGTAACTGATTCAGAATATGATAAACATACAAGAAAATAAAAGCTAGATCTGTTCAAATGGAACATTGATATTCTGCAGGCTCAATGCAGACTTTTATTGATTCCCAGTTTTTTTCCATAAGGCTTTATCTGTTTTTCTTATGTATTCCTTTATCTGATGTACGAGTGTGATGGAGAGAACAGAGAGATACGCCTGGCTTTGAGGGCTGAATGCCCAAAAGAAACATACAGTATCTCTGAGAAAACCAAACTGACTTTGGTTACCTGCCTCTGGATTTATTGGGAAAATAGGAACACACACACACACACACACACACGACAAAGCCCGTTTTCACTTTATGCAAATCTCACCATCACCGCCACATCACACATGTTGAGCTGCGGGACACCCGGCACCAGAGTCTTCTTATGCTGCTCCACAACCGGAGAGATCCGGCTCAACACATCCCGGTACTCCGCAGTTAAAACACTGCAAACACAACACACACATGGTCAGTAAGGCGACAGCTAACTCATGATATTGCTTGAATAGAGAGTCAATTGACTCATTTTGAGATCAGAATTTACAGTTTTTAATAAACAAGTGAAAAACATGCACACACGCACACACACACACACACACACTATCCATTTTCCATTAGTTTCAGTTGTTTAACTACATATTGAAAAGCCTAACACACATTCGCACATAAAAACGCACACATTCGCACCAATGAACATCATTTTTCCAAATGCCTTTTTGTCAAGGAATATTGTGGTGAATGCACTGCACACATATATCCAGCGGGAGCTTGACTCATTATATCAGAGAGGTGACATTCTGTAGCTTTCAACAACAACAACAACAACAACAACAACAACAACAAAAAACAGCAACATAAACACACACACAGGCTGTCCAGTCGGGCACCCTTTGGGAGAGCGCACTGAGCAGGCTGAACCATGTAACCTCTATCCCATCCCCTGTCTCTCAATTACTGCTGTTGGACACCAGTGAGCCCAAGCACCTCTGTGCATTATTATATTCAGTGTGTAAAACACAGGGGCCCTGAAGGCTTTCAAAGGAACGCTGCACTCAATAGGACCTGTAGGGTTAATGGGCTATGTGTGCACATGTGTGTGTGTGTGTGTGTGTGTGTGTGTTGGGGGAGTGGGCGTCTGGTGGCGTGACACAAAGATAGACAAATATCAGCAGTGCAATTACACCCCTGATACACTCGCCGGCAGCACCTGTGCCAGCCTTCCGTCCTCCCTCCACTGCAAACCCAGCCCTCTGATTGGCCCCTGGGGAACATGTGCATGTGTGTGAGGTGAAGTGTCAATTAGAGTAATAACCCCAGGCCCTGTCCAGCTCACACCTACCCTCCCTCTTAGATCTCCCACAGGGCACCAAGGCTTCCTCCATCAGCCAGCACCTGCTCCTTCCCTTCATACTCTCTTTCCTTTCCCCTACAATTACTGGACTGGTAGTGCACCGACCGCAATTAGTCTCCCTCCCGCTGTGTGTAATTCGTCATAACCTAACTATCTATACACATTGTGAATCTGGCTGGATTACTCCCCACGGTTAAAAATCAGACATTCAGATTAAATTGCCCCACCGATCTAAAATCGCAAGTTCTGCTATCGCCCCGATCCCGATCAGCGAGAGGGATAATTCTCTTCCCCTCCTATCTCTGCCCACGACTGATTGCCGCGATTCATTTTGTGATAAGTGATGAAGCAACTTAATGGAAGTAAATGTAAGGAGGATTTATCAGACCGCTGTGAGTCTTCCATTCCCCACACAAGTCTGCAAGCAAAGCGTGCCACGCACTGAGAAACACGCACATTCCATTTTCTATTGTTTTGTCTATGCACTGAAAATCACACGCTGCAGACCTCTAAATCAAAAACTAATAATATAATTTGTTTATGCCCCCTGCAAACAAATAACAAAAAGCCCACAGTCAGCACAGCTCATTATCATGATTATAACCCTTAGCTTACTGGTGTAGAGGCAAAAAATCCGGAATAATAAGCAGGCTGTATGCAAATGAAGTCTTTTGATTTATAATGTATGGCACCCAAGGGGGATGGGGGCATTGCTCAGGTGTGTCACCACTCTGATTACTGATTCATAACACTATTGCTGGAACACATGTGCACACAAACAACCACACAGTGGCAGAAGGTGGGAGGAATTGAGGAGACAATCAAATGCATCTGTCCTGCCTGCCCCTCCCCCCTCCGCCGCCTTCTCCACCCCAGTGGAAATTGAGCACTTGGGTCGGGGACTATTGATTGGAGACACAAGAGCCTGGTGGCGGGCAGCAGGTGAGGCCCAGGCTGCCTGCAGTGCTGGAGCTGGGACTACATGAGCGGGCCTCTGGGGACGCGGGCCGAGGTAGGTGGTGTGAAAGGAGGATGTGTTAACCTCGGGGCCTTAGGTCACGGAGATGGAGGGCAAAGTGGAAGGCAGCAAAAGGCTTTGAACCGATCCAATGGGGATTCAAGCTTGAGTGAGCGCCGGCCTGGTTGGGTTTGTGCCTCATCCAGGAACGCCGGACAATCAAAGCAGGCCTCGTCTTTCTCCGAATCCAATGAAATTTGGTTCAGGCCTCTGTTTGAAATCTCAATTATGAGACGAAAGAAAAACAACTGAAAACTTTAAAAAACTACAGAATTTGCAATCCCACATTCTCTCATGACATAATCCACACGGTTTTGGTGTGTGCCTGTCCTGGACTGGGGATTATGTGTGTGTGTGTGTGTGTGTGTGTGTGTGTGTGTGTGTACTTTTTACTATATCACGTCCTGCGACAGTAGTGAAGGTATGTGTGAAGACAGGCCCTACATCATCTTAAGTGGCTCTTTAGTTGTAGACAGAGATTAATGATGGCCAGGCAGCCAGTCCAGCTGGGGGACCGAGGAGCACACGGACAAAACGCACACACACACACATGTGCACACACACCGTACAGACACACACACACTTAACTAGGATGGAGGAGAACGGTCCCAGTGGATGCGGAGGGACAGCAGCTGAGTGGTGAGAAGTGAGCTAAGGTGCACAGCAGTGGAAAGAGGGAAGTACCGGGGGAAAAAGTAAGACAAAAGTTTGGACAGGAAGGGGAATGAATGGTGCAGATTAGAGTGGATAGAAGAAGAACGCTGAAGAGGTCATGCAGGATGCTGTGTGTGTGTGTTGGTGTGTGTGTGTGGGGGGGTGACCTTGTGGACAAATTCTAGTCCAGAGCTGCAAAATGAGTGTGTGTGTGTGTGTGAGAGAGAGAGAGAGAGAGAGAGAGAGAGAGAGAGAGAGAGAGAGAGAGAGAGAGAGAGAGAGAGAGAGAGAGGGTGCGTGTAGCACTCAGCGAGACACGTGGCTGCGTATTGATTAGTTTTTGCTTTTTTTATTATTCTTTCAAGTGAATAGCAGGGCTAAAAGAAGGTCGGCGATTGAAAAACAACATTAATGTTTTATAGTCCAATCTCACTGCCGAACTGAAGAAGAGTTCGGGCACGAGGCAAAGAGGAGATGAGGCCAGAGGCGAACACGTGAGGCAGAGCTGCGAGGGCAGAAGGGAAGGTGAATCTAGGAGGTTTTAAAGAAGGAGCCAAAGAAAACACTGAGCACAAAATAATCATCTTCTCATCAAAGTTATTCGGAGATTATCTTAATCCAAATTTTCACATCAGTATTCTGCATAAACATTATGCCGTAAAAGACATCTATCGTTGCATCCTAAGTAATAGTCTTCGTTCAGCCTCGGCCGTCTCTGTCCTTAGGCGTCACTTTGGCCTCTCGGAGATTCTTAACGCTCCTCTGATCGAAAGGCAGAGACGCACAAAACTCCTTTAAACAGCACTCGCTCTCAATTTAGACCCGAACAATTTATCTTGCCATTTTGACTTGTAGCGGAGCACCAGAGGGTTGAGGGCCAGATAGCGATCTGTAAGGAGCTGTTTGCAATCACACAAAGAGGAGGGTGTAATCAGGTGCACTCTGGCTGAGCGGATCAATCCAACGCCTTCCTTTTCATCGCACTAAACATTGATCTCATACACATTCTGCGCTAGCAACAGGCAAGATGCTTTCCTATTCTCACCCCTCTCCGCTTCATTACCCAGCAGCACCTCTTCGCTTGCTCCTCTGACTCCCCCTCTCCTCCGTCCCCCGACTGCAAAATCAGTTGTAAGCAGAGTCGGAGTTTTTAGAGGACTCACCTGATGGGGTAGTTTTCTCCAGGATCCCGCCCCAGGTGGAAAAGGATTGGCTGCATTGTGTGCTCTGTCTGGTTGTGAGTGGTCACACCCGGGACCTCTTGACCTGGACAGAAGTCGATGCCCTGTAAGACACAAAAGGACACAAACATTTATTGTAGTTTTTTTATTAGTACAAATACATTTTGAAGTTAAGATATTCTTATATTATGTCATTAAAAGGAGATGGAAAAAAGGCAGGTTAGCCTTCATCAAGTCGATGAGTTTGCCTTGAATGTAACTCAAGGAGAGCATGGATTAATGACTGATTATACAGCAAACTGTAGAGAGTAAAATCAGACAGGGGGAACAAAATCAACTCAGATCAGAGAGATGCTTTTCGTTCCCTTCATATTTCTAAATGATCTGATGTTCTACACGCCTGCTATAGTTTATTTTTGCACCACCGAGAACATTTCACCACTCAGCCTGAGTCCTGTGGCCTGTCTCCTGTATATATGCTGTTTTTGGCTACAAAGCGGGGAGCTTTCTCTCATTTGAGGTCAGTCCCACAGGCAACAAGGTCTCTTTATGTACCAAACGTGTTTTTTTCCATCAAATAAAAAAAGGGAAAAAAGGAATGAAACTTAGCTGAAAGGATCTGGATGTGTAGATTGAGGCTTGCAGCCACCTGCTCCTCTGAGCTCAGTGCGTAATCTCATCGTAGTATGGCCTATATGCATATTGTCTTACAATCTGTTGTGTTATTTTTGCAGCTACTGTTGGTACATCATGAAGGGCTCCTGCCCCCGCGACTCCATTCTCATGAGTCTGGCAGCGATCGCAGCCGGATAGTCACACTCTCTCCTCCAAAACCCCCTGGAGACACACACACACACACACACACACACACACGCAAGCACACACACACACGTTTGATAAGCACAACTAATACTGAGAAAGCATTCATCTGTAAGGCACTGTTGCTGCCCCCCTCTGAGATCGCTCACCAGAGCACCTCAAAAATACATATAGAAGAGAGAGAGAGAGAGAGAGAGAGAGAGGGAGGGAGAGGGAGAGGGGGAAGGATAGAGATAGACCCCCCCCCCCCTTTCCCCCATGCAGAGTCTGCTCTGATCCAGCCTTGTCCCGTCTTTTGAAGCCAAAAGCTTAGAAATGCAAAAAAGAATGAGAAAAAAAGGACAAACTTATCCCAGAGGAGCAGCCAGAAAGGCCCGCTGTGTTGGTGTCTCTGACTCAGTCTCTTGTACACATAACAGCAAGAACTCCATATCTCCCCTGACATTAATGCTATGGATACAACTAGGCTGCTTTCAAACTGGAGCAGAGCAGTCGCTATTACAAGATAAAAGAAGCATCCAGCCGTGGCACGATGGATTTTTGAAAAATATATAATAATAATAAAAAAAAAGAATATATAAAAAAGAATATATATAAACACACTTGTGTGTAAAACAGGTATGATTAACCACTTATACATACTCATGTCAATTCCTGCAGCACAATCCATGTCGAAATAGGACTAACCGATGACTCAAGTATTCATCAGGGTTAAAAAAAAGTTATCCCGGTTGCCATTAAGCTCCTGCTGTATCACAGGTTACAAATACAGAGGAGCCACAGTCACGACAAACTATATTTTGCAATATTAACATCACCACACCGCCTCAAGAGAGTGTGATGAGAGCAATTTAAGCCTGTGAAATGTTCCTCATGGCTGAGCTGCATGAACACAGCCTGGACAGACTGATACGTCTCCCAGCTATTAACCTGTAATTCTGTGCTTCTTCACAGACACACATCCTTGTTTATTTTCTTACCATAGGCAGAGAAAGAAAAAATCAAATTATAATTGAAAGTATTACCAAATCTGAAGCTCAAGAAGGGAACCATGATTTTAATTTCAGTAAAACCCAGGTTTCACTGCACATTTCTTCCGCAAGACAGATTTTAGTTTTTAAAAAGGTCCAGACCATTTTGAAATGATCATTGATCCATGTTATTCCATCAAAAGAAGGCTTAAAGAAAGGCCTTGAAACATGTTTTCCTGAAGCACATTTTCAAAACACGTCATCGTCTGACTGTGGGGAAAAAGCTCAATGAGTCAGTTTGTTTATATTTCTCAGGTTTATAAAATGCATATGGTAACATGGAAGAGACAGTTTAGGGATTCAACCATGACGTAAAGCATATAACTTTCCCTCGAAGGAACAGTCACTCCATAAAACACACACAGACATCCACATCTATGGAGAAGCAAACATACGTGTAAATGTTGTCTCCTGTCCTTTTCTCTCTCTCTCTCACACACACACACACACACACACACACACACACACACACACACACACACACACACACACACACACACACACACACACACACACACACGCCAATCGATAGGCAACTCACAGGCAATCAGACGCCATTATTTGTGAAGTTCCACTTCAGTTCACATGAGTTGATAAAGGAGGCTACTATTGATTCAGCAGCCCTGGAGGAGAGAGCAATTTAAGCGACCGATGGGGCATAAAACAAACTGGATCACAGGAAAAGCAGAGCCATGATGGGAGGACAGGTGGACATGTTTTTCTGGACAGAGCAGAGGAAGAAGGACCACGCTATCCTGCGTCTCGAGTGTCAGATCTCCTGATAAATGTCATCAGCGTTGATGTAATTACGGTACTGTTGGCATCTGCTATTTCTCTCTTTCTTCCGAGCTACCAGAACATCAAGTCTACAGCGGGGAATGTCGGTATGTAAATGCTGAGGAGGAAAATCTCCATGGAGTCCGAACAAACAAGTCAACTGGTTGATGAATGAAGTTCGCTGATGTGGGGGTTCTTCATTAATATTCATTACGCTCTGATGTACACAGCAGTCAACTGATGAGCCACTTTCAAGATAACGGCAACAGTGGAAGTGTTTGAGTGAGATTAGCAGAGACAAAGAGGGGGATGTAGCGGCACAAAGCCAGAACGGAGGAAGCGGAGATGGGACGGAGTTGCCGTGTAACATGGGAATCTTACGTGTTTGAACTCTTCCCACGAGTTGCTCCAGGTCCAGTAGTGTGCTTTGTATTGCCCAAGCCTCACAGCCATCAGCTCATTCCCACGGTAATAGAAGATCGGCCTGTCGAGGATGAGAGGACGGAAGAATCACGCTGGGATTTGTTTCTTCCCAAGTTCAAATAACGTCTGCTCTTCTCTTGGAATGCTTACATTTCAGTCAACTTGTTTTCTCTTTTCTCCCTAAAAATCAATCAAATCATCACAAATAATTCATTCTCTTCACTTTCCCTAGACCCTAAACACAAAGTATACCTGAGGCTGATGATGGGACTAGAGGAAGAGTCATGACACATGACATTGGCCAGCACAGCTTTTAGTGTGCGAGTACTCACCTGTTTTGGAGTGTGTGTAAGCGGTTTAGCAGGACCGGCGTCAGGTCCAGTCCATCCAGGGCTCTGTCATCAGGGGGGCTGACGCCGGCCAGAGCCAGACTGGTGGAGAACAGGTCCATCACGTTGGCCAACTGGAAATTCACCTGGAAGAGGACAAAGAAATGAAAACTGGCGTCCTCACATTCAAATCCAAATTAAGAATGAACCATCAACAATTGTTATTCTTGTTTCTGCCATCAGCGGCAAATCAACTTCAAAAATCAAGAATAGACTGATCTTCGCTCCGGGAACACAACCATCTTGCTCTTACGCTGGATTTTCTCCATGACGAACAAGGTAACAATGCACAGTCATGATAGGATGTTTGCATGTAGTTCGCTGTACAAATGTAGGAAAGAGGTGCATTTCTTCAGTCTCCTCTCTAATCTCTGCTTGCAGGTTTATTACGGAGCCTTCAAAATGCATCTCTCTCTAAATGAGTTTTTAGGGCGGAAAAAGGGGGAAAAAGGAGGAGAGGAGAAAAAGAGGAGGTAAAGTAGGGAGAGGACGAGGCCCGGGCGAGCAGGCGGTTGGAGCTGGAGCAAGCTGGTGTTTTATCTCCTTCTCCCAGTCCCAGTGAAAAGCTTTATTTTATTTATAAACTTTGAACTATTTTCAGATAAAATGACATTTTTTCGTTGTCAACCTTGATCTTCCGTTCCATTCTCTCCTGAGCGAGCCTTAGAGGGAGACGGCACGCTCACAATCAGATAGCGCTATCAGGCCTCTGCAGCTGCACCGCCATGTGCCGCCGCGCTCCTATCGGCAGCCAGCACACATACAGACACAGACACACACTCACACACACACACAAGCTCCTTAGCACTGAAATGAATTCCCCTTTCTTCTGTATCCACAGAACCAGCCACAGAAAAAGGCTTTGCAATGCATTCCATGATCTATCTGCACATCCAGTCTCTCTCGCTCTCTCTCTTTCACTCTCTGCTCTCTCGCACAAACAGATTTAGTCCTTCACATTTCTTAAAGTCCTCCTCACACAGACACACACAAACCATTAGAAGGAGACAGGACAAAAGGACACAAGGAGAAGCCAAACTGACATTTACTGCAGTTAGAAATAACTTGCACCACCAAACGAAGCAAAAACTTTCAGACTCTTGACTGCTCCGATAGGAAATTATCTCAGGAGTTGCCATCTTTTATTAGCTCTGCCCTCTTTCACAGCCGACGCTGAACTTCATTCTTTCACCACTCTTTGTTCCCTCTCTTTTTTTTGGACTGACTCATCCCTCTCTATTAATGTCACATTATTTTCCTCTCATTTCTTTCTATTTGTGAGTGGTGATGTTGGTTATCGGAGGAGGCAGTGCTTCTATCCCTGCCTCTGCCACTCTGCCTGTGTGTCTGCCGCCTGATAAAACACAACAAAAGGGATTGTGACGCTCGGCGACGTTGCAGGGCCGACACCCCACCCGCCCCCCAGCTTTGTCCATACACCCCACCCTCCTGAGGCACTGGGAGAATGCTGAATCTGCACCTGCTTCCGACCCACCACACTTCTTCATTCCAGCACAGCTCCTTCCATCCTTCTAAACAGGAGCGGCTGACTAATTGTCAGTCATTTCTTGCACAAGTGAGGAAAGTTTCATCACTCACAGGATGTCTTCTCATCACTCTAAAGATGCATCTGCTCTCAGTTGGTACAATGAACCTGCTGAAATCCCCCTTTCACAATGGCTTGCATGGCTGTTTGTTGTCTCCAGCTTATGGACTCTTCAATGCACAGATCAACAGAGATTTCAGAACACTACAAAACAAGAGGGAGGGGGGCAACCTTGTGCCTGGTCTGTCCTCCTGCCCAGAGTGATAAATCCAGCGCTGTAGAGTACAGTAGCTCCAACAAAGCAGCTTTGTCATCACAACCCCAGAGAGCTTCGGGGAGGATCAATTGACCCTTGTTCTCACACCCAAACTACACACAGAAACTCACACTGATCTGGAAAGTTATCCGTCACACATGCAACTAATCCCACATACATATAAAGGCATGCATAGATGTAGAATCAAACAAAAATGACACAAAAAATGAGGTGTTCTGCACACTTGCACATGCATACACCCTGGTCAATTAGACAGAGGCACAGGTGCAGCAAAGCCCTGCGAACCAAACAACGTGCCTCGCAGTGTGCCATTGCCAGCGTCTTTAGCACTCCTGCTTTTTTCTTTTGCTACACCAGCCACCTCTTTTACTTCTTCCTTGCTTCCTTCCCTGTACACCCCACCGCCCCCCCACCCACCCCTCCCGTTCCTTTATCCTGAGCGCCTGGCATATTCAGATACTGAAGTCCTCATTACGGCTCAATCCAACCTCAGCAAACACACAAACAGATTAGCCGCTTAAGACGCTCCCAATCCCCCTCTCCCTCGCTACTCTGCCGTGCTATCAGGCCCCAGCACACCCCTGTGAGATGAGCCAGGGGCAAGGCTTACTGCAGACTGCAGCCTCCGCTCGTTCCTCCACCAAATCCCTCTGCGTCACAGCCCCGTGTCACAGCTGCCCCTAATACAATTAAAAGTCATTTGCAGAACGCACAGGCTTAGAGGATCACAGTGTGGGTGGGGGGTTAAATTTGGGAGGGGGAGGGAGGAAAGAGAGAGTTTGGAGCATTAATTCCAGCCAAAAAAATATTTGAGGAAACGTTGGAAAAAAAGGCACCCAGACACTTTGAGGCCACAATCACACAGTGTATCTTTACCGGGGTTCAGTCACACCATACAAGTTGAACACGGTCGAGATTAGCTAGTTACGGTGCCAGTAGGTCAAAGTGTGCGGATGTAAAGTTGTAAATGATACACAAATGAAAAAAAAAAGAAAAGAAAAGCAACAATCATTCAAAAGAAAGGATTAGTGAAATAATGATTCCTTTACATCCTGTTTCTTGTACTTCACCCTCAGCATTTCAGCTCCTTGTACCTGTTGATAGGCAGAACATTAAGGAGCAGCGGCAATGCTTAGAAGAGGAAGAAAAGGCTCTGGATCCTGGGTCTAAATCTAGTCTAGTCTCTGGAGAAGATGGTAGGGACACAGGCGTATTCTCACCGTGCCTCCTTTGATGTGTCCAGGCCACCAGGCGATGGCTGGCTCCCTCATGCCCCCTTCAAACGTGGTCTCCTTCCCACAGAGGAATGGCCCGTTGCTCCCACCTGGGTGAATCAGAAACATAAAAACACACATTTTAATGTGTTAAATACACACAGGTACAGGACAGAAAATGTGTCCTGGATAAAAATGCACCAACTCGGTTTCAGAAATCTTTGCATTTGAGTTTAGCGCCTACCTTCGTTTGGGGCAGATATGAGAGCAGCTCCATTGTCGGAGGTGAAGAAGACGAAGGTGTTATTGTCAATGCCCTGATTCTGCAGCAAAGACAAGATCTGACCGACACTGTAGTCCAGCTCCATCACTGCATCGCCGTACCTAGAGAACACAGAAAACCTTTTTATCCTTCCCCCGTGAGAAATACACTCATTTATAACCGTATGCAGCTGCTGGACAATAAAAGAGTCAGCAGAGGTATGATAAAACGTACCGGCCTCGCTGGCTCTTCCCTAGGAAGCGTTTGGAGGCATAGACTGGGGCGTGAGTGGCGTCGGCTGCCCAGTAGAGGAAGAAGGGCCGCCGGGCCTTAGTCTGACGGAGTATGAAGTCAAGACCTTCCTGTAGAGGCGGGAGATGTGAAAGAGTGTTAGTGTTGATGTCAAACGACCTACTGGCTTCATCCAGTAGAATAAAGAACAAGAAGGAGAGAGAAAGAAGGCCGTGATGAGAATTAAATCTTTCTAACATCTTGCAAAAGAGGAAGAGTCGGTTGGGGTTGTGTATTCCAACATTTCCAGCTGACTCAGAGGAAGAGAGTGGGCTCGCCGTGGAGACATTTGGAAGCATGCCCTCGATCCACAGTGTTGCTGTCAAGCAGTGTAAAATAAGGAAGCGCTTTGCATACCACATACACATTCTAGATGTTGCCCTTCTTTCATTTTTCAAACAAATCAACCACATTAATAACAACGCTACTAAAACCAGTCTAGTTCCAGAAGAAATGCTAATATGAGCTTCACAAAGCTCCACTTGACAGATCCATCTCCTTCCTTCTTCTGATGAAAAAAGTAAACCTCTCAAGCATGCAGTGTGTCTCTGCACGCTGCTTTTGATCCCTTTAGGGAGTGAATGGGAGGGAACGGCGTAGCCAGCAGAGATAATCAAGACGAGTGTGCACAGAAATTCAACAATCCACTTATGCTGGTGAAAAGCATGGTAATGATCAAAAGGCCAAAAATCAGGCGTTAATTGTGCTTCTAATTTGATGAATGCATGATTTATGCGTCGGTGAGCCAAAGACAAATTTCCACTCTGGTGGACAATAAAGTTGTATTCTATTTCATTCTATTCCAATGATTGCGTTACAAAGGAAACTGTGAAACACCATTGAGTGTCGCTGGCATGACTCTGCTGTAGCTAGACAGGTGAGCCTGAACTCACCAGCAAGTACATCTGTGTGAGGTTGGACTCTCCGGTCTTCCTGTCAATCTTGAACTCTTCGTAGTATCTGGAAAACGAGTGGGTTGACATGATTTATTAAATAAGCCTTCATTATAAGCTACTGTCCCCTCTGAACACCTGCTCACCCCACACCATGCCATGCCGTCCTCTGCTCATTCAACCACATGAAATGATTGTTTCACATCGACCTGGCTGTATTTACCGGGGGTTTTCAATCTCCCTCTAAATTGACCGAATCTACCGCAGACGATATCATTAAGAAAAAACGGAAGCACATTTCCCTATTGTGGACTTGTTTTCATCAGGTTTTGGTGAAATAAATATCCGGAGAGTCTCGGCAGAGCTGAGCTGAGGGAGCCGGTAGGAAGGTGTTGCTGAAGCGTGGCGCGGCGAGCAGAGGAGCGGTGACAGGCATCTCTCTTTCTTACGCTTCACTTCCTCCAGGTGTCCTCGCACACAGCCAACGCAACCTGCCGTCTCTTGAGGGCGAGTGTGTGTCTGTGTGTGTGCCTGTCTCTGTGTGTGTGTGTGTGTGTGTGTGTGTGTGTGTGTGTCTGTCCAGGGCCCAGGTATGCAGCGCTGATTAAACCCACGGCTAAGCGAAAAACACGCCCGGCTGCCAGTTCCAATGACCCTGAATACACATATGGCTGTTTTGGGGAAAACAAATGGGCGGAAAATGGAATACACAAGCACAGCTGGTACAGAGGAGGAGGAGGAGGAGGAGGAGGAGGGGAGACACTAGACTCATCCGGAGGAGCAGCCAGCCAAACTATTCTACTGAGTCACGGGGGAGAGAAGATGTTTATAGATTTCCAGCGTCTGTTTCTGTCTGCCATTGTGTATATCTGAGTGCTCCTGTGTGATACTACCTGCCAAGCATCTCAGAGTTGTTGTAGACGGGTATGTTGGGTCTGGCGCTGCTCTTGTAAGGTCCAAAGTGGCAGTCTGGTGCACCAAACCATTCATCAAAACCATGCCCTAGAGGCAGGTACTGCTGCCTGTGGCCCAGATGCCTGTAGCGAGAAACAAAGTGCACTCACACACACTGTAAGATCAATGTGACTGAAGGATCGTTCTGCATCTGTTTAAATTCAGACCGTCGCTACAAATCCAATATACTTGTGGCTTTTTTCATAAAGCGCAACATACTTAAGTTCCGTTTCCATTTACTTCAGTGCAGTACATAAATTAGGTTTTTTGCAGAAGATTGAAGCTTTTAGACAGGTAGGTAATCTAGCACAGTAAAATTGTGTGTTTGGTTATATTGTGAAGATCCTTTACAATATGAAACCATGCCAATAAGTGTATGACTACAGAACAAAATGATGGATAATATGCCACTCAGAAAGGAATGCTGATCAATGGATGCTCTAGGGATAGAAAAAAACACATTGAAATAATCAAATATAGAATGACTGAATCCTGTGGAAAATGATCATCAGTAATGTTAAGATGATTTAAAATTAAGTGGCATTAATATGCAAATAAACTATGATTCATACTAATTTAAATCACAGCCAACATAACCTCTAAAACTTCACAAACCTCTGCATTACAGAAAGATAAAGAGCTCACCATTTGCCTACTATCTTGCTGACGTAGCCCTTTTCCTTCAGCATCCGGGGAATCAGAATCTCATCCTTAGAGATTCCTCCCACTATCTCCTGTGGTGTGTATGCTATAGAAAAGGTCAAAGGTCTTTGTGTTTAGAACATTGAATGACTTTGTCGCACACTCAACATTGTGGATTAAGTCATGTGAAAACCTGCAGGGACTAATTCACAGCCGGATCATTTGCTGAGTAAGGATGTACGGAGAGTGTACCGTTTCTGGCGTGGCCGTTCGTGGTGTAGAAACCGTTTCTGACGGGGAGCCTCCCGGTGAGAAGTGCAGCTCTGGCTGTCGTTAAAAATGATTGAGATGTTATGTTTGTCTTCCAGAAAACAAATAGTCACATGTGCTCTATTATTCATCTACAAATGCAACAGGTAAGGGTCAATTCTTGAGTCAAATACAACATTTGTACTTGTATTAATCAGGTGTTATTCCAACACTAACAATAAGAGCATGTGGTGAGATATGAGTCTGTGAACTTATTCTAACATCTTGCAAAACAGGAACAGCTGCTTCGGGTTCTGTATTCAAACGTTTTCAGCTGACTCACATGGGGAACAGAGTGGGTTCGCCGTGTAGAAATTTGGAAGCAGCATGCCCTGAGCAGCCATGGTGTCCAGGTTGGGGGTCTCTTTGGAAGGCTGGCCAAACACCCCCAAGTCCCCCCAACCCATCTGAAGAGCAGAGGGGAGATGATGGGGAGTTTAAATGCCCAGAAAGGTAAAACACACATAAACAGGCTGCAAAGTTCAATGACAGTGATGGGGGAACTCCTCAGAACCTACAGACACGTGATAAAAACAAAGACACAGACAGGAAACCTGCCAAGCTCATTCATTGCTCAACTAAAACTTAGCTGTTGATGTGAACTAAAGTCACGGGCACGCAGACAAAACAGAGAATAACTTACGTCATCCATAAGCATGATGATAATGTTTGGAGATGAAACATCTGATGGTTTTTCTGTCATGGAGCAACATATTAATGCACAAAACAGAGTTAGGATGAAGGTCGACATCAGTCGCATAGCTATGCTGTCACGTGAGCATCAACTTCGAGGAAGTGATGTTTGCCTTCATGCGAGTCCTCCGAGCATAGGAGAGTAAAGTGTCCGGTTGTTTTTTGATTTGATTTATTTAAGTCTTACGTTCGTTTGAGCCTCATTCAGTTTGAAAATCATATCATGTTATCATTATGATTAAATCGTTAAACTGCAAATTACTTTAAAAAATGTTCTTGTTAGTTTGTGCATTTCCGGATTTCTGATAAATGTTGTAGCCTAGATAACTGGAAATCGGCCAAACTAATATTTTATTTAAAAATGGATCATGCAGAAAAATACTTATGGTTATTAAAATTACAAACTTACTTCGATTTAATACGTTTTATGGAAAATACAGCCAATGGCTGTGAGCATGTTTGGTCTAAGCTGCCACTTGTCCAACAGCGCTTGAACGCAGCACATCACGTGACAGCGTCTGACGCTCAGAGGAGGAACTAACATGGCGGTGTGCATAGCAGTGATCGCGAAAGAGGTACTGGTTGCTGTTATTCACGTCGCAGGTTGTATCCGTAGCCTGTTTTAAATGTTACAAATGTGTTCGTTATTCTTATAGTCGTCTGTAAGTGAATGTCAGCGCGCTGTGTTCTCCAGGAGGTCCAGCAGGCGGAAACGCTCAAACCTAGCTAACGTTAGGGAGCTAACAACATTAGCATTCTCGGCTGCTGTTTCAATTTGCTGCATCTGTGTTGACATCTGTGTGCTAGTAGTGTAACTGTTTCTCTTTGTCGTTGTTATTTTCCAGAATTACCCGCTGTATATCCGCAGCGTGCCCACTCAGAATGAGCTGAAGTTTCACTACACGGTGCACACCTCCCTGGATGTGGTGGAGGAGAAGATCTCTGCAGTGGGAAAATCTTTGGGAGACCAGAGAGAGCTGTACCTGGGTCTGCTCTATCCCACCGAGGATTACAAAGTGTATCCTTATTGTTGTTGTTTTAAGAGGTTAAAGGTTCGGGAAAGGCCACAGGATAAGTGCTCCAAGCGCCCGACTTATCTTTTAATTAGATCATCTATCTTTGACAGGGTTTCCACTGTTATTTTTTTTCAAGGATCGCCAACACATCTTAATTACATCTGAAGAACATAAATAAGCCATACACACCTACTAATAAAGATACATTAACTACATACATTAAAATATTAAATGTATCGTATTATTGTTGTAGAATGGTTTGTGTCTGGATGTTGTTTTATCAGAATTATTCTATTATTGAATTATTGTATCTGTGTATCTGAAAATAGTCTCATACAAGGGAAACCAAAGATCCTTGACTGGTGTACTAGATATGGGTATGTAACCAACTCCAAGGTCAAATTCATCATAGTCGTGGACTCATCAAATACATCATTACGGGACAATGAAATCAGAAGTGTAAGTTGAGACTGAATTAATGCTATTCTTGCATATCAAATCATGATAAAAACACATCAGCAAAATAATTCTCCAAATGCCACATTTGTATTCTTTGATTCACATCTACAAAAGTTATCTATCATGCAGCATATGTGCAAACTGAATTATACCTTGTTGCCCTATGCCTCAGCTTATAGGTAAAGAGCCAGTAGAAATGTGATACTTCAAGTCTCCCACAATGTGTTTTACTGTAATAACCTGATGGCTACACATTTATGTAAGCCACTTCCAAACTTTTAATATTTATTTTTGCATTTATAAAGAGCTTTTTCACAAATAAGTGAGTTATCTGGACAATTTAGTAATCGTCTCTATTGCAGAATCGTTACCCACACATCTTTTTTTTTTTATACAAATATCAGGAAACCTGAATTTAGGGTGCACAGTCACACTTGCATGACCCCAGGATACAATTTGTAATGTGCTTGATGTGATGTTCCCCTCCAGATGTTCAGAAAGTTACACAACTCTTTCACCGATGTAATGTGCAACCCATTCCACAATCCTGGCGACACCATTCAATCTAGGTGAGTTAATTCTTTATTTCCCATTCAAAGATTTGGATTGCTGATATTTCCCTAATCTAGCAGTGTTTAATTGTTGACCAATCATTCTCCAGGGCCTTCGATGGAATCATATCTGGAATGATGGTGCAAACTGGCTGACATCTATTTCACCCAATCTTCTGGACCTTCTCTGTACAGAACACCCCGAATGCTATTTTTTCGTCTATATGTTGCCTTAATTAATAAAATGCATATGTAATAAAACTTCACTGTTGTTGCACATCATTGTCTGTCATTTTACTACAAATAGATCACCGCATCATTGTTTTATTTATTCACTTACATAGCAAAGAACTTATAAGTTATACATTAGGGAGGATTTATACATGACATTGCAGGCAGCAACACAAAACATCTGCATTAGTTTGTAAAAACAGCAAGAGATGCAACTGCATAACAATTTGAGGATTGTCCCATGCATTCACAGCAACATAAGCTCATAATGCAACACCTCCGGGCCCAGTCTTCACATCTCTTGAAGCACTGATGCAACTTAGAAAGTCATCTCTTCTGTCCATTCGCACTCGGTCATGTGATACTCACTCAGCAATGCCTGGAAACACTTGTTTAAAACGATCAGTTCAATTCGCCCACTTTAGTGTATATGCTGTGGGTCGCGCTAGCGCTGCTGAGGGTAGTGATGTCCACTCGACCCGACCTCCAATTCCTCCGACGGCGGGGTGATGAGGAGAAGACACGGGTAACGTTTAGGCACCTGTTCGTGGTAGTCCATGTGTCCCCACTGTCTCTTCCCCACTGAGGGGACCCCGTAGTAAGGGTGGGGTGTCTGATGTTGTGGCCTGGTCGACTGGTACCGGAACCTACCTCGAGAGCTGTTATGGTATCGAGGTGGACGGTAACCACGGCCTCTGCCTCTGGTGTGGCCGCCTCTGTGTCCTCCCCTGTCTGTGGTGCTGATGCCTGGCATGTTGGTCCTCTTTGGCATTACCTGCAAAACAAAGAAAAGAAACATTTTTAGTGATAGTTCATAGAAGTACAATTTAATCATGTTTAAGCCCCAAAAGGTGAAAATTAAACTGTAACTGGTGCCATGACTGGTTTGCTTTAAAAAGTGCAGCACTAGAGTGAATAATAAGCCCCAAATTGCATGACTTGTTGTGTTTGTTTCTACTTCTACTAAATGGTTACAGTATCTGACTCTGCACTTCATTAGGACCACATTACATTTCTCTGTTCAACACAAGGAGTAATGATCAATTAAGATATGAGGGGGAAAAATGCAGAATATCACACCCTCCCATCCATATCCTTCCCACTACCAAATCAAACATGCCTACAATCCTGTGCTGGTAGTACCCAGGGTGCTGCAGTGTGCAGACTGTGAGAAGCCAACGAGTTTCAGGGTTTTCTCCATGTAGTGTATTGTTTCTTACCTTGAGGACTCTTCCTCTGAATAAAGTCTCGTGCAAACCAATAGCACTCTGCACAGAGTCTCGATCGGAGAACTCGATGTAAGCAAAGCTGTGAAAGGGGAAGAACAAACACACGTTGATGGCAACACGCTTAAGAGTTGTGTTCTATGGTCAAACAGTGTCGAGAATCAAGTGTATGCGCGAGCTGAACGCACCCCTTTGGATGGCCGGAGAACCTGTCACACAGGATGGTGACTCGGTTCACAGGACCACAACCGTTGAAATGGATCTCCAGCTCGTCTGCAGTAGCTCCATAGTCTACCTGGGATTCGTTCAATAGTGTCAGACCGATGATGTGAAAAGAAGCGTGCGCAGTATGAGGGAAAAGACACATACGAGTCTTACATTTCCTACATAGACCGATCGGTTGTCTGCATCTATCCTCTCCTCGGGAGTCATGTTGTAGAAAGGTCCTGCAGAGGAAACAAAACAAACTGTAAACACTGCAAAACTGCCGGATCATGAAGATTTCACCAACATATGCATCTCTTGTATCATTTCTGATTATACATCTCTCAGCATCTGGCTCCCCTCTGATTGTATCTCTGCTCTGGAGGAACCAAAAGGGGAAGGAAGGGGGGAATTAAAGGGATGAGGAGACACACAGGCAGAAAATAGCCACAGGCAGCAGGGAGGACCCTTCTGGTTCTCTGGAGCTCCCTGCTTCGTCTCAGTGGGCAGTGAGAAGGCACATGTGGACGCTGTTGTGACCACAGTGAGGTGTCCCAGGTGTAAGCCAGATGGTGAAGGATGCAGCTACCTCACTTACCTGGAGGCTGCCATGCTACACACACTGGGCGAGAAAATACGGTGTCAAGGCTCCCCAAACGCAGCATTTATCTGAACGCCTATGTGACAGGGTAACACACCACAAGCTGGATAAAAGACGCACGGGAGGTCTCACCAGGCCGCGGGCTGCTGGTCAGGAGCTGCATGTCCACGGCATCACACCTCTCTTCCTCCTCCCTCAGTCTCTCAGTCTCTTCTTCCATCTCCATCTCCTGAACTCTGGCCTTGATGGCCGCCAGCTCCTGGAAACACAGCATGGAAATCAGAACATGAAGTCATTGTGGTTGGAAGCGGAATGAGAAATAAATGAGTGCAGAAGCATATTGGATAAAGATGACTCCACACACAGGATGTTCACCGACTTGGGAATTTAAATTATGTCAATTATATGCTGCAGCCTTTAGAGTCACCAAATATCAACACAGTTTAACACATAAGAGATTTTGGCATCATCAAAAACACCAAAAAAGTGTTCCCTCAAAAAGATGTGGACTTTATGACGATGAGCATTACAGCTTCTTTGGGGGCCCAATTAAGTTAATAATTAACTGTGGACTTCTGGGTTTGATTTCTGAAAATAAAATGACCTGGAAAAACTACATCTTTGTTGAAAGAATGAAAACACCCAATATATGGAAATTGCAATGCGACTAATTTGAGTGGGCCACAGTTGAACACGCAGCCGAGGTTTCAGGACAGCGTCTATACGTGAAACATCTGTTCACCAGCAGCTACTTCAAGTCCCTCGACCACAAGTCGGACCTGCGCCCGTGTCCGACCCCTTCACACGGGACATGCGGTGCCACCTGATTGGCTCCAAGCCGAGCAAGTCCCTCGGCATGCAGAACAACGGGATGTGGCTCACCGAGGTCGTTCACGATGCACACACAACGGTGACAGTACCGACACCGACCTAGCATAGCGAATGTCCGTCCGCCGTCACAGCCCTCGTCCGTGTGCGCTACTACACTCACGCGCACACAGACGAGCGTGACGGCTCCCTTTTTCATTCACTCTAAACGATGCTACCCACCGGGTCCTCGGCGAAATGCTCCCCGATGGACTCGCCCTCCAGGTAGCCGTACTCCAGATGATGTTCCGCCATGCTTACTGCTCAAACATGGCATCTGCAAAGCGGAGCGCTGCTTAGCAAAAAAAACAAACCCCCACCGGAAAAAGCAAAGCTCTCCCACGCAAGGAGACGGTTTGATGGTCCGCAGACGCAACACCTGACAGCGTATGCGCTAATAGATATCACCTGTGAATGAGAGCCATGATGACGCGCTGGAGTGATTGACAGCGGCGCGCACGTGAGAGAGACGCTGGGTGACGTCGTCCTCCCATTGGCGCGTCAACGAGGGGCCCTCCCCCTTCTGTGCCCCGCCGACCCGTCCACCCCCCGCCTCACCCCCGTGATTTACCGCCGGTGAGACGTCAACGTGAACAATAAACGGGATCTACGTGCATGTACCGTGAATGGGATGATCCTTCAACAATACAACTGGATTCCTTTGACGGATTTTGAGGTGTTTGACAAAATCATAAAGCACATTATGAATAATGGGGTGTGGTAATCCTTGGATGTCATTTCTAAGGTGTGACATTTAACCACAGCTCCAAATAAACAGGGGTCAGCATTTCACCTGCATTACTTGGTCCATGCAATCCAAATGAACAGTCTTCAGTTATTAAAACAAACAACTAACTTAGAGCAGGTCAAGAATATTGGATCAAACTGCAGAAACAGTGAGAGCCGCCACGATTTAATCCAACAAACAAACTATTATAATGCACCCTGACCGGATAAATGATTGGTCTCGGTGCAGCTCTACTTCTTCATCCTCTCGTCGTGGGACTGAGGCCAGACTGGCGCTACAGTGACTCACTGACATCTCAAAGCTATAAGTGGTATGACTTATAGCTTTGAGGCGCTAGCCTGTTAGCATGCTAATTTCAGTAGATAGGCCTATCTGCAACACAATGCTTTAGCCTACATGGTCTTTAACATTATTGATTATGTTTGTTAATTGTTTTAAACAAACAGTCTGGGCAGATGTTACACATTGTACCTTTAAGAAATGCTGCAAGACTATCAAGTCTGTGTATTTCATGTCTGGTACCTGACCGGGTGACCGGGTAGGCTTTTTTAACGTTGTGACTTGTCATAGCTGTTTTGAATGACTTTAACAATGGCTCTTTTCCATTCAGGTGTAAACCATGACAGTGTGATTGTGAGCCAGCATTCACCAAAGGTGTCAAAAGTACACACATTCTATACTCAAATAGAAGTACACATGCTTGTGTTCAAAAAGACCATGGGGAAAGAAGCACAGGCACGAAAAAAAACAAATAACCTGATTTGAAAATATGTTGTGAGAATTACTGCAGGTTTTGACCACATTCATTTAAAAATGTAATTCAATTTTATTTATAGTGTCAACAAAAGTTATCTCAGGACACTTAACACATTGAGCAGGAAGGTGCTCATGATTTTCAGTCAATACATTTCCAAAGTCCCATCATCACCCAGGCACTAAGCATTACAGAGTGGCAAATCTCAAGGGTTCCATCTGCATTAGTTGTGGGTAGTTGTATTAGTAGTAATAGTAGTATTAGTATTAACAGTAGAAGTAGTATTAACAGTAGTATTAGTATTAAGTGGCTGTGTATAGCAGGCCAGTTAGCAGTCTGCATCGATAAGGACCTCAGCGGACTAATCAATAGTCAGTGGCCTTAATAATAATAATGTAACATTGGAAACCAGAGGGAACAGGAAAACAGTTTAGGATACTTCCTCACTGTGCAAGATGTATTCAACCGACCATTTCCTCCGATTTTAGGGTGGGAAGAATCATAGTATTCCGTCCAACTATATCTCATATATTCATTTATTCAGGCTATAGAATTTTTGTACTGACTGAATTATCACTCAAAACCAACACTTTTATGACTGCACCATTTCATCAAAGTGAAATATTCTAGACGTGCATTTTCTGCACATTTCTCTAAATTCTGTGTAACATACTGGAAAACTTTGGAATTTGGTTCAGAAAGTTCAATAGATGTAATTATATCAGATTCATTTGATTAAGTAGATGTGGGTGAACTCACTTGAGATGTGTGAATGTGTCTGTTCAAATTGTAAATACTGTAATTATTGATTTCATACTGTTTTTCCAAATTGTAGGGACTGTTAGAATACATTTTAAAATCAACAATTATATTGGTGTTTCAGTACGTGATTTATGCTGCTATTATATTTCTGTAGACATGAGTGAATGACGTTTACGTAATGCCTTTGTGCAGGTGATTCAATAACAAAGGATCATTCTCCTTTTCTGGGTAGTCTCACAATATGTACTTCAAGAAGAAAAGCAACAAGAGTGATGAATACTTCATTTCATGTTTTAATTACACAGTTACATTATTCAACACAGACAATAACCTGAATTAGAATGTTTTACAGCTTCACACATCCAACAGAGCGAACAGTTAAAAGAGCGGTATTAGCAACAGGGAGGAAAGCATGCAAGAAATAAATACAAATCAGAATTGAATTCTTCTGGCACAGTTAACTTCATCTAAAAACGGCAACAGGACCTTTTTGAAGAGGGAAATCAAACAAAAAGAGAAAGATCTTCAAAGCGCCAACCTTTCCTACAGAAACATGTTTTTTTCCGTAATAATGTATTGCACAATACAGTATAGAATGCTTCCCTACACACAAAAAAAAGCATAAACCTTTTTTTTTTTCAATTTATGTAAAGGTAAAAACAGGACCATCCTGAGCCATGGCTTTGGGGAAAACAAGTGCTATATCCACTGTTTGCCACTTTAGCTTCCTACTGTAGCTATTCATCAGTGCCTGTTTCACAGGAAGGACATGTCACCATCGCATCAGATGAGCTTTGAAAAACGTCATTGGTAGAGTTACTGGTTGGGGTAGGGAGAGACAACTGCCAACCTGCTAATATTTGCCTTTTCTAAAAAACATGCGTTTTGCCCATATCATGTACATAGTTAAAGAAAAAGAAAAGTGGCTGATGTAAAGTGTTCGGAGACCCCTCAGAGGATATTCACAACAGCAGAGCCCTTATGCGTTTGCCATCTATAATATCTTCACAGAGAAAAGGATATGACACCTCGGCACAAATCTCATTTGTTTCAGGACTTAATGAAGCTTGCACCCTGAACAGAACACTGCTCTCGTGTGTCCTGTCCAATGAAATGAGGAGGGAGAATCTCAGTGAAGGACAGTTTGCTCTTTCCTCTGCAGACTGCCGCCTCATGTCCCACAATCCACCGTGTTGAAGTGCTAAACACAAAAACCTGAACCAAGGTGAAACCTAAAAAAGAAAAGTTGTAACTTTTGGTTGTATTTTGGTCATTTATAAGTGGTCTACTGGGTTTGGCTTCGTTTCGTTTATCCGAGGGCTTAGTTGCAGACAAGGAGGCACAAGCAAAGCAAGGGTTGAAGGGAATTGTCATTTCTAATGTTGTTTGGATGCGGAGATTGAACGCAAACATGGTATTTCACTGCACAAAGCTGGTGCTACGTATTGTGAATGGATCTGCCACTACAGTCTGTCGGGGATGTTTCATTAAAGCTCTGAAAGTTTCAAGTAGTTTGTACAGAGACAAGAAGAAAAAGGTAAGAGTTTTTGTGTTTTTTTTTTTTTTTTTTTTTACAAAAACACCCACACCACCAGTCACAAACACACACATACACACACCATGCACTCATTTTGTATCTCTGCAAGGCTTTATAACTGTAAGAACAAGCAATCAGTAGGCCGAGGAGATGCTTCTCTCTTTTTTTTTTTACAGAAGCACTATTCAATATGTAGACAACAAGCGCTTTGATTGCTTGAATAAAAATTCTACACATGAACTCAGCCGGCTCATTATGCATGCTCTTCGCTCTTGTGCCCTGATTGTGTGTATTTCAGACACTTTGGTTAACTGGTGTAGTGGAGCTCTAACCTCATTATTTCCGGTCTGTCGATACACACGGTGTCATAGCCTGTTATGGCGATAAAGTACTTTGGTCTGTGCTTTTTATTGGTTTTGGACAACAAATGGCATGTCATGGTTGATTCTGTGTTCCGTTTGGTAATATGCGAGTTTGACTGGACAGTGTGTGTACCTATTACTAAATTTCGGCAGTATCCGTTTTGGTTAGTGGGATGTGATCACGCCTATGGATCAAACAGGTATAATAATAAATATCCTTCCACATGATGAATTATGACAATTCCTTTCAACACTCTCTTGTCATTTTCAGACAGATTGATATGATCGCTTTTGAATGTGCACTTCTATGCCTGCTTTCAGCCCAGTTTTTCAAAGTCCAGGTCAACCTCTCCTGGCGGTTAGCTGTATGGTCACAGGAGGTAGCTAGTGTGAAGTGTGGTCTGGGTTGTAGTGGAGGAATTAGACATCAGGGGGGAAAGAGCAAATGATACAAAAAGATTGAAGTCAACGCCATGTCATGCTAATCGTAGCACACATACATATATGCTGCACACAGATGTTTACCATGTCGCTTTACCCACTTGAATTATGTGTCTCTGATAGTCCAAATAAAATGATTCACTTCATCCATCTGTCGATGAAAACATTTCCTGTCACTCACTTCAAAAAGTAATTTTTTTTTTACAAGTTTGGTCCAACTGTGTATGAGGCCAACATTCCAGGGTTTACAATGATCAGTATTACAGTTCCGTTGCTTACGTAAAGGGCGTGTGACTTGTGTTTACCAATCATTTTGCTGGAGCATGAGTGAAGGGCTGGGGGAAAGAAAGAGGTGACGCTACTCTCTTGGCCTGGAAATAAAGACCCGTCCCAGATGTGCAGCTGATGTTCGGCCTGCTTCTTTACAGATAAACCAAAATATCGATCAAGAAAGCACTGGGAATCAAAATTAGCTTCGAGACTGCAGCTTAACACTGGCATATCACTTAATCCTACAGTAATGGCTTGTCCTGTACCTTAGGGGAAATTAATACTACTAACCTCACACACACACACACACACACACACACACACACACACACACACACACACATGGGTTGATGAGGACCAAGAGAGAGAGGGGGGGGGGGGGGGGGGGGTCATTACAGCTGCAGAAACAGAATGCTTGACATGATATATCTATTTGGACAATTCCTAAATTTCATGTGAATGAGCTAAATTTGAAACTGAGCAACCCACTTCTGTTTCCGTACTTTTGAACATATTTTGGTTTCTTTGAGTCTCCTCCTGCAGGATGTAAACTGACCCGGGGTGAATGAAACACAAGACATAACACTAAGTTCCAATCGCACCATTTTACGAAGATTAAATTACATTTTTGAAATATTGTAAATTAAGACCTAATCAATGAATTTAGAAGTCTTGATGGTCCATCCACCCTTAGTCCTTTTTTTCATCCTGTTTCAGCTATACGTGCATTGTGGTACTGTATGGAGCTGCTTCACCAGCAGTCTCCTCCACTCTGGGTCACATGACACTTTGATTTGAGTGAAAATTGAAATTGTTTAACTTGTATGAGAGAAAAAAAAAGGAAGATTGATACATTTGAGAAATAAATGTACTGTGAGAAAAAAATCATAATCTGGACATTAAACTTTAAAGGTTTCTGTTATTTGGCAAACACATTTTTGGACCTCTTTAAATACTATGTACATTCACATTAAGTTACTGATGTTACTTTAAATATATTTATATGTATCTATATTATATGACACCCTATGGGCAGTTGCTGAGGTTCCATTCAGTAGCTGAATTCTCTTCATATTGCACCTCCGTCCTCTCACTGTCTTACAATGCGAGCAATACAAAATATTCTACAAGAGGGGGTTTCATCTCATTAATATAGATACAACAAATCAAACAATAAGTACAATGCGGGGCTTCCTCTCACAAGCATGTGTCCTCCGTGGTCTGACTTCACTGCTCAGCCCAAACTTATAGGAGGGGAAATGAAAGGAAACAAAAAACAAAAGCAAAGTTCATCTTTCTGGATATACACAAGGGCAGCACATGTGGACATTAGCGACAAGAGACATTATTGAAATTTGAAAATAGGAACGATATCTACAAGCAGGTTTGAACCCTTCCCACGTGACTGCTCCGAGGCTCCGTCCAAAGCAGTTTAGGAGCAGACTTGAGTCAAGTCATTGGGGAAGAGCTTAGAATGGAGGTGTGGGGTGAGGGGAGGTAGAAAGAGAGAGGAGAACCAAGTCTACACCGCCCTTTACTAGGCTCTTTCATCTGTTTATCATGCTTTGGAAAAGGAGGGAGTGAATGTAAAGGTAACAGCAATTCCTTGAAATATCTCCTTGTTGTGGAGCTTAAAAAAAAACAATCTTCTCATCATACGTTGTAGTATGCAATGCCTTCGTGGACAATGTTTTCAAGCTTGTTTTGAGGTTTTTGGCAGCTTCATTGCCATGTACGTCTCTTCATCCCCTTTGAGGCTGTGTAGCTTTTACTTTCCTCTTTTTTTCCCTCTCTGTTACCATTCACAAAAAAAGAAATCACACTGTGGCAGGGTTTCCATCCATTTCATTAAGTCTTTCTCATAGGCAAGTTCACAGCATTGTCCATATTCACTAGTCTGGGCCATCACTGAGGAATCGCTGTCGTTTTTGTCCAGACTGCAGGAGGCAGCTGCAGATCAAAGCAGGTCACGAGTTATTTTTATTTATTTTTTTTTATGTTTGACTATCTCTGGGTCCTGTTCTGCAGCTTCTCTGCAGCCCGGTCCTCTCAGGGCTGGCTTATCTGCTGAGGAGGTGATGTTGCTTTGCGTTTGGTTATAAGATGAGTGCTTCTCCTTATCGCTTACTTACTCACTTTGGCAGTGTAATACAAAGGTTTGGATCATGTTATTTTTCATCTTTGAATTCATTTGGGTTCACAATGGTGCAGAGAGGTGAGTCCGGTGTAGATTTTTCTTGGCTCGCTAGCAAGGTAGTTAGCAGTTTTTTTTTTTTTAATTAATTGACTTTCATATCATTATTATTGTTTTCATCATCATCAGCATCATCATCACTACTATCCTTTCTTTAGAATATTTGGACTTTTCTTTATTTTCCCTTAAAGCCAGAAAGAAACCTTTAATAAATACTAAGCTGTGTTTCTGAGGAATTAATCGCATCACAGGTTATTCCCCTTCCCTCATCCATTTGAAAAAAAAAAAAAAAGGTATTTTGTCCTTGCCTGTCCCCTCCATTAGGACACTTGGTAGAATAAGTGCCACATCAGTGAACTGTTTGCACGGGTAGTGCACGTCTCAGGGCCGAGTACTGCTCTCTCATTGGTGCTAAATTAAAGGGAAATCCGATCCAAGTGCTAATCAGCCTAGTCATCGCCCCCGTCAACGTTGCCTTACCACAGCCCTTGTCCTTACGCGGACAGTATGCATGCTTACATTACTGAGGGCACATCTCAGTCTCAACTTCAAGTCAAAGCTTCTGCTTTCAGCAAACACGTGATATGTTTCTGTGACCGAACACAGCGATAGGAGACACTTTCCATGCTTTCCACTACACTGAAGCCCAGGCTGGAATCTTTGTATTTGTGGCTGCGGTTGTAGAAGAGACAAAGACAGAAAATGTATTTTTTTTGGGAGGGGGAGGGGGTGACCAGTTGAGTCAGTCCACCATCAGGTTGTGAGAAGAGAGCTCAGGATAAGAGGGACATAAGGACTGAAATAGGGTAGGAGGAAAGGAAGCAGTGTGCAATGGAAATTCCTCAGTTTGGTTTTGTGTGGAGTGTGGGCACCGTCGCATCAGTATGCAGGGAAGGGACACGGGTCAGACGTCAGCGAGAGGTGGCATCCAATAGGGCGGGGGTAGCTGGAGTCGTGGAGCGAGAGGCACTGCTGGAACTGCTCTCCTTGGGGCTGGCAGAGACACTGCCACTCGCGCTGCCAGCCCCTCCCGCAATACTGCTCTGGCCTGCCAAGGACAAGGCTCCTGGGGGAGTGCTTTCTGAGTGGGTGGGGGGCGCGCTGGAGGACGCCGAGGACGGGGTGCCGAGAGGGACGCTGCTGCCCCCTGGCATCCCCTGCAGGCCTTGACCGCAGACATGGTGGTGCTTCTCCCAGTCTTTGTGTTGGCAGAAGGAGCCGCAGTAGCGAGCCGTGTTGCATCCGCTGCACGTCTCACTGGCTTTCCTCCCGCAGTTCCAGCAGCTCTGGTGAGACAGTGGGGAGAGAGTGGGTTGATAAAAATAAGTCTCTTTTTAGTCCCAGAAGAGTGCAGCATTTTCTCTTTCTTACATAAACGTATACATTGAAACCTAAAATAACTTTTTCATAATGTCTGATCATCATTTTTTATTTTTTTTTTACTCCTTGCAGGTGGATTTGATTTAAGCACTTGAAGTCCTGGTCCAAGGCCACTGGTTTGTGTTACCAGCAGGTGGTGGTCAAATGCTCTGTAATGACCTTAGTCTGGCACTCTGCTCCAACCATCTGGGTCTGTCTGCTTTTATTTACACAGACAACTGGGCTGCTTCTACTAATAATGATGACAACATGGTGCAGCACCAAACTAAGAGCAGCCAGCTGCGTGGATTACACAATACGGGAGAACTTAGACGGTAACGGGAACAACGTGAGAGGTAATGGATGGGGCAAAAGTGCGCCGAAGAGTTAGTGACAGCGGAAGGAATTAAAGAGCAAGTGAGAGGAGAATTAAGTGAAGTGCGAGTGGGGGGTCTGTGATGCTCACTTCACTGGAGTCCTCCTGCTGGTTGATGACTGTTAGTGCGTCCTCAGAGGCTTGCCTTTTGGCCTCGGCCAGCGCCCTCTCCATCTTGGAGCGTTCGACGGAGATCATCTCGTGAGCTTTCCTCTCGGCGTCCGACACCGCCTTCTGCAGCTCTGACATCGCCTGCCGCTTGACCTCATTCACCGCCTCCTCTGTGAAGAGAGAGAGAGAGGTGTTAGTGCTTACGACCGCCGTCCCATGGTGCCTGCTCCGTCATCCTTTGAGGCTCTTTAAGCTGCCATCTTGTTGTATCTCAGCGAACAGATGTACATCATCCAAGATTTAATACTTTCTGCCAGAAAAGGGAAACAGCCAGACTTCAATAATTAATTCCAACACGTCTGGCCACAATCATTTCCCCGCGCTGACAACAGCAGATGTCTCCAAAGTTTTGTGACTATCTTGGCTGTACAAACAACATCATGGGATTCCCTGTTCGCATGATTGTCAACATGTCATGAGAACAATCTTGACATAATTTGTTAGATCGATCTCACAGTGAAGAAGTGAATCATTTCCCAACCAGTGGGCATGCGTCTCCCCACTGTAGGGCTTCCTACGATGTAGATTCGATCATAGGGCCTTTTGTTCTTCCGGCAGAAGCGCAAACGGTGTGAGTGAGGAGGCTGTGTTTTCACAACAGGCAGGTGTGTAGACTCTTTTCCAGATGGCAGTCTAAAATAGGAACTTCCTCGCGTCTCCTCTCAGTAAGAGGCAGGAGTGATTACATTTTGCCATCTTTCATTACTGGCCTCACGGTGCACAACAAATATACAGCACATGTTTTGTTTTTCCTTTTTTTTTAAACACACCTGAGAAATAGCTTTCCAAATATAAACCATTCTTCTGCCATGAAAGACGGCGACATTTTTAAAGATTAACTCCTTTCTCAGCCTCGTGGCACACTAACTGACACACACACACACAAGCGGCTACCCATGTGTGTTAGGCCAGCCAAATGGGAGGTGAGACTGATACAGTTCTCTCCACTGCTGCCGATTTCCTCCAGTCGGTGTTTGTTTGGGAGGGAACTCATAAATAACTGTCACTTTTCAGCGCCACTCCACTCCACTTGTATCAAACTACTGTGCAAAGAGATAGGCAGGGGGGGGGAGGGGCTATATGCACATAGCTGTGTCTGCATGTGATGTCTGCGTGCATGTCTGAGCTTGATTCCTTCTTTATTTTTTTTCATATTCTGTCAATCCTGTGAACATACAGTCACACTCAGACACATGTCTCAATGGTTTCCTTCATCCCATCATTCCCTCTCTACCTTTATCCTTCATTTCATTTCTACTCTTATTTTCTTCCTCCTCCTCCTCCTCCTCCCTTTTTTCCCCTCTCTTTTGCAAAACACTATCTGCATTATCCCAAGCTTCTCAATTATCTGGCCTAATGCATGCACCACTAAGATTAGTTTGCAAATTTAATTAATTCTTATCAAGGAGACTGCATAGCAGATGCTGGGGCAATTAGCACTTAATGGAAAACACAGGGACAGCAATATTAACGTTTTAATTCCACAGGGATTTGGCAAGTCCCTGAGACGTGTTATTTCTGTCTGCTTCTTCACACTTCAGATCGTACTTTTCAAAAGCACTGTAGTCTCTCAACCTGAACCGTACCCGTGAATACGTGTCTGGTTTTAATTAAAAGCCATAGGTGCTGCAGCTGTATCAGGCAGACTACCTGGCTGCTGAGATAGAGGTGACACATGCTCACATTTTTATATATATATATATATATATATATACACACACAAACACATACACACTGACGTGAGACCGCTGGGAGTGAGACACGTTACTCACCCTGCCTGGTTTGCAGGTGCTTCAGTGCTGGGGAGAGCGGGATGCTTGGAGTACCTGTATGAAAAACAACTACAATTAAAAGAGCTTTTTCTGCTGGTGAAAATACAGCACAGTATTTTGCCAACAGCAGCAGCCAGCATCTTTCCTCCGCAGGGTATTGGAGTGTGACGGCAACATAATAGTGCTGGGACGGGGGAGCTGTGGGATGGGCTCTATCTCACATGCAGAGTAGACGAAGGCCCAATGCAATGCAACACTCCTACCTGCTTCCCTTTGGCCGCAAACTGAGCCAGAAACAATCATCAGGGACTAGATGATTTTTTCTGTATATCTAAATGGAGACCAGTTAAGCTCTGGACCTGGGCTGTGCTGCTGCAGACCGCTGAGGTCCAGGTGACTGCATTTTCACTGCAGTGGCCTTTCATAGTGGTGACAGATGGAGGGCATTTAGTCCTAATGACACAGAAGGCCTCCACTCCTCCGCCCTGATGGACCTACAGCTGTAAGGCCTCTGCTCTGTCTGTCTCTATGGCCAGGGTGAGGGTCGTGAAGACTGATGACGGTGACTGAATGTGTGTGTGTGTGTGTGTTTTTGTTAGTCTATGTGAGGTCAATCATGAAGACAATAGAGAGAAGGGGATGCTTGGCTCTTACCAGCTTTCCTCCAGATTTCTTCTGGCAGGTATCCTGAGGGAGGCCTATGTAAGAAGTCTCTGTGGATCTCTGCAACACACAAGCAGACACACACTCAGTCTCAATTACACACACACAAACACACACTTACACACACAGACACACATACACAAGTCTGCCCTATAGTTTCCAATTCTATTTTTGAGACAAATACACCCTATGTGTGCATGTGTGTGTGTGTGTGTGTGTGTGTGTGTGTGTGTTGTGTGTGTGTGTGTGTGTGTGTGTGTGGCAACATCGGTGTATAAACTCTCATCAACTTTTTCAACCATTTCTGGAGGATGACGTGAATTCAAATGTTAATTATGAATGAGCATGCTGGCAGCATAAGGGTGTAATCAGTTGATTTAAGATCCAGGATGTTGCCACTGGATTTATATTGCTTCACAGTATGAGATATTTAAATTTGTAGAAGAATATGATGATCTAACTGACTTTTTGTGTCTAATACCAAGGCATTTTCAGCATTTCAAATAAGCCCCACCTCGCTGTGAGTGTTTTGCTTTGCCAAACATGCCCTGTGTGCGTTTGTCTACCTGTCTGTCTGCCTGTCTGCCTTTCAGCAGCCGAGGAAGTTCCTATGGGCAGTGACTCGCTGCTGCTAGCTGTGTTGGAGGAGGAGTTGTGGTGAGGAGTAGGAGGAGGAAGAGGAGGAGGAGGAGGAGGAGGAAGGCAGTGCTGTCCGTTGCTCCCACCTTTTTTCATCTCCTCCACGTCGCTGTAGCGCCGAATCCAGTGGTTCATCTCCTCCCGGTCCGCTTCCTGGCAGCGGCGCAGCACTGTCAGAGAGCGCCGCGTCTTCTCCACCATGTCCATGATACAGTTCAGGAGCTGCAATGAGACAGGATTAAAGATCAAGGAGTTAAAACAACGATCATTTATCAGCTTTAAGTGGAATCGTATCGTGATGAAATCATATTTCGTGATTACATCAGATACATCAAAAACATCATCGAAAGTGATTATAACAAGAAGCGTGTGTATGTATTTATATTTTTCTTTATAATAACACTGAAGCTGTTCATTTTGCTCTCTGAAAAAATAGGAAAACATTCAGTATCAAGACTTTCAAGTATTTCATTCACACAGTGTGGTTATTTCATATATTTATTCATTAAACAACCAGAAAACATATCATGATATGTATATGAAATGACCTATATCATGATATTCTGGCAATATCCCCCAGCCCGGGTCCCCCTGAATAACAATAGAAACTGCACTCCGTAATTTACACACTACTTTATCTGTCACAACAACCACATACGGCCGTCGCAGATGTGTGTGTTTGCGTGCTACCGTTCATGGATCGTGTGCTTGTCAGTGAATTTCAACGTCTAAGAGCATTACAACAACGATAATGTAACAGCTGGGCTGCTGATGAAAAAGTTGAGCCAATTCCTTCCACCCTTCTGCTCCGTTCCCTGCCAACTCATCGGATTTCCTAACCCTTTTCTTGCCTCCCCCACCATTGTAAACAGTGTCACTTCTTTTCCACGGTGCCCTGCGTTTCCAGACCTGGCCCGGTCTGCTGAATGGGTTTAGCATGGTTGACATTCAATCCACATCATTATTCCCATTCATCTTTCCCTCTCTCAGTCTCTGCCTACTTTCCCCTGTCTCTCCCCCCCCCTCCCCCCTGAGCTAGCTATATTTATTTCAGTGAAGTGTTTCTAATTTGGCAGGGGTCCAGGCCTGGCCGGTTCTCTCCATGACTGCAGCTCTTGTCTCAGCTGCTCTCCCCAGCTGGAGCTGCGCTCTGCTGGGTCCTGAGCTCCATCTGGGGCCCTGTTTCTGTGTGTGCGTGTCCGCCTGTGTGGGTGTGTGTGTGTGTCTCGTGAACATGATTTTGTCTTTATGGAGTTGGGTGCCGGGAAGCCAGATAGGTGTCTGCCTGTTGTTAATTCACCACACTGACACAGTCCTCTTGAGGTGAGATGTCTGTCAGCTGCACACTCAGAAAATGAACTTAAAACATGTGCTGACCTCTCAGTCCCCCCCCCCCCCCTCCCCCCACTGCTTCATGATGGCTATGAATGAAACAAAGCTGATACCTACATTATCTAGGTGCTTCCATTCCTCTGCCCACTCTCGATCTGTAAGACGGTGGTCAATCACCTCCTCTTGGCGGGCTCCATGCACTGCTAAAAGATCAAACACATGGGTCAAACTCAGCACATAATCACACGACTCCAAGCACGCAAAATACTGGAACAGTACGGTGTGGATACTTCACTAGCTTTAAGCATGTTGGACAAATGGGAAGTGGATGCATTTAATGATTTTGATAATGATTTTTACATCGATTCATTCACACACTTACAATTTGTTACTGTGTGTGTGTGTGTGTGTGTGTGTGTGGATGAGAGTTGCGTTGGGAGTGGACTTGTGGACTTGTTCCTCTTCTCTTAGATTGTCTTGTATTTTATTATTCATCGAGCTAGTTATCCACATTGAATTTCAAACAAAATGACATACCATGTGCCTATTCTATTGCCTCATGTCTAATCAGTGAGACAATATGGCCGAGAATTCCTGTCTTTCCTTTTGGAAAAGCAGAAGGAAGGCATATATGGTTGTCACAGTTGTAGTAGCATATAGGCATGTATGGATGTGGTCTTTATATAGACACACTGCCACAAGGATTATCACATTGGACTGACAACTGGCCTTTGTTCTCCACATACAACCCACTTACGTATACACCAGCCCATAGTCTGACCACATAGCGGAGGAGTGTAGATCTGTGGATGTATCCGACCTAGCCGTCCTACCTGTCTGCCGGTGCCGGTCTCGGGGGTCTCGGGGGTCTCTGGCGTCCCGGTGCTCATTGTGTCTGTAAGCGTCTCTGTATTGGTGTGCCAGGGCCATGTCTTCTAAGCGATAGTGTTGGGGTCCCACTTGGGGGTTAGGCGGGTGGGGGAGGCCGTTGGGAGGGTGTGTGGGGAGGCCGTTGGGTGGAGGGTGAGCAGGAAGACCGGTGCTGGGGCTGAAGCGTTGACTGGGGCTGATGGTGCAGGGCCTCTTAGCCAGGTGCTCTGGGTGCAAACCATCTCTCTCGGAGCTTTCTTTGGTCCTGTAGAGGAGGACGAGGGACTGGATTTAAACATAGCCATACACAATGTAGGCCCATTAAGCATTTGAGCTGATATGACTCTTCTTTTCAGGAAATGAAGGCAGGTGGTAGATAATGTCAGCACATGCAGTTAGCAGAATAGAGTATGAAAAAGTAGATGAAGAATTAAATGACTGTGGGAACAAATACATGAAACATCCAGAATATAACATGGGATGAAAGTCTAACTGGACACAGGCTAAAGCCTGCAGCACAGTGGGATGTTATGTGCTATGTGGTTTTATTATGATCGTGTTTTTGCATATTTGCTAATATGCAATGCCCTTATACAGCCAGACTGCATCTCATTAGCTCTGTTTACGCTATCGCACTCATCATTATTCCACAAATATCCACCCAAGAGTCGATTCAGCTGCTTCACAAAAAACCACTCAGAAATCGTTGCGATGCTTACGTGACGACCCTCGTTTACAACAAAAGAATCTGCACGACTCATTTCTCACCTCAGTTTTATTCACAAACAGATTTTTGTCACCACATTAATGTCACGAAGGGAAATAAATAACTTTTGTGCGGCCTACTTCTTTCCCCAGCTATTCTTTTGCCTTGCCAGACCACAATGAATAATGTGAAAACTGTGCGAGGGCTTTGCCAGGCTGAACGGCAATGCCAGTCTATTACTTCATAGTTCGGGAAAACATGCCCCAGCAAAGACCAAAATGCTCTTAAAATCAGACTAATGGGCAAATCGTCTGCCATAAAAATATGTCAAAGAAACCAATTAATTTCATGATGTCTGATTGGTTGTGAGTGTGTTTACTGTAACCTCTCATAACAATTACAGTATCTAGTATCACGGACGATGCCCGTTTAAGGAATGTCTAGCGAGGAACACACTTCCACACAACTCCCGCATGGTGTATGCAAACGCACACACTCACACCCGGATATCCCTGCTGAGCGCTGCTTGTTGTTCTGTTACAGTAAGGCAACGCTCCACCAAAGCTTTTACACAGCTGTACGCCATATGTATCAAACAAAGCCAAGTCCAACTGTACACCCCGCGTCTCAAGCACTTAATCTGAATATCCCCCAGCCGACTCTTAGATTGCAAGTATCTCTCCCTCCCACCCTGCTCTCGGGCTTAAGGGGCAATATGGGCTGAATGCTGTGTTTGGCAGATGTTTAGTGACACTCATTTCTGTCTGCATACTTTGAGTGAGTGTGTGTGTGTGTGTGTGTGTGTGTGTATCTGTGCTTGAGATGATGCGTTTTCAAGCCATCTGGACAGTTTAAATGGGAGTGTTGATATTAATCTGTTTAGCTAGATGGCGATAGCCAGGCGCTCTGAAGCAAATCACTCTTTTATCACCCTGCGGATCAAAGGTGAATAAATGCAACACTGATGATGATGATGATGATGTGAGTATTATGTGTGTTTTTGCACTTTGGTTATCCACGTGCATATTTGTGTATGTTGGCTACAATCGTACACATCCCTGGCTCAGAAGAACAGCTGGCACCATGTAGGCCCTGCCCCAGTCTCAACCCCCCCACGAGCCTCTCTGGCTGTGTATAAGCCAGGTCAAGAGGCGGAGGTGTGCGGATTACAGTGGGACTGCACGTCCAGCTCCCACCCCTAGCACCATCCAAACCACCACCTCCTCACGCCCCGCACAGGAAGTGCTCAGTGTTACGGTCAGCAAGTCGCCATCTGGTCACATCCATGACATATGGACTGCTGTTGGGAGCCCGTAGGTCAGGCAGAGAGATGTGAAGAAGAGATCAGAAAAGGACAGCGCCAGTAAGAGAGGATGGAATAGGGCAAGAAAGGGAAGTGCCAGCTGATACTTCCCCGTCTCATCTTCTTAGTAAATAAAGCAGAGCGCCGGGGAGAAATGTGGGACAACTGCAAGCCATAGCTCCCTGTTGGTCTTTCTGTCTGTCTTTGTTGTGCTGAGGGCATTAACTTTACTTCTACTCTTCTCTGTCTCTCTCCCTCTCTCCCTTGCTTCCCAGTCACTCTCTTTCATTTCCTACAGTGTATTTATCTCACCCCTCCCTCCCAGACAGCTGGCAGAGCCAGCCTGGCATCGGGGCTGTCCAGACTTCCGCCTCCCGCACAGAGGATTTATAGCCTCCTCTTGTCACTGGGCTTTCTGAAATACCCTGAAATAATTCATAAATAAATGTGTGTCTGTGTGTGTGTGTGTGTGTGTGTGTGTGTGTGTGTCAATGTAAATGTGCTTCTGAAGCCTGCGTTTGCATGTTGTCTTACCCTAACCTGTCAGGAGTCCTTCTCTTGCCGTGCTCATTCATCTCCAACATGATCTCAGAGGAGTCCAGCGGGGAGCTAGCGTTGGCGTCCAGGAGAAGCTGCTCGTGTTGGGCCAGATACTGAGCTGGAGTCTGCTTGGCCAACCTGGCGCAGTGGAGCAACTCCCTTTGCAGGAGGGGCAGGTTTGCCTTCAGTGAAAAAGAGAGGGGAAGACAGACATCTCTGGATTAGGAACAAATAAGTCCATGTAGGAAGGATATAGATTTATTGAGCCGGTGTAAAAGTAGAGGAGAGTGTTAAGTGGGCAGGAGGTGAGCTAAAAAGAAAGAATGGATGAGGTGAGAGTGAAATGATGCCAGATTACTAACAGAAGAAAAAAAAATAATGTGATAGATGAAGAGACAGGATGAGATAAGACAGGTCCCTTGACACCTTCCTCTGCCATGTGTCTCTCTCTTTCTCTCTCCAGGGTGTACCGATGTGTGTGTGTGTGTGTGTGTGTGTGCGTGCGTGTGTGTGTGTGTGCGTGCGTGTGTGTGTGTGTCAGTGCTGTCAAATAGCTCTCTGAGACCTGTCTGGTTGATATAACGCAGCCATTGATGCAATGTCCCAGACGAGGAGAATCATCGCAAGCCAGGAGGTCTGACATACTCACGCAACACTTTCAGTGGACATTCACAAGCACACCGTTTTATACAATGTGCTACAAGTACAGTCAACACTACATACACCTATAGGTTCCTCCGTGGGAACCCTTTCTGTCTGGAGGCAGAACAGTAAGGAGCACACACACTAACACACAGTCCTGAGCACCGTCCATATGGACAGCAGCCGTGAGCTCCGAGTGTGTCTAATGAAGACATCGGGCGTGATTTATCTAACATAAAGTCGGTGCACAAGTATTTACCTTCAGGAAGGGAATGACAAATGGCCTCAGAGGGAAGTTGGTGGCCTCGTGAAGTTTGGAGTGAAATTCTTCAATGGTGAGAGTGGAGTTCTATCAAAGACAACAGGAAGAGTTAGAAGAAGACTTTTAGAAAAAGGCCTGGAAAGTATGTGTCTTTTTTATCTCCTTTATGTCTTGTTTCTTTGTGAATGAGATAAACTAAAAAAAAATCTTCTTTGGGGAAATAGGGTGTGCCATACTTTCTGACAGTTGTACAAGATAAATTTGTTTTTAAATTAACTATCATCATTCATAAAAAGTAGATACAACAATAGAGGAAAGGGAACTGCTGAATGAATAAATGGCTATAGAGTACTGTTTTAGTTATCGCAGTAAATCCACATGTAACGTAATGACAACTTACTACCAGGCCCAGTACGAGGCTGCGCACTCTCTCCCCAATCTCAGGCGATATGTCGTTGCCAAACTGCTGCAACGTGGTCAGGAAGCGCTTCAGTTTGCAGAGTTGCCGGGCGCCGCATGCCGGGGGGAGCTGCTGGTTGGAAAGCGAGGCGGTTGACGACATTGCCGGCCCATTGCTGAAGCCGTTAGGGGTGGACGGAGCACCGTTGAGCGACGTTGGAGAGTGGCTGCTCCCATTCAGCACTGCAGATAAACAGACGGAAGGAAGTGAAAAACGTGAATTGGGTCAGTAGTTTTGGAGAGGCCTGGGGGGCATCTGACAGATCTGGGGGCGTGATTTGGGCAGAAGAACTTGTTTCCTGCTGAGGGAGAAGTGTGTGGTTAAGATTAACTAAGTAAAGCACACAATGGAGTCTAATCTGACACAACGCCTGCAGTTAATGCTGCACATCGTGACTTCAGTGTCATTTCTTTGCCAGTTTGACTGAGCGCTGTCAGTGTGTGTGTGTGTGTGTGTGTGTGTGTTCACTTCAGCTGTCTCACAAGTGGTACCATTTGACTCCCCCCGTATCACCCTATTCCTCCCTGCTCTTCACCCTCTCCCCCTCACTCACTCACTAGGACACAACTATATGAGGAACTTGTTAAAGAGGAGCCAAAAATAGTCCTGCGGCCTGTGTTACTTTTATTCCAATAGCAGGTGTGTAGCTAAATCTGGCCCTACACATGTCCACCAGCTGAAAGTAGATTTGCAGCTTTAAGGTTCAGAATAGACGAAGCATTCATACACATATATAATCACTCACATATTCAAACTCACAAATGCACAAATAGCTCACACACATAAACAGGTTTGACCTTTCCCCTGGTATATTTTCATATTGGAGCCAGATGCTGCATCGTACAAGATTTATGTGTCAAAACATAACGTCTCCTGGCTCATCGGAGAGTCATATTTTTTTTTAAATATACATTTGTGTGCATTTTATCTGTTTGAATAACTCATGATTACAAGTATAGTTTTCTCTCAGATTAAGTAATTCATGTAGTCTGTTTATGACATGGCTAATTAGATGATTGTATTTCATTATAGCAGCATATGCAAGCACTTACACTGAGCACAGCATCCGAAAATACATTTTTAAACAGCTGCAGCAATTGAATCTTCTCAAAATGTATTTACTGGACTCCGCAGTGAGCCATTGTGTACTTAAACACTATACCCTGTACTCACACTTGAAAACAAGACTATGCACACTTCAGTTTTTTAGTAGTCCACTTCCCGACATTGCTCTCAGGCGTGCTCGTTGCTCTAATCTGTGGGTCGAGGGCCTGGACACATATGGACTAACCCATGTGATCCTAACAGGCAGCACTTGTGTTCTGGTTTTAGAGAGAGGTGCAAGGAGAGAGCTGCACTGCTGACCACCCGCCACAACAGGTGAAACAACATGGCCTGTCATTGCTATATAGGGAAGAAAGTAGTCTACACAACCGCAACGCCACCCTGGCCATCGCCGCCCAACCAGCTGGTAAACAACACGGACACACATGCACACACAACGCCACAGCCGCATTCGCACATGCGCTAAAAGACACTTGTCTCACTAGCAAGGGCATTCAGCACGCCAAAAGACACACACACACACACACACACACACATATAGATGCTTGCAGAGTCACACACCTGACACACAAGTGACTCCAACACTTGTTCACCAGAACAGGGAAGAAACACATATTTGACATTTCTCTGTCTTTACGCAAGCATCTAAAGCGTCCATGACAGTTGACCTAAGAGGGACAAGTGACCGTGTGGTCCATTGTTGATGCCTTGCAGCTCCAAAAATGTATTGATTTGTGTAATTTATAACAGAAGGTTGGGTGAATCATTGTATTTTAACTTGTGGCAGCGCTTAATTTAATTTAATTAGAGAGAGAGAGAGAGAGAGATGCTAATATATGATATGCGTATTAACCTCCTGTCCATTTGTTACACTTATTTTTAGTACAGATTTAACCTGGGTGCCAAAATGGCATTTGACCTACACTTTTTTTTCCAGATCTATGCTTAAATATGCATGGTAGATCAGAGAAGTATCATTTGCAGTTAATCATATCAATGGCTATCTTCTCTAGTGCTTACTGTGATATGAGTAAGCACAGAGGATGTTCCAGCGATGGGTTGCTGGTTCAGCACACCGATCAGCTCACTGTTTTTCTCACACCTGCCTGGTTAACTGCTGGCTGACATCCAAGGATCATCTTCAAGTTAGGGCTGTTCGATTTTGCCCAAAAATAAAATCCAGATTTTCTTCTCTCAAAATCCGATTTTCGATTACGATTACAATTATTTTGTGAAATGACAAAAGGCAAAGATGCTGTTTTCTATTGAACATTTTGCAAATAATTTCCCCATTGGGATTTGAGTGCAAACCTTGCTCTTATTAAACAAAAAATCCCTCAAGGGATTAATATAAAGAACAATTACAAAAAATGAATGAATAAAGTGCAGAACTTTAACTTTTTGAAAAAATCGATTTTACAATTTTTAACATCGTCCTAACTACATAATCATGATTACGATTTAAAATCGATTGGGTTATATCTCAAAACACTTGGGTGCAGCTAAATAGTTTAAGGGGCCTCTAGAGGATGGACGTTTAATATAAAGATGTCTTGGCATTAATCTCAGAAAATAGGCCAAGAATAAAAGTATCCTTACTTGATTTACTGGTAGCCGGGGTGAATGAAGCGTTGCGATTGGTTGCTTGGCTGACAGCCGGGGGTGGAGGAGGCATGGTGGGTGGGGTGGACCTGGGCTGGGTTTTCACATCCGCAGGTGAATCTGGCATTGTTCCAACCTTCTGCACTCCGCTACCTGTGAGTTGAAGGGAGGAGGGGGGGAAAAAAAGACAGGTAATGAATTTGGAGTTCCAGCATGAAAAATAAATCATACTTTCAAAGTGGAGACAGCTGTGGCAGACCACTGACATTTTCACCTGCGAACCATCGATTGTTTCCTTAAACCAAGCGCCCCATGAAAAGAACCCAAACAAATCAATGCAGGGAGTGGAAATGAATCCAAACTTGTATTGTGTCTCTTGTTGGAGATTCATGGGCCTGGGAGACATACAGTAACACCTGCTCACTCGCTCAGCTGCTGCTGACTGAGATTCTCCCCTCCCCCTTACCCCCCCACCTCTCTCTCTCTCTCTCTCTCTCTCTCTCTCTCTCCTTCACATATACACACTCCATGTAGCTCTGACATCCCAATCAGTGCCCCTGCACTGTAACCTCCAACCCCCAGACACACATTCACATGCACACACTCCTCACTCCTCCCCGCCTGTCCCCTCTCGTCCCTTAGTTCAGACAGCCGGCTTGACAGCCAGTGACAAGTGCAGCTGGATCTGCTGCTGTCCATCACCGTGGACGGGCTTTCAGCAGCGCTCCGTCCTGCTACCAGAAGCTTGACTGTCCTCTGCCAGACACCCTGCCAGCACCAAACAAGGCAAGTGGCGTGAAGGCAATGGATGGGACAGCAAGCGACATGAGGAGAAAACATGACACGGGGTGGACGTTTCTTGGCCACACGAGTGTGTGAGGACCGTTCCCGGCATTCTGTATGTGTGTCAGAGGGTCCCATGCTGTCTATACATGCAGTGTGTCTTCAAGAAAAAGTGGGCATGGTCATGGGCACAACAGCATTCAAAAGTCAGACTATATAAAGATATATAGAGAGAGATATTTATGATAAATACAGAGTCCTGTACATGTGTGTAACAACTGTGCACCGTGCAATGAAAAACAATGGGATCGATACATAAAGGTGTGTGTTTTCTGCACTCGTGCTACACACACACCATTAAGTGTAGTAAACGCATGCATTCATAATGAAAGGGTGAGGACAGAAGGCTCTCTTCAATGCTCGGGCAAAGCAGATGCAAACCACATTGTAGAATTGATGTGGCATCCATTGATTCTCAATAACTCCCTTCTCTCTGTTTTTCTTTTTCTCCCTTTTAGCTGTCTGTTAATGTACTGCAGGAAAAATGAATTGACTCCCTCTGTTCTCTCAAACGTGGACCCCGAACATAAACCTTCTTTCACATCCTCATACGCACAGAGTAGAGTCACTGCCAGAGTGGTCATGTGACTGGTCTCTAAAAGGGCTCTAGAAGAGTTAACACCTTGTTATACTGCAAATGATAAAAACCACACCAAACGCCTTTTATACATCTGAACGTTGTTATAAAAACCTGCAAATATATTATAGTCACCGACGTTGTGTTTTTCATTGTCCTCCTGGTGAGCCAACTGCAGTGTTTTCCTGCACAAAACTCCTGCCTCAGTTGGCCTCAGTCCTTGGTGTTAGCCTAATTCCGAGAGCTCATGTAGATGCGTTCAACAGCTGGTGTCTGTATTTAAAGAGTGCCAGTCTGAAGTGTGCTGTACGAGGGCCATTGACACAGTGATCCTCAAGAACACGAGGGGCACTCCGCTGTTTTCCCCATGCCAGACGCACTGAACATAAACACACAAGGTTGTAGATGGAGGCAGATGGGGAGGGCTGGTATAAATAGATGCAGTCATTCTCTTCTAAAGAACCCTAAACACACAAACAGCCTCTCTGTGCTGCCGAAATGGTGGGTTGCTTCCTGTAGGGAGGCAGCCATATGTTTCACTAAACCTCCTCTTTGATCAAATGTACTGTGCCACTACATGCAGTATGTGGACTTAGATGCAGGAGACATCTTAAGGATCATCCTCATCCGGTTCCAGTTTAGTCTCCACATAGACAAAGTCCAAAGTTACACCCAAATGAACAATAACTGGATCCGCTTGTGATCAAGAGATCAGGAGGCTGACATAAAAATTCTCTGTTTACAACACAGCTATTTTTGTCACTTCTCCGGGAGGAGAGGAGGGGAGAAGAGGGGAAGGATGAGAGGACCATCCTCTCTGTCTGTCTGCTCCCCAACGTGGGATTATAGACAGCTGTTTAATCTGACCAGCTAAGGGGACACACATACGCATCGTGCTCTGGATTTCACTTTTAATACATTACGAAGTCTGCTAGGTCTGCAACCCCATCTGTGGCCATCTGTGCTCCCATTGTGCTTTGTGCTGAAGGACGAAGAGAGAGAGAGAGAGAGAGAGAGAGAGAGAGAGAGAGACTGGTATACAAGGTAAAGCAGACCTGTGGTTAAAGGTCCAGATTTGGTCTGTAAGCCGCTCTCGCCACATTGGGATCAATACAGCTGAGAATAGATCTGCTAAGGATACAGATGCATTGCTGTCCGTCCCGAAAACATCCACTATCAAAAATGAGGCTAGGGTTATGTTAGGGTTGAAACAATATGACACAGTCATTACCTACCTCACCTCTGCCTCTCCGACTCTATGAACAGCTGTATTTCTGCACGTTTGATGTAACCCGGGATAAAAGATTGCTCACCAAAGAAACCGTCTGCTGTCTGAGTTCTAAAAACGTTCTCCGTCTTCTACTCTCCCCTTTTGTGCCATGACGAAACAAGATGAAAAACAGTTCATTACCGCGGGGCACACAAAACCACAGATCATGTACTGTACTACTGCTGCACACACGCAGCCCAGTGGTTCATCTCACTTTCCAAAGCCATTCGGGGGTCTCGTTGGAGATTTATGGACATATGCCTTCATCAAACCCCTCAAAGACAAACACACGTACACAAACAATTGCCACCATGTAATGACAAACCATTAGAGGGCCATTCAGATTCATTTGGGTCTCATTTCACGCTGGCATACATCCTACTGTTGACTGTATGCATATCTGCGTGCATGTGTGCTTGTGCTTCTCCTGGAAATACAGCTGCAACGTATTAGCTTTAGCTAACCACTGCACAACAGTCCCCTTAAACTCCCCTGTCTATTGAAACTCTCGTACTCCACAGAGACTCTCAACAGTGACCACATAGCCCTAAAAACTCTCCCTCTGTCTCTCGCTCCTTACATCCCTCCCTCCCTCCCACTGTAATTCCCCATGTCTCCAGGAATGCTGTTGTTTTTAATTTCTCCCAGCTGCTCTGGCTGGCTGCCCGGCCGCCTGCCTTCCCACATCTGTTCCCTATCAGGTCCGCTGAGGAGTCCACACAAACAGAGCCTGAGCCCCTGGCCCCCAGCCTCCCACCAGGCCTTCGTATCAAAACATGGGGATTGTAGCCCTGTGCCCTGGACCAAGATTTGGGGATACAGCACCTACAGCATCCTCCATTCTCATGCTACCAGCCGTTCAAAAGAAAAAGACTGCTGGCATCAGTACACGACACACACACCATCTTCCTCTGAGCTAGAGCCTTTTTTCTTCCTGATAGTTCTAGTTTTTGATATATGCCTTGTTATCAGTGCGAAGTTTGAAATGTGTCACAGGTAAGGTGTGTATGTGTGTGTGTGTGTGTGTGTTGGTGTGTGTGTGTGTATTTGCATGTCAGCACACAGACTGCTTCTGCAGACAGATCCCAGACTGCACTTCATCTTGAGCTGATTTAGAGTTCAGAGGCTTTAAAGCCCTCACTAATGACAGGGTGAGAGACGGGCCTGTGCACTGCCTGAATACACACACACACACACACACACACACACACACACACACACAAATAGATACACAGATGTATGCACACATGCTCACACGTTTGCTGGATGCACATGCTCACGCTGTGGACACAAACACATATTTTGCCCTATGTTACGTGAGAATCCCTGTGATAGTACACATGCAGTGCCGGCTGAACAAACATGTTGAACAAAAAAAAAAAAAACTGCTGGTGGCGGGGGTTCCCTCCTTAATAAGCACTGACAAATGCCCTCTCGTCTTTGATCAGATTACCACGAGAAAATCATTGACAAGTCACCAGTTTTTCCAAGTCAAAAGCCCGAACGTTGCCTTTAAAAATGGCTAAACTGGCAAAGAAAAACAAGAATGACTTGTGGACGGGCAGGGAGTGAGGATGGATTACAGACCATTTATCCAGGTCGTGGGGTGCTAAGGGTAGAGGAGTTGTACTTCTGTCTCTGAGCTGCAGGGATCCTGTCATACAGTGCTTATATCTGTGAAAGCTGTTATTGATGTAATTGTATTGAAGTTCTAGCGACCATCTGTTCTCCTTTGGGAGGGCCTGGCTCCTCTCGTCGGCAGTGAAGTGGTTATGTGCAGCATATCACTGCTGCCGACGTGCTTGCAGAGAAAAAACTTCCTTTTCAGATTTTCCCAACGGCTGCTAATAAAATCCAGATGCTAGACTGGAGCTGTTTCTGCCTTGCTCCCTCGCCGCTCCTCCTCCTCCTCCTCCTCCTCCTCCTCTCCACCCTCTCCATCTTGTGTCCTTCTACATCCCTTCTCTTCATCCCCCCCCTACCTCCTCCTCCCCCGTCATTCTACATGGCTAATCATTTATTGTGTTCTTTTCATCTACCTCTCCTCTTCTCACTCCCTCTCTCCTTCCCCCATGATCCATCCATCCTCCCCTCCCTCCAGCCACTAACCCAGAGCCATTCCTAAATAAAGGAAAGTATTTGTGACATTCAGCCGAGGCAGCTGTGCCAAGAACATCTCCCTGGCTAGCCAGACACATCTGGAGTGTGTTAGGACTGAACTGGGCACCGGTACCAACAATGGCTATCCCACTGCACACACACACACATACACACACACACGCAAAAGTGGCCACAAAGTCTGGATCTTAGGGAACATAGACAAACTACACTGCATGCATTTTCACAGCAACGGGCTTGTTGTTTTCATCTCACATTGACAACTGAAATCCTTGTTGCTCTCCAGGCAGCCTAGCAGCTGTATGCACATGTACTCTCCGCTGTACTTGCTGCCGTGTTGTTTACTCTTCCTCAGAAGCAATAGTGGAATAAGCAGTTTGTTTGCATAATCGCGCAAGTGCATGACTACTTTTATATCGTCCGTGACGATTCTGCATTATGCGTGTACGCATGTGAACTACATCGGAGAGCATGCATGTTTATTGTGCTTCTGCTTGTGTCTCCGTGTGCATGTGTGTGGCTCCAGGGTCTCTGTGTGAGAGGAGTTGAACACCTGAACATCAATAACTGTCATGCGGGCCACCTGGGACCCCACAGCCAGCTTGCACCATGGGCACACAGCCATCACCAGCACAGCTGCCACAGAGCGAGAGAGATATGGGGGAGGAAGTATGAGACAAGAAAGACACACACACACACACACACACACACACACACACACACACACACACACACAGCTATATGAGGAGGTGACTGCCCATGTACAACTGGGAATGGGTCAGAGAGACAGAAAGGCAGAGCAGAGAGAAGGATTTACATGTAGCCTCTTCTCAGCATGATAACTCCCCTTTGTTCCCCTTCATCTACATCTTCTTTTCCTCGTCTTGTCAGCCGTGTGCCTAATTTTGCCAGCTGACAGCTCAGCCTTAGGCTCCAATGTTTCAACATCAGATCAGTCTTTCTTTGGTCATTCCTCTTCCAGGCGAGCTGAGTCAGTGCGCGCCGTCAGACACAACATAGTTCATCTTGATGATGTATTGGTAATGAAGATCTGCATGAGCTGAAAACTAAAAGATGTGCGATGTGAACCCAACCTGAGACTATCTCTCCTATCACTGAGTTTACCAGGTAATGCAACACATTGGCCACTTTGGCCTCTTTACATCTTCCCACTGGATGCACTGGTGCAGATGATTGGCACAGTAAGAGAGAGAAAGATGTGTTCCTTAATGAATAACATTTGAAAATAACCACACACATATGTTTAAATAGCAATTGAGGAAATAAACACGTTTGAAAATGTGCCGCTGTCATTCTCCGTCAGAAGATGTTTACGATAACCGCACTTAGATAAATAAGCTCCCCGTTCCAAACACCTGCAGCCTCACCCAGCACCAATTAGCTCATCAGGCTTTTAATTACTCTGTTAATTGCATACAGGCAGCATGAAGGGCAGCCTGGGAATAGGGCAAGGGGGGCCTCCCGAGAACCCAGCCTGACAAGCCTGACAAACAAAGGAGAGCTTCTCTACCAACAACAGCCACAACAGAGCCACTCTGGAGGCCGAGAGGAGAAGCAACGCCGGAGACAATAGCTCCAAGTGCCTCATCAGCAGCGCTGGAGCACCCAGTGACATCACTTCCTGTCCTGATCAGTTTGGCATGGAGAGGAGAAGGAGGAGGAGGAGGAGGAACTGAGAGGAGAAAAGGAGCAGGGACGTGTAGAGAATGTTAGGCGTACATCTGTGAGCGGCTACGCTACATCTGGATTAGTTCATATTGGTCACAGGAGGAAAGGGGGAGCGGGGTGCGTCGGGGGTTGGAGGGGGGGTGATTGAGAGAAGCAAGCGTGGGAATGTCCCACTGTTAAGTTTAGGGCATGTGGGCTTATTGTATTTGTGGGAGAGTTAGACTGGAGTCTCCACAGAGTGACCTGTCTGTCACAGAGCTCTGCGATAACACAAACATCCTCTTAAGTGTGTGTAATCTGGACACACACACACACACACATGCAGCCGGCATGAGAAAGGCAACAAAGGCATGAGAAATTCAGTGTTTTCGTTTACGCCTCACGCTATTTGTCATTTGTTCTTCATCCTTAGCAAATGTCCCTATTGATCTGTGAGTGTGTTTGTCTCGCTGCCTGTCTGTCTCCCGCTCACAGCAGATGCCCCCTCCATCCCTTCCAGGAGCACTGTTTGAGGAGGTGTATCCAGGAAACGGTGGCCGGCGCTCACTTCCTGTGTGACAGGTGTGCGATGGAGGCCTGACAGCTGCTGTCCTGCTCTCTCTTTCCCTCTCTGTATTCCTCTCTCCCGTTCCTCCCTCCTTCCAGCCAGCTGCAGCAGAGAGCAGCTCTGTTTGTTCTTACGTCACCGCTGCTGCCTGCTGATTTATGGAACACAAAAGACTTAGATTTGACCCTGGCAACACACCACGGCAACTGCAGCATCCCTGTCCTTCCTCCTCATAAACCCTGACTCTTTACGTGTGTGTGTGTTTGTTAAAAGTAATGTGTGAATTGTGGCTGCCTGTTTTTCTCCGCATGTCTCCCGCTCGCGTGCATTGTGCATCGTCAAAAACCTGACACTGAGCTGCCACTTAGAGCTAAGATAAGAAAACAAACAGCAGATTAGTCATTCTCCTGCTTGATGGCATGTATTTAATTTCATTCAGTGTTAAATGTCTGCTCTGTCACTATGGAGCTGTCAGCGCCGACAAAACTGTCTTGAACTGCTCCCCAGCCCGCCAGCGCTCTCATACCTCTTCATTTGGCCTGCAGGAGCAGTAACAATAGCTCCTGACATTAGCCAGGCATGGGTAGGGTGTTCTGTATTATCCTGCAGGACACAATAGGGTTTCAAACCTAAACACACACACACACACACACACAAACCACCGGGAAACAGAATGGGGCAGAGGAGAAGGGGGGGGGGGGGGGGGGGGGGTGCATTCATGTGACAGGTTAGAGAGAAGCTTGACAGTTTCTCCATTTAGCCCACAGTCAGCTCATGCTGGAAACTGCCGAAATAAATACCAGCTACTCCTCTGGGACACGCGCCGACTACGGGACGCCGCCACAAAAACAGAGCGAGCGGACAGAGGAAGAGTGCGACTGCGGTGCCAATAACATGCTGCTTATGTGTGCTAATTGGCAAATTAGGGTGACCCGCTGTCATGTCAAACTCAGTGGACAGCAAACAGTGACACTATATAAAGGAAACGTGCCTTCATGCATGACACAAAGTTTGAGTAAATCTATAAGAATATGCCAGTATGAACTTTCAAATTCATAAATGTGCATTGACATTGTCACTAATTGAAAAGGTCAATTAGTGACGGTTCTATCATTTGGACAGGAAAACTACAATTTGACCACAAAAGAAAGAAAATTAACAGTAAAATAAGATCTTCTCTTTCTTACCAACTTTTTACTCTGCATTACGATTTAAAGTCTTATGTAACATAGTTGATCAAAAGATTAATAGTGTCTTTGCTGATGGTTAATTTATGATTATATCACAAGACAATAGGGATGCCTTTTTATAAATGTATTCCACTGCGACACACTGTTGATGTGATCAGGAGGTCCGTGACAAGCGATTGATACACTACATTTTTCAGAAGTCAGTCCTGCGAAATTGAGATCTTCTGACTCAAGTATAAGTAAGACACTCCTGTTTCTCTGAAAGTCTACTCTGTATACAGAGACCTCTCCCTTAAACCGTAACTCACAGAGGCCAGAACACATTACTAATGGGATGATTTCTCTCTGAGGTACTTAAAAGACAGAACGCTAAACCATCAAATACAACCCCTACACCCCAGCTGGCTTTAAATGCCAGGCGATGGCTCACTCCTCACAGTGTCCATTGCTCTTTGACACATCAAGAACATCTCTGACCTTCCTTTCACTACACTTTAAATACCTCCCAGTCGCTGAAATGTCCATTTTCTAGTGAAGTTAGTGCTTTAGTGTTAGTGCTGTTTGTGTGTGTAGGGAGAGAGAGAGACAGAGAGAGAGAGAGAGAGAGAGAGAGGCAGAGGAAGGAAGGCTGGAACCGAGATTAAGGTCTGTACAACTAACTGGTAACAACGGCACTCAGTGGCTCAGCTTCCCATTTGAAGAGAGACGGAACCATCTGTGTGGCACAGGATCTGTTTCCAGGAGATAACAGCTTTTTTTAATTTCACAAATACTGTACACACACAGAGAGAGAGAGAGAGAGAGAGAGAGAGAGATGCCTTCCTTCCCAATCTGTGCCTGCATGCTCCTGTGTCGCAGCACTTCCCCAGACGTCCAGAGAGGACTGCTTTGGAGTGGAGGCCTTAATAACTCGAGTCTGTGTTCCTTTGTGTTTGTTTACTCCACGCCTGTGATAAAGTCCTCAGCGTGGGGCAGAAGGAAAGGGAGGGATTCATTGTATCAGGTAGCGGTGGTGATATGAACTTCCCATTTTCTCTGTCCATTTGGCTTGATTAAAACAGAGCCCAGCTGCTTCCTGTGTCCGTCTCTGATCTGAACACACTTCCTACGGTGCAGCGGAGCGGGTAGAAGGTGAAGGGTGCCGCTGGGAGAAGGTCAGGGGGTCAGTGGGCAAGCGAGGAAGTAAAAGGTGAGGAGGGGGAGCAGGAGGTGAAATAGGCACAAGACAAGGAAGGGTGGAGGAGGAAGTGCTTTTTTATTTCTTGACTGAAACTGTCAGCAATTCAACTGTACATCCTTTACATGAGAATTCATCAATGTTGTGGCATTTGTTTCCTATTGCATTCACGGTTGAGCATTTTTGTGCACTGGTAATGTGCCTCCCTTTTGAAATGCATAACTGAGGGTGCAATTTTGTCGGCGCTGTATGTGCTGAAGTAATTTTAGTAAAAATGAAGAGTCAATTCAACAAATCATTTCCAGAAATGCTGCGATGAATGGTGAGTTTTCACCCTTGAATGCCACGTTATTAAGAAGCATCTCACCTGCTCTGCATGCATGGAAATTGTCACAATATTGGGGTTTTTGTTTTGTTGATTTCTTCTTTTATTTTGTAGTTTCTGTCTCTTTTGTCATGTTTTGTCTTTACTTCCTGTTTTCCCTCCTTTTTGTCTGTGTATCACCTGTGTGGTGTTAGTCTTATCAGCCTTGCTCCTTGTGTCTTCCTCCAATCAGCCTCCAGCCTGCCCTCATGTCTGCCCACCTGTGTCTTGTTACCCAATTAGTCCCTTGTGTATTTAGTCTCTGTGTTTCCAGTCTGTCCTGTTTGATGGGTTTGCTATCAGCCCGTTTCCCTGTGCTCCTGCAAAACAGTGTTATGGCTGAAAAGCAGAGAAGAAATGGAGGCTGTGTACATGCACTATAATTTATTCTTGAGAATCCGAGTGGTTATGTGCACACGCAGGGAAAAGAAAGAAACACACACACACACACACACACATTTGGGGCTTTGCTTGGCCTCCACCCTCTGCTCTGCTCCCACGCTGTGGCGTCAGCAGGCCAACCATCCAGCGAGTGTGTTTCTCATTCCATCAGATGTTGGGAAGCTGTTCGCTTCTCCGCTCTAGTCTCTGACATTCTCCATCTCCCCAGAGAGGCTAGGCAGCCTTGTCACAGTAATGTCAAACACATGTGGAACAGACCAGGGCAGACTAGACCAACACACGCACACACACACACACACACACACACACACACACAGAGGACGGGGTAGAAGGCGGCCAGAACCACACCAGTGTTTCCCACTGTGTATTAGGATAAGCAGCAGGGAAACAGTAGAGATTAAACGCCGGGAAAGTCACTTCATCAACCTTAAGTCACTTGCTCCCATGTCGACGCAAAAACACACATTTAAACGCTAATCTCAATTAACTCACTTTAACTGCACAGTACGTACACTGTCTTTTTGCCGTGAGCATCAAAGCTGCACAAGGATGCCATTAATGTGTCATCCCGAACGCAGACACACTAAAAAAACGACTAACAAAAGTCAAATAAACCTCATAACTCTCCATTACCCATCCCAGTTTAGTGGTCTGTCCTTTTATGCTTCCATCATGAACACACTCACTCACAGGGCGGCATTGGTTAGAATAATAACCAACAATTATGGCTCCCTTACTTTCTCCGGTTCTCATCTTACTGTGGCTATTTGTTCTCTGCGACACACACTAAACAGAGGATGTAACCTTCCCTCTTACTTTGAATCTGGGCTAATGTTCTCGCCCTGGAGGTAAAGCTGTGCAGCCGCCTACAATCAGCTAATCTGACAAATGAATAGTCCCCTTTAGTGGTTCTTGACTGAAAGCTTGGGTCATAAACTAAAAGAGGACCAAAGAAACCGAAGCAACATTTCCAATTGATACCTAAAGGATGTTTACACGTCAAAACACGTCTTGTTTTTAATCATCTGGTGCACTGTAATAATACCGTTTTAGAGGTGGACCTCTAAATATAACATATACACACAACTATATACAAATACACACGCGCTATGTAAGTGTGTGTCATTTCCAAACCTTATTAACACCCTAGCGTAAAAGGATATGATATATAGCCATGGTTTCCAAATTGGAGGGTTGGGTTCCCCTAAGTGGTTCTTGAGAAGACTGACTGAACAGAGAGCAGAAGAGGAAAATAAAAAAACATGTCTGCTGCACTAAATTGTACTGTTCTCTAATATGTTTTTCCTTTTCCTCTTTCCTGTAGATTCATATCTTAGACCTCTTTCGCAACTAAACATGCGAGGAAATACGAGTAGACGGGGTCACGTGATATCACATGCAACACTGTGTATATCTGTTTGTTGACTACACACACACACACACACACACACACACACACAGGCCAGATGTCTCTGGCTTGTGTCAACCGCTTGGCTTGTCGTGTTTGTGATGGCCCAGGTGTCTGTGTTGTGCTGACCACCTGACTGGCTCGCAACTCCCGCCCACCCGAGGCCATCTGCTCTGCTCATTAATTAGGAGCCAGTTTCACCTGCACTGCCCGCATTTAGATCACAATAATTACCACACACACACGCACACACACACACACACACACACACACACACACCAAGTATACTCATCGAGCCCACACACTAATACAGTAAACAAGTACGCCGCACATAGATCCAGCAGCATCAAGACACAAGATAGAAAGAGCCGCGTCACCTGCAGCCGGTCAGCGTTCAGACTGAGGTGATGAAAAACCGCAATGACTTTCACCATCTCCTGATGACGGCTCGGTGGTAAAAAACATCAAGGTATCATGATGCGCCTGAAATAGCAGCAATGAATCACAGAATAATGAAAGAAGAAAGCAAAAGCCTGTGGATAAAGGGCAGTAAAGTACGCTTTTCTTCTAGTTGCCATTAAATAGCGGAGACTTTGTGCTGACTCTGCTTGGCCTGTGACTTTGCCTGCTGCTGCTTCTTTTCAGACCTGTGGTATGTTTTCCTCCTGCAATAAAAACAGGAGACATCCCATCCATGCACCTGTGGTGGATGGGAACTGAATAAACACTCTGCAAGCTGGGGTCATAATGAATGGCCTGCCTTTTAAGAGAGCTACTTAATGATGAAGTGGGGACATCTGCCTTCGCAGGCGGCTCGCCGGGGCCCAGCTGAGCGATGGGGCGGCCAGCACTGGAAGGAGAGAGGCTGGGATGCTCGCTTGGTGGTGATGGAGGTATAATGTGCGGTGAGGCAGGGTGTCTGCACTGCGGTTTCACCCCTGCAACCTCCCATCCATTGTTTGAGACTATTATCAACTGTTAAATTATTCAGATGATATTTACCAGGGCCAATTATACAGGGCCGTGTCCTGCAGAGAAAATGGCCTGAGTGTTTTACCGTTGCACTCACAGGCAGAAGAGTGCGCTGCTGAGGCTGTTCAAGTGGGGGGGGAGAAACCTTTGGCTGGACTTGTTTCTTCTCAGGGAGTGTCCCCACAGTCTCAACTCCTTGCTATAAATTATCCGCTATGCTTTCAGCTTCTTTTTTATTTTTGTTAAATCACTTTGCAGTTGAGTTTATTTCCTTTGGTTGCCATAGTATCCCAGTTCCTCTACCGGCGCCTTCAATGTCTCCACAAGTCGCTACAGTAATGCAAAACACCCCTGCGCTCACACCAGAAATGATTAGTCTTGGACCAGTTTCAACATAATAAACTGGCAAAAGCACTACAATGTCATTACAGGAGGTGAAGGTTGTGTTCTGAGGCAGCAAGGAGTTGAGTTCAGGGTAAATGTCTAAGTGTATCCCTTCACACCCATCACCTCCACCCAGTCCAGGAGGACTCCAAGTTCATAGAGACCAAAGACTGCGTGTCATCACTTTGTCTTTGATGTGCAGCACAGACTGATAGGGCAAACAACTCATGAACCCCCTCAGACTCTCTGTCTCTGTCTCCACCTCGGCTCTCTCACCACATTTCATTCACTAGAAAAGTGACCAATGAGTAAATGAAAAGAGACAAGTTCATATGTTGTTAATGATAATGTTATAATACATATTTTATTCCCTTTTTCTGCGTATTCTACTCTGCTCTCTGCATGCCCCTATCTCTACATCTACTGCATTATAAGCAAACAAATAATAAGGAGAAATGTTTTGTTCACTCACAGGGAAGATATTAATGTTTCCTATATTAACATCCCACACCCTCTTAAGTCAATTTAATATACGGAATGATGAATTAAAGTGGGTTATTGCAGAAAGGGCATTTTAAGTATGGGTTTGTTTTCACCATAACACACCAAAGCTGCAAACACGTTGACCACAATGTGGAACTATTTCAGCAATAAAAGCCTTTAAACATGAAACACCCTCTTCCCATTAGAACAAACGCCTCTGTAAATGACAGAAAGGCACTCTTGCAAGACTTCAATGCATTTTCACACAAAGAATAACAAAAAATAAATGTTTCCTGTGATTTGCTTTGATACAGTCGAGTTTGCAGGTTGTACTTACTTTGTGAAGGTCGAGGTCAAGCTGAGGTAATTGTAGTGGTGATAATCCACACCAGATCGCTGCTAAAACAGGTTTTAAACCGTCTCAATCCTCATTATTTGGGGGAAAATGATAAAGCCTTTGCTAGATAGTCTACTGCGGTAAACTATTCAGATGTTATTCCTTCCTCCTAAATATTGAGAGGAAAGGGAGGCAGAAGCCAAGTCTAATACAAATAAATGAACTTTCCTTTGGGAGGTCAAAGGGGGGGCTTTGACTTTCCAGGTGTAATAAATTGTGATGCGTTTCTCTTCTCAGTTAAAACGAAAAGGAAGAAATATAATCAAAGCCAGTGCTCTTGGATCCTTAAGCACGTTGATGTCTTTGGTTTTGCAGTCTTTTTTTTTTTTTTTAAAGCAAACAGCTTCTTAAAAAAAAAAAAATCACAACTTGTCCCAGTCATGTATATCCGCTCTCTTGCTCATTTTAACCATCCCAGATAGAAGAAATCAAGTAAAAAGAAATGCAGTTTTAACTGTAGAATTGGAGGTTTTTAAGCAGGTAAAACTATGAACCGGTTTCTACTTTGTTCCCGGATCCTCGCGTCTCCCGTGTAAAAACGCAAGTGATTAAGATGCGGATCCAGTCTGCAGAGTGCGAATGTTATTCCTCCTGTGACAACTTAAAAAAAAAAAAAAACATTTTTTCTTTAGTTCACAGTTCAGCCACAGTCCGTGGTGTCGGGAACAAGTCCTCATACATCCGGCGAGATCAACGCTGCTCCCTTTAGTTTCTCTTTTTGAAAAAGAGAGCCCGTGAACGAGCACGTTTCTCCGGGTACGCTCCTTCTCCTCCTCCGCCGACGCGCCGCTCCGCTCCTCCGCCGACTTGTCTTCGGATGGGGTTTGGAAAGAGGTCCGCTTGTCCCACACAACAAGCACAGTCAGCTGAGCATGTCTGAACGCATCTTTTCACCCACGTCAATTGACAATTTGGGTTTGTTTGTTTTTTGTTTTGTTTTTTCCACAGCGGTTTTCGTCTCCACTGATGAGCGACGCTGACGAGCTCACTGTACGCAGTAACCGCGGCTCTCTCCTCCTCCTCCTCCTCTCTCTGTCCCCGCTGTAGCCTTCTGTCTGCGTTTAAACACCATCTGGAGCTGCTAACCTCTCTCTCTCTCTCTCTCTCTCTCTCTCTCTCTCTCTCTCTCTCTCTCTCTCTCTCTCCCTTTCTCCCCCCCCCTCTCTCTCTCTCTCTCTCTCTCTCTCTCTCTCTCTCTCTCTCTCTCTCTCTCTCTCTCTGCTGTGTACAGGAATCCTTTCTCACTTGAAGAAGATCCAAATTGTAGCCACCCAATGGGCTACTGGGTACAAATTGTGCATTGGAGGCTAAATATACTGCACTATATATTACCAAACGATATGCATATCAATCAGTGATTATAAAAACACTTTGTTTCATTTTCAAAAATGCATTGAAAACTATATAAACAATCGTAATGTTAACGTACGGCTCGCGGAGTTCAGCCTAAAACTATATTTATTTCAGATGCGACCCAAGCGGTCCAATCAGAAAGCAGTGGGAGCTGAGTGAACTGCAACTGTTTGAGTGTTCCGCTGTCTACCCGTGGGTGCCGCTGTTTCCTCATGTCAGCACCACGAGGACTACAGGCAGAGCAGAGTCTGCTGAATCTATTTACTTTATTCCACACTTGGATAAAAAGACAAAAAAACACAAGAGCAGATTTCTGAGAACTGAATCAATGCAACAGAATAAATACATTTTATCTGCATGGACACAGTAAATACTGCATAGCTCATCAAATGTACAGTTGTCTTCTGTCGTCAGGTGTCGTCATAGTCAGGTGGCTGGATTGATGTGAAGATGGACGGACTGAATATTATCACTGATGCTCCAGTATTTTCCTGCATTGCTTGTTTTAATTAGTAGCTGATAATGAGTTATTGTCTGACTGTATGAAGCACAAATTAGCAACATTAACGTCCCCATGTTGTTATTGGTGCATGACAGGCTGTTTCAACCTTCTATCCCTTTAAAGGTGACCAAAATGACAATCTCTGTCCGAGCAGGCTACTGGAGATTAGGCTGCAAGTAGCAATTATTTCATTTATCTGTCAATTAAATTTTGAGTTAGCAGATTCATCATTTAGTCTATAGATTGGCATTTAATAATGTTCTAAAACAGAGAAGAGCTAAAAAACCCTCACTCTTCATTAAAGAGCTAAACAATTCATTTTTACAATGGTTGGAGATTAATTTCCCATCAGTCAACTAATTTGTTAATTGACAAATCATTTCAGCTTCACTATAAATGAAAAAACAGACTTTTGCCTGACTTACGTCGTGTGTTTACAGTCATTTGTATGGATGTGAAAATAAATTAACAAATATATTAGATAAGCAGATGTAATTATAGTGAGAGAGACTGGGAAAAAGACTGGTACATGTAGTTCCTATAGTGAGAATCTTCCACCTGTCCACACTGGGTGGTTGCTCCCACCTGCCCTTCTCTCTCTCCCTCTGCCGGACACACACACACACACACACACACACACACACACACACACACATAGCCATAGAGGGGGGGACAGAAGACAAAGCTGACACCCTCCTGACCCCCCTGTGTCTACAGAACAAACAGAACCAGCTTGTAAAGTACACACAGACAGCTGTTCTGCCCTGACTCTGGTCTCACCAGCCTCGCCAGCCTCCGACACAAACGCCGCCTTCATATGGAGCCAGGAGGACTTTTTTAAAAACACTCCCGTCGTGATTAAATAATGTGAACAAGCATGCAGAGGGAAACCCCAGAGCTTTTTGATTGGAACATGACAGCTCCCCCCACGGCCCATGTGAGGGAATAACTTTAGGTAACCTACGGTCGCGTGCCAACACAATATTGTGTTGGCCAATATAATACGGCATATTGCATGTATATTGGCATATTGCCCCTCACCACACACACACACACACACAGTAAAACACACTAACATGACACACATAAACAGATGCACAGGCCATTACAAGCTGGGTCTGCACAGTTGTCAAGGAGATGGATGGAGTGGTTATGAAAATCACTAGTTATTTCTCTCTTTCAGAGTTATGTCCTTAGGTGGCTCTGTACACATGCAGTATTAAGGCCTGATTATGCTTCCGCGTAGTGATCACGCAACGGCAACGCAACGGCGACGCAGTTGCTTGGAGACCGTGATGGTTCTGCGTTGGGTTTACGTGTCGAAATGCAATTCAATGCCACACCGGTAAAGGGCGCTATGTTTTTTGTAAAGACTGACCGACCGACCGAGACTCTTGGCGTATATCGTCGTAGCCTCGTTATAGCGTATTTGTTTACTTTCCGGCTTTAAACATCCACAATTTTTCCGAACTTGGTGTTTTATTTCTTTGTGCAAAAGCGACAAGGTGCAAACAATAAAACGAGGTGAAAACAATAAAAGTCGCCTTTTAAAAGTTTAAATGGCGGTGTTTATGAATGGAAACCGGATAGCGGTCTCCAGCGGATGTAGTTAGCGGACCAATCACAGCCGATGCCGCTGCGTTGGTGTTGCGTTGGCGTTGCGTCGCCTCGACGCGCGTCGAGGATTTTTGGGAGGCACACGTCAGGCCCTTGCGTTGACGCAAGGGGGGTCCGCAAGGACGTAAGGGGTCCGCAAGCACCCTTGCGTTGTGTCGACGCGGAAGCATAATCCAGCCTTTAGGTGTGTGTGTGTGTGTGTTTGTGTGTCAGTAGTATGTTACTGTAGGTGTTTGTTTCCCCGTGAAGAATACTGAAAAGGGAAGAGGTATGTTGTGTGTGTGGCCTTGAGTGACAGAAAGGTTGGACGATGGGGGTTGCATCCGAAGAAAGGATTCCTGTCAAGGTGACAGCCCCAAGATTGACAGGATGCTATTCTCATCGGGAACGGCGTCAGTCAGCCTGTCAGCCTCCCTGTACGACAGCCTTTCACTCCTCTTAATTTGGCCTTTTGTCGAGCGGTCACTGGGTTAGCGCCGACACTCCATGTGGCCGGCCTGATAAACTGTACAATGAAAGACGCACACACAAGGTGGGGACTCACTTCGATGAACTCTGTGCCATAATACTGCGGCTGGAAGTCCCTTTGATGGCATTAATGACAAAGGCAGCTTTGTCTCCCCTCTCTTTGGATCCTCGATCCCTCCGTCAGCTCACCAACCCATAAGCTGTGGGGTCTCTTATGTTGACTGCATCTCCTGGATGGTTGAGATACATGAACTTGGTTTGGTCACTGTGCTGTATGGACTATACTATTTCTCTCTCCATCTCTCTGTTTCTCTGTGTGTGTCAGAGTAAAAGCAAGGGAGAAGTTTGCAGCGTTTCCTCCACTCAAACACAGTAAATCCTTTCCTATAGTGGCAGTCACAGGCTAGAGTGTTGACAGGAGATAAGGCCCTGAGCCGACTGAAAGGAGCGCTAGACCCATTGTGTTCCTGTGCTCCTCTCTCTTCTCCCATCCTCTCCTCTATTATGCACATTCAACAGACCACACTCTTCTGGAGCTGCCATTAAAGTCACCATTGTAGGTTCCAGGCAGCGGTGAAGGGGGGAAGAGTACATCTCACTTTGTCAAAAAAAAAAGGAAAGAAAGTAAATGTTATGCTGATAAAAACGCTGATAAAAAAGGCTTGTGTTGAGTAATCTCCCTTTGAGTCACATGCATCGTCCCTATCTTTGATTTTTGTCATTTAGAACAACATAAAGTATAAATATATAGTTGTCTCTGGTGATGTGCTTATGTGGATGTTGTCCTCTCCCTTCGCATGTTAATATCTTTAATTTGTGCATGTTCTCAAGCTGCTCCATAATGTTATGAAAGAGGATGAGCCAGAGAGAGAGAGAGAGAGAGAGAGAGAGAGAGAGAGAGAGAGAGAGAGAGAGAGAGAGTCTTTCTGTGATACAACACAGTGTAACGGATCATTGACCTACCCACTCAAGCACGTACACTGGAATGCTGCTTTTACAAATTGCACCCATAGAACCCATAGACATTTTGTTTGCAATCGAGCAGCAAAGTGTTGGTTGTTTGAGTCATTCAGACATGATGTGAATTCAAAATGTAATCCATGCTCTTTGGAAAGAATAATGTCCTTTGAAATACTTGACTTCCAGGGTTGTTTTCTGCCACAGAACAACTCTAACAAAGCACTGTAGGGAACGCTGCTGTGGCTATATCAGTCTATAGTCCGTGTACTATTCACATTATTTTTCCAATTGTGACAAAAATATTTTTTTTATGCAAATAATATTGCAATGCTTAAATCATATTGCACTTGTCTTTAATATTTCCAAGGCTTAATCTTTCATTTTGGAGCCATGCCAAACAATTTGGTTAAACTGCAGTGCGATTTTACCTGAATTCCTTTATTATTCATACAAAAATGAAGGGAAAGGTGTGAGACCCTTTGATGAGATTCTGTTTATCTGAAGGAGGGTTTTCAGGATGATTGCGAGTGTGTGTGGTCCGTACAGGTGCAGTAAGTGCATCTGTGTGTTTTCTTCGGCCGGACTGCCATGCTGAGTTAGAGCACCGGCCAGGGCCACAGCTGACCAACAGATGTGCAAACTGACAAAAGAGGAAGTGACACCTGATTATATCAAGTGTTGACTCAAGAACAGGATATGCAGTCTGAGCCTGAGAGAGCAAGAGACAGAGAGACAGAGAGAGAGAGAGAGAGAGAGAGTAAAAAAGTCCTCAGTGTGCAGGTAAATACGCCCTCATACACTCACATGAGAAAGTCACCGCTATGTGACTGTGTTTCCCAAGAGACAATGTGTGTGTGTGCCCTTGTGTGAGCGCGTGTTTGTGTGTGTGTGTGTGTGCAGACAGTTGGTGGTGCTGGCACTGGAGATAGTGAGTAGAGGGGGGATGAGGCACTGTATCAAGTTGTGAACATCTGTTCCTCATAGAAACCACAAAGCTGGTGCTGAGGAAACAGAGAGGATAACTTCTCTCTCTCTCTTTCTCTTTCTCTCTCTCTCTCTCTCTCTCTCTCTCTCTCTCTCTCTCTCTCACACACACACACACACACACACACACCTCATCTCCTCCCACACACACCTCTCACTATTCTCCATTGCTTATTTACTCCGTTTCCCCCCCCCCAACTTTACACATCATCATTAAAATTAATCTTCCCACATTTTTGATGATTTCTGCCACGTTTATTTGCTTGTATCCATGCCAGATAGATACAGAGATACGGTGATGTCATTATTCAGCAACGGCTCAGTGAAAAAAAACTGTGGTAACAGTAAGGTGGTAAAAAATGTTTTATTACAAAATGTGTCTCACTTTTTTTTGCGATGTCATTCTGGTTTTGATATCATTGTTCATCAGCTTCTGAGGTATGGTGATGTGGCAAAAAGACAATCCAGCCCACAGAAACTTCCACTGAAGCATAGAATGGGTATCTCACTTTTTCTGGATTCCAGTTTACATGACTGGATAATAATGTCGATGATAGATCCAGATAGGGAAAGTTGTGTACTTAGTTATCACTTCTTGTGAGAGGAAACTGTAAAGAATAGCCCATTCGAAACCATAGAGGATTAGGATTGGCACAAAATTATGAAGTCTATGATACAGCAGACATGAGCCAAGGCTTTGTTAGGGATTCACTGCACCTTTTCCCTCAAAGTCCCTTGATTTAGTCCTTTCTCCTTTTCTTCCCCACTCCATCTCTCTCTCTCTCTCTCTGCTTTCCTCCCTCTATCTGGGCTCCCTGTGAGGGTGTGCTAGTACTGGGTGGCAGTTCCTTATTGTAGAGTGTCTATACGAGTGTGTGTGTGTGTGTGTGTGTGTGTGTGTGTGTGTATGCTGTGTGCGACTGATAAGACCCAGGGAGAAGAGCCAGCGTGCCGACATATTCTTGCCACCACGGTTATCGCCCGTCGCAGCTGTGCCTGAGCTCTGCGACATCTGCTCCCTCACAGGAAGCCTATGCTGCAGCTCGCAACACCTCACACACACACACACACACACACACACACACATTACTGCTTCTTTTACACACATTTTGAACATATCACTGGACAAACACACACACACACACACACACACACGGTTACATCAGGTAAACTACTTGAGACAAAGAGCTGTGTCTACAGTTCACATTGACACATTTTGATTTCCTCAGTGTATGCATGTGTGTGTGCGTGTGTGTGTGCATGTGTGTGAGTGTGTGTGAGGGAGAGAGACGAATGGGTTGGAGCACCGACACCACAGTTCTGCTGCGTTTTTATCACAGAATTACAGGGGGGATGCTTATGACTAAGCCTAATTATAGAGGCCTTATCGCTGCAACGTTCACAAAGCTCATTACTGCCAAGAGACGGCAGGCGCTGCAGGTAATTCACTACGTCGGGTATTAGTCCTTGCTCTGGCTTACAGTTTCTACATATTTAGAGTAAAATTGGGCCTTTAATGTCTGATTCTTAATGCATCTCCCTCTCCTCGAACCCTTTGCTGAATCAAGTGAATGTTTTCATTTTTACCTAAAGGCACTTCTTTAGTGTTTTCTGTGCTTTAAGAATCAATTACACATTTTCTTCTCTTCCTTTATTTCCTGGATGTATTTCAAGGATCCCTCATTGTCTGCAAAAAATATACCCCTAAAGTTTTCGCCCCGTCATTCATTCCCCTTTCGATGCACCCGCATGACCTGCATGTGAGTATTATGAAGCCATTGAAGCTGAACAGCGAATCTCAAGAATCTGGTTATGTTCCCTGCAGCCCAAGAAGAAGATCCCCCCCCATCCAACTCTCCAAATAAAACCCCTTTCCCTTCCTCTCACAGTGCCACGGGATAAATGTGCTCCACCGGGCTTGTTAAAAATAATGACACATTTATTTGCGCATGACAGCTCATATGAAGAACATTATACATGACAATGAGAGGACACTGTTGAGGAAAAATGCAATTGATGGTTTGTTTAAAATACTGTAAACAAACCTTACATCATATTAAACACAATCCCTTTAGAGTAGAAAACTCATTTAGATCGTGATGTTTGATGTCATTTTAACCTTGAAACCTCAGTTTCAATCAACTAACAAGTCTACTAGCAAGATGAAGCAACATTACCCTTACAGCATGCGGCGCTAAGTCAACACAAACTGATTATCTGTCAATCACTCCGACTTAATGAGCAGACATGACAGCGACGGGACCCACCATCACTCATCACGCTAACACACCGCCAAAAGAATTCATAAAACAGGTCCTACCTTCGCGACATCTGTAATAGCTGCTGGTTGCCAGGTTCAGATCAAGGCTGCCAGGCTGGAGCCTGTTGGCAGTGTGTTTCTCCCTCAGCTCTCTGTGGCTGATCAGTGTTACCGTGGGGACACGTGGGGCGAACGCCGGAGTAGAGGGAGCCCCAGCTCTCAGCTCGGCCTTCTTCTGGCGCTCCAAGTGTACTTTGGCAGACATGTTTGGACCTTCAAATGTCCACCGCTGAGGACTCGGCGTTCCGATCTCTTTGTGAGGTGAAGGGATTGGAGGTCAGGGGACACACCGTTCACATGAAGCACTATATGCAAACCGGCAGGTCTATAAGTCCAAACCGTGTAGCGGAGACTATGAATGCTAACACTCTCTATGAGCTCCTAAATGTTCTGAGGCTTTCCTGCTGGACTTTCTTGTCCTTATGTCCCTCAGGCTTTGCTTGCTGCTCCTCATAATATTCATCCACTTTGCCTTTGAGGCCCCTGTAGATCATTGTGTGACCCACTGAGCTGCCATGCAAGGACAAGGACGTAGCTGTTGCTCCAAACAACAAGAAAACAGCCGGAGGTTGCTTCCTCTTCTTCCTTTCACCTCTTCATTAAAGGCTCCGATCCTTGTTGCGTTATTCCTGGATTCCACTGGTGTTTGTCCTTTGCCTTCTGTCAACTTTGTGATTGAAAAGTGTGTGATAGTTGTATGTTGACACCAACGAGTAACAGTCTTAATCCTCAGCTCCAAGTCTCCTTTGCTGTCCAATTAAGACGTCCCTTGGCACATCTTGTGCGTACAACGGCCGTTCTTTCTTCTTTTCCATTCATCTGGTTCTTTTTTAAACTCTCTTCGTTGCCTTCCAGCGTAGTGTGTGTGACAGCGTGTGTGTGTGTGTGTGTGTGTGTGTGTCGGGTCAGCTTGTCTCGTGGCTGTGGTTGAAGGGCTGTGCTCTAGTCTGAGCCCTCCTCCTGCCCTGCCTGCCCCTGCAGCTCAAAGAAGAAGAAGAAGTGTGTGTAACTGTGTTACAGTTTGGGAGTGTTGCAGGGCTGAAGCCCCTGGGGAGGCCAAGCAGCAGAACTGGCTGTGGTGATAGCAGCAGACAGCAGCAGGCAGCAGGACCTGGGCCTCCGTCTGGGCTTCCTCTGTCAGGAACCAGCTGTCTGTGGCCAGCAGCTACCCCTTCCCTCCTTGTTACCCCACCTTCCCTCCTTCCCAGGATCCTTTGCTTCTGTGCACCTTGCTCCTCAGTGGCTATAATGGCACGTGTCCATGAATCTGCTCATTCTTAAAGTTGTGTGTCTGTGACTTGTCTTTCTTAACTTCGAAGTAGTTGTTCCAACTGTAGTTTTTTCTGTTTTGCAGCTCTTCTCCGCGAGCATATCTCAGTGGGCAGAGCAGATCGTCCTTCAACCTAAAGGTTGGCGGTGCGATCCCCGGCGCCTACAGTCCACATGTCCTGAGTGAGACACTGAAACCCAAGCTGCTCCCTGGAGTCTTCACAGCAGCCCAATGCTAGGATGTGTTAAAGACATGCAAACAATGTTATGTATATGACAATTTAAACATTTCAGTTTAAATTTAACCTCTGTTTTTTTGATGACTGACATTTTTGTATGCATGAGTTCACAATAAAGTGCAAAAAAAAAAGAAGAAAAGAAAACAGCCACGGGTATCATTGTTAAATGATAATGAATGATATAATTGATGATAATTGCTTGTTACATTTTAGCAAAGGTGAACCTACATGGAACCTGATCACAGCAAATCCAAGGAAAATAATTTATTTTTATCTATACAATCATATGACCAAGTATTGTTACACTGCTACCTGGTTCCCAATATTTTTAATATCATCAACATATTTTCCTCATATCCCATACATCTCACATTAACCTGATATAATGCCTTTCTATAAGACAAGCAAAGCGAGAGAATTTTAAATTCTCCTTTGATTCCCCTTACCCTGAGAACTGAATTGTGCGTCCAATATTCATTGGAGTTTTAGCCCTGGATTGGTCCACCAACTACACAGAAAAATGTATGTGTTTATATGTCATGAATAGCTAATGCTGTGAGACTCAATCTTAAAAATAAAAACATTTAGCTAAACGACTTCCTAAGCTACATGTAACTGCAAAGCTGACCATCCAAAACGTACACTATTAGTGACCATAATTATAAATATTATCAATAACAACATCAAAATAGAGTCTGCAATTTAACAAAATAAAAATAAAATCAAAAGCAACCATAGACCATTTCACTAGAAATCCAGACTACAGTTTTGTTCTCCATTTTGACGTGGGCAGCTCTTCCCACCAACATATTCGTATCCATTCTAGATTAACAGAGGTATTCCCCTTGGAAGTCGTTCTGATGAAAATAATAAGAATTAGAGGCCAAGGCAATTTCTTTGCTCGGGCCAATTTACATTTTTCATGTGAACTGGCACTCCATCCCCCCCCACCACACTATGCCATCTGGGTGCCAGTAAGCTGTCTCCTCTAAACAGAGAAAAAGCACGCCTGTTGTGGGAAAAGACATAAGCTGAAACACTGCTAGCTCACATTTAGAATCAAAGATGCCAAAGTAAACTGCACAAAGCTCGGACAGCTGAAAGGGGCTCTCATGTGAAACTCTAGCAACACTGTTGCCATCACCTCATTGACCTCTGACCCCCCGGGACTCACTAACCCCTAACCCAGACGGAGTGACCTGTGCATTTGACAGCACACACACACACACACACGACCTCACATTTTTATTTGGGCAAGTAAATGTGCTGATGAGAGAAGTGAGAGGGGATGTGAGTACACAGATGTGCCAAGTGCCTGGCTGAAACCAACGCACATATGGTCATCAGCAGAGGGGAAGTGAGAGAAACGCGTGTTACTGTCTTTGGGCGTGGGGGAGAGAGCGAGAGAGAGAGAGAGAGAGAGAGAGAGAGAGAGAGGGGGGGGGGGGAGATTTCAACACATAAAATGTAGGTGCTTTTTTTAATTTTGAACAGCTAAACCAATGGGATTTCCCACATTTACAAGTGTTCATGTATTTAAGACATCCACATTTTATTATTTGAGTCAAAATAAATAAATTGCAATGATAATGAATTTCAAATAAGATTTAAACCCCAGAGTGACTGATAACAGTTTGGTTTCTATTAGGGTTATATGGGAGAACCCTGGTAGTCAGCAAGATAAGAGAGAAAAAATGTACACTTATTGCAGAATATTAGTAGGTGTGAGAACATAGTACAGGTAAGAGAGCAGGAGGGGAACAAATGACAAGATACAGATGCAGATAATGGGGTAAGTCAGAAAATGACAGAGACAGAAAGTTTAAACCTCACTTATGGATGATGTGAAGCAAGAGGGATTTATCTATAATTGAGGGAGGAGCTTAAAAAATAAGAACACAAAGAGCAAAGACTAAACTCATCAAACGAAGCAAGGAATGGCAAAGTAAAAGGAACAGATTTGGGGATGAAGTGCTAAACGCCATGTAAGCTACTAATTAAAAACTCATCAAATCTCATAAGAGTATCCACACTCGCTCCCTGCTTTGCTTTGCACATGTTTGCCGTCATTTATTTAAGATATAAATGTAAACTTGATTGATCAAGTAACTTTGGTGTTGAGAACATTTCTATTCATTCACCTATAATAATTTCAATTAGACAAAGGCTTCCAAATTTGGTATGACGAGGGTTTACATCGGGGACCTGTATATTGATGACACTTTTGTCAGCTATAGACAATTATATAAAAAAAAAATGCGGGATGACAAGCATTCAGTTCTTCTGTTATGTACAAATCAGAGACTTACATAAGAAGTTTACCAATTTCCCTACTATCCCCCATTATCTTGTCTGGATTCAATACTAAGGGTAAATAGGCTAATTAAGGGCTTTAAGAGTTTCAATCATTTATGATAGAATTGCACTAGATTAAATAGATTAAATCTCTCTGTATCTCATATTGAAGACCAATGGGAAAATGATCTAGGTGCACTGATGACAGACAAGGAATGAGACATGAGGGGTCCAATCCTGTATGCACAGTACATCCTAATACAGTCCAGCTACACTGGCAATAAAACCCTATATGTAATCGTACATACCAGGTGCAAACAAACAGAGCCCAGTGACCCTCTACCATATTTTGTGGTCTTGACCAAAACGTTGCCCTTTCTCATCTCCTTTTTTCAACACATTATAAGAATTATGGCTATAATATTCCCTCAATCACATTTCCTATTTTTTTTCCAATGACATCTCCTCTTTTGTAGGTCACAATTCTCTTTAAATGGAAGGATGTAATGTAACCCCTCCACCACACAATCAATGGATTAAAGATGTGATGTAAACTGGGAAAAGAGAGATTTTACAAAACCTAGGAACCATCAATTCTGAGTATTTCCTATCTGGCTTGGAACTCATACAGGTGGTTTGTCCTATTTATGTCTGTTATGAATGTTTTTTTTGTTTTTTGTTTTTTTCATAATATTCTTAATGTATTTTTAAATAAAGTGTGAAAGAAATCGTATACCAGTTGCCCTGACTATGCTTGATTCTGAATCTAGTTGACAGTCAGTAAACAGATGATCAGCGATCATTACACATAATCTTAATCTTATTACATTTATTTCAAATTCAAATGCTGCATTCCAAAGAGGGAGGATGTTTTGCTGCAGGTATTTTTTTTTGCCTAAACCTACTTGCCTGACACACACACACACACGCACCACACACACACACACACACACACACACACACACACACACACAAACACACAGGCATGCACACACGCAGGCATGCACACACACATTTACACACACGTTTCTGTGTAGCCGTTGCTCTTTTGGCCCCCTCCCTCAGATGTTGGCAGGTATAAAATGAGTTTTTGGGGAGAGAGAGATAATGATTCCCCCATAATCACCAGAGGCCAGCTCTGGTTCTGGCAGGTGCTATCACAGTAGCGACCCAGTGGTGCCTTCTCCCCTGAGATAAGGTCAGGAGGATGGCGGGAGGGAGGGTGGTTGTAAGGAGGCGCAGGGGAGGAGAGGAGACCGGGCAGTGGGGGGGCAATACGTGTGTTACAGGCGAGCGGCTAGCCTTGCCTTATCTCCCCCCAGCGGCTGCCGCTACTTGCTCCCAGATGCGGCGGGCCAGAGCAGCTGTGTCAGAGAGATCCCTCTATCAGCGACACACAGGCACCCCTTGCCAAATACAAACCCAGCAGGAGGACACACCAGGACTTCATTACCTCTTTAAAACTCCAATCAGCATGCAGGAGACAAGCAAAATAATCTGCAACTTTGTTGGTGCATCGGAAATGCATCAAATCTGTCTTTATTGCATTCTAGCCCGGTTATTAATTGTCATCCGAGTACAATCTCCCAACAATGATGGAACAAGTTTCCCTCCTTTATGAATGCAAATGCATACAGAGTTTTTTTTTTACAGGAGGTGGTCAAGATGAAACTTTTCACCATGTACAGCAAAAGTAAAGCAGGATGTTTGGTGTCTGCTAGCGAGAAGCAGCCATATGGAGAAGCGTCTAACACCTGGCTACCACTAACCAGCTGAACCTTTCAACTCCGCAGTTGTCCTTAGAGCACTCTCCGCCAACACATGCACTAAAAAAGTGATTGTTGCTTGACTCTACACATCTACAGGATGCACAAAGGTCAGAAAAGCACAACGATGGAAGCGCTTGATACTTGAAACTAACAGTATACTTACCCAAGAAGGTGATTTACTTTTTAAGACAGACAAAACCTCACAGACCTGCTATTACCGGAATAAACCACATTCATTCCTGTCTAGATTATTAGAATTATCTCAGAAATATTCACTGTTACTTCACGAGAAAAAGCATAATTATAACAGCTTCCACACAAGCTAAGTCTCTTCCTGTGCAACTAGTTAACTAGTTCCTTTGTGAGCTTCAACAACAGTTCATGGGACGCTCACACAGAACATGTCACTCAAGTGACTACTGTTTGTGACTACTTGTTTCCATTGACCCACAGTGGGACAGGATGAATGAGAACACTCTCTTGCCTCTTCCAGCAGGAGTTACTGCCGTGAATTTGGACCCACATAAAGAGGAAACACAGAGGCAGCCTACTTCTATCAGTAGAAACCAGACAAATAAGTCAGTCGAGGCTCGTTCACCTCCTCTCTCTGTTGTGTTTTTAGAATACACACCTGTTTTGCAACGACAGCATCGGAAAAAAAAACCTCCAGATCTTAACAGAACTCTATAAGTTAAACCGTCCCCATCTGTCACAGTCGAGCTCAGCACAGATGCACATTGAGCGCCTCCTTTCTCTTACCCTTCACACAGCAGACTTGGCTCTCGTTCAAGAACTGTCAAAGCACACCTGCTAAATTAAGCCCGTTCTCATACTTGCGCACACACAGAAGTTCAGGAGTGCACAGTGAATACACACATGCACGCATGGGGAACACTTGACCATGCGTGCACACATGCACACACACACACACACAAACCGCAGCTGATAAATGCTCAGTGTTATTAAATAGATATGATAGTGCGACTGGTGATACAATTTACAATTAAATGTAGTATCTAAAGCCCAACAAATACCCCAAACTACATTAACTACATTATTGCTTATGTGTTTAAAGTCTTTCTTAACTCTCTGTTAAATTGAAGTAACAATGCAATAGGCTGATGTTTTAATACAATAAAACCAGGTTTAATATTTTTAATGTGACATAATCCTACTGCCATTAACTCTGGTCTATTGACACCCACCTCTCTTGACCACCTTTAGCCAGCCTCACCCCTCTCTCGTGGCTCATGGCATGCACAGCCGCTGCGCTGCCCTAAATAGGTGCCACTGTAAATTGGAGACAGATGGAAACGAAGGTTCCCTGCAGAGTGGTTCCCCTGCAGCTGTGCTGTGTACCCGGTGCCAGGGAGTGCTGACAGCTCAGCAAGGGGGCACCCAGACAGCACGGTCTCCGTCTCAGTCCCTCCATGGCGCACACACACACACACACACACACACACACACATGCAGGCTGTGCAAAGGTGCAAAGAGGAGGGGTGTTAGCTCTAATACCACCCTCCAGGAATGTGAAAGTAGAGATTTAAGTGAATAGACAAGTGATAGACTGCTATAACACAACACATTTCCACTGCTCTATAGCAACCAAACAAACAGACAGACAGACTAACACATACAGACTAATACATTAAACATTAGCCCACTGCTTTCCAGGAAATAATAATTGGGAATGGGAAATAAAGTGAAAGCGTAAAGTGGTTGCCATTGTAGGAGTCTACCAATTTGACTATATAGCACTATTACATGAGGGAACTATGCTTGTTCTGATGAAAGAAAATGTCTTGCCAATGGTTACAAGAGATGGTTGATACCATTATCTATCCATCAAAAGCCAGCCAGCAGCAGGTTAGCGTAGCTTAGCATGAAGACTAGAAACTAAGGGAAAATAGCCCTCTGTCCTCAGTCAGGCTAATTCTTTGCTAGGACCCCTCAGTCTGTTTCAATGTGAAGAACCAAAGCCCTCATGATTCAAGATACTGACACATTCAAGAATCTCCATGTCCTCATAGCTAGGAAAGATTTCTTCTTCAAGCATATGTGTGTGTGTGTGTGTGTGTGTGTGTGTGTGTGTGTGTGTGTGTGTGTGTGTGTGTGCGCGCGTGTGTGCATGCTTATGTGAGCAAAAGAGCAAGGGAGGCCTTCAGAATTTACCTGCAGCTAATTAGCCTTGTCTAGCTGTCTGACATATTGTGTTCAGGGTCATGTATATTTCATGAGAGGAGGCTTCCTGTAAAGGTCATTGTGGAATTTTCAAATGAAGAGACACCTGCTTTATTCATCACATATAATTGTATGAATTATCAAACTCTTTGCCTAAGTTTCAACACTCTCTGGGGGGGAAATACAACAGTGGTTTGGAGCCATCCACTCTACTGAACACAATCATTCCTCGCAATTACAGCGCACTGAAAATGACTATTCATGTAACATTGTTGGAATCATCAGAGTGGTTTCTTACAATAATTACTACTGCCACTGCCGTTATATTGAATTGTTTTTTGTGTGTAAGTGTGTTCATGTGGGTGTCAATTTGTGCTGAGAGAAAGAAATAGAGGGAGAATGTCAGGGTGCCCCTGCTCATTAGAGCTGTATTTTACACATAGAAGGGAGTCCTGGGAGTACTTCTGTTTGATCTGCTTTGCATAAACCAATCCAATCTAACCCAGCTTGTGAAGAAAAATCAATTAAATTCTCCTTAATTGGACTGACAGTGCACTCCAAAATACAACAGCAATCAATATTAAAGATGAAAAATGAAGCCAAAGGCCATCTCACTTCATTGATTTACACTGAGAGGAGGAGGGATCTCGATATTATTGCCGCATAGGAATATGAGCTATTGAGCTCCATAATGTTGTTATTGTCTCAGTATTGAAATGGGTAGGCTGGAAGTGAGCATTGGCTGACAGCGCCAATTAAAGTTCACTGATCTGTAAACAGACCTGGGTCAAATTGTATTTGCAAATTCTTTCTGTGCTTTGTTTATTCTCCTTGAGCACCATATGGTTGAAGTTATAGTTATATAGTTATAGTCATAGTTGGGCAGACACTCAAATACAACTCAAATTCTATATTCTTTCTTGAAAAACTTGTCTGCTGTGTTGGGCAAGTTATATTAAAAATATCATGGATTATTTGCTATCAAACACTAATTGAAAACTTAATTAACTACACTACTTTACAAATTATTCAACTATTTTTTAAGGGGGGAACGGCTCAGAGGAGCTGCATTGGTTTTCTGATTGCATGTTTCCTATGGTGTAGGCCTCCTCTTTTGGCAGAGGTAATCTGGGTGTGCATGCGTACGTTCTGGTACATCAGCAGACTGTCCCCTTTAAATTGATCAACATGCTGTTCAACATACTGTTCAGGTGTCATCGAAATGCTTTTTATTTCATTTTTCTGCGTCCTCGTCTCCCACCGCTGTATAAAACCACCGTTATGTTGCTCATGTCCCCTACATGTTGGCTCCAAAAGCTGGCAGATGGATAGACACCCAGATGTGCACTAATCAGCAGACAGATGGATTGACCAACCATCAAAAGACAAGGCAGATGTTCAGATAGTGAGAGTGAGATGAAAATACACTTTTGGGTTGCGGAGGACCCAAAACATGAAACATGAACATGTCCTTTAATATCCCAGAGGGGTACACTACATGATGTTTATTCAATCGGGATGTAAAAAGTACTGCATTAAGGGTAAATCCAGGTGAACACCTCGTTTCACCTGCATGCTATTGAAATTTTGAGAACGATACACTTTTTGAAGCAGACACAACATGAAAGATGCAGTGCAGTGAAGTATACAGACAAATTATGGAGGACAAGTTTGAGATTGGGCTGCACGGTGGTGTAGTGGGTAGCACTCTCGCCTCACAGCAAGAGGGTCTCGGGTTCGATTCCCGGGTCGGCCTGGGTTCCTTCTGTGTGGAGTTTGCATGTTCTCCCCGTGTAAGCGTGGGTTCTCTCCGGGTTCTCCGGCTTCCTCCCACAGTCCAAAGACATGCAGGATGGAGATAGGTTAATTGGTGACTCTAAATTGCCCGTAGGTGTGAATGTGAGCGTGAATGGTTGTTTGTCTCATGTCGGCCCTGTGATAGACTGGCGACCTGTCCAGGGTGTACCCTGCCTTCGCCCAATGACAGCTGGGATCGGCTCCAGCCCCCCCGTGACCCTGAATACAGGATAAGCGGTAGACAATGGATGGATGGATGGATGGAAGTTTGAGATTTAAATTTAATTCTGAATCCAAATACTTCTATTTACAAAGTATTTTAAACAATATATGTCCAGCTGATCTCAATCTTAAAATAATATCTCATTGAGAAACTTGTGTTACTTTTACTTTTTAGGAAATTGACTCCATGTTGACACCTAAATACAAAGGAGATGAAAGGTGTCATAGTCACATGGTTGTCATTGTCCTATCGATTGGATGGCAAACATCAAGAGGGCGGGTCTTATCTAACATGAGCCTGTCTGTGGCAAAAGAGAAGGAGAAAAAAAAATCTGTGCTGCAGAGTAGTGAGAAAGTCCTTTTGTTGGATGATGGACAATCAATAGTAACCCTCAGCCCTGAAGTACTTTGGTTGAGTGTCTTCCGCGTCTACATGTTAACCCAAATGAACTGAAACCAACACCAAGATGTAGACTGGCCCCACCACTCAGTCAAGGAAGAGATGAGTCCAACTCAACGCGCTGCTGATGCACACTTTGGGACAGCAGCCAATAACACTCACTATATGTTGGGGCCTGTACAGTAAGTAGCTGGTATATCTGCAAGGCTAAGTCTTTATCAGCTTCTGTGTGTCAAAAATTATGAGATTCAGTCCAGGTGAAGCAAATTGAGGTGAAGATGCATCTGCAACTATCAAACACAACCACTTATCTGGACATAAAGAGACAAGAGAGAAAAGGAAAGTCTGGTGGTAAAAATAAAAATAACAGTAAGAACATGTTTTAAGATCAGCTAAATCTAGCTGCCTCACATTCACACAGATGCCGGCACATCCTCTGAAATTGTGAATCTGCATCTGCATTCTTCAGCACCTCCCAGTTTAAAAAAAAAAAATATTATTGTTGCCTGTTGTGATATTCATGGCCATTAGTGCTCAGAAAGGGAAAGCGCCCTTCAATGTCAACAGGCTTGCAGCCCCACAAGCCCACTCTCTCCACCTCTCGCTGTCCTCTCCTGCCTGTCAGCTTATCAGGACCCTGGCAGACACTCTGATCAGGGTTGCTAAGCGCTGCTCGTCTGTTTGTTTGCTCCTTATCCCACCTTGTGGCATGGCACGCGGCACAGTGCGCCCCGAGCCCCTCAGTGTACCCTGCATGGAGAGAGATAAAACAAAAAAACTGCCATGAAGATTGCAGTTAGAGAAGAGGCAATCATCACTGGAGGAATCTGAGTGTCCTTCCCAGAGGAGAGGAGATGGGAGGAGAGGAGAGGAGGAGAGGAGAGGAGAGAAGAGGAGACATTTGAATGTCACACACACAAAAAAAGTGTTAAGCTACAGTATGTCACCTGTCACAGGTGTGCCCGTTAATTGTCTGAACGCTTTAACTGACTGATTGTCTGCCAAACCCAGTTCCTGTCTGTTTTAGTCGTATTCGCCTGCAGGTCGGGATGCACTTAAAAGCTGGTGTACACAGCTGCCTGGTGATAGTAAGGTACGGCAGCGGGAGAGAGGAGAACTTGTTTAAAGGGGATCATCCCTTTGAGGCTTTCACCACATCTGGTGGCTTTGGGCGGCTAACATTTTTACAATATGATTTCCCTTAAATTCTTTATTGCCTGATGTTGCGGAGACATTTATATCGCTAAGTGCTCTGAAACAGTTGTTCTCGAAAAAGTTGTACATGCAACACTGAGATCCAAGCAGAGCCTCCATACGTTGTTGTTGTTGTTGTTGTGAGAAAGTGAAAAAAAAGTGATTCCTCTCCTGGATTCTTGTGTTAAATTAGTTCTGCTTCATGCATCACCATCAGTGGTTCATTTATTAACTGCTCAGCTGACCAGTAACAATTATACTCACACAGTTACCCTGTTTGCTGCTGTCTCTCCTGCCACCAAGTCAGTTCCAGTGCATGTGGGATTTGTTTAATGCCTTTTGCTGCATGTCTACCTTTATAAGCAGTGCGTTTCTTGATCAAGACAAACTAGCAGAAAATGAACACAGAGTCCGATCTATTTATTTTTAGTTTTTTTTGCAAGGATTAAATCCAATTGCTGTCTGCTTGTCTGAGCAGGCTTACCTCTCTTAATGAAATACTAGATTGGTTTCAGTTTTTTTTTGTGTGTGACAAGATAATAAAAAAAATAGAAAAAAAAGAAAGAAAAGAGTTTTTGAAATACACTTTGGAGAAATTTCCCCACCACTCCTTGATGATAAAATAAGTCTCTTTAGTGTCCAAAAAGGACTCATCTGAGTGTTTTCTAATCTGCCACATCGACGGTAGAGGCTCGGTTCCACTCATAAACAAATACTCATGAAGAGCAATCTCCAATATTAAAGCCACACATCTTCTCAGAATTTAGGAAGAGTCTGAACACATGACATCCTCCATGCTATCTGCCTCATTATGTATGTAATATCTGTATAAAAGTCCTCCCCTAGTTCTCAGCTATTTACTTATAAACCCAACTTTGTGTCATGGTGAAGGTCAGAAGCAGAAACAGGACAACAAGATATACAGTAAAGAGACAGTAAAAAAAAAAAGAGCAAGATAGGCATAGCCAAACAGAGCAAGAGAAACAGAAAGAGGAAGAGGGAGAGGAGGAGGAGGCAGTGAGTAAATAGTCAGCGGCTCTAATAGGAATATCAAGCCAGTGAAAGGTAAACAGGCTTCTCCAGGCAGATACAAAGGGAATGTGGCGGCTTTGAGAGCGCTGGAGTGCCGGCACGCCACTGTGGCACTGCGATAACGGCCACAGGCCCGCCTGCATCCCAGAGATAAGGCCGAGCACTGGCATGTGTCGCCCCTGATCCCAATTTCACAGTCAATATTCATCCAGCCCGACAAACAAGCAACATTTAAGATAAAAAATAAATATAGAGTCCTTCTGCTATTACCTCCTGTTTATTAATCTGCACACAGCACCCACTGCCTTTTAAACAGTAGTAAACACCCAGCCCTCCCCACCACACCCACTCTCTCTCTCTCCCTCCTGCTTCCATCAGACCCCCCCCCCCCTCCCAACTCCTTCCAGGCACTCCACTCCTCCTCCCAATCCTCTCTTCCCCGTCTTCCCCTGTCTCCCTGCACATCTGGGGATTTGCATGGCTTCACTTATTCTGCGTTTGCCACAGCTGTGTGTGTCTCTGCATTCGTGTGTGAGTCCGTGTGGGTTGAGCACACCTGCGTTTGCATGATCTTCTTCTCAGATATCCTTTAGACATGAGTGCCGCTAAATGTGCACGTATTCCTACTTTCTTCACCCTCTGCAATAGATGTTTTTCCGAGTGTGTTTTAAACATCTTTTCTTTTTACCCAGCTGTAAACTTGAATCCTTGTCCGTCTCCCTCTCAACTTTCTCCTTCCCTCACCTCATGCTGGTATTCACTCATAAAATCCTCAATTTCTTCAAGAAATTGAGCAGTTCCACAACAAAGGATTGACAACGTAGTATTCAAATAGTTACCAACTGAATGGTAGATTCGTGAAATTATCTTTTTCAGTTGAAAATCGGAAAATAAAGTAAAATACAGGACTGAATGACCTGCTAAGATTGATATTATTTTGCAAGGCGGGCCTCAAGCTGCAGCTGATGGGCCAGCTGGGCTCTGATTACCATCTGCAACAATCACAGAGAGGAGTTAACCAAGAGCTAAGCAGAGCTACTTGGCCTACAGCTTGTTTTATTCCTTTTGCTGGAGTAAGCACAGAGCTCTCTTCAATTAGCTCCATTAGTTTGGTGACACAGAGCAGTGAGAAAAGGCAACAGCGCGGTGAGATATGGCCTTACGTAAGCCAGGATTTGACACATGGTTCATGTTAGTCACATTACTGCAGCCAGTTGTACAGTCGATTTCAAAGTTGAAGGCAGGGACATTACATTGAGCCTGTTCCATTATTTGCTGGCAGCTGGACCATAATCATACTTATCAGTGCTCTTTATTGCTCCCTGAGCACCAATCCTCACCTCCCCTATCATACTGGCCATTACACCTGACCTGCTTCATCACAGCTCACTCACTCTTGCTCTCCCTTCTCTGTGGCCTTCTCCTGCCCTTCCTTTCTCTCCCTGGTACAGACCTGCCCATGCCTGGCCAGCTGGCCATATCCCTTTAAATCTGGCCAGGGTTGACTGGGCTGTCTCCAGGAGATTACTGCACACTCTCTTAGGCTCCACAGATGGGAGAGGCAGGCTGCCAGCTGGCACAGGGACACCCGCTATGCCCACTGGAGACTGGCCAACAGGCCTGGCTCTCTGTCGGCTCATTCACGCTCCTTTTAGCTAGCCACTTCCTGCTCTTACATTTCTCTGCCCACCCCCTGTTGCTCTTTTCATCAGAAATAGGAATCGCACCACATAAAGTAAAAAATAGTGTAATTCCTGCAATTAGAGTTTAATTTAAAGATAATTACATTATTATTATTATGTAAGATTATTATTATAGGGAATACTCAGAACTGAATTATATTGCCCGTCTTACTCCGATGAAGTTATGCTGTTAGTCAGTTGCTGCATCACATTAAATGCTTTCATTACAATAGCATATATCTCCAGATACTGTTACGTGGTTCTGTCGGTTGATGTGCAGAGATTCCCTCACGTTTGTACAAATTCTCTCTCTGAAATGTAAAAATACATAAAACCCTAAAATGTTTTTACTTAAGTATTGTACACATAATACTTGGATAAATGTACCTTTCACTCCTGCTCATACTACCTCTCTCTTTTACAAAATGTTACAGCTGACATTCCTCTTTCTTTCAATGACTTTCTCTCCTCTCCTCACACACACACACACACACACACACACACACACACACACACACACTCACACACATGCAAACACACTCCTTATCTCTCTGGCCCCCATTTTTAGAGAGCAGAGGAGAGAAAGGTGAGGACTCAGGGTTATTGAAAGGTGTCACATGTGCAGATGTGATAAGGGTGCCAGGTAGAGATAACCAACCACCCTTCATCACTATGTAACAACACACAGGCTGTCCTCTTGAGTTAAAACAGAGCACACACACTCACACACACACACACACACACACACACACCACACACACACACACACACTGACATGTATATAATGTACCAGGGTAGGACAAGTTCATTATCCCTGCGTGTGGTGGCATGATAAGGCCTAGATCTCCTGAAATAGCTATGCTATTGAGCTAAGACCTTCCACTGCTCAATAGAGAAAAAAAAGAACCCGAGGTAGAATATATATCATTATCCTCTCTGCTCTGTTATCTGTCACCTTCCATTACAAGGGAATAAGGCGCTTACGTCCCAGAGGTAAACAGCGATCAGGAAATATGTTTTCTGATGTACTGCGGACACACTGTTGTACATCATGCCGTAATGATGCCGTTGTCCCTGGTTACATGCACCTCCTGCTGTATTTCCTGAGCCAGCTGAGCTATCCCTTTGCCATTGTTGGCACTTTCCACATGTAGACCAGCCGTGGGGAATATGTCAAGTGCACCAAAGCAGGGGACAGCACTGTCAAAACGGCCTTCTCGCTGCTGCTGCAGACAGTAATATGATGTGAAAATCTATTTTTAGAATACGCACGATTCTCTCCAGTTAAACCTGGTTGGCATTGTGTTTTACTTCTTCTGTCTTTACACACACAGAGTCCAGTTTTGGTGTCTCACGGAGCGGCATCATGCTTACATGTGTAATGTTCTGCGTATATGCCCAGAAGTTTATGCAGCAGAATGGCCTTAGCTGCCCGAGAGGATGTGTGCAGAAACTTTTCTCCCTAGCCTTCTGCCGGACCACCTGCTGAGCACTGAGATGATTACAGTGCGAGATTGCTGTGCCAGATTACTGTGACCCCAAAGACCCTTCCAGATGGACACACACACACACAGACACGGACACACAGATAACACCTGGCTTCTCATTTTAGGACACTATCCTGCAACCATAGCTGATTGTGTTGATTTTGTACACACTGCATACAGTAGATACTTACAAATACTCATGTGTCATGGCCCCTTGCCTTGTGCATGAGCAAAGGGCAATGTGTCAGTGGTTGGAAGAAGGAACTAATACTGGTGGGATTACAGGGAAGATATGAGTTGTCAGATGATCATACAGGTTTTAGGGTTTTAAACTGTTAACTCTTCCTTTGGACGGTAGAAAGAGTGTCAGAAATGTTTGTAATAATCCCTTATTCCACGGGAAAATCTTGCACACAACTGCAAAAAGTACAGCAAATCAAAGTTTAATGCTTTTATAAACTGTATTGGCTTTAGATTTACAGCAGTAACTTGGTTCATTATTTTACCCATCACATTTTTTCACCTCCAAAAAGGTTTGGCGGATGTCTGACTGCTTGTCTTTGCCATGGCTTCTTCTCCTTTCATAATGTTGATAATGCTACAAAGGACATTTTAAGTCTAGGGAAATCACAGGTGTTGCTATTATAATGTATTATTATATTAAATAATATAATATCATTATTATATATAGTAATAATACTGTATTATTATATATAATAATACAGTAAAAATTACAACTGTGCCTGGCACAATCTTAATAGGCGCTTAACGCTAAACAAAGAGGTGAACTTGCATGTGAATCATATGAGAAGTTTCTCAAAGTTCTTGTTCCTTTTATATCCATAAATAGTATTTTCAATTCCCTGTGAAAACCATGAAAGGCAAACAAGTTCAGAAACCGAACTATGACCAACACACACACCCATACAGACAGCTATCCAATAGCACACACACACACACACACACAGTGCCACAGCTACAACCACCAAAGAAGTGAAAAATATTCTACCTCAAACCACTTCTGGCCTTCTTTGAAGCAAAGTCTTGGATTAGGTCCTCGGACCGTATCCCGGACGTGTTCCGACTAAATGGCCGTGAGTGAAGCATGTTGAAGCAGGCGTCTCTGTGTCATCTTTGTCCTTAGTTCGTCCTTAATCCAGATGTGTAAAAACATTCATTTTTATTTCACCGTGTTTCTATGATCTTAGTGATGGTAAAAACACGCAGTCTATCCCTTTATACTGCTTCTCGAACACGGAGTAGAGTAGGACTTAATTTCACAGAATCCTCTGTTTTCCCCGTTTTGCGATAGTTTTGTTTAAATTAATACTGGTCATATATTAATTCTGTAATTCGTGTATTATATTGTTAATAAAAAATATTATATGGTCTTTAAAATTGATTAAGGTTTAGTTTTTCCTGTTTAGTAAAAACGCTGTTTATTTCCGCGGGAGGAAGTCTCTCGAAGTTCTCCGGGACAGAGAAGTGCGGCTGTGTTTTTCCTCGGCAGAGAGAAAGAAGTCAACGTGTGGAGACTCGAACTTAATGATGGCCCAGATATTGCACTGCCCAGACAGGTCAGAGGACTCTTTTCACGTATCCTTTTCTCGAGCCGCGATAGCGTGGTCTCCGTCACTAGCTCCGACATTAGCTCTGTTGTGAGTTAGCTCGGTGGCAGAGAGCTAGCCTGCTTCACAACACGGACACGAGGAAGTCTCTTTTCGACGTTCGTGCGGGTCGTGAGGATGGAGCGGACGGTGGACGAGGTACAGCAGAGAACGAGAACGTGTTGCTGGTAGCCCGGGCTATGGGAGTCGTCGCAAGGCTGTCTGGACATCGCTCGGCCTGGCTGGCTAAAGGCGAGTCCACACCGGACCGAAAATCGGCGTCTTTGAGAGAGTCGGCGTCCGTGACATGAGTCTGCTTGGTGTGGTCGCTCGAATCGGCCCACGTCGGCGTTCATTTCAGCCGATTCAAATGTCTAATCCGCCAAGCGAATCGGTCACTCTTTTACCATTCTGATTGGTGGAGGCTAGCAGCTTGACTAGCGAATCAGTGAAGCCCGGAAGTGACGATGTAAACATACCAGATAACCAGTAGAATCGAAGAAGGTGGTCTAGAGAGGACCGCCTACTTCCGGTTTTTGTGTTTTTTGGCGCACAATACAGATTAGCGCCGCCTGTTGTTTTGGAGACATTACATCTCGCGCAAGCGCGGAACGTATGGCGTCGGCTTTAGTTCCGTAGGTGTGAACCGCCCATGTCGTTGTTCGAGTCTGCCATGTTAAGTAGCCCGACTTCACGAGTCGGGCAGTCGGTGCGGTGTGGACTCGCCTTAACGCCATATTGCTGCATCTGCGACGCAAGGTTGCGTGAGTACTTGGCATTGGCACGGGAACCGAGTGCTGAAGGGATGGGATGGGACTGTGTTAAACCAGACTGTGTGAACCGTCCCTGTTTCAAAGTTATTAATATATATATATATATATATATATATATATATATATATATATATATATATATATAGTAGTATAGTGGACTCAAAGTATCCCACAACATCCTGAGACCGATCATTAACTGAGCAGTATATATAGCATCAGGCAATGGATAAATGGCTGATGGACGAGAGTAGAAAGAGAAGCACGATTGAGACAGATCCATGAGTTGTGACACGAAAATAATGTATTTATTGTAAGTATAGCACCGGATCATAGCACAGACAGTCACAAAGTACTTTGAATGTATTTATTAATTTGGAAAAATATGCCTATTGGCCCCACATTGACAACAGGAGCGTATATAGCTCCCTTCCTTCTTAACTTTCACAATAAAAGCCCTAGATAATTACAGTATGGCTACATGGCATCACTGGGGAATCAGGGGAAATTACAACAAATTAGCTCACAATATGTATTTATTACAAAATATACACCGTAGGTTTTTATTATGGATGGTCCACCAGCCACCATTGATCTGGCACATTTTAATTGTGCAACAGCAGTGACATAATTAAGGGTGCAGAGAAAATTACTAGTGTCCGAAAGTTTTTATTTATTTTTTCATTTTACAGCTATAACTCACTATATAGTACTCTACAAAGAATTCCCTGGATAGTGAAAAGTAGTGAATGAGTGAGTGAGTGATTTCTGACAAAAACAAGGTCTATATTCTTTATGTCAAATTCAACATGCATTTTCTTACAAGAATAATGTGACACCAAGGACTAAATATGTTTCCCATAAACTCTGTTATGTCTACAGAAGCATTTAGCTATTTATAATGCGATATAATTCAAATGTATCTACATTCACAAACAAAACAGATGGAAGCTCAGAAATTTGGACCAATTCCTTCCGCTTATTTGTGTCAGTGATACAAGACTGTGGACCCAAAACATCAGCAAATTCACATGTGAAAAGCCGGAGCCTATATGTAAATTGAATAGAGAGAAAAAAAAAGAAGAGAAACAGAGGAAGAAGTGTTAACTGGCATGACAGTGCATCACTTTGCATCATGTGTGACAGACTGTCATTACGCTTCACATCCAACTGCACATCTCTCTTTACCAGACTGTGGACGTCACATGATATCAGTGAAATGGAGAAGTTAACTTGAGGGTCTGTCCCCTTCCTGCCTCTCCATATACTCTACCCCTCCAACCCCCCCCACCCCCCCACATCTCTCCAACCTCACACCACCCACCACCACCGCCGCCCCTCTCCTCTCCTGCCATGTTTGCAAGAGTGAGGGCTTTGGAGGGTGGCACTCTGATGGCGTGAAGCCAGATGGCAGCCACAAGGCAGGCGACGTGGCGCGGAGCGACGAGGGTGCACACGCACACACACACCCGCACACAATCACTCGCTCACACTTTCTCTCCTTAATGAACAACCATGAATTATTCATCACACTTGCGCAGACACACGCCTCTCGCAGGGCACATACACAGCTCCTGTCAGCAACAGAAGGCTCTGCGACTTCTCTCTATTTTATTATCATTTCTCTAGGCATTTTCCTTGGTTGTAAAGGAATACCAGGTGGTGCTCGACCCCTCAAACTATCAACTCCTCCTCCTTCCTCCCTCCCATTTCCTTCTCCGTACGCCCTATCCGTCGTTCTCCCCCTTCATCTAAGTCCTTGTCATCCTCTCTCAGTCTGTTTTTCTGTTTCTCTCATTGCCTCTTGCCTTCTCTCCTGCACTTGCTTCCCCTCTTTTCAGCTCATCATGAGTAGGCTGCATTACAGGTCTATACCGAGAAAGAGAGTGCAGAAAAGCAAACCAATATATTGGAGGGTAGCTGGGAAGAATTCACATGGGTGAAATACCTGCAAGCCCACTTCTTCTCGTTCATCCTCAGCAGCTCCCGGGGGGGTTCATTGTCCTAACTCACTCAGTCAAATTAAAGGTTGAGAAGTTCATTGTTAGTATCAGTGTTTGATCTGAAACGCAGACGCACACACCCCCATAACCTCTGTCAGTATCTCAGTCTATTAATACCAAGCGTGTGGTGTGTAGCCTATACATCACAACATGGTATACCTGATACCTCTATGCCTTAGCATAGGAAGAAAAATCACTTTCCACAATTTGACTTTATTCACACTTTCATATGAAAAATCAACAAAACTGAATATGTCCTGTTCAATTTATCCTCCAGTGAAATGCCCTTGCATGTTCAACTCTTACAGTATTCTTTTAACAATTGGTAGATTGCGGAAAATGTTTTCCTTAATTCATATTGGTTGATCGTCATTGATTTCCATACATTTCCGGATGAAAATTGCATGATATGTCGACCCCTAACCGTGAAACCTAAGTAAGGTAAGCCAATGGCTTGAATATATCTTGTTTTATTTATTTATTTTATTAGTTACGTTACGGCAAACGTGTTGACTCACATGTCTTTGTGCACCTGCATCCCCGGATTTCAACCACACACACACACACACACACACACACACACTCACACACATTGGGAGGTTTGGGGGGTGAGAGCTCTTCTACTGCGTAATTCAGGGTGACGAGTAATCCTGATTGATTTTTCATCTGCTAAAATTGTTAAAACACACCACTGTCCAGTCTGAAGGATCTCACCACATGTTACGTCCTTCACCAAAATGCTGTCCATCAGAGTCATGTTCAGTGTAGAACATATAACATGGTTATAATTTGTTGGGCTTCTCCATCATGGGGGGTAGCAGGTTTAAAGGGGCTCTGATAGATATGAGGGATGGGTAGAGGAAAACTTGACCTGGTTGTCAAAGAGGTTCAAGGTATAAAAGGAGATGTGAAGGGGTGTTGGAGGAACAGAGGATGTGAGAGAGATGAGGGGGTCTGATAAGGTGTACGTGGATGAGACGAGGGACGGAGGAAGACGTTGAAAGGGAGAGGGGAGAGAAGGATGGAGCTAGAGAGTGAAGGGAGGAAAGGGACAGCCTGTGCTACTGTGGTAAAGGTCACCACCCTCCCCCTGTGAGGTTGAGTGGTATTTGAACCTCAGTTTGTGGTTACAACGTCCATCCAGGGTCATGATGTGTGTGTGTGTGTGTGTGTGTGTGTGTGTGTGTGTGTGTGTGTGTGTGTGTGTAGGTAGGTGGATTGTGCACATGGCGGGGGGCACAGACCAGAACCGAGTTTAATTGTCTGTTACAGAGAGCAGACTCCTTTACGATCCATTGATGTGCTGAGCATCATTTGGGAGACCACAACACACACACACATAAGGTTTTGGGAATTACACAGACGTACGTCTGTAGGGATAGGGATCACATGGAGTGAAAAGGCCAAAGCATTCTGCTGAATTAGCTCAAGAGAGACCCGATCTCCAATGTCTGCAGGATACACCTTTCCAGAGCAGTTAATAATATAAAATAAAAAATCAACAGGCCAGATGAGGCTGGGCAAAAATCATATCCAGATCCAGCACCTGCAACTGGTCCATCAGCATCCCCCCCCCCCCCCTACATGCTTTTCTACAAAAGGAGACTAGGCAGACAAAAATTGGAGACAATGGCTTAGACCTCATTCCACATTGATAACAGCACTCGTTCCACTCTGCACCACTGCACTTTCGTCTGTTTAACCCTTGTGTGGTGTTCGGGTCTGTGGGACCCGTTTTCATTTTTTATTAAAAGAAAAAGTATACAATTAATTAATTTTTCAAACTGAGACTCACTGACTTTGGCTCATTTTCTGTGAAGAACATATATCAGAATACATATTTAATGACCACACACCCTACACCCCCCCTACACATTTCTATTACATATAAGATGTCCGGGTCCACTGGACCCGGGGCTAATGGAAGTGTGGAAATTGATGTTCTGTGTAGCCTACCACACGCACCCACCCACACACCCACCCACACACACACACACACACACACACACACACACACACAGGTACAAAAGGTACTCTGTGCAGAGGGCCCTGGAATTGATTTTGGAAGAGAGAGAAGTTTTTGAATGGGCTGCACGGTGGTGTAGTGGGTAGCACTGTCACCTCACAGCATGAGGGTCCTGGGTTCGATTCCTGGGTCGGGGTCAAATTTCGGGTTCCTTCTGTGTAGAGTTTGAATGTTCTCCCTGTGTAAGCGTGGGTTCTCTCCGGGTTCTCCGGCTTCCTCCCACAGTCCAAAGACATGCAGGATGGGGATAGGTTAATTGATGACTCTAAATTGCCCGTAGGTGTGAATGTGAGTGTGAATGGTTGTTTGTCTCTACATGTCGGCCCTGTGATAGACTGGCGTCCTGTCCAGGGTGTACCTTGCCTTCGCCCAATGACAGCTGGGATCGGCTCCACCCACCGCGACCCTGAATACAGGATAAGCGGTAGACGATGGATGGATGGATGGTTGGAGAAGTTTTTGATGATGATGTAGAGGGAGAGGATTCAGAAGAAGAGGTTTCAGAATTTGAGTATCACATTTCTGAAAATTCAGAGTCTGACAGTGACTCTGAAGAAGATGATGAGATTGAGCATCAGCCAGTTCCAAAACAAAGAAGAGCCACAGGACCAGGCCGTCAGCAGCCATACCCAGGACCAAGCCGTCAGCAGCCATACCCAGGACCAAGCCGTCAGCAGCCAGCCCCAGGCCCAGAACAAGCCAGTCAGCATGGAGCAAGTGAGGAAACATGGATGTCAAAACATTCTGAAATTGAATGGTCTTCTCGCCCAAGAAAAAGAGCCACCCCGCAAGGCTGCCAATGTGATAAGGATGCAACCAGGGCAAACATGGATGGCAGTTACTCACACACAGGACATCAAGTCTTCTTTTGAGCTATTAAGTTATAAATGTGACCTAACAAAGGTAAAGGGCAAATATTAACCATATATATTGTTTATACTGCTTGTAATTGGGATAAGGTAAACATCTGTTCAGTATTTTAACATAAAAGTGTTTGATTGTGAGGCATTAAAAGCCACAAAATGCAACGGGTCCATCAGACCCACAAACGCTGGCTGAGTAACAACAATATGATCACTACACAAGGGTTAAAATTCTACTATGAAATAATACTGTAGTAAAAATCCTTCTGTGTGCCACACTTACTGAGGCAAAAGCTGATTCTGATTCTCATCGTTACAGCTTTAACATACACTCATTTTAAACAATAGGTCCGCTAAACCATGAGTAGATGGACAGGAATAAAAAATGTCAAATCTTCCTGAGTTCTGCTTTTTTGTTTTACATAAAGTCAGTTAAACATATATGGGTTTTGTTGATTGAAAAAAAATATAATTTGAAGACAAAAACAAAGTGTGATTGTTTGTATTTTTACTGTAATTTGAAAGATAAAAATCTGTTAATTGACAAAATGATTAATTAATGATTCATTGATAAGAAAAAACGAATTAGCAGCATCCTCACTTATTTTCACAGTTTCCTTTTCTGACCTTATACACTGAACTCTTTTCACATGTGACATGTAGTTATATAATCTGAATGATAAAAAATATAAATAAATATCCAAAACTTTAGTTTTTATTCTCATTTATTCTCTCTTCGTCTTGCCATTCATCCCATAAAACTTAATACATGGTTTGTTTTTCCGTGTCATCGAAGACGTTATGCTCGCTTACATCAAACTTGAAATATGTTCATTATATTTTTAAAAGAGAAAGTCCAGCGAGAGAACACAGTGAACACGTTGGTTCAACTCGTCTCTGGTGGCTTTTTCATGCAAACTCATCCGGCATACAGTGACAGATACAAGCAAATGTTTTTTCCCTGCAAGAGACGTGTCGTGTATGTGATGTACTGATGTCCTGAACAACAACCACAGGGTCAAGTAATATTAAGAACGTCTGGATGTGAGTTCATGTTTAATACAAAAGACATGAAAGCCTGCTATGTTGGTCTTTGGCTGTGTCTTTATTCGGATCTGGTGGAGATCATGATCTGAAAACAGAGATCTGATTATGGAGGAGGAGGACGCCATTGTTCTTGGTTTTTCATTGCTGTGAAAGTAAGTGTGACTAATTTTGAGAGACATAAAGAGTGTGTGTGTGTGTGTGTGTGTGTGCATGCATGTGTATGTTTATCTGAAATGGAGAGAGAGAGAGAGAGAGAGAGAGAGAGAGAGAGAGCACACAGCAGGAGGCCTTGGGAAGATGTTTAACGCTAGTGTGATTGTGATGTAGCAAGACAAGGAGGGAGGGCAGAGAAAGCCACAGTCATTTTAACCTGGGTATTTATTTTTCCCCCCACATGGCGCCCGTCTGCACGCGACTCACCACCAACACCTCATTTTCTTACCCCGCTAATCAATAGATCTTTGCTGTGATTGGTAACTATTGAGTCTTCAAGAGGAGCAGGTAGCTGTGAAGAAGTAGATGACCTGCTGCTCGTTTCACCAACCAACCTGACATCGATATCCCAATGCTTTCAGACACACACACACACGCACACACACACGCTCTTTTGATTATGCTGTGATCAATAATGACATGTTTTTCTCAATAGTTACAGATCCCTATCACCTCATCCCAACAACATGAGTCATTACAGTGTTCATAAATAATGCCAGTACACCAACGCTGTGACCAACAATCAGTGAATCATTTAACCTGTAGTTTTATGTCAACAGAAATAGAAAAAACATAAAACCATGTATGTTTAAGAAAAATAGGAAAATGAGGTGACAAAAAAATGCAAGTATTTTGGCCATGTTTGTAAAAGATCACATGTCAATCATGCAGGACACACCATGGATGCCTTACTATAAGAAAGCTCCATGCTGCCGATGAGCCGGTCTTCATGCCAGTTTATCCCAGTGAATAAAAAAATCCCCTGCGGCCCTGAAAAGCATTTTCCCAAGGACCGCTATCTCTGTGAAAGTACTGATAGGACCCTCAAACTGCTGACAGGTCAGTCGTTACTGTGAATTTAAACCATGAAGAGTTCACAGTTGTAGAACTTTCCCAGTGGCTAGAAATGGTATTTTTATGTGTGTGATATCATCCCAGTGTTGGCTCCTCATAAGATAAGATATGAAAAAAAAGATCTATATGAATTTTTAAGTAAAGAAATTCCAGGAATAAGAAGAGTTCAGTTATGTTCTTATCTCTCTTTTTTTTGGAGTTCAGGACACACCAGTGTCAAATCCAGCTTTTCATTTAAAATCGTGTCTTTGAAATTGACGAAACATTTGGCTCCGTAAAGGCGAGTGGAACGCTTCACAGGGTTGGGGCCTCCCTCCCTCTGTTTCTGTCTTAAATGGCTATGTAATTGCAGGGCTGTTGTTCATGGGCCCCTGCTGTGTGTAGACGAGAGCTTGACTGCTTCGATCCTGACCCCTTGATCCCACCTCTCATTCTGTCTTCTTCACTCTCCCCCCTTTGTTTTCTGCCCATCTCCCTCTTAATTCCCATTTCTCTCTCTCTCTCTCTCCTCTCTCTCTCTCTCTCTCCTTTACCCAACATGCATTCTGACCGCACAGATACATTTCCGTCTGTGGTAAATAGTCTAATGTCCGGCCCAGCAGGGAGGTGGACACACACAGGGGCTGGGCCAGGTTAGTAAAAGCACAGGAGTGCGGGGGCCTAGCAGGTGCAATCTTTAAAGCCTTAACAGTGATATGGAGATAAAGATGGAAGCAGACTGAATCCATTGTTGTTGCTACATGGGGCTCCTCCATCATCTAATACAGTGAATGATTCAGCCCTTAGATCATAAATCAGTAGAAATAATTTCAATTTCCACATCCGTCATTTTAAGTCCTATTTCTCTAAACAAACATTTGTACTTGTTTTTGAAAGAAAAACCGATCAAATAATATTATGACTAAACTTGAATGCTTGTCTTTGTCTTTTTTTAAGATTTAGTTATGCATCAAAAAGGCCTTGAAAAGGAGACTCTTTTAAATGTTCACTGGTTGACAGACAGATGGATGAACAGCTGGATCGAGGGGACCGTCTTCTATTATTTTGTTTTGTGCGACTAAAGCAGAAGATACTTAATGATAATTTTCTATTTCCCTCCCCAATACCAAATCCTTGTGAGCTTATAACAGCTATATTGTCATAATGTTGTGTTTTTCTCTACGAAGTTCAGAGGGATTTAAAAGAAACAGCCATTAAAATTCATATGTGCAGCTTGGTTTCACAGCAGCTGTTGACATAATTACAGAGAGAGGGGAAAAAAGTGTGAAATTAATTTTCAAATTTAATGTAAATTATAGTGATTGGCAGAGCTGCGCTAATCGCCATTCATGTACAGAGAAAATATGCATGCCTGGAGCTTTTGCGAGTGCATGGGTAGCAGCTCAGATAAACAGACCATCAGAAACCGGACCAGATACAGACAAATGTAAAATACACAAACACGCAGTCCATCAGCAACTGAACAACATTCAAACATGACAAAGTAGCACTAATAATATTAACGACACAATAGCAAAAAATAAAGTTCATTGCAACATGTTCATCTTGTTGTCACTTAAAGCTGATGCTACAGACATTTAAGGCTTTTTAAGGCATGCATTTTCATTATTATCATATATTAGAATTAATTAAATAAAATATTCATAAAATTGAAATGTTACTATCTCGCAAACACACACACACATTTATGATTCATACCAACACCACACTCTTTATTTATTTATACGCCTTACTTCCGTTACGTCTCCTCATCATCTATCATATGAACAACAATTACAGTGTTTATTACCTACATTATAGCAGATATAAGAAGACCTAAGTGTTTATGTAAGCTATTTCTAAAAATAGGAATAGATACCTAGAAATTAAATTTCCTCATTTCTCCTATAAACACAAATTTTAAATATTAAAACTGTGTTTAGTTATGTTTTCATTCATATGGCATCGTCTAGTTATAAATGTTTCACAGGATAAACTGATACATTAATAATGCCCTTACATGTTCGTCTGCTATCAACTAAAGTACATATTATTATTTATTTAATGTGTATACAAAGCTTAGTAATGCTAAATGAGAGGATAGAGTAAAGTTACCTTAAATTGTTTTTTATTTGTTCGTTTGATTTATTCTGATTATTTCATTGCTTTTGTTCTAACTGACTGGCTTCTAGGATGACAATAGAGTTTTGTTTCTTTGATGGATTGAATTATTAAAATTAATCCCCTGAAGGGAAACATTAAGTTGCTTATTTCACAGAGTAAAAGTGATTTATTACAAAATAATTGCATAAAGGCTAAAAGTTTAATTTCAGATGTAAGGCGCTAACTTCTTGTTTCAGCCTGTTTGTGTACGTGTATGATTGATTTAAATGACAATACAACATCAAAAAGAAATCCAGTTGTATTCATGTGTCAATAAAAACGTCTAATGAACAAATGTCTTTCAAAATATTTTCAAAAACATCTGTAGGCACATTACATGCTCACATCTGCTACAACTGCAGTGAAACAGCCACCAGCCCACAGATTCTGCCTTCTTGAGCAGGTCCGACTCATTGCACACATCAAACAACATCACCCCGTCTACATGGAAATATTAAAAAGCATTGCTCACAACTGTTATGACAACTGTTGATCATCTTCTGCTGGGAACACATTCACAAAATGTTCATGAAATATGGTAGAAACTGTGGTCGTAAATGTTTTGTTATGGATAAATCAAGGGAGAAAAATGCATCAATCTATGGATCAAAATCAAAGGGTCACACTTATATTTGTTCTACCTTTGACCATGACAGTCATATGCTAAAAAATAGGCTCATATAAAAAAGAATCCCCTCTGACCTTCTAGAACATTTCAGGGCGTACACCTTTGGGAATTGGGTTTGTCGCCGCTGCACATGCAAAAGAATGCATCCAAGAGGAAGCTATGAAAATGTGAGACATACAGCAGTGAAACATCTGTGAATCTGTAGCTGCAGTAGTTAAAGCGGACTCAAGGTTGCTCTGGAAACCCCAGTCAGGGCATGTGTGCTTCTGGTGTGGCTGAGTGGGGGAGGAAGGGCCAACTTTGGATGTTGTGTTTACAAACAGGTGCACAGAATGTCTATAAAGGAGAACTCACTACATCAACGTATTCACAGGTCTTGAGGAGGTCTACTGCATATGTGAAAAGGGCCTTTTTCCCTCCAGAGGGACCTAATGATTTGCCTCAAGTAATGTTACAGTCAGTATCAGTTCAGTCTGAAGACAACAACTTTGAGAGAAAACAAAACTTGGTGAGGAGTTTGATCAAAGTGAGCTAGCGAGACCTCAGTAGGCAGCTCCTCATCTCTGCTGGAGGCTACTAGCAAAGCACCAAAACAAAAGAGGAAAAAGTTGGTATCATTACTTCGGCTGCATCAATTTTGATGCTTTTTTTTTTAAACTGTCCATCAACAGTCTGATAATGTCATCGAAGTGCAATGTTAAAGCTGCTCATTACAGTCTCTTTTCCAAAAAAAAACTTCCAATGTAAGTTTACTTAAGTGAGAACAGGTTGCCTCAACGTGGAAACATGTTCGTCTTGCTAATTGGTACTCACATTTATACCTTTATGTATAAATCCAAATTGTATACAACAAGTATGTTCATAAAACATTTATGAACAAAAACGCGCAGAGCGTATATCTTTTGCTATCCTGGAGGCCTGTCACTCAGAATATCACCCTGGCATCTGGAGTATACCCACCTCCACCCAAATTAAAACAAGGAGGGCAAAAAATATATTTTCCAATTCAGCAGATGTGAGTTATTTCATCTTGTGATTCAAATGAGTTTGGTGTTTTGTGTGAACAGATGTCCGTACCCCGCCTCCTTTATCAGCATTAGCTGATTGGGTTTTAGCATGCAGCTTGCCGTGCCTCTGCCTCACAGGTACTAACACACTAATCTGCCTCTGCACAGCTGTGCAGCACAGTGGAGGAGGGAGGAGAGCAGAAAAAAGCAAGGGAGCAAGGGCAGAATGGAAACATGGAGGAGGGCTGGGAGGGAGATGGAGAGGGGAGATGTAGGGAAGGTGGGTGAGACGGCGAGCCAGAGGGCAGCCTGGAGAGAGGATGTTGGTGAGACAAAGAGAAGACTGGAGGAACACAGATGCTGGCAGAGGGAAGAGGACGAGAGAGAGAGGGAAACAAAGGAGAGGTGGAGAGAGAGAGTAAATAGGAAAATGAATGAAAGAGGACCAAAACCTTTCAGTCAGAAAGTTTGCGTGTGTGTGTGTGTGTGTCAGAGAGAGAGAGAGAGAGAGAGAGAGAGAGAGAGTGTGTGCGGTGAGGGCAGTGGCTGTGAGATAACCCCTCAGCAGCTTCTTGACCTGTAGCAGTTCACACAGAGAGCACCTGCACAGCGACGGTCATACTGTGGTGACACACTTTCTCTAATAGAACGTGTGGGTGCTCACAGGTGTGTGTGTGTGTGTCTTCATCCACCTAATCCAGCTTTGTGTTGCCCCCCAGCCATGTTTAACTCCATTCTGCACTCCTACTCGTCTGAACTGAAATGTTAGATATCTGTGGGTGTGCATCTGATTGTGCATGTGTGTGTTTCTGTGTGTGTGTGTGTGTGTGTGTGTTGTGTGACAATGTGGCAACAGACCTCTGGTGCGTTTGTTTATCCAGCCGTCCTGCCGCAACAACAGGGCTCTTTCTGTCTGCACACCTGTTCAGCAGCCTTGACATCAGCAGCACTCAGCGCACAAAGACCACCTCTGCACCCCAGAACGGAGCAGCAGGAGGGGAGAGTGAATTAAGGCTCTGGGGGGGGGGGGGCAGAGCGTAGGGAGAGAAAGTGTGATGGTGAGAGAGAGAGAGAGAGAGAGGTAAGAATGAGCGAGAGACAGCAGAGGGATGTTGAAAGGCTGGATGTGAGTCATGTGGAGACAGATGGAAGGCAATGAAGGAAAGAAGGATTGGGGAGACGCAAAGTTTCCAAGAACAGGTTCAGGGTGGGAAACAAACATTTGGCTTAAAACACTGTTAGAGAGGGTGGTGGTAAAAAAGGGGAAAGAGATTTGATGGGTGGGTGGTGACAGCGAGGTGAGGCGGTTGGGTGCTGTGTCCCTTGCGTCATTCTCCTCCACCCCGGGAGTTGATCGGGTGCACTCAGCTTGTGAGCTCATTAAAAAGCACCCATTATCCCGACATTTGCACGCATCGCATGCAAAACTAATTTACTTGTAAGAAATTAAAAGTTCATTTTAATTGAGCTCGCGCTGCAGTATGCAAATTAGGAGTACATAATGTACATTGATGCGGAGCAGACAACACGCTGGAAATGGACTTAACCCTTTCCTAAAAATACGGGTATCCTTAAGTCAAAACTATAAACAGTGTCCAAACAATACGTTACAGTGTATGATAGATATAATGTGTGCATTTGTCTGTTAAGACACATAAAGGAGTAAAACGTCATGACAAGATCTGAATTCTGTCATGTTTGCAGTCCAGTATCAGCAATGCCACCAACAACATCAGTGTTTACGTCTTTTCAAGCCAGAGCTGCTGATTTACATCTCTGTTAAAATTAGAGGTGTGTATCATGGACTCTACGTGAGTGTTCGGGTCTATATGTGCAAATCTAAGTTTGTCAGAAGTGTTTTCTGCTCAATCAGTGAAGCAGTGGAGATCCATGCGTATATTCCCCAGATAGAGGGGAGAGGTCAGAGACAAAGATTGGGGTGGAGCAGTAAATAAGATGGAACTGAGACGTGTGTTTATGTTTCCTCCCAAGAGTGTGTCAGCTCAACCTGAACCATGTGACCTTCCTGACCTAGCATCCCACCATGTCAATACCCGATAACACATCGATAAAATGACATGGTCACCTGGAGCGTTCCATTAGAGGATGGGGGGTGCGCTGTTATGTGGTAGTCTTTGATTTTCTGTGATTTGTTTCATTTTGCTACAGTTTTATTGTATAGTTTTATATAAAACAGGAGTTGATGTGAGAATTTGTGTAAATCACTGCAAGTTTCCTATTGACATAGCACCAACTCTCTTGTACCCCCTCAGGTAAAGAGTCAGCATTTGTATTATTGTCGGCACTGTTAGCATTGCTAGCACCATTAGCTGTGAGAGGCAATAGAAATGATCTGATTGACTATTTACCACCTTTGATGATACATAAATAATTGCTCCATAAAGACGGACAAATGTAGTTAAACTGTGTCATTAAAGCATGCTGAGTCAGCAGTGACTCTGCTTTAATCCATGCAAATGTGTTCACCCAGTGACGACAGGTGAGCCTGGCACTATCAGGGCACGGCTGGTTGGCACAGAGAGTCGGCGTGGAAGGCGGGCGCGTAGTTAGCTGGCGTGTGCAGGCCCTTAATGAGCAAAGTGTTGATTTGGCGCTGATCCTAATAGGATCAAAGCTGTCATGTGGCTCCCCCGATGGCTGACAGGAGGCCAGGCCTGGCGCACCACCAAGAAAAAAGAGAGACAACATCACTTTCACAGGCTATGTAAGTACACATAGTCAAACACAGCCTCTTTTCTCTTCCCTGTGTCTTACTCACTCCCTATTTGGCACTAATGTCTACCTCCTTTGTCGCTTTGCAACTCTTCCTTTTCCTGTATGGCAGCCCTTCCTCCACTTTTACAGACACATTCACACAAAACATACAAACGAGCTAATGAAGCTCCAGTCAAGGAGTCAAGTCACTGGAAAAGCCTCAAGGCCATTATTGCTAGCGAACCGAAGTCACCCACAGTGAGGGCAATAGGAACGATGTTTATTGAATGTAGATGATATTGTAATGCACTAAGGAGCGTCTCAGCTGGCTTCAGCTCATTGAGAAGAATGATTTATTGTGCAGGAGTAAGTGGGGTTTATTTTGGCTTGGGAGCGCTGCATGCCCTAAGGGCTGGTGATGGATTCACTTGAACACATGCATGCACTGTCATTTAGAGATATGCACACACACACATACACACAAAGAGCAACGTAAAGGCAGACGGAGTCACGTTGAAAAACGGTATCCAGAATGAAATAAACTGTAAAAATTCCAAATGCAGATATGGTAGATAAAGCAAGGGTAAGAGAAAGGAGACAAAGACAAAGAAAAAAAAAAATCCTGACTGAAAGAAAGAACCCCCCCCCCCCCCCTGCTTCCAAATTAAAATGCAAATGTTTTTTTTTTCTTTCTTTTTTTTTTGTTATCATTATTTGCCTCATCCTCTTCATCCCACATGTCACCCCACCCTTTCGCCCTCCACCCACACCACCCATCCCCCTCGTCTCCTCCATCCTTTTGTCTCAAAATTAGTGAAGCAGAGTGCTCGGGCGGCTAATTATGTATTCAAATGAAAGAGGCTCGTTAATGTTGCACTGGGGAGAGGCAAGATGATTGGGAGAGGGTGATGGAATTGAAATGAGTGCCGGGGTGTCGTTCGCTCACTCACTCGCTCGGGTGGCGGTGGTGGAAGAGGCGGTGGTGCATCTGGAACCAGCCGAGCACATCCCGGCAGATGTCACCTCCCGGGGGGTGATTGGAAGGCAGGGTGGGAGAGAGACAGAGGTGGGGTGTGGAGGGAGGTGTGAGGAGGGGGTAAGGAGAAGGGGGGGAGTATGGTCAGACAGGAGACGCACACTTTACAATGACAGGATGGGTGGGTAGTAGGGAGGGGAAGTGAGGCAGGGAGGGAGGAAAGGGTGATGTGGAGGAGGGGTGTGTGTTGGGGGGCTGGGGGGGGGGGCACATGGCTTTGTTTCTGCAGAGGACACACAAAGAAGAGAAATGGGATGGTTAATTTAGCTCAGCAGAGAAAAGGAGAAAAAAAAACAGAAATGAGCTAATGAGCATGTTGTTGTTGTTCGTGTTGTCGCTCTATATGGTCGCTCTGCTATGTGACCCGCTGCAGCTTGTGTCTGTGAGGAATCATGTGACAAGGACGACAAAGAGGCTAATTCCGTCTATCAGACTATACACCTGCATGCCGAACACAACCTACAGAACATTGTTAACCAGGCTTGCATCTGTGCATATATCTCAGGGCTATATCACTGGAACGGTGTAAATATTGAACCTTACAGAAAACCTCAGGGTAGCAAAATAGTTGAATACGCTCTGTGTGTGTTTGCTTTGTAGCATTAGCTGTTGTGTGGTATTGAAATGAACGAGCGGCGAGGTACATTGAGTCATGCTGCAGAGGAAAAAAGTCCAGGCTGAATGATGCACAGAGGCAGGGAGAGATGAGGTGAGGTGTTCATACAGCACCAGCCATCTGCTCTCTGTGTCCTTCATCTGACATACTTCTCACCCGTATTGGCCCATACACACATGCACAGACACAAAATCAGGCCTGTTCGCTACACATTCACACACACACATACACACACACGCACAGAGTTTCCTCCAGTCGTATCCTGTATTCATGAGGGCTGTCCTGCCAGCTCTGTACCCTGAGGCCCCTGGCCCTGTGGCCTGCAGCTATCATTAGAGAGAGCCTGTACTCTCATTATTGATCCCCTGCCTGATAATGCTATGCATGCTTGGTCCCGGGAGGGCACCACTGGGACCAGTGGCCCCCACCAGCCCTGCACAGCTGCTGTAAGGGTGTTCCATCAACGACACATCAGTGCACACAAGCATACACACATATATATACTTTCTACCCAGCCAGCACAGAGGCATGTGAAACGCATACTTAAACAGGGCATAGGTGTGACTGTGGCATGATGGATATTCTGCATTGTTACATTGGAGAGACAAAGTGATCTATCTATCTATCTATCTATCTATCTATCTATCTATCTATCTATCTATCTATCTATCTATCTATCTATCTATCTATCTATCTATCTATCTATCTATCTATCTATCTATCTATCTATCTATCTATCTATCTGTCTGTCTGTCTGTCTGTCTGTCTGTCTGTCTGTCTGTCCGTTATGTTTATATGACTCTCTTTCTGATTCTTTCTTTTCCCCTCCATCTCCTCCCCATTTTTTTCCCCGTGAATCTCTGACGGAGATGCATGGTGTTTCTAATTTGGCATGCAGACATTAATTCCAGCACAGCTGCTGCCTCTTCCTCCTCCTCCTCCTCCCTCCATCCTCTCCCCCCCCGCCCTCCGCCACCCCCTCCCACACCCACCCCCTCATCCCCACGTCTCCTCCTCCCTCCCTCTCTCCCTGAAGGCTTCTCTCTAATGTGCAGCTTCAGAGAGGCGCGGCAAATTAACACCATTTGTTCTGCGGAGCATGCCTTCTTCTCAACACTACAAGCATATCTTATGAGGTTTGTCTAAATGTGAGAGGGAACAGGAAAGAGAAATGTTGCAACGTTGTTTTCCCCCTATTCAAATCTACAGCAGACACCAGCCCAAAACACATCTCAGAGTGACTTTTTCAGTTTTTTACACAAGGGATTGCAGACCTTGCTTCTTTCTTACCCCTGCAAAGCTGTGCCTTGAGCAACAGAGTGTTTTTTGACACTACTCACCGGCACTGACAGAGATCAAACTGTGAAAATTGTCTCTGTTAGAGCAGCCAACATCTGCCCAACTGCTGAGATCTCTGTCACATTAGACTAAAATGCTGTGGCCGTACAATTTATCTGTTAGCACACATCAGTGATCCCTCAAAACAAATGTTTTATTCAAACTTAAACCCCCATTAGAAGCAAATATCAGTTTTGTCAGAGGAATGGCAGTTGAAACGGTGGACCATATGTGCGCGTAGAGCGAGGGGAGAAAACAGAGCAGAGGAGGTGGAGGAGGAAAGGTGGGGGGAGGAAGGTGTGTGGAGGCAGGAGCATCTGTATACTCCCAGACAGGTTGTTTTGGTATTCTAAGTCCGGGCTGACAGGAATATTGAATAAGGCAGACCCGCCTTTGCATATTGCACACAAAGAAACACAGCACATGCACAGATACACAGCCCTCCATCCCACCCTTGCATAGACCCAGCAGGACTCCCTCTGTGGGCACAGCTCCTTTTGAACTGTGGGGTAATTCCCTTTTGCACTTCTTTTCCTCCTGCATTGTACCTCCCTCCCTGCCTTCCCTTCTTCATCTTCTTTTATTTACTTTTACTTTCTCTCTTCAACCCTCCCTCTGAACTTCTCTCTTACGCCGCATCTCCCCTCTCCTTTGCTCCCTCCCTCCTTCCTCCTTCCTCCTTCCTCCTCCTCGCCTCCGAGATAACGGCATTATTAATTGGCCTAGTTGACCTACACTCCTGATAAACTCATCCCACCGAGGATCCCTGCTTCTCTTTCACCGCTGCTACGTGGGGATTACTATCGTCTTCCTCCCACAGGAGACCATAAACACTGAGTGATCGGAATGAAGTCTACCTGGAAGGAGATGGCATATACAGATACACACAGTTGCAGAGACAGAGAGAAAATGAAATAAAGTAAGAAATGTGGGGAAAGAGAAGGACATTCGGGGTCGTATTCACAGCCAACTGTGGAAATCAAATGTTTTTAGTTGCTAATAATTGAAGGGTTGTAGTAGCTGCTAATTAGCCGCTGATGTAAAAGCAATTTGATTAGCTGGAGTAGAAATAGCACTGGATGTGGGCCAGAGAGTATTCAGCTGTGTCTCAGCTGGGAGAGAGGTGAATAACCTCTACCACAGGTGCATGCAGGATCGGCCTCTGAAACTAAACAACTGCATGAGATGAGAAGAAATATCTTTGTAAAAACATCTTTCACAATGTTCCCTGGCCTGGATAGTGAACAGGAAAGTGAAGAGGTGTATATTCAAGAAATTGATTGAGCAATGGACAAACAAAAGAAGAAGAAGAAGAAGAAGAAGAAGAAGAAGAAGAAGAGGGGGATGGAGAGCAGGAAAGGAGAGATGAAGTGTTTCTGCACTTGGAAAGCTGCCGCCACATCTGCTCGTCCATGATGTCTGTGCGCCAGCCGTCAGCTGTCATTTTGGACCGCAGTCAAGCGGAGCAGAGGTACCGCCTGGCTCCCTGCCTCCCTGCCTCCTTTTATACCCAGAGAGCTGGTTTGTCTTTCCACAGCTTTGAAAATGAGCTTCTCCATCAGCCCTCCTCCATTTTTTTTTTCTCAACCTTGATTTCCTTGACTACAGATTTTTGGGGCATGGCATTCAGGTTAAGAAAAACAATGATGTCCTTTCCAGGTTCCCCGTGCCAGGATTTGGAGTGCCACTACTTGGCCAGCGAGGCAAATCACAAATGATACTTGGAAGTCTGCTGATAAGTAATGGCCTCCAAACCATTGTCCAAACAACAAGCCAATCCATCACGGAAAACATGCCACTAACAGCCCAACAGGATGCATTACTGCGGAGCATTTAGCCCAATTATCACCACCAAACAAAGAATTTAAGTGTCCCAATGCATTAGGCAGGGTTGTAAATAATGGCATTGTATTTAAGCACTACCATTAGGCTTCACAGACAAACATCAGTTATTCAACACTCCATTCAGTCCCCACCCATCTGCCTAATAAAAGTGAGCGAAAGAGAGAGAGAAATCAAGAGTAGGGTAAAAAGAAAGGTGGAAAGGACGGGGAACGATCCATCAAAATGCACGGCATGTTTATGTATCCACGGAAACTGTGCCGATGAAAAATACACTATAAAGAGAAAAAAAAGCATGTGGTGAATGACTCCGAGAGAAACAGGAAGGTGAGAAGATCCTCTTGCGTGTTGAACTGTTGTTGTGCATTAGACAGCCAGGCAGCAGGGTGATGAAATAAATAAATAAGTGGTCTCTGGTCTGTGCGGCGCGGTGCTGTGCTGCGGTGCCTGGTTGCCCATGAATATTCCATGAGGCAGAGAGTGGGGAAGTGTGCTGCCTGGAACATCTGGTCCGGTCCACAGGGACCCTCGTGGCGAGAAAGCTGCAACTTCAGGAAGAAAGGAGGAAAGGAGGAGGGGGAAAAAATGCCAATAAAATGAAGGGAGAAAAAAAAACAGCAGCAATCAGCAAGCCTGCGCATCATATGGTTGATTTGTTTTGCTAATTTGATTTTAAGACCAGCGGCCCCAGCCAGTACAAAACAAACTGAATGAACGAAATCAGCGAGCAAAATAAATCCTGCTCCACAACGTCAGGGTCATCTTTTTTTTTTTTCCCTGCCGCAGCTTTGTGTGTGATCAAACATGTATTCCACACTGCACAGGCACTTGTTTGCATGCCGATAAATTAGTATTCAAATTTGCACGGCTCAATACAGTTAGATGTTCGTTGTGAAAGAGCTGTTGAGGTTTACGTCGCTTTTTTCAGACGCCATTCTGAATGAGCGTATTGCATATGTGATTATGTTGTTACTCACTTACTTGTCTGCCTCTGCATTCTATTAGTATGTATGTGAGCAGGCAGTCAAGTGTGGAACATGCAACGCTGTGATTCAACAGGGGGCTCAATGTGAAGAAACCTTCTAGGATGGAAATGTGTAGACGGCGAAGGCAAAGAGGGGCCGTGTGATGCACATGGCAGAATGCAAAGCAGAGTGGCACAATGACTGTGGCCTTGCTCATGCATCTGTATCATTGGAGTGGCCCAAACACTTTGGCTAGATAATGAATATGATAGACCATCCTCACCAGAAAGATCATTGACAATAATACTGCGTAGCCAGCTTTCAGTTCCATTTTCACCTCTAATCTGTGCATGACAACTACGATATGGATGAGGGAAATATTGTCTTTATACCCAACAAAGAAAAAAACATTCATTACTGTACAGTTATACACTGTGTGGTATAGAGAAACAGGGTCACTGATTGCAGGTCTGTGATGAGATGCAAAATGTGATCTCCTGCATGAATGTCAGTCTCACCTCCAAGCTCAACAAGGGAACTCCTTGGACACTTATTTCTTCAAACAGCATGAATCCACTTACAGTAGGCCTATTATGTTCTTAAACCTACATATAAAGTTCCAGGAAAGTCAAAGAACATCTTCTAGTTGGTTTTGCTTTCCTTGAACCATAAAGACACTCTTTTCCTGACCTTAACCAAGGTGTTTTGTACATTTTCAGACACTCTTTTAACTGTAAAATTACAGTATTGGGGGGTTTTAAATGCTTAAAAGTACATTTCCCATGCCAGGAAGTGGGTTGGATGTTATACAGCAGCAAAACAAAGTCTTCAGGAGGAGGTGGGTGTGTTTTTTTGAACAATACAGTCTATGACTTTGACGCTGGCTACTGTGTGCATCCCATCTCTTACCAATAGCCAACCATGAAGCCTACTTTTTTCTTGTCAGCATATCTTTAATCCTTCCCAAAGCTTAGTAAGTTTTATTTCCTTGATCTTAAAAAGACCCTGACCTTAATGAAAGCTGAAAAAACACTCGCATGCCTTTCGAACGGAGGGTGTGTGGTTTTGGAGGGCACTGACAAACAACCTATGCTGTCATTCTGGTATGTTGGAATGTGAACAATCGACATCCGTCACACACACTGATACCAACAAGAATGTGTGGACTCACACACGCTCTCAGCCACACACCCTGTATCTGTGGTAAAATTCAAAAGTTTTTTTATCTCCAGCAATTCCAGTCTTTTTTTTTTTTTTTTTTTTTTTTATTAAAACCGATTACTGTGAATGGTGAATAAACCCTGACTTTCTGAGTGGAGGAGAATGCTCTGAATGGTATAATGAAGTTCCCCACACTGAAACACCTCAAGGTTTTCTGCTTTAGAAAGCATCTGACACTGCTATTCAAGAACAAAAATACCAATCCTTTTTGCAACACAGTAGTCGCAAGGTTGGATAGAAAACCCTGCACAGAATTGTGTGCTGAAAGCAACTCTCTAAGAAGCAAGAAATAGAATGTGGAAATTAATTAATTTGTCGTGATTCCTCCTGTGACTTTCAATGAAAGTAAATATGCTCGTTTGTTTTCAGGCCTTGTAAATCTTTATTTACGTGAATGTTTTTTTGAATGCTTGTTTTGTTTTTTAATAACTCTTTTGTTGCTTCTGTTTACCAGATTTTGTTTTTATTAATCCTTAAAATAATGCTGCATGTAGAATATTTATTAAGTTTGTCCCCCGCATTATTTGTTATTTTGAAAAAAAAAAATGGGTGGCAACTGACTGTAAACAGAGCTTAGTATCTTACGGTAATCAATGTATGCATTAATAAGAAAACATTCTGTTTGGAAATAGAAATAAATTGAAACAGAAACCATCAAATAAAGGAAATTAACTGTTTTCTGTGGAACACTGTGATGAAGTTGTTTTTACAATGTGGGTGAAGTCTCATAGAGACAGCTACTTTGAATTAAATTCACTATCAAAAATATATTAGCTCTTACAATATTACAATATTGTATAAGGTGACAGCGTCTCCTTAATTTTCTATCTGTATCAATATGGAGTAACAGCAGCTGGAGCCTGGACCTGAGAGCACTGGTGGATGAGGATCAGGGTACCCTATCCTGGGTACTGGATCGGGGAGATCCCTTCATTAGGCAGAGCCAACCCTGTGATGATTGGCCTTCACCACCGAGCACCTGAGCTCTACTCACTGGCCAGGCTCGCTGCTGCTGCTGCTGCTGCTGCTGCTGCTGCTGCCGTGATCTTTTAGAGTTTCATTGTCATGGCAGTTATATAATACTGTAGGAAAATAAATGCAAACACTTCTATTTTATTCATTTATTTTTGTGCTCGGGTAAATGTCTATCTGGAAATACAAGGAGCCTCTTGGCATATGATTAGTTAGTCAGCGAACAGAAGGAAAAGCCTGAATTGCCTTTTCTGTCTCGAGCAAATGTACGTTCCCATATGAATACATTACACTCTAACACTTTTCAACAAATCCACCTTCACAACCCCCCCATATGGAGGCTTGCGTGGACTCATTTGAATATCTATTTGATTTTCTATACAGTTTTTCAATGTCAAAGGGTCCTGTGGCTACATTGTTGAAGTGATTAAATCTTTCATCAATTGCTACAAAGTAAGCCATGTTTCATTACTGATCTTCCATCGTATGTCTTGCAACTTAAGGATCCACCAAAAGCCTTGTATGATTAATAATGATGCACAAAAAAAATGCTGTTAATTTGAGCAGAAAGCTTTCCATGTGATGAATAGTTTACACTTTAGATCAGGGGCATTGCAGAGATGTTTGTTAACAACATTTATACATAGAGGGGCTATTTGTAACAAGTGAGGGAAATGTGAAAATCTTAATGTCAACATATTAATGTGTGATGAATTTACACTTTAGACTTGTAAACAATCTTATAATACATTTATACACAACTTATATAAGGTAAGTAACATGGTTCATGTAAGTCCCTATACATAAATTACGTTTGAAGAGACTTTCTTGACCTCTTCTATTCTATTCTATTCTATTCTATTCTATTCTATTCTATTTTAATCTATTCTTTTCTATTTGTGTGTACTACAGTGCAGAGGGAAAAGACAACTTCATGTCTTCTCTTCACCTGCATGCCAGGAACTTTTCCCAGAACACATTGATTCATAATAGATAAAAAAAAAAGATGTATTACTCAATGACGAATCATATCTTCATGAATATTTCAGCATTCACCAAATGTTTATGACATACAACAACATTTGTGATATGTTATCATAAAAGTTAGTTATCATGTAAACCTCCCATATAAAAGCGTTGGTATTGCAACATTCTGCGTTCTCAGACATTTTAGTTCCTTAACAACCCAATCAGAGAGCTGCTGAGAGCTGCTGAGAGCTTTGGATATGTCATCCGTCAATGGGTTCACTTACATGTGATTATTTGATGTGGAAATGGTCCATGTTGGTGAACTTTTCATATAAATACATTAACATGAGTTAGAAGTACCATTGCATTGTCCGATAAAAATGTTAAAATGTCTTGATACAAATAGCTGACCTACTATACTTTCTTCTGTTTTATCACCCCCTGATACATGATTTATTCAGGAGATGCAAGAATATCTTGTATCTTTTGTAAAGGTTTTGTGGCTTTGAGCATATTAATACCCGATTCTGACAATGTTGGCTGCCTAAATGTCTACTGGCATTTAAAATATGGAAACACAGAGAAGTGTTTCACACATGTTACGAGCAGAGAGTGTGGGAGCACACTGCACATCTGCTCTGCAGAGCTGATGGGAGTAGAGGAATCCTCTGCTCCAATATGCTCTGATGTATTGCCTGTTTGACCATAATATCTGTGGTGAGAGACCACATTAGCACAACTCATCCATCACACACAGGCACGCCACTCACACGCACACGCACACACACACACACACACACACACACACACACACACACACACACACACACACACACACAGCTTAACATCACTCCAAGCCACATATTTCCTTTTGCACCTGTGACCTTCAGATCCAGAAAAGAAAAGCACACATGCACCCATACAGCTGTCCTTAACCCCTCCTCTACAACAGAGATGGCCTCTTCATCTTCACCTCTACTCCTTTTACACCTACACACAGCAGGACAGGGAGAATCGCTCTGCTCCCTGCCCCCCATGGCTTTGCAAGCGCTCCATAAAATGTATAAGCAGTGTGTGGCACTCCAAGTATGTAACCTTGAGCCATTCAGATCGTGCTATACTAATTATTACAAGCCTTGATAGTGAAGAAAACTGAGAATTTGAGCAGAAAGGCCACAAAGCCAAATCTAACAGGGTCAGAACATTTGCAAGGATTTCTCCACCGCTGTTGTTGTGGATGTTAGTGTTGAATGTGAGTTTGTAGAAGCTATAATCACTCCAGCATATCAGTCATAGTAGTTGTTTATGAATTAGCAGATATGACTTCCCTACACCAAGCACTCAGGAACACACTTGAACTGTCATTGCTAATTTACCAGTTGTTATTTTCATGGACGTGCGAGTGTAGAGGTTGCGGAGGCGGATGTCTCTGCACATAACACACCGCCTCTCCAGCAGCCAGTTGTTATACAGTTATACAGATTCAGCACCACCTGTCAATGGACAGCGACAACTAGTAAACGGGGTGGTCCTGATTAGTTAACACGAAATGAAACTCATCAACAGAAGTCCTTTTAAGTAGTACAATACCTGGAGCAAACTTCAAAGACTCCTTTATAACATTCTTGTGGTATCGCCTACCATCATTTTAAAGGGACGGTTCACCATCAAAAAAATATATATTTTCTTCATACCAGTTGTGCTATTTATCAATCGCATTTGATGTGAGTCATCTATCTTTGGTATTGCACATAACATTTTAGAGAAAAAAAAGGTTCCGAAACTACTTTTCTCCATCCGCAGCGAAAACACTTCAATAGCTCTTATCTAAATTATTTGGTCCTAAAATGCACTGAAAGGCAAATCCAAAGTTCTTCTTTCTGCGGCCAGTCATGTGAATGAGACTGGGAGGCCGGGTTAGAGTAAACACTTTTTGATGGCCCCAAAGATACAGACGGTCATAGGAAGATCCAGGTCATTTTATCACTATGGCGTCATGCGCTACTGAGCAACTCTTACAGGGATCGAATCTTTCCAATTAAGCTTGATAACATACGTTTGGATTTCCTTGTGTCCAGTTTGAGCACATCGGTGTGCTGTGTGCAGTGTAGGAGGAGAGGTACGACAAGAGTTAAAGTGTGCAAACTAATGCGTCTTACATCATGCACAACATGTGCATTATATATATATATATTGTGTGTTCATACAGTGCTCTCCTTTATGTTTCCCTATAGTCTCTCTATCAAATCAGCAATTTAGATAGGATGTTGGTCTGTTTTCACAGCAGACGCAAGGAGTAAATTAAAAGCAGTGGCTGACAGAGAACCATATGGTACCACTCTCTGCTGGAGAAAAAAAAAAAGAAGCAAAGATTAATTGATAATAGCTGGCACTTCCACCACCTCCAACAGGGATGTTAGTGTGTGTGTGTGTGTGTGTGTGTGTGTGTGTGTGTGTGTGCGTGTGAAGACGCCTGTGTATATGCGTGCAGCACTTGTGTGTATGGAGGCAGATTTCAAACAGCATGCTTATATTGAAAGGCCCAGGAGGGGGACCTGTCAGACAAAATGGTTTGTATTGTCTGTAGCATCAACATGCCTACATTTTTAAACTTGCCATCTTGTAAGAAATGCTGAAGACTTAAACAAGCAACACATTACTCATGCATGAGAGCTGTGCAGGGCACTGTTGGATTCCATTGTTAAATGTGGATTTCTTTGACTGCGGCTGTTTGTCCTTGTTTGTGTGTTGCCTACAATCCATTCAATGTATAACCTGATGCTTTCTTGCACAGTTGTTGCGGCGGGAGGGGAAAATGACATTAACACTGAACTGAACGTGATTAAAGGGTTTAAGGAGCCAGCGTTGTGCAAGCAATTCACCACACTTAGAAAATCAGGATCTCAATTGTGTGCATGCCCCTTTTTGTATAGTCGAACGGTCAGTAACCCCTCCAGGTCAGGATGGCTGAATTAAATCCTGATGTCAGATGGGCGAAGCACCCTGCAGAGGTGGAAAGGGCTGGAGGGAGAAGTGAGGGCAGAGAGGTTGGCTTGATTGGATGGACTGATGCAAAGAGAAGGAGAGAAAGAGAAAGAAAATGAGCGAGAGAGAGAGGGAGAAAGACCACTCAGGGGAAATCAGCTCTCTCCACTCATAAACAAATTCATCATCAGCTCTGACAAACCACACGCCGCATAACGATGAGCTTAAGTGCACAGAGCAGGAGGAAGGGAGGGTTAGAGCGAGAAAGAGACAAGGGATGGATAGCAGGAAAACAGGAGGTATATATATTTTATTCTTATTATTTTATTTGTGTTTTTATCAAGCAACAGTAGCATAGGTTCACGTCGTGCATTCATTCTTAGTTTGTTGGTGTCATTGCAGCCCTGATGTTGAGTTTGTTGTCATGCCGTATCTTCAGAATAAAGTGGTCATCATGTGTTCTACATTGGTGAAACAGACATTTTAATTACCTATGCATGCTATACTATTACTATTCGTATAATGTAAGCTGTGTATGGAGTGATGGGCCCTGATCGGCAGCACAGTTTGAAGAAAGGAATTGTGTCACCTGCAACTTTTTTTCTCACATTGCCCTAACATTTGTTTGAGTGAAAAGCTTTAGATCGAGCTAGTCATGCATCAGGGCTAATGTAGGGTAGGTATCTCCGATGTACTGTGTGTGATAAGTGGTGGCAGTCTGGTGGTGGTGCGGCAGAGGGGAGGACATGGACCCATGAGATGGAGGAGCAGAGGGGGTGCCAGGGGCTGGACTGACAGCCCATAATTACAGCTCATTTTCAGTCATTAGGCCATGGAGTGTCAGCAGCTCTCACACTAAGGGAAGGGCCCTGATTAATAATGAAGCCCCCCCCCCTCCCATCTCCTTTTAATACACACACTTGCACAGATACTCGCACACACTGCAAGACAAGTATGCACATGTATGAGTAACACACACGCGTACACATGTGCTCATTTATATGTAATGACTGGCACTAATGTATCATGATATTTTGGCTCAATGTAGAAGCTGGTTCAAGATGTTCCAACATAAACTGCACAACTTCTTGTTTTCCACTGTGGAGACCGAGGGAGCTGTCCAGGCTATCAGTGGTGCTGAATTTAAACCAAGCACACAGCAGTCCCTCCCTCCTTTCCTCCCCCTCCTCTTCACTCACCTCCTCTTCTCTTCTCTTCTCTTCCCCCACCTCCTGCCTTACCCCCAGTCTCCTCTGTCAGAGGACCCACCGTCTCCTTTGAACTTCTACACCGGCACCCTGCAACGATCAAACTTGGAGCTGCTCCCCGCCATGAAATATTTACCACACAGAAGGGACATATTCAGTCAGTGTCTGCGAGAGGCTGGTACAAAGGTGCAATATAAAAGACAGAGAGAATATGAAAGGAGCAGAGGCGCATTTTGAAGCTGAAACTCTGTCCTTTCTACCGCAAAACTGCAAAGAAACATTGCTTCTCAGTTAGCATTTCATTGAGTGATGTAATATTTTGGCAAAGGATAAATAATGCATCTTATTCCCAGAGAAGAGGAAGAAGTCAAACAGATGAAACATGAAAGCGTTCTCTGTGTAATCCAGACATGAAAGATCCATAGTCTTTCACTTTGCGATCTTGCCTGTTTTTTTATTTAAACACACTTCACGTTATGCAAAACGGCAATATTTACTTTGTCCATCAATACACAGATTGCCAGTGGTGCCGTTCTGTTGTTGTTGTTGAATTCAAACATCAAATGTGCATGTGAATATGAATGTTAATCTGGGGATCCCAACCCTGCATCTGTCAAAGTTATGATTCAGAAATAGAAATGTGAACAATGTAACATCCACTTGCAAATGAGTTTCCTGTAATTCTCAGTTGAACCTTTTCAAAGGCTGAAAAACAACAGAAGTTTTTGCAGAAGAACACTGAGCTCTGCGCCCCTCCTGCCTGTCATTTGCAGGCGTCCCAAACTTCACCACCACACACATACAGTAGACACACACAAGCACACACCAACACCAGCAGCACCGGCAGAGAAAGGGCCGGGACAGAGCTGGCTGGTCCCAGCTGGTCCCTGCTAACACATTCCACTGCACCCTAATGACAGCGGGCCCCACAGCCTCTGTGACCCTGGCCCTAACACCCCTTCATGGGCCCCTAGGGATCCCGCAGGGCCAGAAGGGGTGAGGAGTAGGAAGGAGGGGGGGGGGGGGGAGAAGGGGGAGGAGTGACACAGATGAGGGAGGACACTCCAGGTGGTGGGACAGCTCTGAGGGAATTGGAAGTCATGAATATATTAACTGACAGGAGGGGGAGTAATGAATTCAAATTAAATTATATGTGCTGAGCACCACGCGAACAAGAGCGAACACACCGGGGATATTTCAAGGGGGCCGACATAATTACACCTTTCATGAAATTTGATAAAAAGGAAATATGTGTAAGACAATCGGAGATGCAAAACACAGCTGCCAAACCTGTGCTACACTTTCAGAAAGTTAGTTCCTCTTAGAAAGGGACATTTCATGGGCTGTGGTTTGTGCTTTTCCTCCCTCCTCCTTGAAAGTCTTCTTTCTTCCTTTTTTTCAGGATACATTTTCCTATTCATTAAGTTGTAGCGTTTAGATAGTAACTATCATTATTGATAACAACATCATGCTAATCTGTGTTGATCAAATAGTGACCTATGTCTGTAATCGGCTCTAGTCTACATTAACTGAGCTTTGGTAGTAGGACCCTCTCCTGGCCAAATCCCATAGACGTTGGTCATGTTCCAGGCCAAGGATTTGGTCCTTATGGCTGCTGACCCCCACAAGCCAGGAGGTTGAGGGAGTCCAGCTGTCTCCCAGGGCTGAAACTGACTGAGGTAGCCATCCCCCCCTCCTGTCCCATCACCCACTTTGTCCCTCAGTCTGTTTTTGCTTCGCCAGGGGCAACTGTCAGCCCAAAATCCCCTCTGCTGTGGTGTGGGGCCAGGTGACCAGAGGGCAAACAGCACTGGAGGATGATTGGTCTACAACAACAATCAGGACACGCAGCCCCTGAAATCCTCCCTGACTGCAGATGAGAAAGGGGACAGATTGGAGGGGACGCAAGTGGACAGGAAGGGAGAGGTCAGGATGATGACAAGTGCTGGTTTGAAGGAGGCGAGGGAGAGAAGTGGGTAGGGCGGTCTTCTACTCCGCCTGAGGCAAATCAGAGAGAGAGAGAGCGGAGAGAAGAGCTCCCCTTCCTATTGTTCAGATGATCCTATAAACAATATCCCAATCCCTGTGATCTGCTGAGTATTAGCCTGTCCATACGGACCTCCCTGCTTATAACAGCAAGACCAGCTAAAGTAAACATGCCAGATTAATAAAAACCCCTCTTCATTTCCTTATAACAAGGCCATTGAGATTCAGCTTCTGGACCTTTTGTTTTTCCATCTATTTGTGTTCCTCTCATGTCCTGAAAACCACTGCATTCACTTTTTTTTCACTTCCTTTAGTTTTATTCATTTTCTTTGTGGAAAAAGGTTTCTAAGCTAGTCCTCTACAGACAAAGCACCAAATGAATTATGCTTGAATCCAGTGGGGAGTGGAATAAATGCAACATTCATAATTTTCCCGAATGTGAAGAGTTGGATATGAAAGTGAAAGAGCAATCTGCAAGTAATGGTTGTCGGTGCGCTGTCCGCATGTTAAAGCACTGTGTTAATTATGGATCCTGAAGACCAATTAAAAATGCAGTCACACTGGACTTGGTTTCAAGGTTTCTATTATTTGGTGAGACCGGGAGATGGGGAAAGATACGGCAGGAGGCGGATGGAGATAAACGTTGACTGTGATGACGCGGGGATAACCAGTTATCTTGGCTTTCACACGCCTTCAGCTTTGTCCTTCCCTTGCACTCCTTCACACTCTCTCTTTCTCTGCCTTTCTATCGCTTTTAAATCTCTCGCAAGTAATCTGTTTTCCCTCAAGCCCATGTCCTCATGTCCTCTTTCAGTATAACATGCGTATTTTTGGTATGTTGCATCTAATACCCATATCTCCTCAAAACCTCTGTTTCAATGCAGCGGATATATGTAGAACGCCCCCCTCCCCCTCGTCTTCCTCCACGCCTTCTTCATCATCCGGTATCTTGCCGAGCACCGTACCGCTCACCTGGAGGAATTACACAGATTTGGTCCATTACTGTAAGGCAGGTCTCATGCAATTTATATTCATCTTTATTGTCTACCAATCCATGACGGATAAAAGTTAAAAGTAAGGCAGCAGTTTGTGTGTGTGTGTGTGTGTGTGTGTGTGTGTGTGTGTGTGTGTGTCGCAGATTAGGAGGTGCGAGACAGCAGATGGGTTTGTCTAAAAAAGCCCCAAGCTCCCAACACCAATCAAGATTGTGGGTTGGGATTGATAGATGTTGAGGTGGCAGATTATTTCATTGTGCAGATGAAAACTGATTATAAGACATCAAAATCACGCCACATTAGTGTCAATTTCAGACAAGTGAAAGAAAAAAAAAAGACTTATTCATCCTCTCATAACGTTTGTGAGGGATTGCAGTGAAGAGTAAAATGACTGATAAGCAGGAAAAAGCAAACCTTTTTCCTGACTCCAGTGATACATTACTGTAAAATGCTCCTTAAAATAAAGTATTTGAGAAGAACATTTACATGTGCTTCAATAAGACAGCTGCTCCTCCAAGCCCGTCTTCCCCTCATAAATAAGTATTGGACCACATCTTGCTGTGTCAGTCCCATGTCTGTGTGTGTGAGTGCGCAAGTGTGACAGATGAACATGGACTAGTGTATGAGCAGAGTGGCTGATGACAATGACAGGACTTGATGAGCAGATATAGCCCGCCGCTGATGCCCTGACCATATGGACGGGTATTGTTGTGCCTCCCCCTCACCACCACAGATGGTGCCCGCAGCAACACAACAAAACCTAAGCCATTGTTTTTACCAGTAGCAATCATAATAAGGAGAAGGAGGGAGAGCGAGAGACAGGGAAAAAATAATTACTTCTGCAGCCAGGAAAAATCTGTCCTTCTTCAGAACTGGTGTCCAGAAGGGCAGATTCCTGAGAGAAAGCACCCAGAGTGGTTGTTGGTAATTGACTGATATGGTAATGAGTGCCTAATTATACCCGGTACACGGGCGCAGAGGACCGCCTACACAGTGACTGCCCCATGACCCGCTTTCTGACAAACTGTCACTTCATCTTGCCACATCACTCAAGGGCTTATCAAACATGACCCTGAAATAGACAAGCGATAATGCACACGCAGGCGGAGTTGGACACAAATACACGCACACACAAAATATGTACAATCGCAGGCGTGTTACACACAAAGACATATGCTTGCATACTCTAACACTTAAGTGCATGTGGGGGTGGATATTATGAAACACTGGCATCTTCATTTAATGTAATACGCTTCAAAGTCTTGGCAAAATTCAGCAGTGCTTTTATAGAAATCCTTATAATTGTTGCTCCCCTGTCTGTGTCCAATGGACAAAAAACAAAAAATACATAGTCTCCCATAGTAAGACTTCATCTCCAGAATGATCTGGCTGCACCCACTATTATTGGGGGAAAATTCTCCGGCTTGTTTGTATTTCTTTAAACCAATCACAGTAGTCTTGGGTAACCAGGATAGCCATATGAAAAATGGCTTTTTACCCACAAATCAGGCGAGTTAGACTATCAAACATATCATTTCAGCACCATTTTTTCAACTATGTAACATCTAGATTTATTTATTAATCAGTGCAGATTTAAAAGCTCTTTTCAAAGCCTATTCACATTTCCCTGTTTGAAATTCTATTGTGACGGGTTTGCTCAGCGTATTACAGGAACATTTGTTTACTCCAAATCCCTCCAGACCCCACCACCCCTTCACCCACACAGAGCAACAACAACAGCAAAATCATAGAGAAAGACAAAAAAAGAGAAAAAGAAATAGGGGGGAGGAAAGGGAAAAAGTTATTTCCCAAAGAATGGCATAGAGTTATATATCAGTACATACCTGATCTCTACCAGTTTTAGAACAAAACACAACACCCTGAAGAATCGAGAGACAGATGGGTCTCGATCAGATCTCCATCCTCTTCTACTGGAGTAGAAGACCATGTCGTGCTAACTGAGATGTGATGGCTAAAGTGTCCATTTTTAATTTGAAGGCAAATTTTTTTAGACATAGTCTCAAAATAGTCATGGGACTTTATGAGATCCTCATCCTCTACTGGAAACATTTCAGAATCTGGCTTTTAAAATGTGCAGAACTGTGTGAGTCCACGTCGGGTGCAGAGAAACTAGAGGTCCTCCTGATAGCAGCTTTCCACCCGTCTTCAGTGAGTAACATATTATAGTCCTATTATTGTGCAGCTGATAATAAATGGTTTAGTGTGCAGATGAGATGATCAGATTGTGTTTATCACCTCTCTTCTAATAAATCAAAATATGTATTCCACATAATTTCCAGCCTGCTGCATAATAAATCCTTCTTAACACATACTTAATGGTTGACTTTTCCACACCACTTTACTTGAAACCTTCTTTATAAAACATTGACTACTTTTTTTTTTTGTAGAGTCAATGGAAATTTCCTGGCACATTCATTCAAATGGCTTGCCATTGTTTACAAGATATCTGGTTTTCATTTTTGACAGGGATTTAAACGGTTTAAACGGTCAAACTTGCTCGGCAGGGATGCCATATTAAAAGAGTTCTTGACCAAAAAGTTAATGCAGCTATTAAACGCTGAGCTATTATGAGGAAGTACTTCAGGAGGGAAGACTATAAAATGTGGAAGGGGGGTTATAAAGAGTTCGGGCACTAGGACCCAGACAGAGGGCCAGAATCCATAAAAGGGGGCGGAAAGCTCACCTGGGCCTTTCAATTTCCACTGATTCACCTGAGAGTGAGAGCAGCTGAGTTCACCCTTTGTTTGCATGATTTGGTATGTTCCTTGTTAAATATGTCTAAAAGCATGATTTTAATTATTAAAATGTACAACAATTAAAAATGAACCAATAAAAACATTTATTTTTCTAGATTCTGCATGTTTGTGAGGGATTCTAAGTGCTTGGGTGATTACATTATATGCACATCAGCAAGAGAACAAGGTAGGCAACAAGCGGAACCAAGATGTTTTATACTTTTCTATAGATTCTATTCACCTGCATTGTAAGTGTTGTTGCATAAAATACAAAGTCGTGTATTACAATAAATAGCTCCTAATATAGCCAATAATTAAATGTAATAAATAAATAATTTGATTAATAATAACATAAAATGGACATGTTGGTGAGGTGTCAAGTTCATAAAGAATAGTTGATTAAAAGTGTATTGGTCCTTTAACATATTACACATTTCTGTGGCGGAACCAATGTTTAGTATTTTGTTCACCTGTGGGACATTTTGGCATTAGCAAGGATTTCAAGAAGTTTTCTCTTTCATGACGAGCGGCAAAAGAGGTATTTTACTTTAATTTGGAATAAGTGGAAAGGTAAATGTATATCCATTTGTCATATTTCGAGCAGTTAGCCTAATGTATTTTGTGTATGTGTTTAAAGTAGTTCTCATGGCGTATGTGGAGGCGTGTGGAAAGCACAATTGTGGAGAGGAAGTCTGAGAATAAACGCTCGTTTCAGCAACAACCTGTGTCTGTCTGTCATGTGAGAGCTACATGCATCAAGCAAGGACTTTTAATGGAGCCAACCACTGTTTTCCCATATTATTAGGTTTTAGTGTGCCTCCTTAGTGTTTCATTTACTGAACCATTTGTTATTTTCTTTGTGAGGTTTTCCGCCACGTCAAGGAGGGGCAAGTAAAATAGAGTAGCCATCTTGCATGTGTTTTTGTAGTGTGGTTTGAGTCCCATTCGCTTGCTGGGAATGGGTCAGTTTGAGTGTAATTGAACCAGTTTGATTTGGTTGGTGTGTAGTGGTGATAGATTATACTTGTAGCCTATGTTTGGTGACAACTTCCCTTGTTAGCATGACTCTTCACTAACCTCCCTTGGCATGCAGTTTAGCCCCCATTGGTCTGTTTGGTTTATTTTCTTGATTTGTTTTCATTTTAAAGGTTACTCAACTCATCCTTGGATGGTGGTCTACAACTAACCTATATAGCCTATAGTCTTGATGTTGTGTTGCAGAATAAATAAAATCTATATTTTTGTGTATATGCAGTCTCTGCTTCCAGTTTATTCTGGGTCTTAATATTAAATAACACATGGTCACATAAGCATAAAAATTGAGTAGAAGAAACGGTGACACGTTCAGTGTTTATGAATATGTGCAGTACTTTTTATGTATGGATTTTGCTTTCAGAGATTTTATCAGGTTGGAAAAGTGCTGGACACACAAGTAAAATATTGAGCTTTAGATGTGCTGGTAGGAGGATTCTGTTACCATCAGACAGAGTCGCTGTTTCCTCCAATTACCCCCAGTCTTCAGCTAACCATCTGCTGGAGATAGCTTTATATTTACAGATATGAGTGGCATCGACTTTCTCATTTAACTCTCGACAAGATGGGCTACATGAGATGAAGCGACTGAGCATATTTCTCAAAATGTATTCCTTTTAAGCCTTTTAACCATTGTGTAAACCAATGACCAAAGAAAATGTGCATGATGTACATTTAAATCTCCACACTCGTATTAAAAGTTAATTCAGCTAAGCCCCAAATTCGATGCTACAGTTGTTTGGAATTTGCACACCTTTTATTAACACTTCCCTTTCACACGTGAAGGCAGGCTGTTGCAATATAACGATAGATCCCTCTGTCTGGGTGATGTGTCTGTAATCTTCACAACCTGTCCATATTCCCTCTGGGTGAGACTGAAGGTTTAGTTACAGATATTCTTCAAAAGTGGATGAAAACATGGCGTTAAAAGGAAATATTAATACACTCCAACTAATTGAGTCTCCTCCCTGCCTTTGTACGTCAAGGGTAAAGACGCAGGGAAGTCTGAAACATAACTCAATATTTGGCGAGGATAAAGATGTGGTTGGTGGTGAGCTTTATTTTTCCTCCAGAAAATAAAAATATTTAAATACAAAAACATGTGAAATGAAAGAATTATGCATATGAGCCTTTTTCCAAGCAACATTTTGACTTGCATTAGCTGAAAAAGCACAGGTGCTTCTAATAACGAGGCTTGAGTTCTATTCAGGTTCCCTCATAGACAAGAACAATGTGCCAACGTGCACAATATGTTAATTAGGTGATCTCTGAAAAAAGAATGGAAGAAACAGTGGATTGGCAAACACTTACAGTAATTGAACTGACTAAAACAACACAATTGGATGCTCTTGTTCTACATAAATATGGGAAATTTAATCTTTGGTGGGTTTTTTAATCTTTTTAATTGTTTTAATCGTTAGCTAGAGTGGTGGAGGTACATGAAAAAAAAATCATTCCACATATTCACTTTGCCCAAAAATCAGCCGGCGAAACTGAGGAAGATGAAGACATACAGTGAGAGAATAAAACAGACAGGCAGACAGACGAGCTCTAGACACATGGAACGTTTCCTGTCATGTATCATTGGTCAGCATGCTGGGTCAGACCTCGCAGCATCAGTCCGGAGAGATGGCCCACCCTCCAGATGGCCTCGGTCCAACAGGTGGTCCCATAGTGGGGGTGGGGCTGGAGGGTCTGACATCTGCCATCCATAGCTAACCCTTCACACACACACATACATATTGCACACAGTCGCACAGAGCAGTTTGCAGCAACACCTTTGCCTCCCTCTTCTATATCTCTGCTGTGGTGAGATCTCGGGGCCCTGGGGCTCCGTCTCCTACTGACTGTCTGCTTCCTCTATCTGATTTAACACTCATCTCACACATCGCAGCTCAGCGTGTGCTCATTTCCACGGCTCAGGCTTCAAACAATGATGACTCATTTGCATGTATTGTATGGCTTTGGATGGTGGTGAACTGACAATGTATGAATATGGATTCTATTTGCGGGCCTTTTGTTTTAAGTTTCATTTACTCATGAACTGAGTTTGCTGTTTGTGCTACAACTACGGCGTTATTTTTGTGTGAAACTTTGGACTTGTTAGTTTACTGATATTTATGTAATTGCTTATATAAGAGTGATGCTACACAGGAGACGTGACTGACCAAAACACTATGGGGAGGGAGAGGCAGATTGCTTTTCTCCGAGGGTAAAGTTACGCAGTACGTAAAGTAAGATAAGACACGCCTACGCCTTTCATTAGGGGACAGATTTGGTTGATAATATTTCATAATTGCTTATAAGTTAGTGAATTAGTACTGTCCATAATCTTTCCAAAAACGATTCAATCCAATCCATGAAAACCGTTTTCCATCATCTGTTTACTGGGGTACAATTCCCCATTTGACGTTGTCCGGCACTTGACACTTCACCGTTACGCCCAGCATCTTTCAACTTTTTAATGAGAGGCACATATTTCTCCATGCAATGTACTGAGTTTTATATTCATTGCTTGAAAATAATCTGTTTGGGTCTGAAGAAGTTATTTGTTTCTTCTTTGTGTGAAGTGACTGTAGTGAATAATGTGAATGTAATATGCAGTGATCCGTCTGTGAGGGGTTCAGGAGAACTTGCTGCGAAAGTTGAATTATTCATCACAGCATTGCCATTCTTCTCTACCTTCAATTGATAGGTGTCTAGGTGGGTACATATGGCACGTGGGCCTGGATATGCACACGCCACACGGTACCATTCATCTGTTTTCAACCTAACACCTCCCCTCCTCCGTGTGTGTGTGTGTGTGTGTGTGTGTGTGTGTGGTAGAGGTCTTGTTAGCGCCAGTGTGTGGCTAAATTAGTCCCTTCTATCCATCACACCTGCTCTCAAACCCTGCAGCTGTCACAAAGCTCATGTCTGTTTATTAGGGGTAAACATTTTATTCCTTGCATTGATGCATTTGACTTTTTTGCCATTTTGCGCGACCAAAATGTTACAATTAAATTACATAAACTTTTAATAAACTGAAAACACACTGTAAAAGTGTTTGATGCAGACAAATCCTAGACAGAACAACACCATGGCAGCAACCTGTCAATCACAAGGTAGCCACGCCCTATAGCATATCCTGCTTTATCATCTATATAACTTTAATGGGACTATAAATTATGAAATGATCATCATGCTCTGCTGTAAAACTATGGATTGAGACTATAAACTCATGTTTACAATGTTTACTGAGGTAATACATCAAGTGAGAAGTAGGGTAATTTTCTCATAGACTTCCATGCAATCAGACTTCTATTTGCCCCCTGTTGGCCATTATAAAGAATGCACGTTAAAGGCACTTCCACGTTGGGTTGACTTTTTGACTTTTGACCGGAAGGTTGCCACCTGGTTGTAGCACATTCTTCTACCTTGCTGTCGTAGCTTGATTTCTGCAATGTCACAAGATCACGTTAGAATAACGGCATCACAAAATCCTTTTCAGGCTTCAAGTTATGTGTTTCTGTCCGGTATGCCATTGCACAGACCAGCGTCCTGTGTGCTGGCAACTATGGGCGTCCATAGTTGGCGGCTCCTTAGGAAGTTAGCATAGATGCTGCAATAGTTATATCAGGACTGGAGCTCTATTTCTTAATCGAAAGAAGAGCAGGAACAAATTAGCTCCACAACATCAATAATAATAACATTAAGTAGTAACACTTTGAATGGGGCCATTTTGGATAACGCCCACTTTTAATACATATAGCCTTATGTTTGTTACAGTATGAATGCAGGATTATTTTACAGTCGGAGGTCTGAAAACTTCCACCACTGGTTACAGTGGCTGCTCCTGCTACAGCTGCTGGGACTGCTACTGCCACCAGTACAGCTACTATGATGTGGGGAAATGGAATCAAATTAACAAATGTAAACACATTTTAAACAATGTGGAACAAACATTTTATTATATAAGATATATCATATATTGTATATATCTGTTTCAAAGTATTTTTTTACCAATCTGACTTTTTCTTTAAAGGACATTTTGATATGTCACAGTAGGAAAATCATCATGTAAATCATCAAAGGAATATCTTGGGCATGCTGGCAGCCTGTCACACTGTCATTGTTTATGAGGATGTGTGTTAATGTTTATAGTAGTCTGAGCTTTTTCAGCTATTACAAGTCAAAACTCTGGTCTTGGTCTGCAGTATGTTTTTTATTTCTTTATAGTTGCCATATGTTATGATGAAAAAGTGATATTTATATTTAAATATCCCAAAATGTAACAATTAATCGCAACTGTAAAACTTGTTTCCTTCCTGGAAGATAAGGTATCTTTAGTGGAACATAGTTCCTGTGAGCCTGAAACATCATGTTTTAATTAAAATACTAAAGCAAACTGATGTTATGCAACTTTAAACAACTGTCCTCTGCTTCATATTCCTGCTGGTTCTGCCCTCAACTGACCTTTCTCCCCTTTTGGACTCAGTAAACCACTGTATCTCTTCACTCAGGCCTTTAATGTCTCCTCTCTCTGTCATCTCGTTAACTGAAATGTTATGCTGGGCCATGTTTTTTTTTCCCCCTCCTCACATTGTGCCAAACTGTGAACAAAAGACTAGCAAGGAAGAGCAAATGGACTAGAATTAAAGTGGACAATGGACCACAGAAGGAAAAGGTCAAAATGTCACTTCAGTTGTGACCCCTGTGGTCAGTTTGTAGCAATGTGGTCTGTGCTGCCACCACCTCAGCAGCTTGTTATAGCTGGTCAGGTCACCTCTATCTGCCCCCTCACTTAGACACATACACACACACACACACACACACACACACACACACACAGCAGGCTTACAAAACAAAATCAATACGTGGATCATATTATATTTAAATGTGTTTCTATGGGTTTTCTCACCTCATTATTTTTCTTTCTTTACGTCTTTGCTATCTTCCCACTTAAACTAACTGACACGGTGTGACTTTCCTCCTGTATAAACAACTGGCTCCCAGAGCCTGCAGAGACCCTCCCAATATTGCTTTTCACAGGGTCCAATAAACAAACAATTACAAGAGAGGAAGACGTATTATCAGGCTGAATTGCTTCACGATGGCGAAGCGTTTAATTTCTGATTTCACAGTCTTTTGGAAGAGAGGACATGGGGCCAAGCCAAACAGCAGTTACTTTCCCAGAGAGACACACACATGGGCTCTCTCTCTCTCTCTCTCTCTCTCTCTCTCTCTCTCTCTCTCTCTCTCTCTCTCTCTCTCTCTCTCTCTCTCTCTCTCTCTCTGACACACACAAACACATTGTTTATTTCATGTCCTGCTGTTTCTGAGCGACCTGTTATTACATCTCATCGCCCTCATGTCATGGCTTTCATTTTCAATTTAACGTATGGATGTAATGCATTGTGGCCCGAGGAAAACATCCATCTCTATCTGGGTTTTTACATGCTGCTCATAACTGAATTGCATATTGAATAATTCAATTTGCAGCCATATATAATCACTGCATATTGTGGAGAGTAACCACAGTTTCAATACTCACCTAATGGATTGATTCAGTTATAACGGTGGGCAAGAGTAAGTAGTTTTCCTACCGGCTTGTCTAACCGCAGTGTAGCCATAAAGACCAACATTAAGCTACACACAGATCGATACACCGCTGGAAAGGGGAGGGGGTCTGGTAATATCACCATGAAGCTTTTTCCTTTGTGAAAGTTAAATGTTTAAAGGACATAAAACATCCTTTAATGCCTCTTCTGTAAGATGCATTCCTGCTCTGCAATAGTAATTACACTAATCTTGAATCTTCGTTTAAGTTCCCAACACCGAGGTCAAGATCCCCCAAGGGCTCACAAGATAATAAACAATATAAAAGGAAAAACAGCTGCATCTGTACTGTATTTCCCCCCTTTTTATGTTGTAAAATATGAACAAGAAATAAACAGACAAATTGATTGAACTACTCACCAATTATAGACTGTATGCAACCTTTGACAAGAGGTCAAAAATAATTGGGAAACACTCCAGCAATGCCATATTATAGTCAAAATAATAACAAACATGGAGTTAGCGTTGGAAAAGAGAATAAATATCCTTCAAGCTAACTAAAATTAAATATATAATAAAAATAGAAGCATCACAATGTACAATCAATCCAAACAACTTGCATTCCAACATGAAAAAAATAAGGAAGTATTTGTTGTAACTTGAACAAAGTTTTAAAATGATGACTTCTAAAGACTGGTTAAATATTAATGTGTTAATTTGTTAGCAGCATTGTCATTGTGCGGCTGGTCCAGGTGCTGCTAGATCATACTACTGCCCTGCACATATAAACCGCTTGGTAGAAACTAAAGGCAGATAACTGCAGCCTTCAGAGAGAGTCCACTCTTTCTCTTTTGCTTAAGGATTTATTCATACCTGCAACCGTTAAAACATGATGAAGAGTGCTGGCATAAATAATAAATTAGTTCGATTAATGATCAGAAAATATAGTATATATTTCTGAAGCTCTTCTGTTCTAATATAAATAAATTCTCATTTACAGTAAATATTAATATAAAGTGTGAGTGACCTATGGACTCCCCTCACTTTCTGTTTTGCACCCATCCTCTTTTTATCAAGTTGCCTCTCCGTGGACACACACACACACACACACACACACACACACACACACACAAAAAAACACACACACACACCCGAAACGACACGTGCGCTTGCCTGCTCCCATTGTTCCCGCGGTATTGTTCTCAGTGGATTTGTGCGTATCACTCGCCCCCCTGATACATCTGCCAGGCCTGATCCATTGTCCAGCAGCGTGCCACACAAACCGGCATCAATCAGACAGGCCGTCCCTTTCTGTAGCGATGTGATTGTTTTGGCCTGGTCTCCATCGCAGCACCTGTCTCACACATGGCGGAGTCCTTTGATGGGCCGTAACTTAACTCCTGTTCAAATTACCCACGGGTAAAAATAGCACGGTTGTGTTCAGCTAATGATTAGTTCAGTTAAGATATCTCTGCCGTACAAATGATTCCAACCAACCACGGGACAGCATCTACGACACAACTAGCTTTTTTCATTAACGGCAAACCCAGTTGAGGGGCACCATGGGTATTAACATATAAAAGGCTTATTAAAATGTCTATAAAGTGATCATACTGGACTGATTACTGCTTTTTTAATAGTAAGGGCAGAGCTCACTTTGAATTAAGAGGGACGAGATACGTTGATGAGAGTGCTGAATCACGATAATCATCACACAAGTTGCCCATTTACTAATTTATCTGGTTAATGTCAGACACATATTACGACTTCGAAAACGAGTCTGTGAATTCTTTTACTCCATTATCACACATCATCTATTCACTTTTTTACTTAATGTATTTTTTTTCTTCTTTCTGAATTCAATTATTGTGATTTCACCCCCTGCTGCTGTGATCGAGTTTGAGTGTGTCTCTAATTATTTGAATTTTTTAACAACTATAAAACCAACAGCAAAGAAAAAGCTTTTATTCAGTTGAAACTTTATTTGTAACTATAGTTAGTGTAACTAACTGGTTTAAACATATCTACAGTATATATAAAAATGTCCCCTCTCTTTAAATTATACTAACTTCTCAGGAATGATTTTATTCCTTTTAATAGAGACTCAACAGTAGAACATTATATGCAATTTTGGTAAAGAAATATGGGAAACGGCATGCAATAAAAGTCCCCCAGACAGACTTATGAAATCATGTCGTTGCTCTCTCGTGTCCCTTTAACTCTCACGCTGTCCTCCCGCAATAAAAGGCCAAAAATATAACTTTAAACAAATGAATGTGATGCTTAGATGTATTCTTATGGCGTAATGTATGACAATATCAGCCTCATTTTTTCAGCTGCAATCCCGGCGGTGTAAATCTGACGATGACGAGGCAAAGTTTGAATGTAACAAAACTGAAAAACACATTACTTTCCTGATAAAACTAAGGAACAGCTAAGGAAGTCATCCTGCATGTATCTCTGTCATTAATGTATTATCCCTAAACTCACCTCTTGATCTTTGCAGATCATTTCTGTTTGATATTGTACTTATATAAAAGATAGATAAAATATAAGCATTGTACTGTGTAGAAATGCTCCTAAAATATGCAATGTTGGATCAGGAACGAAGCCTGAAAAGTTCCAGGTTCATCTCTGAGGTTTCACCAAGAATATGACATTCTCCTAAAAAAGACTGCAGGAATTGGAGAAGAGGGATTGGATAATAGAAGCCAGTACATCATCCTAAACTGCTAAGGAGGGTCACAGAACTCCAAACGGGTTTCAAAAAGGCCCCTAATTTTGAAAGCTCACCAGCGACACATATACACTCTCACAAATCAAAGGTCGATGATCAATACACACCATAAAAATACAGTTTCAAACTGAAATAATGTCCACACAACTATTTTAATGTTTATATATTACATATCAGTGAATCTTTTATTTTAAACCTTTATTTCAATAGACAATATATTTCATGAAGTAGACAATGGAAGGAAATGCATGATTTCACCATTTCATTACAGTGGATCAAATGCCAGTTTGCAAACATTTCATGCAAATTTATTGTGAGTCCACACTGAATTATAGAAAATATACAAATTCTAGAAGAAGTCACAGTGTGTCTGTGAAACAGAAGTCACTGCATATTTCACTAATCATAATATGATACTAAAATGATTTAGTAAAATATTCAAGAAGCAACAGAATGAAATCCCTGTTTTCTGTGGATTCCATGTGTCAACATTCGCTGATGTGCGTTTCATCTTTGTCCGCATGGACGGAGCAGAAGTAAATATTAGCATGTGTACGAAAAGATACTGTTAATCTGTTCTCAAACTTCACGGTTTAAAAGAACCGCAGCTAATTAACCGCACACCAAAACAGGAATACATTTTAATATTGATCTCCTTATGTCCCTGGTGCATTGTCTGTCTGTGTGTGTGCGTGCGTGTGTGTGCATGTGTGTGTGTGTGTGTGTGTGTGTGTGTGCGTGCATGTGTGCAGGCAAGAGTATGATTATGAATATTTTAAGAGCACATTTAACATGGCGAAGCCAGAGCAGCCTCAGTGAGGGATTTGCGCCTACTCTTCAGCTAATGACCCCAGGCGCTTCCAGCAAAGCTTCTTCATATTTTAAAGAAAGTCGATAGAGCTGCAGCCCAGTCAGCAGCATTAAGATTCATACAGACGCCACAGGGACCCTGAAAAAATTAATAACACGCGTGTCTAACAATCCTTCCTGCGATTTAGTGGAGCACCCGAGCTCTCTGCCTGAAATGCAAAGTAGTAATGAACACACAGATAAGATAAATTCTGAACATGCATCCCCTGCCCCTCAAGTCAATCCACAAACACACACCCTTTTCCCCTTCAACCCGCTCTCAACAAGCACGCCTGTCACCTCCCCGCACTCCTGACCAAAGATATCCAAACACACTCTGTTAACCGCTCTGCACTCAACCATTTTACTTTTTTTCCTCTCTGTCTTACATTCGCTTAAAAAGTATTAAACCACGAATCCAAGGGCTCTCAAATACCTAAGATGGGCCCAACTGAACCAAAGCTTTTTTTTCCTCTCCCCACTTTGCCTGGCTGTAATGAATTTTTCAAGACTTCTCATCTGCAGGTGTGCAGAGGCATTGTCAGGTGCTCTCACTGCAAGGTTAGCCTTTGTGTGGAATCCATCTCAACAGCTCCTTACTTGTTTACAGTTTGCCAGAAGTATTCACTGTGAACTGTTGGTAGCACTTCCTATCCTCCAACAAGACAGGAATGCCCTGAGTTAAGTGCACACATACATTTAAACTTGTATGTATTCCTTCATTCTTAGAGAAAACTTGTCTTTTCAAGTGTGAGTACACTTTATTTATCGAGATAAACATTAATTTAATGGCACGCTGAGTAGCATGCACAGCAAAAAGGCAGTCTCGAATAACAACTGAAATAAGTGGAGTTTTAGGACTACCAGTAGGTGATGTGTTGTACTGCAGTGGGCTTCCCATAGAGTTAGTAAGGACAGTGATGCAGCAGTAGGCTCTGTCCTTCCTGGGAGACTAGACAGCATATGGCACCGTCTCCCAGAGAACAACACGCCACCCAAGCAGCCTGGCAGCCTCAGTGTGTGTGTGTGTTTGTGTGTGCCTGCCTGCGTGCCTGTAGTATGTGCATGTTTGCAAAGGACAAGAAAGATGCCCTGCCAAGTTTCGTGGCAGAAAAAAAGACATTTTCCCCCCTCAACAGCCACGTTATCTAAACATGCATTAAACATGACAAACATTTGGAGGCTTTCAGAAGTATTAGAAAGCACCACATCCTGATGTGAACTCAAAGCATCTATTTTGATCCAAGCTGTATCATGAGCATGCTATAAAAAGTCCTGAACAACAGAAGAACTAAATATTTCACTTCACATCTGGATGTAATAAAGTGCAACCATGTGCAGTTATGGCATGATTGCTTGAATGGGATGCTATAACCCTTTCAATGTTCAGAGGCAACATATTGTTGAGCATGCAATACAGAGTTAGTGCACTGAATTACACTGGGTGGGCGGACGGATGGGGGGGATCAGGAAATGGGGAAGTCCTGATCGCCTGTCTAGCAGAATAGTTTCCATTTTCATGTGTGTGAGTAAGAAGGGAAAGAGGAGAATCAATAAGGCATTAGCGGAAAGCCATCAAAAATTTCTGCAGCGATCTGAAGCTACAGCCAATAGGTCAGGAAGTTGGATATAATTTATTTAGGCTGAGTTACCTTAAGACTGCAGTTAAATCAACTTTATTCCATCCATTTGACCACGCCGTCCGCCTCAGTTATTCAGAGTGTAAATTACAATAACAAGTTGCAGGCATTTCCACATAATGTTTATTGATATCTAGCATTTGTCCACAATGGATTTGCGTTGTATACAAATATAAATGGAGAGCACCTCCACACACAGACACATACATGTCTGCTCTCTACAGCAAATACCCTGTGCCAACCCAAACAAAGCAGGCCCACAGTATATAGCCACTTCAAATCCTCTAGTGGAGATATCTCTCTCTAAGGCCATGATGAGAGGCTCATGTAAGCAGCTCATCAGCAGCCTGTTTGCCCATATGTGCCTCACACCCCACAGTCCCCAGTGGGTCCTGGCTCTGTGCACTGATACCATCTCATCTGCCAACATGGACCACTTGGAAACAAACCCAGTCCCTCCTCTGGTTGGCCTGTTCTGCCCTCACTGGCTTGTGATCTGCACAAATAGCTACAGCCAGTCTGTCCATCAAGTCAAGTGCCCAGTCATAGGCTGACAAAAGAAATGCAGGTGAATGCTGAATACAGAGGCATTAATGAGATGTCATGATGACAACTGCACATATCGTCTAACAGTACAATGTGCATAAATAAAACACACATAATCCCAAACCTTTACACGTTTGATAATTTGATAGTTTGATCATCATAAATGTATAGCGGACAGACGTCCTTGACTCAGAGCGGGAGGATGAGAAGCAGTAAAATCACTAAGGTGTGAATCCTCGGGGCCAGTATTGATGATGACATATGCTGTGGGAAGCAGACGGACAGGAGAGCAGGGTCCAGTGTCATATCTGCACTGTGTCTGCAGGTCCCGCGCGGCGACGGTTCACTTATCCCCCTGCCACCGCACATATGTTTGGGAAACAGAACAGTTGGACATGGCCGAGGGCTAAAATGGGTCAGACCAACACAGATGGAGAAAAAACTCCCACTGGGTCACTGTCACACTAACACCCTTAGAAAAAAAACGTGAGAGAATGTGTGCACGTGTGCGTGTGTTTGTGCAAGGGAGAGATGTAGTGAAATTTTGACAGATTTTAACAGCTTGCCAACATTTCTCTTGAAACAAGGCTAGAAATAAATACTAAGACGAGTTTAGAATCCAAATTGGGTCATGCTGCGCTTGAGTAGCCGAGAGCAAATCACAAACTCTATAGAAATCCAGCGGATGTCAAAAATTCCTGACATTACATTTCAGCTTTCTGCTCTCTTCCCTCTACTGCTTCCCTTGACTTTACTTGTATAAGCAGAGCCAACACTATATGATCAATAACTCACAGACTCACTGCTTATGTTGTCATTTAACACTGCAATTGTGATAAATAAACAAAAAACACTGTTAATATTTTTTTTTTTACAAAGTCCGGCATTCAACTTTGGATAGTATGAAAGCTGACATTTGGGTTATATTGAAAGCTTTGACAGCTTTTACAGCATAAATGTATTCAGGGCACTTCAGGCAAATGTCCTTGGTTGTCAAAACCTAAATGGAATGTGAGGCAATAATTGCAGAGTTGAAAGGTCACTCGTTCATTAGAAAAAAAAAACGTAGAGAAATTCCTTTCAGTGTGATCCGTGGCTGCCTTTTGATTTGATCTTTCTTGACACAAAGAGATGGGCCATTGTTGCCTGATGAAAAGTACCAATCCCATACTGCATTGGCTTTCAGAACAGTCCTGACACTTTTTGCTCGCTGTACTTTTGTTTCATTTGAAAAAAAAAAACACTTTTTGCAAAAAAAAAAAAAAACACTTTTTGCAAGCAAAGAGCTTCCAGTTGTCCAAAGGTTGCTTCTTTCCGAGCCTCCTTAACAGCACTTGTTTGATGTGACTGCAGCACGTAGAGAACCATCACAGAGCATCCTTCATTTTTCACCTCAAATGAACCACGCAGCCACACAAGGACACACTTGCACCTTTGTGTGGAATACGAGCCATGCTGTCAACCCTGCATTGGTATGTGGGTGGCATGTGCTCTGCGAGGCAGTCATATGTTTACAGTGAATCTCTTGGATGAAAGTCAAGTTTGCAGCTGCAGCCTCGGAATAATTCATCGCTCGCTTTCTTACCCAGGAGGAGCCACAGGTAGTTGATGAAGTGGCAGTGCCAAGACTCCCAACTGGCGAAGACGAAGCGCAGCTGCCAGGAGTCAGCGCGGCCAGATGCCGCTGCTGATGTACCATGTGTTCCAAGCAGGGCAACAGTGTGTTTGTGTGTGAGCCGGGGTGGGAGGGGAGAGAACGGAGCGCTTGCCAAGAGACTCGCACATTGATGCCAACCTGACACATGCTTGGGTACTCCCCACGGTTTGTGTTACCATCTCAGCCTCTCTCGCAGATCCGTGGGGGGTCCCCTCTTTTCCTTTTTCTCTTTTCCTCAGATGTAGTCCTTTGCCAAGTCGGGAATTGGCGCCTGCTTGCGGCCGTCCTGCCCATCAGAGACGAGATCCTTTCAGGTGGTCATTGTTGAATGATGTGTTGGCAGCAGGCCATTGCAACAAAATACCTGCTTCTGCTAGATACCCTATCCAATCATGTTTTCGACATAAATGCAACCATAACTCCTTGTGGAAGACGTGTCCTGTCCTCTCACTGAAAAACAGCCCTTTATCATCCTCCCCTCTTCATCCATCCCCGCTGTCTCCGTAGATAACTCCCATGGCAGCTCAGATCCCGGTCCACATACAACGCATGACGGAAATATGACCAACTTCCAGGAAACCAATCCAAAAAGATGGCTCATCTGTGCCTTATTTTGTTTCATCGGAGAGGACATTCGATCTTTTCAGGTTGAATCCTTAGAAAATGCGGCAGTGCAATCTGCATCAAAAAAGACTAAAGACGAATAAAAGAGTCTCTGGAAATGACATAGCTGCTGGTGTAGCATAGCATCCGCTTGAATAGCATTTCCCCACGAATGGCAACGAGTGGTCTTTTGACGATACTACTCCTGAGAGTGGAGGGGAGTTCTCTGAAACAAAGGCACCAGTTTCGCTAGGAACATGCCATCATCGTTTGCAGTGTAGGGGGTTTGGGGAGGGAAGTGAAAACTTTTTGAACGTGTGCCATGTCTGTACCATTCCCTTATCTGAGGCACGCGACTGCCAGCTGGCGGCTGAATGTGCCCACTTGCACTGTGATGATGAAGTCAGCCAAGCTAGTTGGCACACAGAGTGGTAGGCCTGGCATGTGATCTAAAGCCAAACACAGCTCTGTGTGGGGTATCTGCATACATGCAGCACGTCCTCGTCTCTGGTGAGCAGCCTCTCCACTAGATATACAGGTCCTCAGAAATGGGGGCGGGTTTTTGCCAGCAACCACTAAGCTGAGAACTACAGAATGGCAGAGAATGACAAGTCATGCTAGTATTCAACGATGCATTTATCTAGCCGTCTGTAGGCCTGTAATGAAACTTGTAAGGAGGTTTAGATTACTCTGCTGCATCTAGTAGTCTTCAAAGTACTGCACCAGATCATGTGTAACATTTAAACTTTAACATACAAAAGGCTGTGATTCTAAAAATTCATCCCAAAGGAGAAACTTTAAAAAAATTGATTTACAGATATGTGCATTTAAATGATTCATTTGGTGAAATAAGAGAACATGTCATTAAACTAACAAAAAGCATTGTTTTTCGACACAAAACAACAATTGCAAGCGCTCAGAGCTGGGAAGGCTGTGTTACGGGGCGGGAACCATCCGAGCAACATTTGTTTCATGTCGGAAGACTCATGGTGGTGCGCAGTCCTTCACTACAAGACTGACCGGCTTATGTGTTTTGAGTAAGGTGAGTGTATGAATAAAAGTAGTTATATGTACAGCGAAACACGGGCATTTCTTCAGACATATTAATACTTTACTGCTGGAGAAACGGGGTTTTATTTCCCGTGTTTTCGTCTAACGTCGGGTCCGTGTCGGGCTTGTCTGCAATCTATCACTGTTAGCTAGCTAACGTTAAATGACGTCAAATGCCATGGTAACGTTAATGGTCAGCGTTAGTATACGTTACATTAATCTGACAAGGTTAGAGGAAATGACGAAAGGAATAGTTGTAAATTGACATTGTTTCACTTATATGTCGTGGGAATTGAATTACGGTTTTTCAAACTTTTCCAAGTTTAACGTTCTATTTTTAATTTAAATTAACCTAGTTTCAGTTAGAGAAGTTACTGAAAAATAGGATAAAACCTCGTTTTGGAAATTTAGACACTCAGACAGACATTAATATTTTCAATAAAACCCAAAAAACAAAAACAAAAACTAAATTGTTGATAATTAAAGGAACAATGCACCGTTTCACAAATATTTCTGATGATATCCAGAAGCCTGCTTCCAACCTGGAGGAGTGGTGTACATAAGTTGTGTTGCTGAAAATGTTGCATCCAGGACCAATATACATATACAGTATATGTAGTATTTTTGCTCCATTGACCAATATTTGTGACCAAATCTTTCAATTTGAATCTTTCAATCAAATTTCTCAGCCTCTGCTGCTTCATTTTGCTATTTCTTGTATAATTTCTTCAGATTTAAAAGTGCAATGATTATTCTTTTTTTTTCTATCTATCAGGTTATATCTTTTCTATCTGCCCCTTTTTTTTAATAGACAAAATAAGCAGTACTTTACAGTGATTTTTTTGTTAAATAATCCCAATTAGTCAAATTAAATACAGAAGGAGGAGAGGAGGATACTTGGATTCCTATGGCATTTACCTTTAGGATAATATATCAAACCCTGTGTGCTGCATGATAAAGTGAAGCCTTTTTTTTCTCCTGTCAACTCACAGACATCTGAGATGAGCAGATGCAAGAGGCTGAGGATGGAGCTATCTTGATGTTCAGACTTTGCAGGGTCTGATCAGCTCAAACATGCTGTCAGGACGTGTTACTCCTTCATGCAACTATCTGAAGTGGACATTACCTCACTGGAAAGCCACTCTTCACAGAACGTATTGCTCATCAAAGTCAGGTCAATGGCTACTGGGAACTGTGGTTCAAAGAGGGGCTCATAAATGGACTACACCTTCATCAAGGATAAACCAGAAACCAGTGTTTAAAAGAGCGCCAGCATTCGGAGATAAGCTCGCTATCATAGACAACAGTGGCAGCCACAGCTACAAGCAGCTGTATTGTAGCAGCTTAGGTCTTGCAGGTAGAATCAACACCACTCTCAACTCTGACTTTGGGGGTCTGGAAGGAAAGCGGATCTCCTTCCTGTGTGCTAATGATGCTTCCTATACAGTGGCCCAGTGGGCGGCTTGGATGAGTGGTGGGACGGCAGTGCCACTCTACGGAAAACACCCTGAATCTGAACTGGAGTACATAATCTCCGACTCCCAGAGTTCATTGCTGGTGGCAGGTCATCCCTTTGGTGAAAGCCTCGAGCCACTGGCCCAGAGGCTGGGGCTGCCGTGCCTGACACTGCCTCCCACTTCTATCCTGACCGCTTCAGATGGGGCTGACACTCAAGAGAAGGAGACAGGAGACATCACAGACTGGTCTGATCGACCAGCTCTGATCATCTACACCAGTGGCACCACAGGGAGACCCAAGGGAGTTCTACATACACACAGCAGCATCCAAGCCATGGTAAATACTGCCTTTAAGCCATAATTACAATGGAGATGAAACCAATTACATTTCAACTGACTTCACTAATGTTTTCTTATTTTGGATCCCTCTCTTGCTCATATTTGCCTCATGAAATCATGTGCAAAATCATTGGTTAATGAGTTGTATAATATTATACAATTGAAATTACATGAATACTTTTATAATGTGTAATACTTGCATGCAGAAATTATTAAATGAATATCCAGAGTTCCCTATGAATCATAAACATCCTATGTATGCATGTTTCCATGTGCAGGAAGACATCCCCACTTCCCCATTTGACTACCATATCCTCATCATTCCTTTTTTGTTCCAGTTAAGCTTTCTCAATAATCACTAATTCATGCCATTAGAGATCTCCCGAGGAGTTTCCTGTATATTTTAAGTGAAATTGAACAGCATGTCCAATAGTGAGGAAAATCAAATCCTTCTGAAAGAAGGCTAAGCTTAATTTGACTCTGGGTAGTCCAGGGAAGTGGGCGAGTGAGTGGATGATTTAGTGAGTCTGTCTTTTTTGTCTGGAAGGCAACAACATCAAGTTGTCAGAGTTCCTGGAAAGCTCCTCTGTCAGGATAATGTGAATTAAGACTTCCAAAATTAAGATCTTCTGCCATTTGTATATTTATATATATATCCACAACTTGATATTCTAAGTCACAAACATAAAACACTTTAGACACAATTCTCTAAAGTTGAGTCAGTGTACAGGCCCTCCATAATTAGGTCCAATTTAAGCAACTAAGTGAACCTTAAAGCAATTCTTACCTTTCTGGCATTTCACACAGCACTTAGAAAAAAATTGAGCATGAACAATTCCACCTCCCTCCAAAGCCCCACCCTCTTACCCCTGCCTGACCTCTGACGCTCCCTCCGTCGACGACACATGCAGTGAATGTGAGAAGCGCAAGTGAAACGGGTCGATGGAGTCAGATTCAGAGGCACCGCTAAGTGAAAACTAAAAAAAACATTAATTAAATAATATTCAATTCTATATTTGGTATAAAATTAAATGCCATGTAACGTTTAGTTACCTTTTGTAGTCTGACGAACTACCATTAACATTTTTCTCGTAATAATGGTATTTTATGGCTTGTTTGTTTAAATTCAAATGTGTCATTTTTGGCTGGCATTAGTGTGCCATACACTTATTAGGAGCATTTTAAGATTACAAAAGGAAAGTGTAAAATGCCAGAAAGGTAAGAATTGCTTTAATGGCGAGTTAGTGCAGTCTTCCATATTTAAATGAAGGGTATAAGGATGGAGGGGTGTTGTATGTTGAAGATACGTTTATCTTTTTTTTTTTTGCCACAGCTGTATATAAACAAAACTGACTTGACTAGAAGAAATAAGATGTTCATAGCCTTCATTTCTGAGCTAACTGGGAGCTCAATTCCTGGCAGAAATAGTCCATTTATCCACTATTTACAATACGGGCCTGTACGACGACGCTTAAAATGTTGTATTGTATCATAACAACTGGCTTCTTAAAATGTGATCAATCAAACACAGACAATAAAAACAAGCCTAACTGAACTGAGCATACTTTGCTCTTTTTCCTTAATTTTCTTTTACTCCTGCTAACTGCCAAAACATACCATGAAGTAACATCATGCCGAGATACTCAATTTTAGCGCAAAATGTGAATGATAAACATCAGATGTTTTTTTGTGTGTTCTTTCTTACTTACAGTTTGCATATCATATAGCAGGGACAAATCAGTTGTAGAAGAGACATATACCAATTTTTCCACACACGTAGTTAGATTATAACAATCTTGAGTTATTATTATGCTTTCCAAACAATTTCACCGTTTGCAGAAGTGATTCTTGTCACAGCAAAACATTACTAATTGAGGTGTGAATACAGCAGTTTAGGAAAAACTAAGTCAAATGCGATAAACCACTAAACTGCACTACAACACCACAAAATATCTTGATAAAATGTCTTCAACTGATTGATGTTGCTGAACCCCTCCTCTCCCCTCCAGATCCAGGGGCTGGTTTCCGAGTGGGCGTGGTCCAGAGACGATGTCATCCTCCATACCTTGCCACTCCACCATGTGCATGGGATCGTTAACAAGCTGCTGTGCCCACTCTGGGTGGGCGCCACCTGCATCATGCTGCCTGAATTCCAGCCTCAGAAGGTCTCGACTCCACTCCGTCTCTTTCTTTTGCTAATTATTTCTCTTGATACAGTACACCTTTTCATTCACATCCCTGTACAAATGAGACACTATAAGGCTTGGGAGGTGACAATGAAAGCCAAGCTGTCATTTAAGTATACTTATATCAGATTCCTGTGTGGACAACGTGGACCTTCTGGCTTTTCTACATGAAGCTCTCTTTCTCTATCACTGTTTTCCTGTCGGCTTCCACTTTTCCTCTCCCTGCTTTCTCCTCGCTTCATCTCCTCTCTCCTTCTATCAGTCTCTCCTCCTCCTCTTCTCTCTCTGACCGTCAAACTAAGTGTTTGGGGCTCAGTGATGAATTGCCTTGTGTGGCTTTGTATCTGACCAATGCCGACTCACGGCAGGGGCTTAAGCAGCGGATCAATCGATGAGCTGACATTGAAGGATGATGGTGCTTGTTTGGCCCTGAGAAGGGAGGGGAAGTTGGGGTGGTGTGTGTGTGTGTGTGTGTGTGTGTGTGTGTGTGTGTGTGTGTGTGTGTGTGTGTGTGTGTGTGTGTGTGTGTGTGTGTGTGTGTGTGTGTGTGTGTGTGTGTGTGTGTGTGTGTGTGTGTGTGTGTGTGTGTGTGTGTGTGTGTGTGTGTGGCTCATGTTTTCCGATATGTGTGTATTTTTGTTTGTATGTCAGGAGGACCTCTACAGTTTAATGCTAGTGAAGGTAGAGTGAAAGGAAAGGTCTTTAAGGGACTTACCTGTCAACATAGCTATTGCTACACTGTTATATCAGTATTCAGCTGCTATCTCTGACCTTGTGTACCAAACCACAAAACCTCTCTACTCACACGCAGAAAAAACGCCTTTATTCTCCTCCTCCTGAAGTAACAGTGCATTGATGAAGTGATCGATAGTCTGTCTCTTCTATCCCCTCAGATCTCTGAAGGATAGCCTAGGCAGCAGAGGCCGGCATTGATTTTTTTTCTGATTTCGCCTGGAGATAGTGACAAACATTTTCAGTGCAGGAATCGTGATCCAGTAAATCGCACATGCAGTATGTTTATTTCAAGTGTGCTGCTGCAGAATAACAGGAGTATATATTCTTCCTGGGCTTCATACACCACTGGTTAGATTTGTATTCTTTATTTGAATCCCCACTGACTATAACAGCAACTCATTTGTTGATGTGGAGGAAACTTATGGTTTACACATTAAAAATCAAGTTATTACAGACATTGACATATTTAATACAAAGGTCGGATAATCCATCAATTTCTACAGTTAAAGGCATTTTGTCTACTTTAAAAGTATCCTAACACACTCACATCTGCCTTTTATTTTTTTTTTTATTTTATTGGTTTAGTTCAGGGACATTGCACACTAATCAACATTCAAAATGTAAGTGAGCCAGAGTTAGCCTGAGAGGCTAGTTTTCATCTGTTGTCCCCTGCCAGATATTCAAAAGGCAACCTAAAATTACAGAAATAAAATGCATATAAACAAAGATTAAAAAACAACATAGTAGTAAGAATGAATTGACAGACAATGGCAAACCAACAATAAAATAAGCAGACAATAAAACACAGTGTACATTAAACATTATACGAAAGTGCACAAAACAGTAGATTAGAGCAGGACAAATGCACCTACAATAAAAACACATTCAACAGCATAGAACACAAACATGCAGAACAAACATATATAGCAGCATAAAGCACAAACATGCAGCACAGACATACATCAGCCTAAAGCATAAACATGCAGCACAAAGATATACAGCAGCATAAAAACACAAACATGCAGCACAATTAACTTAGAACATGACCTGCACAGGACAGGAGCACACAAGAGACAAGCAAGCAGGACACAGCATTTACCAAGAAGTCGGCAGGAGAAGCAATTGCAGTCCTAGTGTGTACATAATTGGTGACCATTAAGCCATATTTTCAGCTGTCCTGAAAAGAGACGGTAAGAACTAATTTCTCTAATATGAGATGGTAGTGAGTTCCATTCCTGCGACGCTGTCACTGAGAACGCTGAGTGGCTAAAGGCACTTTTTCTTAAGGGTACTACACAGTCTCCCCGGGACGAGCCTCTGGTTGTCCGGTTTGTATTTGACCTCTGAGTGATACACTGTTGAAGTGGTGGGGGGGCTTTGTTGTGCAAAATTTTAAAAATAAGGCAAAGATTTGCATACTTTATTAGGTTTTCCCAGCTCAGAAGTTTATACTTTCTTAAAATTAGACAGTGGTGGTAGGTGTTTGACTTCTGGTCCAGGACTTTCAGGGTTCGTTTATACAGTGTTTCAAGTGGTTTAAGTGCTGTCTTATTGGCTTGTGCGAAGCTGGTCAAACAGTATGTGAAATGTGACATTATCATGGCGTGCATATAAATCTTTGCTGCATCAGTTGTCATTGAATTTCTAATAAAGCAAAAATTCGATAAGTTAAACTTAACCCTGTGACCAACTTTTTTTACATGAGATTTGAATGACAGTTGAGAGTCTGTTCTATGATTCAAAGATTCTCTGAAGTCATTAATTAATACATTAATGGGTTTTTTATTTTGAACAAGACTGGTAATGCCTTTTTGACAATGTTTTGGAATTGTGTCTATACAGTAGGTCGATCTGGCGGTCTGGACAGGAATATCTCAGCAGCTATTGTATGAATTCCCATGGAATTTTGTACAGACATTCATGGTCTCCAGGACGAAGCCTACAGGGTTTGGTGACCCTCGTGACTCTGGTGTCAACAGCGGCTTAAATTGTTCGTATATCCTGAAAAATACATTAACACCTACTAGATTTATTGGCACAACAGTTGGTACAGATATTCATGATCCTCAGAGGATACATTCCATTGACTTTGGTGATCCCCTGACCACAGGATTGCCATTACATTTTAAATGAATGTGAAGACATTCACGTTTCCCTCAGAATGAATAATTAATAGATCACTCACAATCTAGCCCCATCAGTTTGTCCAACATTTTATAATCAAATACCTGCAAAACTAAGACTTCTCAGTCTCACACAGTCGCACTTTTTGTTTTGCGTCAATCGGCAAATGTTAGCGTGCTAACAAGTTAAAGATCTGGTCTACGATTTGAAAGATTTGTCAATTGAACCAAAATTGATCCAATAGTGGCCATCCGGTCCGCATGGCAAGTAGTTTGGGATCGGGGACGTACTGCAGTAGGAGCGAGAGAGAAATCTGACCGGCACGCTGCATTAACACCGATAATGTGTCATCATTCATGGCCGTTATAAACACTATTACTGCTTTGTACATGTTGTGGAAGTCCCAGACACCGGGAAACTAAACGGCGTCCTGTCTGAGTTTATACCCGGAGGGGGATGTTCCCATTCATTGTCTATGTAAGAAGCCGTGAAATGCCTTTGCATCGTGGCGAGTTTCGAGAGGGCGCGCCAAAATCTTTTAAACGCGCCAAAATCTTTTAAACTAAAGACAGATTCAGCAACTTATTTCTCGCATAAAATGTTTTCAGAAACACATTTCGGTGAACTATTTCCGTAAAATAAGAGAATTTTTTTTTTTTTTAATTATCCTGGTAATGTGTGCTTTGTGGGGAGAACGATGCGAGCTCGGAGGGGAGGTGTGTGTGTGTGTGTGTGTGTGTGTGTGTGTGTGTGTGTGTGTGTGTGTGTGTGTGTGTGTGTGTGTGTGTGTGTGTGTGTGTGTGTGTGTGTGTGTGTGTGTGTGTGTGTGTGTGTGTGGGGGGGGGGGGGGTGCTTTTTTCAAACCTTTCAAATCATCAGCTTTAAACTAAGATTGTGAACATAGTAAACATTATACCTGTTAAATATTGACAATGACAATGCTAACATTCTAAAGTTCACATCAGGCTCAAAGCACCGCTGTGCCAAAGTAGTGTCAAAGAGCGTAACTGCCTCTTATTTTGATGTCAGTGCCAATAACATAGGCCTACCTGAGTTTCAGTGCCTATACCAAAATTATGTTTTTTGATACCTTACCTTGAGGAATATAGAAATGTTTTTTCGAGACAGTTTTCGATCGTCCAGAGCAGACCATAGATTTTAGGATGCAGATCATGACCCACTGCTATCATCACAACCTGTTCCTGAGGTGGAGTTCAGCTCTTTGACGGACATAAATTGCCTTCCTTTCCCCTCCAGACTGGACTTGGAGGAAGCGCTCCACTGCACTTGATAGACACCTCCCAGAATGGCCAGGGCACACTCAGTTAATAATCCTCTCTTTGCACAGAGTTCGGTATTGTATGTGTACAGGTGAACTGTGAACGCCCCACAATTCTGAGATCAACTTGTAATGATGATACCGCGGGAAATGGGATACCGTTCGATAAGACTGTTGACAAGTCTTGATCATCTCAGCACTATTTGTCGATATATATTTCAGTTTGTTTATTAGAGGCAGAGGATATGAGAGAGGTTGGATGGAGAATAGATTAGGTGAGTCTACAGCAAGGTGAATCAAGGGAGAGGTGGAAGGAAGAAATTGCTGGCACATTAAGAAGGATATGGTGCTGCCGTAGGTGAGATGGATGATGGGAGGGACTGCATCTTTGTGTGTGAGTATACGTCTCTATGTGTGCATGTGTGTGTGATAGAGAGAGGGTGAAAGAGAGCGAGAGAGAGAGTCTACAGAGGCAGCGAAGCAGGAAATTACGAAATGGAGAGAGAAGGTAAGTGAATGTGAGATAGGAAGCGAAGGGTAAAGGGGAGAAAGAAAGATGAAGGGAAGGTGTGGGGTCAGAGATGAAAGAAGAGAATGAAAAAGAAGCACTGGGAGAATTGAGGTAGACTGAAAGACGAAGAAATGAAGATAAGTCGACTGAGAAGGGAGGGGAAGGGGAGACAGCTGGGGAGGAGCGTTTGTCTCCCAGGGGGGAGAAGCTGTCGTTCAACTCCCCTTAATTCATGATGTCTTCCCATCCTCCCTTCGTCTACTGCGATGTGTGTGTGTGTGTGTGTGTGTGTGTGTGTGTGTGTGTGTGTGTGTGTCTGTGTGTGTGTGTGTGTCTGTGTGTGTCTGTGTGTGCGTGCGTGCGTGCGTGCGTGCGTGCGTGCGTGCGTGCGTGCGTGTGTGTGTGTGTGAGAGAGAGAGAGAGAGAGAGAGAGAGAGAGAGAGAGAGAGAGAGAGAGAGAGAGAGAGAGAGAGAGAGAGAGAGAGAGAGAGAGAGAGAGAGAGAGAGAGAGAGAGAGAGAGAGAGGGTGTGTTATTGTTGTAATATTTGAGCAGTATTTTTACATGACAGTAGTTTACAATGTAAGCTGTGCATTAACACCTGTGAGTTTTTAAAAGTCAAAAAGTATCTGTTCAAAAGGCCTTTAACTGGCCAACATGCTGGCACTGCCCTACAGCAGTCTGCTGTTTTCCTCCTCCTGACCTTTACAAATCCATGAATGTTTTTTTTTTTTTCCTTGTCTTTTTTGGCATTGTGTAGGCAGGTTTAATATGAGGCTGCTGTCTGGAACCCTACTCTGCCATTTACATCAAATAAGAGACTCTGGATGTAATAGTCCATTAGATGTATTTCTCTCATTTCCACTTTTTCTTTAAATCCCACCTTGCTCAGTTATGTTCTTTATCTCTCTCTCTCTCTCTCTCTCTCTCTCTCTCTCTCTCTCTCTCTGTGTCTCAGGTGTGGGAGATGCTGTTGAGCTCCAAGGCTCCCTTGGTTAATGTGTTCATGGCCGTGCCAACCATCTACTCTAAGCTGATCCAGTACTATGATCAGCACTTCACACAGCCTCACGTCAAGGACTTTGTCAAAGCTGTTTGCAAGGAGAGGATCAGGTACTGGCTGTGGGATCAATGGCAACTTACTCATGGCAATGGCAACTCATATGTGGATAAATGTATGTACGCTGTAGCCCTCACTGTTACATTTGCACCAAAGCAGGTGAAATTGATTCAATCACTTGTGCTTTCTATATGGATATATTGATATCCCTGAAGTTTAACTGCCCTTCATTTATTTATTTTTTATATGAAGAAGGAACAATGTTCCTGTTGGCATCTGTATTTGTGTGTGAATAGTGATTTATTATTGTTTTCAGGGTTTTTTGTTGCCCCTTGATATGGTTTGATCCATCCATGCATCGTCTACCGCTTATCCTGTATTCAGGGTCGCGGGGGGGCTGGAGCCGATCCCAGATGTCATTGGGCGAAGGCAGGGTACACCCCGGACAGGACGCCAGCCTATCACAGGGCCAACATGAGAGAGACAAACAACCATCCACACTCACGGGACATTTAGTGTCATCAATGAACCTATCCCCATCCTGCATGTCTTTGGACTGTGGGAGGAAACTGGAGAACCCACGCTAACACGGGGAGAACATGCAAACTCCACACAGAAGGAACCTGAACCCGACCCGGGAATCAAACCTCTCACTGTGAGGCGACAGTGCTACCCACTACACCACTGTGCAGCCCCGATATGGTTTCATGATATATTAACACATTACATCTTTTCTATCTTTATACCCCCGTGTTAGCGTGAGTTCTCCGGCTTTCTCCCCCAGTCCAAAGACATGCAGGATGGGGATAGGTTCATTGATGACTCTTAATGTCCCGTAGGTGTGAGTGTGAGAGTGAATGGTTGTCTGTCTCTACATGTCAGCCCTGCGATGGACTGGCAACCTGTCCAGGTTGAACCCTGCCTTCGCCCAATGACAGCTGGGATCAACTCCAGCCCCCGTGACCCCGAATACAGGATTAGCAGTTGATGATGGATGGATGTACAAAAGTGATTTTCCTAATTATCTGAAATTTCTTTTATCCCTTTTTCAAATTTCATAGGCATTTTTAGAAACTTTGAAAATTGACATGTTTCACAAAGTTTTTATGGCATAGAATATTCTAGGAGTGTGTTATTTGACTTTCTCTGTCTTCCTCCAGGCTGATGGTTTCGGGCTCGGCTGCTCTCCCTCTTCCCACTCTGCAGCTATGGGAGGAGATTACAGGACACACACTGCTGGAACGCTATGGCATGACGGAGATCGGCATGGCATTGTCCAACCCTCTCAAGGGCCCACGTATCCCAGGTACACAAGTGTGACTGACTGGATCCACTCTTACACCCGCCCACACAGAATCGTTCACCTACACTGCAGCGTTATTGCCTGGGTTTGCAAAATGGGATGCCACTGCAGTGATGCGTTTTTTTAATTCAGCCAATGCAACCACACACACTTGGTAGGTTTCCTCTTGTTTACCGCACATCTCTCAAGTATCTCTGATATTACTTTACCTCCCTCACCGGTTCAATTCAGTACTTCGGCTTTGTTGTATTTTGATCGTAGGCAGTTTTCTCTGCCGTGATGTCAGGTAAAACCCCATGATCCCAACAACACCTCCCTCACACATGCAGAAACAAAGGCGAGGTCTGGAAATGAGGTCAGACTAGTGGTGGTTGCTTTCTTCTCACGTCTACTCCCATCCTCCCCCCTTCCTCTCTCACCCCACGCTCTCCTTCCCTGCCTGCTCCCAAGCCAACTCTTCCTCCTACAGGTAAAGCTAATTAGCTTGCCAGTGTATTGAGTAATCCTCTGTCTGCTGTTTTGTTTGGGTATTGTTTTGTTTGTTGTCAGGTGATTTTTTGGCATAAACCGAGCAGGCTGCGTGTGATCCCTCTCTGGTGGTTATTAAGAATGGCTGTGGCTCTATTGATGTTTCCACTGCAGACTTGTGTGTGTGTGTGTGTGTGTGTGTGTGTGTGTGTGTGTGAGTTCGCATAGGTGTGAGTGTGTGCCGACGTGAGCGTGTGCCTGTTTGCGTCAGTGTGTTCTTGTCTTGTCTTTAAGTAGGTTAAAATGGATCAATAGCAACCACAGGAAACACTCTCCGAAGAGTAGTGAAGTGGAGTCACGCGCTCTCTTACACACACTCACTTTCTTTGCTTTCTGCCCTCTGCCAACTAAGTAGCAGGCAATTCAGCTCTTAATACACTTATTGACAACAATCTTTTAATAATTTTCTCCTGTATTTCTGGCATCTTATAGGGCCCATTCCATTTTTGTTTACAGTTTTGGAGCATTCCATGTTAACAGCAGTGTGGCTTTCTGGGTCATATTGCTCTTGTTGAGATGTGCAAATATGAGATGTATGTCACTCTGCTGATGTTTTTAATTATTTTTCCATATACTTATCAGCCTTTTTTTGTATTTCCACTGACTGAGAAGCTCACTTGTTCAAGGCCATAGCTTTGTTTTTGATTAACTTCCTGAAAGAATAACTGTTCTGTTCTGTTACTGAATCTGGACCTTTGTCATTCTCCACTCCAGGCCGACTCTTTTCTCCCACTGAGCATGTAGCATTTATAACCTGCCTGTCTTCCAAATGACACTCAATCTTGTTGAATCATCGAGACCTGAATGCTGCAAGTCTTGAAGATTTCTATAGCTTCTGATGTGAGAGGACAAAAATGATGACAGTGGAGGGCATAGAAGGGGAGAGAGACTCCCTGAGTTGAACAGTAAATGGATTTTGGACACATTTTCGTTGAGGGAGACAAGTGTGTTTTTGTCATTTTGTCGATCATTTGTGTGTAGACGTTTTTTCTGGACAGGAGACGGTCCACTCGGTCTACCCCTCTTCACCTGATCAGAGGAAGACAGGCTGGGAGATGTACCTTGTTTACCTTTTTTTGTGTGTTAGTGTTCATTGTGGTGGAAATCAGTTTATGATTTCCTGGTGAGAAATAAGAATACAACTCCTAACAGAGCTTTGAGTAATTTATTCAATAAAAAGTCCAAAACAGGCTAGAAGTCGCTACAGACAGACTGTAAACAGACAAAGTCTAATAAGTCAAAGCCCTCGCAAACAGGGTGTCCAAGCAGACCGCTTCATACATACAGCTTCAGAGCAAACTATCTGACCAGATAGGGGAGACTCCTTATGAGTCCGACCAATTCTTCAGTCTTGAGAATGGCTTTTTATAGAGATGTTTGTGACGTGTCATCAGAGAAGCTTTGTTCCGTTGTTTGTGTAGACGGCAAAGTTTGTCCAGAATGTGGTGTTTGAAGCCACTCATCAGTGTCTATAGATGCATATTGACTTGCCAGCTGTACTGATGTCACAAGATGCATTTAACAACTCATGTAACACATCATGTAACCTCATGACACATGGAATAGTGAGTCAAAACTATTTAACCTTCTGATTAACCCATAATAAACCACTAAATGAAACATTCCCATCACATTTCTCCCTTTTTGTCATTCTCCGACAAACCCAAAAGACAGTTGAACAGCTAAGCATACAACTTCATTTAGTACACAAAGACTTTAAGAGCAAGACCCAGTTCAAATGATGAGTCAGTTCCTCTAGACCTTCTGTGTATTTTCATAGTTTTGTCCATCATTCCAATCACTAATAACATTATACTCAAATGTTTGATTTCAGCGATCTGGGAATGTGGTGAAAAACTGATGGGACAAACACACAAGCTTTTGAGTTGCGTGTTGTTTGACAACAATTGATGCACATAGACCCACAGATCCCAGTCAGAAAGGTATAGTCGTCCACCAAGAGTAGTTATGGTGACAGACCTAGGAGCGAGAAGGTTTCCAAAGCTATTCGCCTGTCAGACCAGCAGCTCTGATGAAGCATACTGCCAGCAAAACCCTGCTGAAATGTCTTTGAACGAGACCGCCAATGTCCTCCTGGTCCACGCCGTCCTCCATACTGTCACTGTAATGAAAGTAAGCTACCGGAGCCACCTCACGCTTTAGTGCTAAGTTAACGTTGTTCACTCTGTCCACAGCAGTTCAGGATGCACTGATCATTAACACTCGGCTCTGGATTCAGCCTGTCTAACCTTCTGACTCCAGCTTGTTTGTTTTCCTGCTTGTCCACTGAGAAACAGACTAGTTACTTCTGTGGTCATTTGTTTTTTTTCCCCGCTGGACTGAGTGCAAGTGATGGTGTGTGATAGACATTGCCAATCAGGACTGGAGTGGATTAGATCAATATGAAGTGAGAGAATCACTCTTTAATCAGGACCTGACCGGCTCTTTATTGGGAGAGCAGTGGTCTGTGAAATGGCATAATAGCCTTAAGGCAGGCAGGCAGGCACACACACACACACACACACACACACACGCACACACGCACACGCACACGCACACACACGTACAGAGAGAGAGAAAAGACCACTGAGACCTTCTCTGTATCCCCTGTGCACTCTTTGCTCTAATTACTTTATTCAGGAGGTCACACTTGCGCGCACACACACACAAAGATGGAGGCTGCAGATGATCTCAGTACATGTGGGGATTTTTACATATTTCCTATTAATTGTTTCTCTTGAACATTATTGCAGCGCACAGTTAGGAATGGCTTTTGACGCTTCATTATTGTATTGTATTTCATAATTTGTCAGCTCAATTATATCATTTTAATGCAACTGTGCTGCAATAAAAGCCTTGTCAAGCACTCAGCGGTAGGTTGACTGGGCTGAGGTCTACTATAGAGTAAGAAACCGCATAAGACAAAAAAGAAAAGGTGGAGGTGCTTGGAGTATTATTGGCATTTTGGCATGTTGAAGGAGATTGACATTTCGGGTTGACTTAGTGCTGTGGGTGCTGCAATTCGGGGTCATCCTGAGAAGACGTGTTTTGGTAGATCACAATATCCTGGAGTGTATTCTGGGCCTGGTGTCGGTCTCTTAGGTCTTTACTTGATGTTGGAGTAAACCACTCCATTGGGTGTTACCCCAGAATTTCCATTACTGTACAAGAAAGCTGACTTGTGGTGACTGAGACGAATGTCTTTCAGTTTAGTGCTTTACAAGCTCAGCAAACCATTTAGTCACCAGTTATGCCCTGCAGAGGGAGGTTAATGTCTTCTTGGAAAAGAGCCCTCCCAGTGTGGTAGAAATCCCCTTCTAAAGGTTGATGAAAACCACTCCATCAGTTAGAAGTGTTCTATACATCTATACACGGATGCAAATCGCCCCATCTTGCTTTTGATAATCTCATATGTGTTTGTGTTTCTGCTTGATTTGTTGACAGGGGCTGTAGGATTGCCACTTCCTGGTGTTGAAGTCCGGATTGTGATGAATAACACAACCAACACCACAATTGTGGAGGGCAGTCACCGCGAAACTCAGGTAATCAATGAGCTGATATGTAAGACGATTTATCTTCACAGTGGATTAAAAAAAGACAAGTATGTTTAAAAGTAGTGTAAGTGATTTTTTTAATTTCTGTTATTGCGTAATACATCACACATCATCAAGTGGATGGTGCACTCAACTCTTTTCAACTGTCTACTTCGTCTGTTGTGAATTTATCGCAGGTACGTCCAGGTCTGGAGGGGAAAGACGGGGAACTCCTGGTTCGAGGTTCATCTGTCTTTAAGGAGTACTGGAACAAACCTCAAGAGACCAGAGAGTCTTTCACTGATGACGGCTGGTTCAAAACAGGTACCAAACCCTGCTGCCCTCTCCCCTTTTCTCTTAGCCCACACTTCAGCTCTGCACCCGCACACACCTATTCCCTCGGGGGGAAGTGAAATCTGCTACTAATTGCATCTACATGAGTTGTGCTGTGCTGAGGAATTCACACCAGGTGGAAGGATGTCATGAGATTGTTTCATCTTTGGTACCAACTACACTTTCAGGGGCTTGATTTCAAACACTTAAAAACCAGGACAGCAGTTCAGCACACACACAGTCAGAAATTGAAAATGTGCATTGTATGTGTGTGTGTGCACATTTTGGGGGGGACTATGAGGAAGTGATAAATGGGTTATGTGCGTTTTTGGTGCTGCAGGGCATTTTTCCTCCTAAGTGGTTGTGACTGCTCTGGGTCTTGAGAAACCAAGTATTGCGCCTTCTCTCTCTCTCTCTCTCTCTCTCTCTCTCTCTCTCTCTCTCTCTCTCTCTCTCTCTCTCTCTCTCTCTCTCTCTCTCTCCTCTCTCCCTCCTTTCATGTGTGGTAGCACAGAGGGAAGCTATCATCTCTCTCTCTCTCTCTCTCTCTCTCTCTCTCTCTCTCTCTCTCTCTCTCTCTCTCTCCCTCTCTCTTGCCCCCCTAAAGGAACTCTACTTTACTGCAAAGCCATCGGGAGATGGGCGTTAGGTTGGCCGGGACACAGGAGGGAAAGCAGCAGCAATTAGAGCTTTTAATTGTCATGTAGACAAGAGGAAATAAGAGCCAGAATCCAAAAAGGGTGCGGATAGAGCTGGAAGTAAGTGGTGTTGGTGGTGGTGGTGGTGGTGGTGGAGGGGTTAGAGAGTTAGCAACAAAGGATGGCATGTAAGGCCCCAGAGAGAGTGGAGACGGTTAAGGTGAGGATGGAGAGCTGATTGTGCCGGTGAAGGTGGTGGAGGAGTTTGGGGGGGGGGGGGGGGTGAAAAGAAGCAAGGAAGGAGCAAATGATGGAGAGTGATGCTGGGCGAGGCAGTGGGAGAGCAGGGCAGAGTGTGTTTAATTGGCTTTGCAGGCTGGAAGGACAGAGATCCAGAGCACAGCACGCTGCTGTCACACTCCATTACAGCCACTGGCCACATAATGAGAGCCGCGCAATCAGCTCCCCACAGACCAGTCCCTCAAGCCACACACACACACACACACACACACACACACACCTGGCTGTGAAGTGGGAGGCATCCATGGTATCAAAAGTGAAAGTTCAAATAATTTTTTTTATACAGTGTTGGATAGCAGTTGAATCACTTGAACCAAGGTTCAATGGTATTGTAGTACTTTATCTGTCAGACCAATTTAAAAGGACAATAGAATGACTGATTAAACCTATTGTGGTGTTGAATAATCCTGTGTTTATTTGTTGTGGGATATTAAGAATTGAATCAAAAGAAAACTTTTCCAATGTGAATTAAAACAGTCACTCTGACTTGCTAACTTTTGCTGACCTCCTGTCTCCTGCCACTAAAGCCACTTCCCTGCATTAAATCCGGCCTCCTGAGCACCATCTACTCCCAGGCTGCAACTCACCATCAGTCTGCCACAGGATTTGTATGCAGCCTGAGAGACTCAACTTAGGGCAGGAAGTCTAAATTGCCATTTATCAAACTAGCTTCTGGCTTGAGTGCAGTACCAGCATTTTAGCTTTTAAAAAGACAGCCCCTTAGGTTAAAAGTTATCTGATGGTTCCTTTGAATGAACATCTACTGGATGAAAAGAAATAACGTACACCGTTGGTCAAGTATGTTATTTCTATTTTTAATGTTTTTAAAAACAACACTTGTAGTAGATTAAAATATTGTTCTATCATTACCTTGAGAGAACCTTACTCACAATTTTGCTTTTTAAAAGCCAGCTTTATGCAGCTTATTCTCCCTGAGATTCAACATTGCATTTTCAGACATTTGTTGATTCTTCAGTCTTCAGTGTGATAATTGTCAAGTTTCAATAAACTGAAATGCAAATCTTCTGCAAATTTCCGGAAAATAGAGAAAATAAATTGCAAATAGTGTATGTTTCTATCCTTTTTTCTAACCATTGGGAATTAGTTGCATCGAGATAAAGAGCTAGAGGTGCTAATTCTCCAGTCGGGTACCATTGAACCATCGCTGAACCTAATTAAAAGAGTGGGGGATGGTTCATTTTGAGGAGAGTTACAGTCTCACAGATCTGATTTCTTCTGTCCTTTTCGTCTCAGCTGTGGGGGCTTCAGTTTAAGTCACATACTTCATCTGCATCATTATTTATTCCCTAAGTCTGTTCCATTATGCTTTGATTATGCTTCCATCTACCAACTAATAAAAGTATAGTATATCTTTTTTTAGACCCTGTTATCTAAAGCCAGATTAAATAGAGCAATTTCTACATTCATGACCTAAAAACAGCATTCTTGTTAGATCAGCCAGCCGAACGTCACTGAGCTGAAATGAAAACAAAAATCAGGTTTCAAATCCCTTGCAGTTGAAGATGTCTTAACAAATCGGCATGTTTGCGCTGTGTGGTTGACACAGTGTAAGATGAAGTTTGAGCAGTAAATAGAGCTCAGAGGGGGAGGCTGACATGCCAATGGGAGGAGGAGACAAAGGGAGGGAGACGAAAATTGGAAGATAAGAAGTGGAGAAGGAGCGTGATTGTTTAGATCGATAACTTCTCAGCTGGCCAGAGGTGTCTTCTCTGGTGCGAGCGAGTGCTGTGTTGCATGACTGGCAGCTCTATAGGGAAGCTGTCACCTTCTCCTGAGTGCTCTCTCTTTCCAAGCATCTTCTTGAACATCTTGGAGCACATTGATCCTGCCTTACCTTTTTTTTTTTTAACCTCGTTTAGGTGTTTGTCTGTCTGCTGTCCGGAGCTACGATATGAGTTCAGCTCAAGTTAACAAGACAGCACGGGCCCTTTACTGTCAGGTTTGATGTACACATGTGAATTCCGTAAAGTCGGCAACAAAGGTGAGAAAAGAGCAAGAGATGAAACTAAAATCGATGGAGTAGATTTAGGTTTAGTCCGTACCTTTCAACCAAGAGAGCCTGGTACTCCACCCAGAATGAATGATGATGTTCTGAAATAAACCATGAATATATGTATGAATACATAAATTAATAAGGACTTGTGGGAAGAGAGGGAAGCTCGGGCATTAGCGATTTAGCGGAAGCTGTGTTTCTGCCTACGTTAACCCTGCCTTATCTCGTGTTTATTTATTTATTTGATTAACTTGGAGAGACTCAGAGGCAGAAAAGTTAACAAGGGTGTTTTAAATCTTCATGTCATTTTACTTGAGTTTCACAATCTTAATTGCTTATTCATACAAACTATTGGAGTCCTGTAAAAGCCAGAATTAGCAATCAATCTAAATAAATATGATTTGGTTTCATGTTGCGATTTTGTTGTTGCAACTAGCACTATTTCCACAAGTAAAGTAGGATGCACCTACCAGGCGTATATCATTAAACGTACTGTACGTTGCTGCATTTTAGTCAAACAGACCTTTCGTTTGACAAAGCATAAGCGTTAAAACGCATTTGACGTGCGTCCTCTTGTCAAACCGTGTGTCCGTCTGCGTCTGCTTGTGTGCGTCTGAGAGATGTAACCCCAGCTGTAAAGGTGAGCTTCAGGTCCTGCGGGGTGAATTCAGACAGACAAACAGAAAGAAGCGTGGCTCATGTCCTGCAGAGACATCACTAGTCATTTGTGCATCGCTCTTTTGCTCCCAGCTGTGCTCTCCTCTTCTCTAGCTCTATCCCTCTCTGTGTTCCCAATGTCATGTTTCACCCCAAGTCACATTGTGTCCTCCGAAGTACAATGTCAGCGCTCCCTGTGGGATTCACAAATACCCCGCGCTCCCAGCGCTTTGTTCAGTGCAGCCCCCCCCCTCCTGTAACATTTACAGCCGAGGTGTCAACGCGGTGGTCCAGGTTTTATTACCCCAGGTGCAGGTACATGTAGTTACACTGCTTCATGTGAGCCACTAAAGTCCAGAAACGTTTGGCGAGCTGGTGAAGCAGCTGCCACTTGTTCTCTGTATATTTTCATGCAGAAAACATTAAAAAAAAAAACTTTTTTTTTCTTTCCCAAAAGCAGAACGAATCTGAGTTTTGAAAGATGATTTTCTCAGCGTTCGGGGTACATAATCGACGGCTGTTTTCTGGAAACCGATGTGTCCTGGTTGACAATCAGATTTGTGTGATTCAGTGCAGAGAAGGAGCATGTAAACGGCAGTTAAGTAGTTTGCTTGATGAACATGGCAGATCTGAGACAGACATCAATCCTCAAGTTCAGCTTGTTATCTGCTGGTGGAGAGGCAACCCAGCAAGGAATATAATCAGCCACAAGACTATAAAGCAATTCAGGCTCCTTTAATTGTATTATATTAAACAAATTAGATCACTCATCCAAGTGCAAAGTGCTTTCTTGTACGATATTAATTACTAAAAAAAGAGCCGTGACAAAAGTTAAGGATGATAAATAATGTCAGAGCTGAGATTTCACTGCTTGGCTGTCTGTTATTTATCCTCATTAACTCCTCCATCTAGGCATCGGGGCTTTAATGTGGAACATTAATATTCATATATGCTAAGTGTTTACAGTCACTCTTAGAAGTGGCACGACTCCCAACTAGACCTCGATCTTCTTTGTGCTGATAATGCTCTCGCCACCACAGCGATGATGGAGGACACTCTGCAGCTGAGAGAGTTCAGATCGTGTGGAACCCGGTGAAAGACTCTGACTCTTCCCTCGCTTTAAACATTGCAGTGATGCCGGTGTAGAGCATCATATAAATACAGCATGGCTGTCAAACAGTATTTCTAACAAGGAAATGCACTTTTGAGTTTTGAGGTTTTGGTCGATGATTTCTCAATGGCTTTTTAAATGTTTGTATTTCCATGCTGGTGTCTGCAGAGATGGTGTAGAGAAGACTACACTGCAGCTTGAGTGTACTTATTAACTAAACAGGAAATCTCCACCAGGTGTATCTGCAACCACTGCTGTAATGTTTAATGAAATGAATACAACCCATAATTGTCTAACCCCCCCACCCCCACCCCCATCCCCCATCTAGGCCGCAAGTTTATCGAACATGTTTTTCACTCTCACATCTCACTCAATTGATACGCTCTCATGTCGGCATCCGCTCTCTTAAGGGTTTGTCTCAGCGGCTGAGTGCCAGCGATGCACTCAGTTTGTGTTGTTCCTTGGCTCTCAGCTGACAAAACAATAACAGTGAGCAAACAGTTTTCCCATCTAGATCTCCAGCAAATGGTCAGTTTAGGAAAGTACTTTTTGAAAATGTGCTATGATCGCTTTGCTGTGATTGCCTTGAGAGTCCCAGCCGTCAGCCTTGTGTAACTTTGAGACTAAAAGCTGTTAGTATGTGTCACTTCAGTAACGTTTGAATGTTTTCAGGCAAGAAAGTAACCATTTAGATTCCCACAATGTGGTCAGTGTATCCAAATAATACTGTTTAGAAATTTGCTGCAAGATTTCAGAGATATCAGCAGTCAGTCATTTGCAGTATAAAAGTCTTTTTGAGAAAGTGTGAGTTATTCCAACCACAGAGGTCCTTGAGCATACAGACATACTGTAAATGAGAAATAGGACGCGGTTTGGTGAGGCAGAATGTGAGATTAGCCGTGGACAGATGCAGAGATACTCACTCACATGATAGAATTTCAATTATGTGCAAAAGGTGGTGAGTGTAATGAAAGGACGCATCCTCTTTGTTTAGCTGTGAGATTAAAATGACGGTGTGCCATGGGTTTGTGTTTGATTGTCTCTGTAAAATACTACTCAGAAAATGTCATGGTTTACATTATCATTATTATTATCATGATGATAATTACTTAAAATGACTCTTAAAGGAATGAAAACAGAATTTAAATAATAAACCTGATTTTTAAAACAAGCATCTAACTATAATACTATTATATAAATACATGTTAGCAGCAAAAGCATGTTAAATTAACTACTAAATGAAAAATATTATCAGATGTGAGCTTTTAAAATAATATACTACGATTATTAACTGCTCCCATCTGTATGTTTACCACAAACACACACACACACACACACACACACACACATGTTTATGTGTATGATAATTTTAGTTTGGCGGTATGCTGTGAGACTGTTGCATCCTCAGTGTTCCGATGTGTGTTTTTGTATTTTTATTAGTAGCAGCTCATATTTATTACATTCTTTATCATTTGAACCATGGATGAAAGTCCACCTTTTAGGCTGTTGCAGTCTGAGTTTGTGCACTAGAGTAAGTCAAAGCCTGAATGAGCCTGATAACATGAAATGTTTTCATTTCATCACTAGTGTGCACTTTACAGGAGGCTACATGCCAGCCACATCTCCAGGGTTGAATGGGATGAAAGTTAGATGAAGGTCAGAGTATCACATTCAATTACAAACACTCATAGCAGTTAGTTTTATCTATTTTTTTAAAGCAGAAATATGTCATGAACGGTTGTGACGAACTAATAGATGACTTCTGTCACCTCCACCAAAGAAAAATGCTGTGTGCATTTCTTAGTCGCCTTTCTCCTTCAGTGACAGCACCCAGCAGTGATGCTGGTGGCAGACAGGCTGAAGTGTTTTTGTGATGTTGGCCTTTGTCATATGACACACACACACACACTGCCCTTTTCTTTCACACACTTTTTGTCGAGGCAAAGAATATGTGTGCATCTGCGTCTCTGTACTTTTAAATAGTTGTGGACCAAGACCTCCACAATTAAATTTTTTGCGAAAGCACTCAATCTGATATAAACGAATGGCTGCAATTTAGCATTGAAAATAACTCCTAGCTACTTTTGAATGTTGTCAAATCATAGTTCACTCTTTGTGAGGCAACAGGAATGGTACCATCACTGTGGAGCCCCCATGCTGACTCCCTGCCAGCTGGGAGTGTTCGATGAGTTGGTGCTGAGGAAGAGAGCCAACAGCCAGAGGGATCTAACCTGCATCACATGTCGACGTGTAACTAAATAGCAAATACACTTTGATCCAAATTGTGTTAAATATATTTGCAGACATTAGTATTTATTTTGTTTTGTACCTTCCAGGTACAGTAAATTATGTTTTATGCAGTATGGAGGAGGATAATTTACTGTATTTTTCAGTTTTAGAGATACCTTTTCAAATGGCAGGTCCTCTTTCTCTGCAGATAATTCATATTTCTCTTCTTTCTTGCAAGTTGTTCAATCTAATAGGCGTGTCTACCATTGAAACTGTCGACTTCTTTTATGTAACCAAAAAGATGACAGCAGGAGTGAAGGCCGATCAGGCAGGGAGTTCTGCTAAAATGTTAAAATGATACACTCCAACATAAATTCCTCTGAAGGTAATTTTGCCTTGCTTTGGGAAGGATTTCAAACACTGTTCATAACACACTTCTGTGCACAATGTTGGTTTTTCCTGTTAAGAAAATGATAATTAGTGCGCTAAAATAACGAAATGTTCATTTTGAGTCATTTAAATTGCGTTGTAACGGGATGAAGTTTTTTGGGAGCCAGCTAATGTCATTTTCTTCTCTGAAAGACATGATGGAAGTTTTCCCTGCCCTACATCCTCCAGTTAAAGTCTTGAACTGTTTTTTTTTTTTATTTCTTTTTTTTCACACTGTGTGCTTTCACTTTCTTTAATGCCTCAGAATGAGATGAAAGCCCAGTGCAATTAGGCTTCTTATCGTTTTAATTAAGAAAGCCATTCGGCCATATCTGCCTCCGACGCCATAACACATAATGGCAGAGAGTCTCTGATGCCTGAAGTAGTGTTTGTGTGCGTGTGTGTGTGTGTGTGTGTGTGTGTGTGTGTGTATGCATGTGCCGAGTGTGCACATACAGCATGTATTTGTACAAGCTTGTGTGTATGTGTGCGTCCTAGTAACACAGTTCCCGACAATCTCTCTCCCGCCCTTCTTTCCTCTTTTATCAGTCCGTGTTCTCCAATAACCATTCCCACTTGTGCCTCCCTCCAAACATGCTGTTCGGTCCCTCGTTATTTCCTCCTCCTCAAAGAGACAAGGTCAAAGAGTCCTGTACAAGTACTTCAAACTCAATTCAAGTATGTTGTCTGAGTGTTTTTTTTTTCAACCCTTTTTGTCAAAAATGGCCTCGTTTATGCCGCTTCCTTCCTCTATGCTTAACCATATGCAGGCAAATGGACGGATTTGATTGTGTTTTATTAGTTTGAACTCGGGCAACGACACGTACAGAACACATTAACAGCTTATCAGTGTGCATGTAAACTGCCATTTTCCCCCATTAACCATTTGCATAAGATGAGAGAGCTACATAGCTGTAACCAAATTATTCTTGCAGTTTATTTTCTTTTTTTCCCCCTCATCCAAAAGAGGAGGAGAATATGAAGAAACTGTAACTACCCTGTTAGTGGTGTTAACACCCAACCAAGCTTCTGACTCCTACTCCCTCCTGCTCCCTCTCCCTCTCCTCCCCCGTTACCCCGGCCTATCAGTGAGGAGCAGTGGTCTGTGAAGAAATTCCCAATATCTAAATTTACACACTGTATCAATCTTGTTTAATAGACTGGAAAGCTTATAGCCGCCGTGGCAAGCCGGCAGAGAGGGCAGCAGTGATAAATTGTCGGTGTGCAGGCGACAGCCGCCCGTGATGTATAATGAAATATTTATGATTTATCCCAGCTAATAAACTGAAATGAAGTGCGTGATGTATGGGAACAGATGGGCCCTCTATTGATGCTGAAGCAGAGAGGCAAGAGGGGGGAAAAGAGACAGGGAAGATAGGTGGAGCGAAGGAAACAGGAGATACGATGAGAGATGCTCCAGAGCTAGAGAGGCAAAAAATGGAGGACGAGGATGAAAAAAAAATGTGACACTGAGAAAGTGGACAAAAATTTAAGATGGATGGAGGGATACGGGGTTAGAGTAGAGAATGAGAAATTAGATTAAATGATGAAGTAGAGGACAGATGGAAGATGGCAGTAAAAACAGACCACCATCAAAATATAATCCTTCTCCTAAAATGCTTGATCTTGTTGATTTTAGGTGAGGTAGGGCCAGGCCTGTTCTGTTATTGATTCCATATTTCAGGTTGTTATCTCTGCAAACACACAGCTTAACCTGTTAGTTAGTTAGATGAGAAGATTAATGCTGCAGTAAATAAGTTTATGACACAAAATGTTGTACTTGTCCTTTATATATGATTACTTTTCTTAGTATTTTATTATCTATAGTATTTCAATTAATTTTACCATTCAATATACTTTGTATATTTCATCTCTCTGCACAATAGTCTCAATGTTCTCCACAATGCCAGGTATTGAGTTCTGGTGGAAAAATTATAAATTTTCATTTGTTTTAAATCATTGTTGTATTAAAAAAACATTCATGTCTGAAGAGGTTCTTTAACCAAAACATTTTATCTATGATTAAATAACTTGTTTTTATTCATTCATTACTGAGTGTAAATGTATATGAAACAATTCACTCTGAAATAAGCCTTAAAACTTAAAACTGTTTATTTATGTGTAATTGTGGAATGTGTTCTCATCCATGCTGCAGATGAACTGTCCTCAGTTGTAATGTAGGCCTCTAAACCTGACCTTTGGTGACCTCTCAGTCCACCACCTATTCAACCTTACATTTACATTTACGGCATTTACACGATTTTGTCCAAAACGACTTACAAAGTACATTTGTCGAAACCTTCCAACCTTGGCTGCAGTGTCTGGTTAACCTCATCACAACGACACACACACACACACACACACACACACACACACACACACACACATCCACTCCCTCCTTGGTCCCAGCTGTGGACGCACCACCTGTAATAATCCAAAAGGACACCTTCCGGTTCCTGCTTTCACTCTCTCCTCTCCTTCCCTCCTCTGTCCATTTTTCTCCCCCTCTGTCTCCCTCCACTCATCCATACTGACCCATTTCCTCTGCTCGTCATCCTCAGGCCCAGCTGAGCCCCTCATCCCACATACTGTACTCATCCACTCCCACACCTGTCCCCCCAGACACCTAGACTATATGTCTGTCTCTGTGTGTCTCCCCCCTCCCCCAACACACACACACACACACACCTTGTATTCAACCAAATGTACTTACCCATCATTCCTTGTAAGTTGTAAAGGTGACATTGGAAGATAATACAACAATGTGCATATCCCTGACCGTTCCAGTGGCATCACCAGCAGGTGGCTTATCCCATTGCCGTTGTGAGATGTTATCATGCTGAAGTCAGCATTTAGCTCAAAGCACCATTGTGTCTAACTAAAGGCTCATGGAGCTGCTAGCATGGCTGCAGACTCTTAGGCCTGTTACGAACAGGCCTGTAACAATACCAAATAAATTCACGTTTTTTAATCTCTCCATCTTCTAACCTGTTCACAAAAAAATAGAAATCCTTTTCTTTCTTAATTCATTCCTCTCTCCTCCTGTGGTCGTGTCTTTCAGGGGACACGGCGGTCTATAAAGATGGCGTGTTTTGGATTATGGGCCGCAGCAGTGTTGACATCATCAAGAGTGGCGGCTACAAGATCAGTGCACTCGAGGTGGAGCGTCACCTACTGTCTCATCCAGACATCATGGGTAAGAGTGCAGGTTTCGTTTGTAAGAAGAAGGAGAGGAATGCATTGTCTTTGTCTTTGGCTCTGTTTTTAATTACAGTTAGAATGTCAATTAATTTGAGAAAAAACGCATAGGACTGGTAGCCCTTTTTAATTCAAAGATCACCTGTTCAATTTTCTTGATTGGCCCCTAAAATGAATACACTACACTACTAGAAAAGGGACTACAATTCCATACATTCCATCTGATGTGCATTCACAACTCTACTTAAAGATAAGATAACCCCAAATGAAGTGACAGAATTGATGTCGTTGACACATAACAACAACATGTCTGGCTTGTGTGAAATTTAACCTTGCAGATGTAGCTGTGATCGGGGCCCCAGATGCCACTTGGGGTCAGAAGGTCACGGCAGTGGTGCAGCTGGAGAATGGGCAGAGTATGACCCTGCCAGAGTTGAAGACCTGGGCAAGGTACTCTGACGTTCACTTCAACAATTTCTCTCGAGTAGACATGCTTGCTTTTCAGAACGACGCTGAATTCATTCCACATAATAGAGTATTGACTGGCCCTTTTAGACATGTAATCATGTTTTCCTATTTGGATGGGAGGCTACAGGGTTAGTGAGGGCTGCGGGGATGTTTGGTCATAGACACTGAAGTGGGGAAAGATGCTTGCAATAGGGATGCATTCAACTTGTACCTGGATTTTAGGTATAGGCCGATATCAAGAACCCATCTTTTTCAATCAATAAGCTGTATGCATGTGGAAGTGATGGGCTTGCTTCTTTTATGTGTAAGGTAACATCAGACTTGACTTACACTTTTTTTGTAAAATAGGATCTAACAAATAAATACATAGTTATAAAGGTACTGATTGTTATTTACTAAAATAATGTCACTAATATATGACAGCTGTATCCGTATCGGTGCATCTCTACTTACAAACACAGGGGAAGAAGCCTGATTCTTTGTGTTCACATAGACAACTGCACTGCATGAAAAAATACAACCCCTTCATTCATGTCCAGCAAAATATGCAAAGTCAACAAAAAGTTTAGAGAGTTTACAGGTACTTTGTTAAGTTCTCTCTGCAACGTGTGCCACCAGTGGACACTGTGACCTGAGTAACTTACAAGCAATCCACCAACCTGATTTACCAAAAATATAACACAAAACTGCCACCATAGCTCATTATTACAAAGGAGTGCCGACTCTGTCTTGGTTAAATAGTATTATGCTGATTTAAGAAGACAATTTCTCCAGCTATTTGTCAGCCTTGTGGTAAACAAATGAAGGCTCCTAATGCAGACTCTGCAGTTCAGCACACACGTCCCTAGTGACCGGCCCTGAAGTCTGCAGATCAATAGGAAGGGAATGCGAGAGAGAGAGAGAGAGAGAGAGAGAGGAGAGGGAGAGAGAGAGAGGCCAGAGATGGACTAATGAGGGGAGCTGAAGGAAAGACGGAAGATAAAAAAAAAGAGGAAGATGCGGAGGAAGCGAGCAAATGGTTGTTACGGAGGGCCCTGTACAGTTTTTTTTCCTGCCCTTTCTAAATGTCAGGAGAGTTTATTCTGTCTAAGGCAGACAGTTGGTGGTGACGTGCAGCCCTTTGCTTTGGAGTGAGTGAAGGCACAAACACACTTTTTTATTATTATTATTCAGTAATATTTTATCATTTTAAATGCATTCGTCCACTTGTGTCTTCATGTTCACACCATCTCTTTTTGTCTTCGACACTATCTGTCTACTACCTACAAATATAATTTATTCACATACTGTGTGTGTGTGTGTGTGTGTGTGTGTGTGTGTGTGTGTGTGTGTGTGTGTGTGTGTGTGTGTGTGTGTGTGTGTGTCACGGCTATGGGCCCCATATGGTGTGGGGGTTTTTAGATCCTATTGCTATGGCCTGCTGGTCCAGCATGGTGGATTACTACTGCTGCTTGTGACCCAGGTTAACACACACACACACAGGCTCTTACACACACACAGTGTTTGCCGCCACGGGTGCTGCCAGCGGACAGGCAGTGCCAGCACACAGCCCACTGCTGAGGCCAGCGTGTAGGGGAGAGAGAGAGAGGCAGATAAAATGAGACATAAACAAGTAGATGGATGCTCACTCTTCAGTGCCCTGGCTTCAGCTGTCAGTCTGAATCTCTATCACAGCCTCCACGGGCCACACTGCCTTGAAAACACACACACACACACACTAACACAAACACACTGCCCTGGAGAAATTGGTGACACGAGCGAGCCCCATTACAGAGATGTGTATGTGCGCACATATACTCACTCACACTTTACTCACTGAGTCAGGGAGACAGAGACATCTGCTGAAAGGAGTGTTTGATGGCAGCAGTATGAGTCATTATGTTCGCTCGCACCACAAGCATGCACACAGGAACACACACGCGCGCACACACACACACACTCCGGCACAAACAAACAAACAAACTAGGTTAGAAGATAATAGAAAAGCTCCAGGCTTCAAGACTTGACGTAACAACCGTGCACTCAAAACCGAAAAAAAAATTAAACACTTTTAATTATCCCAGCCTTCTGTTTTTCTTTTTATTATTTGTTTTTTTTAATTTCATCTCACAGTGATTATATTGTTTTATACGAAGGGAATTGTCTGTGTCTGGAAGGCGAATTGGGGATATTAGGGAGGGGAGCTGCAGAGTGTATGAAGGACATTTCTTTTCTTATCTCGACTACTCTGCCACAGGGCTAGCCTTTGTTTTGCAATTGTTTTCCGTTTTGTTTTTTTTTCTTTGTTGTTGCGTGTGTGTGATGTGTGTGTGATGTGTGTCTGTGTGTGTGTGTGTGTGTGTGCATATTCCCATATATGTGTGCACATTGATCAATATGTGTGTTGTTGTGCATGCCAGTCTGTTTGGCTTCCTTTCTGCAGTTAAAGGTCTTCAGTGAATTAATATCAGTGTTTATTGCAGGGAGCACATGGCACCATACACCATCCCCACAGGCCTGGTGCTGGTGGAGGAGATGCCAAGGAATCAGATGGGCAAGGTCAACAAGAAGGACCTCCTGCGACAGTTCTTCCCATGACTGGACCACCTCGATATGTGTGGCAGCAGCACAGGTTCCTGGACTGCAGAGTCCCAGCTGTCCCCGTCTGGTCCTTAGATCAGAAAAGCCTCACAGTGTACAGAGGAAATACAAAGTAATGGAAAAACACCTCACGGGAAATGAATTAACTCCTGACGTAACTTAATCACAACTATGAACCCAGCTGCAAACTTAATTCTATTACATTGATTGCCAGTTGTGTCGAGCATTGTTTGTCAGTTACTGTGCAAGAGAGGTCTAGAAATCATCACTTTGATGTGTAATCTATTGAGGCAATATGAAACAGAACTCCACCAAGAGGACACAGAATGTTTGCACACACATGGATGTGACAGACATTAAAATATCTAAGATGTTGTCAAGTACTGTTAATTAGTTTGCAACTAATGTGACCTATGACTCATGCGATACGGCTCCTCCTTTATATTTAAAATGACGAGCACACAGAACTTTTTGCAGTGTTTTGGATTGGTCAACAATTGAATTTAAAACTTTGTGTGAAAGTTTAAACTGAGTATTTAGAATAACAAAGGAATTATAAATCCAGTGTAAAAACTGGAACTCAATACTCAGTGTAGCCTTTACCTCAATGACAGTTATTTAAAGATAATTAAACTAATGACTCAGATAAATATTTTTGGGTTGTTTTTTTTCCTCCCTGATATCACATCCATAGATTTTGGCCAGTATCGGACTGATATATATATATCGATATGCGGTATCAGATCGGTGCGTCCTTACCATCAACCGAATTAAATTTTGATCAGTAAGAAATCTCTGCTCATGTGACATCTTTAGCCTTGTATACACACACACACACACACATGCTGGTGGACTTGAAATACACTGTTTATCTAAAAAACTTGTTAAGATAGAGATTAAAGTGTTTTTGTGTTAACTTTTTGTTTGCTAAACCTCTGTGTTGTCACACTTGTTTTCTCTGTGTGTGTGTGAGAGAGTGAGTGTGTGCGTGTGTGTGCGTGCAGCTGTGGTTACACAGGTGTGATGAGAGCCTGAAGGCGGATTCTCTAGCAAAGCACAACACCACAGCTGGATGCCCCGCACTCCATCTGACTAACACTCTCACTCCGCTCGCACTTCTCACCTCTCATCCTTTCTCATCACCATTTCTCCAATACCTCACCTCCTCTTCTTCTTCTTCTTCATCACAAGCCAAAATAGATTGCAGTGGCACCAGGGCCAACTTGACTGTGAAGACCTTTTGAATGAGAACCTGGCGTGCTGCCAGAATAGGCAGAGTGTGTGAAGAGAATGAAAGAAAAAGGACAGAGAGGAGCAAACGGATGAAGCAGAACTGTCAGAGAAATTGGAGTCTTAACCAGAGCTGGCTCAAGAAAAAGTTGATAGAAAAGAGGTGGATGCAGGAGAAAGTCAGCGTAGGTTTTTGAGTGAGTGATATGCAGAGGATTGGGAGGTGGAGAAGAAAGGCACTTAAATATGGTTTAAGATAAACAGTTGATGAACAGCCAGACAACTGAAGATGGAAAGAAACACAAGTGCAACCCCCAGCCGATACAACCTCCTGTCCACTCACACACACACACACACACACACACACACACTTTTGTCCGCCCACAGTCACCAGAGACCTGATTAAGAGAGCAGAGCTATCGATCTGTGGGCTGGCAGGCTAGAATGGATGAGCAGGCAGGGCTACAGGAGCACCAGAGGACAGCTTCAGTGCCCCCAAATCCCCCCGCTGCCCCACCCAACCACCCACGCCAGACCTGAGAGTCGGACAGGGCCACGGGCAGGAAGGCTGGGGCTGCCACGCCGAGGCTGCAGCAAGCAGCTGAGGGTCAAAACGAAAATTGTGAGTGTAGATCTAGTGTGCAGTAATACATTTGTGTGTGTGTGTTTAGGGGTGCACGCAGGACGGTTTCCAGTGCCTCCCTGGTACACAAAAAGGGGGAAGGGGAACCTGGTGGGTATTCCCTGGACTCAAGCTTGATGGAGCACTCATTCCCTTGAACTACATCCACCTCCCTCTCAAACACACACGTTCAACTACTCCCTTCCTCTGTTTACTGGAGCATGGTGGAAGAGGTTGTCTGCAGATGGCTGCTTATTGGGCCCCAGGGTCCCGGAGGGTGGGTTATGGGGGACACCAGTGAGGTTGTTTATGTGTCCTAGACACACGGAGAGATTGGGTAGAATGGCAAAGGTTTAAAAAAAGAGCAGGTGATGTTCTGAAGATGTGACTGGAGGGTTTACACCGTCATGTTGTCTGGGTGTCTTTCTTACTTTGTCACAGGTTCCCTTTTAATGTAAGTCCATCTGCAAGATCATATTTATTTCCTCCTCTAGATTAGTTCAGCTTCCTGTGCAGACGATGGACACATTAGGTTATAACAGGGGCCAGCTGGCATCACAAGCTAACAATGGATTGAAACGGTATTACATTTCAAAGTGGGTTTTTTTTGTTTTTTGTTACGTTGAGCACACTGATTGAATGCCAGCTCATTCAATCACTGATTAATTTTCCCACCCTGCTTTTCAGAATCGTATCCCAGCATACACCTGGTTGAAGGTAGACAGAAAAGCTTTGACAGTGTGCAACTTTGGCACAGGGCTGACAGAGACCTATGGGCAATCAATTACCTCAGTCAATGCAACAGAACAAAGGACACAAGGACAGGTATGAACTATCTTTATAGACATTTTCTTAAGAAAAGTTGCTTCAGAGTAGGAGCCATTAAATGGCAACTGAACACCAGCTGATCTCCAGTGGTGGTGTAACCTCCTGGGTGTGTCGGCACATGGTGACATCGCTGTTACAGGTGCAACAGAACCCTTCTGCCCCCAACCAGGTGTGATGAGATAGCTGCACATGTTAGGGAATAGTCTCAGAGTTAAATGAGAAATTTGGTATCAATCTTCCCATCTAACTCAACAAGAAAGTGAATAAATATTTCATATTATTATGCTTTACAAAACTTTACAAAAACTGAACGAATGTTAGGGAGACTTGTCAGGTTGTATTTATAGGAGTTGAGTCAGATTATCTGATAGTGACTAGTAAACTAATGTTATTATAAGTGTAGAAGTCCAGCCCTGGGAAAATCCAGTACTCTGTTAGCCGACGGAGTCTTAGATTACTATGTATATGGACACAACAATTCAGAAAATGCATATTTAATGTCACAATGCAGCTCATGCAGAGAGGTCAACACTGTAGTAAAGTGCTCCCTGGACTTTGGAGTATTTGCATTTGGACCTGTGTGTACAGTGCGTTACTTTGAAGCCTGTCCTCTGTCACTCTGACTCCACAGAGGTCTGTCTCAGTCTGCTGTGAACATGAAAGCCGTCCATCATAAATGATTCTGGAGGAGGAAGACGTTCCTCTCGCTTTCCTTTGAACACCGACTGCATAATAAACAGGTCAGACTGAAGCAACGAGTCGCAGAAACAGAGCGGCGTCTGAGTGCGTGACAGAGTACTTCCACACTGTTGTACATTGCAGTCGAAGACGGAAAATCAGGCTACAATTATACAGTCAAACATTCACATGTGCACACTTTTGACGATCACAAAAGGCTTCGGGCCTGTAGATACTTGATCAACATGACAGGCTTTATGGATGTAAGTGGGTAGAGAGAGAGGAGTGATGGGAGGATGACAGGCAAGGCTCTTCAGCCCCAGGGACACCCCGAGTATACAGTACACACACACACACACTCACACGCATGCATGCATGCAAACACATCAGTGAATCCAGAACCCCACCAGGTCTGTGTGGGTGCGTAACCGATGCTTGTAGTGGCAGGTTGTTGTTTACATGGAGCTCATGTTTATTCTAAAGCTACTTACACCTCACTGGCTCAGCCTCGGGCTTGGTTCCTGTGAAACTCCCACTGACTTGCTCTCTGTTTTCTCTTTTTTCTCTGTTGACCTTTCCTCCCCTTTTTCTCTCTATCACTTTCCCCCTTTCTATTCCTGTCCGTCCCTCACTACGATCTGCTAATCACGTTTGTCTCATTTTCTATGATGTTCTGCCACGTTTTTTTTTTTTTTTTTTTTTTCAATTAACGCAATGACGAATCAAGCTTTCCTGCATTGATTCTCTGCTGCACCACTTTGTCTCGTGGTGGAAAGTTAATGAGGACAGTTAATTAACTATCTTTAAGGTACCTAATATTAGAGGTGCATTATACTTTTAGGCTATTCAATTTCAGAGGGAGATACTTTACTTTTTACTCCACTACATTAATCTGGCAGGTACTACTTCCTTGTCAGATTAAGGTTTCACATAGAAAACATGTGATCTCATCATATAGATTAAACTACCTAACAGTATATAAAGTGGCTAGAATTAGCTCAACCATGACACTAAATAGGACCATACTGCATAATGACTTTTGCTTGTGTCAAATGATGAATGCAGAACGTCTAATGGCGTATATTTATATTGTGATATTGCTATTTTTACTTAAATGGGGCATATCATGGAAAACTCACTTTGTCAGTGCTTGTGTACATACATTTGGGTTTCTGGAGTGTCTATAGTGGGCTTTCTAGATCACAAAACGTGATTCAACACCATTCAGTTTTGGCTCCCCTTCTTCTACATGTAAAGATGCATCATATTTTTCTCTCAAGCCAATCAGAGTAGACTATTTCAGGAGTGGACAGACACTAAAACAGAGGTGGGTGCATACAGGTATATTCAGGCAGACAGTCTAAGAAAAGGAATGTAGTTTTTCAACATTATAGCATGTAAACGTGTTCTTGTAGAAACAAGTGTGACTAAAATGAGCATATAGACTTTAGGCAAATGGTTCTATGACTTCTTCCACAACTGTCTCTGTCTTTGCACTTGAACACAGCTGAAAAACTTTTTGGGAAAAAAAAAAGAAGAAGAAAAATACAGAATCAATAGTGAATTATCATGTTCTAGCTCTCATAACTCGGCCCACTCAACAATGGAGGAGACAAGGTCATGAGAGAATAAATAGCAGGCAGACTAGCTAATGATCTATCATCCTGGACAAGCGGCTGCACCCGAGAGCAGGCTGGCTGACAAGATCATTAATAAAAGCTGCTGGGAGAGTGATCGATCGGCTTGATGGATGATCAGAGCCACAAATACTATAAAACACCTGGATGTCAAGCCTCGTCTCTTTGAAGAGTGGGGGGAGGAGAGGAGAGGAGAGGGCCTTTAAAAAAATAAAAATCCAGAGCCCAACAGGGAGTCGTCAGAGGGGATCAAACCCTGACGCTCAACCTCTGTACTCATCGAGAAAATGACTTCAGTGATGCGACCGCGTGTATGAGTTTGTGCGTTATCGTGCTGTACATCTCTGTATTTGATGCAGTCAGCGTGCTGTAGTCCGCAGAAGCTCAATGTGAGAGCATCAGTGTAATTTGAGGTAGATCAGGGAGTCAGCAGGTGTCGTGGTGTACAGCCTGCTGTAGCGGTCCACCGCGGTGTAATGGGAGGTATTTATTATTGACGTGCTCCCCTCACACTATTTCTGAGCTCTGTGGTGGTATCTGTCTCCACCACGGAGCTCCACTCCGTCCCTCATCTCTCCTCTTTTTCCCCTGATCCATCCATTGTATCTGCTAGTGTGTTACAGTGTCTCTTTTGTCATCTACACACACACACACACACACACACACCTTACTCAGCAGTTCATCTCGATTCCTAATCTTTGCAGCGAGAGGGAGAATGAGTTCAGAAGGAGTGTAGTCTCCTCGCATGGCTGCGTGTATCAATATCTGTACATTGATCTGGCCTCGCCTCTCCTCCTCCATTCGTCCAGATATAGATTGGTTTTCCCAGCAGGTATCTGTGCCTAGAATCTGACTGATGGGCGGAGAGCGCAAGGGAGGGTGTATTGAACCAGTGTGTCCCACATGCCACTAGAGTGTGTTAGACTGCTAAGCAAAAAGCATGGGGGGGTTACACTGCATGCAAGTCTAACAGACTGGGAAGAGGAGGACACTCTTGTTTCTAAATCAATGCAGTGGCAAAGATAGAGGTGTGGAGGGCTGCAACCATCATTTTCACGGTCCCATTATCACTTTTGGATTCATCGATTCATTGTTTGTCTATAAAAGGTCCGAAAATAGTTAAAAATGCCCCGATTTAGTCACAGGACGTCAGACCAACATCCATCCAGATTAGGTTTGACTCCTTTGTTTGATGAATGATTTTTAATAATTAATGGTTTATCAAAATGTACGTCAGTTGATATTCTTTTTATCGATTAACTGGCATGGAGGATTGAGGGAGCATTTTCAACACTTAAATGGATGAGTGTCTGCCAAACATTCCTACCAATGCAACTTAAGTTGCATTGATTTAGCTGCAAATTAATTAAGTGTTGCTGTAAACTGAAAGTATAGTATTAACTGTTACATAAAAAAAAAAAACCCAAACACAATTTTACCCATAATTTGCTTTTTGCAAACTCAAATCAGTCGGCACATTAATCACAAATCCCCAGTCAAAAAAAGACGCTCTCACATACAATAATACTTATAATAATGTTAAATGCATTTGACATTTTAACACCAGAACATTTCATGTAATTAGGGGATGCATTGAAGGGTAAGGAACAAACCAGTTAATTTATAATAATATGTACAAGATCAACTGTACAATCTGTTTGGTTTACTGTTAATACATGAAAACGTCATGAATACACTCTATATAATAAATATAAAGGGCTATATTAAAGTTTATATTGCATGTATGTGTGAATGCGTTTGGTCTGTAGGTGTCTGTATTGCTGCCATCGGTGCTTGACCATAAATCAGAGCCCTCAGGCCGGGGATTGCCCTGCTCGTGGCTCCATGTGTAATTACAAAGCTGACATTTAAACAGCAGAAGCCATATTTCACTCTAGCGCTGGATGCAGAGTGGTCTACGGATGGAGTAAAAGTTTTCAACTAGGAAAAAAATAAATAAATAAAGACAGGAAAAAATCAATGAGAGATAGAATGCATTCTAATGCCTTGTTAATGGACCCGCATATTAATTATTCAACGGTGGCCATTTTGTCTGCTCATTAAAGTGGCAGCCGGTAGGAGAAATGTTCTGCATTACTCTGCTTAGCTCGGGCAAAGCTGAGCGCTTAATACCACATTCTCAGCTTGTGCTGCTCATCCTTTCACAGCATTGGTTCGATCTGTTGTTTCTGTTTGACACGCATCCATATTGTGTTTGTGCTGCTCCGTCTGCTACGCTGCTCCTGGAAGAGATGTGATCTCTATCACACATTACACATTTTTTTCGAAGGTCAAATGCGCCTTGTAATGTCATCCGTTACGTAAACAAATGATTTCACCTCAGTCATGTGATATCATTCATTTTAGTTATTTGTGTGACATTAGTTTTCCTTCAAAAGGCCGTTGATTTCATTCTGATAACTCAGCCACAAACATTGCGGTTTTAACTTTTTCTCTAAATTGGAAAAACTTTCCGTCTACAGTTTTTCCATCACTTACATCGATCTATTGCTATATATTAATACTTTTGTTACTTTTACTTCACGTCTCAAAAGTACAAGTTTTCACCTTGTTAGAAATCAATTTTGGGAAAATTGGAAATCGTTTTGCAGACTCAAATACATGAGGCTTACTGAGGCAATGTGAGAATATAAAAACAAACTACCAAAAACAAGCAATGAAATGGTTTCACTTCTTATACAGGAAAGTTGATCTGGACATTCTACAAAAAAATATTCATGTTAATAACTAGTTAATAATGTAGATAATCAACTGGGACCATAACCTGAAAACATTGAATAAACCTAAGAAAGAGTTTCTATTCCAAATAATATGTTTTAATACAAATGTTCTATAATAATAACGATGGCACGATCTGTGGTTTTCAATATTGACCATCACTGATTGAAAAGCGGCTCCAAACAAGATGAATTTTCTTCCAGCTTGATTTTGTCACTTTTGAGTGAAACTTCAGTAAAAGTATTGGGAAGTTTTACCACATTTTCGTGTGATGATTTGCAGCGATCGTGTATTATCATGGTTTTGAAAACAGCATGAAACCAAGAGGGGCCCAGCAGTGTTGAGGATGAAGTGTGAAGGCGCCTACTGACAGGGCCGGTATTAGGAACATGTATGTGAGGAGGAAGCTGAGAGACACAGGGAAAACATTAAAATTCCTCTTTGGCCTGCTGTCAACCTGCGTCTGCTGACTGCTCAGAGGAGCTGCTGCGTGACGGGATTCCTAATGACACTGCAGCAGAGCCGTTGCCACAAATTGCTTTGACTTGATTTATTTCTCCTTTTACAACCCCCCCACCACCACCAACACCACCCCTCCTCCCAACATCACCACATCACCATTCGAGCATTCAGTCTCCCTCTCTGTCTCCCTCTGCCTCTGTCTTCATACACACAAACACTGTGTGCATATGCAGTACCATCTCCTCTTCCGCAGCACGCCAGTGGCACGGAACATCTGTCTCTAGGTCTCCCTGCCACACAGTGTTAGAGTCAGGGTAGGTCACTCACTCGACTGGCCAGTCTGGAAAGGCCTGTGGGCAGAGCAGGGCAGGACTGGCTCGCATATGAGGGCGTCCAGGCGGAAACTTGTCCCCAGGTCCATCCTGCTTTGCCTGCCTCATGCCATTTGTATCTGTGTGCGTGTGTGCGCGCGCATGTGTGTATATTTTGCGAGCATAGACAGTGATTTTATAGGTCAGGGGGCACTAAGGCAGCAAAAACAACCGAAGGCTGCTTCTACGTGTCCCCTCGTTCTGTCGGTCTTTGGCTGAGCGTCTCTGATGCGCTGTGCCTTTCTGTTTGACTTTGTGAAATTCGTGTTTGCTGCGCACAAACCTCCACGTGGGATTCTCATTCTTGCAGAAGTGCATAACGTGCAGCGATGCATCCCTGCACTCAGCCACTGTTTGGCCCGTTTTAATCTCCTTACATTTAGACTGTTTAAATAGTCTCAGTTCGGTTAAGTAACTATTTACCTTACCAAAGTGGAATGCTATCAGAGGCAGCAGGCAGTAGTGTGCCAGTCACCCGACAGATAGCACCTTCATGCAGCGACAGCCCAGATAAGGGGGGAAAGTACTGTTTAATCAAACAGTGGAGGGAATAGGTATTGAGCGCAGGCAGCGTGGACGAGGTTCTACCAGCTATATCCAAGTGTGTAAACTTCTTCTTAAAGAGTTTTTCTTAAAGAACAATAGATGAATTCAAAAGTAATTCCAATCGTGGAGGTGTCTGTATTTGCTGAGGCCTGCCCTCTGCCTGTATTTCTCTTTAAAGCAACACTTTAGTTTTCCTCTTCAGTCCCCCTACAGGTTGGAAGCGGAATCTGACCATTACTGCCGTCGTAAATAATTTAGCCTACCGTCGCACGCACGTTATTTGTTTGTATGCAGAACCGGCTCTGGAACGATGAACGATTTGAACGATGTCCAGTGACAGGTAGAGTAGCTAACGCCTTAGCTAAGATTAGCTAACATGAGCCATAGCGATAGTTACGTATATATTAGCACAATAGCTAACGCCTTAGCTAACATGAGCCAATAAAATAATCGACAATGTATTGTACACAGATGCACACTGTTGGAAAAAAAAATGATTACCGGTATTATTTACAAGTCCAGCAGCAACAAAGCCAAGTCACCATCCATCTTGCATTTTGTAGCCTCCTTCAGCTCTCGCCAACGAGTGTGAGCCGGTCCGATATTCACTCTCGTTCGAGCTCTTTCTTTGTCATGCTCCCGTTTTCTTTTCTTCGCCTCATTGGACATTATACTCCTCCTTTTTGTGCCGTTCAACCGGTTTTGAGGGGATGAACCACTGAAACTATTTTGGAAACATTATTTTAAGGAATTAAATACTCTTTAGTGTTGCTTTAATTTTTGGGGGATTTCAACATTTTTCCTCAACAGCTATAAATACGTAGCAACAATGTGCCAGATCATAAGCCAGGAGGAAGCTTACAGAAATGGCGGCCACATCGCAGGAAATACACTGAAAAAAAGTGAATTCCAAACAGCAGAGTTTGAATGCTGTGTTTACAAACCACATCTGACAAATCCCACTCATTGTGCCTTTTAAGTCACAGTGGAAACATAAGTTAGAGTGTTCGTATCATCTGTACTGTGACGTAATCCCCAGAGACACAGAATGTTTGAGGGGTGGAGTTAAATCAAATCCATATTTGATTGGACGGCTAAAAAGTGGGCTTACAATGTATATTTGTGTTTCAGATTTAGCAGTGTTCATTTAGATAAGTAAGAGGGAAATATCTGATCTTGCTAACCTAACTGACCTATTTCACTGCTAGTCATGTAGTCTGACTTTTCTAACTTGAGGTCATTTTAGTGTTATTTAAATTGCAGCGACATAATTCTTGAACAGTATTTTAACCAAGGAGACAGAGATGTCACACACATTTCATATTTCCATATATTCATACTTTTCACTCTGAACATGTCAGACAGACGTTTAAGCAAGCTAAAATTAGTCTTAGTGGGTGAAAAAAATGAAGTAACAACGATATACTTTATACTTTATTGTCCCCTTAGGGAAATTTGTGTTGGACTCAAAGGCTGCATATATAAATGACAGTTACAGTAAAACAACCAACATATACACGATACAGCAGCAGCTGTACAGTCACAACAATGTCTCTCACCTCTAGTAAGTTTGTGTTTTCCGTGCAACTGATAATTATTTCATGATGCGTAAATCTCAGCTTAATAAACACTTAAGTGATGACATGTTTGAACTTACAAAGAGTGGAGGCAAGCAGCTGGTGAACTAAAGGACGTTTTGGTTCTACATTCTCTATCTTCTTGGATTTCTCCATTTTTTTTCCCTCTTCAATTATCCCACTTTTTCTCCCTCAATCACTCCATTTGGTTATCTGTCTCTCTCTTTCTATATCCATCTATCTTTTTCATGCCCTTTTCAGGCGGTGGGATATTTATCATCTTTATACCTGGAGGTTTGAGGGCCGTGCATTGGCCTGATAGATGGGCGAGCCACTGATGTGCAGCCACCTCAGGAGACACAAACCAGACAGCTATTTAGTAGCTGAGCGAGACACGTAGCTTTTCTTTTATTGTTTTCAGACTGCAAGGGTGTGTGTGTGTGTGTGTGTGTGTGTGTGTGTGTGTTAGAAAGGTTTAGGAGGAGGAGAAGGAAAGAAAGACAGGAAGAAGAAAAAAAAAACAACAACAGATGTTCATTGGCTGTCCAGAAAAATGTAGCAACTGTGCACAAAATGGGCCATTATCCATCTTGTGTATCACTATGTTGTTGACAAATCAATGGCTCTGACAGTGATGACTCTGTGTTACAGCAAACATAAAGCACTCAGACAGTCTCCCTGCCTGCTATGGAGACTGCAGCAAGGGAGCACTCGGGGCAAGGGTACTCATAGCCAGGAGGGGCGTCTGTGTGTGTTAGCGTGTGACAGCGAGAGTTTTCATTGAGCATATTCCTGGGTGCAGGTGTGGTTGTAAAAATGGATCATGTAGATGCACAGAGCTCGCTCATGAAAGCTTCATACCATTGATCCCATTTTATAAATCATACATATCACTGCTCAGGCTAAATATTAACATTAATTAGAAGTACCTCTCTGATCCAGACATATTCCTAGTTTCTAGTAGAGCAGCACGGTATTCTTTAACACAAATCACTCTATTCACCAGTCGGTTGGCAGAGGCTTTGATGTGAGAGTTGACCTGCTCCAGGTTAAAGCTGCCCTGCATTAATATCCTGCACACTAGAAATCTCCAGACAGGGTTGTAACACGGCTCACTCAGGAAAGCACAACTGCCGCTGAACTATAATCCATTCATGCAGACGTGCTGTACAGTCCACTGGATATACGGTTAACATGTGACATGTGTGCAGATACATGGAGGTGATGCGCTCCAGAGATATCATCATTGTGTGGAGATGGAGATGGGGGGGGGGGGGGGGGGGGGCTTGCATCGTGAGTCAGAGAAAGGACTCTGAGTTTGATTGACAGGTAGTCTCAAAGCCCCCCGTGGCAAGTGCCAGGGGCAGGTCACTGGGGCGAGAGCACCGTTACCCATACAGATATAAACGCTTGACTGCTGTCTTCAGAATGCGGGTCTCTTGCTGCTCAGGACAGGAGAGCCCAACGCGTTCTCATCTCGAGCAGAGAAGAGAGGAGATTGTTGGTTTATTAGTTTTTTTATCTGATTTTTCAGAGACAGTTCACATTGCACTAAATCACTTGGTGCTATGAAATTGTCTCAGATACATAAAATCAATACAGCAAGAAATAGCATGCAGATAGATTTTGCTTCCATCATAAAAAAAAAAATGTGTTGAAAGGAATTTTATTTGTGCTGTTCAAAGCCCTGAAAAATACATGCAAGTCACACAGCTAAGCATCTGTTTTTTTCCTGAAAAATAATTAAAAATAAACACACAGCATTTCCAAAATACTCAGACTCACAATGCAGACAAAAAAACTCAATTTTAACCCAACTTAACCCTCAAATTGCTGGCAAAATTTGAACTTATTTTGTATCAGAATTTACAATATTGAAAAGAAAAATGTATGTACAAATATAACTGATGATGACATTTAAAAAAATGTCATGTTCCACGATTTGAGCGAAGAATTCCTTCTCATTTTTGGCTACAATCCTGATCTGGATCATCAGAATTAGAATCAGAAGCAGGTTTGGTGCCAGATTTTCACATACAAGGAATTTACCGTGAAGCAGACGGGATGTTTTTCCATCCAGATGGTCTTTGAGCATTTTTTAATAATACCTTCAGAACAGAGGTAAATACTGATTAACAACCTTATGTGTTTTTCAGAGATCGAAACTCACATCGTCTCTCTGATTCAAATATAATACAACATATAAGCACGAGCTGAGGCGGGGCTGCATCTATGAATTAACATGGACACTGCTACTAAAAAAAGACATGCTGCTCTTTATCAATCGTTTAATGTCGTGAGCAACGGGAATTCAAGAGGCTACAAAATCTATTGTGCTGTTAAATGAACAGAGAGCGGCGGGGAGACAAAATCACGCTGGAAGTAAAAGCCCTGTGAGTGTAATTCTCGATGCAACTAAGCGCCGCCTCTGATGTTATCCATGCAGAGACGGAGCGGGGAGAGCAGCGGGGAGAGAGGACAGGGGGAGCTGCAGGGGTTAAAAGGGAACAACGTCAGTGGCACACAGGCAAGAAGACAAGTGTCGACAGCGACAGGAAAAAGACGGAGGCTGCCCATGTGCCTATGTCTCCTCCACCCGAGCCCCCTCAACCCTCTGCCCCCACCCCCCCACCCCCCCTCCACCGCAGACGAGCATATGTGGGCTGACAACATGACATTGCCAGTGAAGAGAGGGAGGGACAGAGAGAGAGAGAGAGAGAGGGAGGACCAGGAGCCCCGGTAGTCCTGACATCCCCGACTCTGACAGCTGATGGAGGCAGATTAGGCTCATGCACGCATACGACTGTCAACCCCCTCCCCTCCCACCCAACACACCCATCCCCATCCATCCCTCACCTCACACCCCCCCCCCCCCCCCCCCCCCCATCCAAAAAGCCATGCAGAGGCCTTCCTCCACAATTCTCCATCCTTCAACTGCTTCCCCTCTCTCCGTCCCCCCGGCCATGCAAAGAGCAGCGCTGAATCCCAAACTCTCCCCCACTTCGACTACATAGATAAAAACCCTGAGACTAACACACAGAGACACACTGTTTTATTATTTTATTATTCTTCCCCCCAGAGAAAGTGAGCATTACAGGCTCAGCACCGAGAGAATGATGTGATACGGGTGGGTTTGCATCACACCGAGCTTTGTGAATTCATACTGATGCAATGTTTATGCTCCTGCTTAGCCAGCTATGACCCAGCTGTATTGATAGCCAAGGTCTAACAACCAAATCAAGATGCAAGTCAGAAGCAACAATGTCGGGAGCCGACTACTGAGAGCAAGTTCACGCAAGGCGTCTGCCTATTACCGAGCACAGCAGATATCCATTACGGTAATGTCTGTAATCCCCATGACTCAGGTGCCCTCACACAGCCCAGACGCCTCCTGTGGGGTTAGCTAGACGTATGAACACACTTAGCGGATGGATAAGCTATTTATGTACACATAACTTTACTGTGCATCGAGGGGTTGTTTTTGTTTTTTTGTTTTTTTTTGCAGTTTCTTATCTCACCTGCCCATGTGCAATAACTTCCAATCATTGTGTGTGGTTGGAAGTTATTGTTTAGGATTTTGAAAACAGGGAGAAACAAAGAGAGCAGAAAGGCATTTTGTCATTGTGTGTGTGTGTGTGCGTGTGTGTGTATGTTGCTTGTGTATTTTTGTGTAAGAAACATAAAGCTCATATTTTACTCTGTCACAGATAAGAGTGTGTGTGTGTGTGTGTGTGTGTGTGTGTGTGTGTGTACTGAGGCAGACATCCACCATGGGACAGTATGTCATCGATTGAGTTGCAGGAAGAGGCCTATTATCTCCAGCCATGGTTCAAGCGGGGGAGTCAAGTGTGTCATATGTGTTGGCTCTAATTGGCAACCCACCCTGGTGGAGGCAGACCGGGGTGACGGCAGAGCTGCAGTAACCCAACCACCTCCCGCTCTCTCACACTCACTTCTGGAAATGTTACATTGTGTGCTGTTCGGGGCTTTTTTTTTTTTGTGCTGACAAAGAAATCACAGATATGTGAATCCGTTGAATGCAAAGACATATTCAGAGACATTATGGAAAACAATTTGATGAGCTGACTATAATGTAGAGATCGATATCATAATTGTTCTATAGTGAATAGCAGCGTTGATGCAAAAGCTTTTGTTTCTGCAGTATTTCGATCTGCTTAACAGTGTGCCCTCCATCCTCAGGGTCATAATTTGTTCTATTCGTCAGACAGATCTCTTATTAGACAAACCCCCAAGTCTCACTCGTTTTCCCATCTCTCCTCTTCAGCTGCATGCTTGCCTGGTGTAACACTGCCCTCTGCAGGTGGACAGAGTCATAGCATTTACTGCGAATAGAAAATACTGCCGTCAAAACAAATAGGCACAAAAACATGGTAGGTAGACAGAAGTCAACAATCTAAACGGATTCATACGATCCATATCATGTCACATGTCCTAAATATGGCCTACTTATTCAAATTTTTGTTTTCTATGTATCAATTTGCTTCTTTCTTTAATAACAAAATCATTACTATTAGACAAAACATTAGTGCTCTAAACTCTACAACTGAACTTGCCCTTCCTTTCTCCAGAAACTCCACCTGTGTCGTGTCTCACTTTAACTGTTTAAATCTGACAGAGCTTGACAATATTGTTGGTCAGCTCAGATCCTCCACCTGCTGTCTGGATCCTCTCCCAACTGCTTTTTTCAAAAATGTTTTTAACTGCCTAGCACCAGAGGTTCTACATATCATTAACTGGTCTCTCCAGTCAGGTATATTTCCCACATCACTAAAAACAGCTGTTATCAAACCACTCCTGAAGAACAATCTGGATCAAAATGTCATTGCAAATTACAGACCTATCTCCAATCTACCATTCCTCAGCAAAATACTTGAAAAAGCAGTCTACATTCAGCTCAAGAACTATCTTGCATCAAATAGCCTTTTAGATACTTATCAGTCTGGTTTTCGTCCCCACCATAGCACAGAAACAGCACTTTTCAAAGTTTTAAATGATCTACATATGAACACAGACTCCCAAAAAATCTCCATTCATACTCGATCTTAGTTCTGCGTTTGACACTATCGACCACAAAATCCTACTGGAAAGGCTTGAAAGGTGGGTTGGCTTGTCTGGTCCAGTTCTAAACTGGTTCAGAACCTACCTTCACGATAGGCAGTTTTATGTCTCCATTGGTGAATTTACCTCCAACACAATGAAGATTACATGTGGGGTACCACAAGGGTCAATTCTTGGACCACTGCTATTCAATCTCTACATGCTTCCACTCTCACATGTGATACGCAAACATAATCTTAGTTATCATAATTATGCAGACGACTCACAACTTTACATTTCACTACACCCAGATGACCTATCACCCATAATATCCCTCACTCAGTGTATCAAAGATATCAATCAATGGATGTCAGAAATTTTTTTACAACTAAACAAAGACAAAACAGAAATACTCATCTTTGGTGCACAGGCTCAGAGACAGAAAATTGCAGCACATCTCAATACTCTCTCTCTAAACAGCAAAACTGAAGCAAGGAATCTGGGTGTAATCATTGACAGCGATCTCAATTTCAGAAATCACATCAATCACATTACCAGATCATCTTTCTATCATCTCAAAAATATCTCCAAATTGAGGGGCTTTCTGTCAAAATCAGACTCAGAAAAATTAATCCACGCTTTTATAACAAGAAGATTAGATTACTGTAATGGTTTATTCACTGGACTCTCAAAATCAAGTACTCAGAGGTTACAACTAATTCAAAATGCAGCTGCACGCATTCTCACTGGTACCAAGAAATATCAACACATCACACCCGTTCTTAAATCTTTGCACTGGTTACCTGTTAGTACAAGAATCGATTTCAAAATACTACTCTTGGTCTACAAAGCACTACATGGCCTTGCACCTCAATACATCACAGATATGCTCATCACTTACACCCCAGCAAGAACACTTCGGTCAACAGGCAGTGGCAACTTACTCATTCCTCGCACCAGATCCAAAGAAGGCGAGGCGGCTTTTAGTGTATATGCGGCACGAAAATGGAACACCTTGCCTGATACAGTTAGACATGCCACGTCAGTAGCCATCTTTAAAAACAGACTAAAAACATATCTTTTCTCAACAGCATTCTGCTGAACTGTGTGTGTATGTGTGTGTGTGTGTGTGTGCATGTGCCCATATGTGATTGTGTCAGTGGGTGCGCATGTGTGAGTCTAAGTGTGTATGTGCTGAAGATGACATATATGATTGTTTACTTGCACTCTTCTTATTTTCTATTTGATTTCTAACTGATTTTTTAATAACTATGTATACCTGTTGTGAAGCACATTGAGTCTGCCTTGTGCATGAAATGCGCTTTATAAATAAAGCTAAAAAAAAAAAAAAAAAATTGTATGTTGGGTTTGTTATATTCCACCTAATAATAACCATTCAGTGGAAGCAATTTAATATAAAGGTGAGATGTGATTGGACATAAGTGTGTTTCATGGGTTTACGCACAAATATAACAAAAAGATAATGCACTTTTTCAACCAATATGCAACATTTTGCATAACTGCAACTTTGGCAATGTTTTATCAGCTAACTGGTGACTCACGCTGATGAAAGCAGTTTCACCTCTACATTATACATGCAGAAATCATATTAGTGCTTCGCAGTGCACTTCAAAGGGGGTTCGAGCTTTGGCCTAATTAGCCGCTTAGTGGCTGTGTTACTTTGTTGGCGCTGGAATTTACTTCCTGTTGTGGAAACAAGCAGGCAAAAACAACCCTAATAATAAACATAACCCTGAATTAAAGTAATAAATAAGTCAAGTTGCATTTGCTGACTCGTAGATCAGGGTTTTCCAAACAATGTTCTTATTCCATAAAAATAGAAGACTAGCATTAAGTAATATTTTATCAACACAAGATATGGTTTGATTCCTCGTTCCCAGACCAACACAAGTGAAGGAAATATGAAGATGAATGAAAATGTCTACAGAATAAATGAATATAAGTATTTATGATGTCCCGTTGAACCAAAACGTATTCCTTCCTGTGAGTTTTAAAGTCTAATCAACCCTTTAAGATGAGATTTGTCTGTTTGAGGACATTTTTCCATAAGACAAAAGAATAAATCAAACAATATATTATTCACTGTATGTGCTGTTAAAAAAACATTTAGACGCTGTTCCTTAAAGTGGAAGAACATGTGATATATACATGTGACTTTGACTAAAATAATGTACATATCATAGAAAACCAAGTACAGGTTGTCTCTGCCCTCCTCCAGTATTCCTCATTAATTGTGTTACTATCTCCCCAGTGAGTGAGGCAGCGAGGTTGGGCTCCTTATTTCCTGATCAGTGGGGCTCTGGGCCACCTGTATTCCAGGGGAATATTGTGTAAAGTGACCCGACTACAGCTTCAAGAGCACCGCAAGGCTTCTTTGTTATTATCGTCTCAGTGGGACCAACCAGCCTTTGAAACTTGCGATCTCGTTTCGTCTGCTGGGTCTGATATTCCTCAGTAATTGACAATGTGGTGCAGTGCATGAATTCTGCCTTTGTACGTCATCTTCTTTCCTAATTAACCTGCCCATTTCTGAAATCCCTTTGTAGTTTTCAATACCCATAAATATCTAATGATATTGACCAAATCTTCTTCTGCCAAAGAGGAAAAAAAGTACTTTAACAGTTTACCGACTTGGCAGATAACTTATCCTGTATTCAGGGTCGCTGGAGCCGATCCCAGCTGACAGTGGGCGAAGGCAGGTTACACCCTGGACAGGATGCCAGTCTATCACAGGGAGACATGTACAGACAGACAGGTAACCAGTCTATCACAGGGCCGACATGTAGAGACAGACAGGTAACCAGTCTATCACAGGGCCGACATGTAGAGACAGACAGGTAACCAGTCTATCACAGGGCTGACATGTAGAGACAGACAGGTAACCAGTCTATCACAGGGCCGACATGTAGAGACAGACAGGTAACCAGTCTATCACAGGGCCGACATGTAGAGACAGACAGGTAACCAGTCTATCACAGGGCCGACATGTAGAGACAGACAGGTAACCAGTCTATCACAGGGCTGACATGTAGAGACAGACAGGTAACCAGTCTATCACAGGGCTGACATGTAGAGACAGACAGGTAACCAGTCTATCACAGGGCCGACATGTAGAGACAGACAGGTAACCAGTCTATCACAGGGCCGACATGTAGAGACAGACAGGTAACCAGTCTATCACAGGGCCGACATGTAGAGACAGACAGGTAACCAGTCTATCACAGGGCCGACATGTAGAGACAGACAGGTAACCAGTCTATCACAGGGCCGACATGTAGAGACAGACAGGTAACCAGTCTATCACAGGGCCGACATGTAGAGACAGACAGGTAACCAGTCTATCACAGGGCCGACATGTAGAGACAGACAGGTAACCAGTCTATCACAGGGCTAACATGTAGAGACAGACAGGTAACCAGTCTATCACAGGGCTAACATGTAGAGACAGACAGGTAACCAGTCTATCACAGGGCTGGCATGTAGAGACAGACAGGTAACCAGTCTATCACAGGGCTGACATGTAGAGACAGACAGGTTGCCAGTCTATCACAGGGAGATATGTAGAGACAGACAGGTAACCAGTCTATCACAGGGCTGACATGTAGAGACAGACAGGTAACCAGTCTATCACAGGGCTGACATGTAGAGACAGACAGGTAACCAGTCTATCACAGGGCTGACATGTAGAGACAGACAGGTAACCAGTCTATCACAGGGCTGACATGTAGAGACAGACAGGTAACCAGTCTATCACAGGGCCAACATGTAGAGACAGACAGGTAACCAGTCTATCACAGGGCCGACATGTAGAGACAGACAGGTAACCAGTCTATCACAGGGCTGACATGTAGAGACAGACAGGTAACCAGTCTATCACAGGGAGACATGTAGAGACAGACAGGTAACCAGTCTATCACAGGGCTGACATGTAGAGACAGACAGGTAACCAGTGTATCACAGGGGCGACATGTAGAGACACAGGTAACCAGTCTATCACAGGGCTGACATGTAGAGACAGACAGGTAACCAGTCTATCACAGGGCTGACATGTAGAGACAGACAGGTAACCAATGTATCACAGGGAGACATGTAGAGACAGACAGGTAACCAGCCTATCACAGGGAGTCATGTAGAGACAGACAGGTAACCAGTCTATCGCAGGGCTGACATATAGAGACAGACAGGTAACCAGTCTATCACAGGGAGTCATGTAGAGACAGACAGGTAACCAGTCTATCGCAGGGCTGACATGTAGAGACAGACAGGTAACCAGTCTATCACAGGGCTGACATGTAGAGACAGACAGGTAACCAGTCTATCACAGGGGCGACATGTAGAGACAGACAGGTAACCAGTCTATCACAGGGCTGACATGTAGAGACAGACAGGTAACCAGTCTATCACAGGGCTGACATGTAGAGACAGACAGGTAACCAGTGTATCACAGGGAGACATGTAGAGACAGACAGGTAACCAGTCTATCACAGGGGCGACATGTAGAGACACAGGTAACCAGTCTATCACAGGGCTGACATGTAGAGACAGACAGGTAACCAATGTATCACAGGGAGACATGTAGAGACAGACAGGTAACCAGTCTATCACAGGGAGTCATGTAGAGACAGACAGGTAACCAGTCTATCGCAGGGCTGACATATAGAGACAGACAGGTAACCAGTCTATCACAGGGAGTCATGTAGAGACAGACAGGTAACCAGTCTATCGCAGGGCTGACATGTAGAGACAGACAGGTAACCAGTCTATCACAGGGCCGACATGTAGAGACAGACAGGTAACCAGTCTATCACAGGGCCGAAATGTAGAGACAGACAGGTAACCAGTCTATCACAGGGAGTCATGTAGAGACAGACAGGTAACCAGTCTATCACAGGGCTGACATGTAGAGACAGACAGGTAACCAGTCTATCACAGGGCTGACATGTAGAGACAGACAGGTAACCAGTCTATCACAGGGCTGACATGTAGAGACAGACAGGTAACCAGTCTATCACAGGGCTGACATGTAGAGACAGACAGGTAACCAGTCTATCGCAGGGCTGACATGTAGAGACAGACAGGTAACCAATGTATCACAGGGAGACATGTAGAGACAGACAGGTAACCAGTCTATCACAGGGAGACATGTAGAGACAGACAGGTAACCAGTCTATCACAGGGAGTCATGTAGAGACAGACAGGTAACCAGTCTATCGCAGGGCTGACATGTAGAGACAGACAGGTAACCAGTCTATCACAGGGAGTCATGTAGAGACAGACAGGTAACCAGTCTATCACAGGGCTGACATGTAGAGACAGACAGGTAACCAGTCTATCGCAGGGCTGACATGTAGAGACAGACAGGTAACCAGTCTATCACAGGGCTGACATGTAGAGACAGACAGGTAACCAGTCTATCACAGGGCTGACATGTAGAGACAGACAGGTAACCAGTCTGTCACAGGGCTGACATGTAGAGACAGACAGGTAACCAGTCTATCACAGGGAGTCATGTAGAGACAGACAGGTAACCAGTCTATCACAGGGAGACATGTAGAGACAGACAGGTAACCAGTCTATCACAGGGAGTCATGTAGAGACAGACAGGTAACCAGTCTATCGCAGGGCTGACATGTAGAGACAGACAGGTAACCAGTCTATCACAGGGAGTCATGTAGAGACAGACAGGTAACCAGTCTATCACAGGGCTGACATGTAGAGACAGACAGGTAACCAGTCTATCGCAGGGCTGACATGTAGAGACAGACAGGTAACCAGTCTATCACAGGGCTGACATGTAGAGACAGACAACCATTCACACTCACACAAATTTAGAATCATTAATGAATCTATTCCCATCATGCATGTCTTTGGACTGTGGGAGAAAGCCGGAGAACCAGCCAGAGAACCCGGAGAGAACCCACGCTTAGAGGGGGAACATGCAAACTTCACACAGAAGGAACCCCAACTGGGAATGGAACCCGGGACCCTCTCGCTGTGAGGCAACAGTGCTACCCACTACACCACCGTGCAGCCCTCCTCCCATGTGTTTTGCAAGTAAAATCTTTATCTGAAACGTAACTAACTAACTAAAGATGTCAAATTGAATTGTGAAAGTACAATATTTCTGTAATTGCAGTGGAAGTATAAAGTAGCATAAGCTAGACATGCTCAAGTAAAGTACAATATCTCAAACTGGTACTACAGTACGGTACTTCCACCACCGATAATATGACAATGTTCCGTTTCACCAAAAATCGATGATTTCTCCTGTTCATTCAATAATGCAGCACTTAAATACCCAGCTCAATGATAGTTTCCATTATTGGTACACTCTAAGTTTTAATAGACAACTTCTCACTTTTTTGTAATCAAGTAGCTGATCTTACTGAGCTGTGAGTTGTTATTTCTGCCAGCAGTGGGCAGCAGAGCGTTGTCTCAGAATCTATAGACGTGTTTAGGGTTTCAGCGAGTGGTTCATCTTATAATCTTTAGCGTTGTGCTGGTTTTCATTTATTAGACACGCGCATGAACCCATTATACAGGAAACATTGCATGATATGTCTGCTTTTGTTTTGGTGTAAAAGCTGTTGGGGGAGTGTGTGTGTGTTTGTGTGTGTGGGAGGGTGGAAGGGAGAGAAACATCAGGGCGCCTCCAGCCAACTGCCTCACCCTAAAATGACAGAGACAGGTGCTGTAAAATCACCCCTTTATACCAGAACTCACACACACACACACACACACACACACATACACAACACATGGAAGCATGCCGACACCCACTCAGCATGCACACTCAGCCTGCCAACACACTCACTTATTTCACTGCTCTACTTTCTACCACGGGGGCTTCTAGACTGTAGTATCACTCTGTCCCCTGAACGTTCATAAGAACTTTAATTGTGTGGTTGATTCCTTGTTCATGTCCGTGGTGCGTATGTGAGTCTTTGCTGTTTGTTTCTTTAACATGAATGGCCGTCTGTCCCACAAGTAAAGGATTGTCTCCGTGGTGAGAGGGGAGACCAATGTGGTTCGAAGCTGTTTACTTTCTTAAGATCCATATCAACCTTTGACCTCTGAGCAGACTTGCTGATAGGGTGTTGATAGTGGGGCTCCGGAGATTGTCCCATAATGCCAAACACATCTTTCCCGTGGGTTGTTTGGCCTGAGGATGAATAAAGTAATGTATTTTTCCCATTTTGTTTCTGGACAACAACCATCCCTTCTTGCAGCCGAGTGCCGTTTGACTCATGACTCATGGTAGTGTTTCCGTCAAATTGTACGCATTGCAGACATGGCAAGCTCTACTTTGACATCACCCATTGAGCACCATAGATCTTCATCTTCTGCCTTGACATGAGTGTCCAAAATAGCAGGAGATCAAAGAGGCCGCAGCAGAGAGCCACGTTACGTATGCGGCCTTACGACACGAAGGTTGATCTGGACGAGACGGATTTAAGAAGAAAACGAACTAACTCCTGAGGCATTCAAGCATTGTTGAGTTTGTTGAATAGATGTTTGTGGCTATTAAGTTCTGGGATTGACATCGTTGGCTGTTTTTCAGTTAAAAGAAAAGTTATGGGCTAATGGAGATACATATTTGCTGAGTGAGTGAGTCAATTGATTTATCGCTCGATCGACAGAATTCATTGTATAATAATTGCGTAATTTCTTTCAAGGAAAAAACAGAAAACATTCTCAGGTTTCCGTTTCTGCTTTTTCGTTCGACATCATTGTAAAGTGAACATCTTTGGGGTTTTGTACTGTTGGTAATTTCATATTTCCTGCTCGGTATGTGTCCATGTTTTACATAGTATTTTGGCCTTCTATCTTTTTGTCTCTGTAAAGCACTACTGTTTACTTACTTACTTGCTTACAAGACTGGTGTTTCTGTCTAAACCACCAACAGCTGCCCTGCTTCTCTCTCCATCTCCCTCCCTCCCTCTCTCTGTCTCTCTCTTTCTCTCATCGGTCTTAGAGTGACAGCACATGTGCTGGGGTACATGGGAGGGCTGCTACTGAAATTCTAACCCCTTACCCACGACTGTGAGACATACCCCGGCTATGGACAGGGAGGAGCTGTGAGGGACAAACGCTGGGAGAGGGAAAAGAGGGAGCAAGGGAGAGAGAGAGAGAAGGAGAGAGAGAGAGAGAGAGATACAGCAAGAGACAGAGAACAGAAGAAGGGAAGGTTTCAGGGTTGTTTGGCCTTCATCGCCAGTTCTTAGCGGAGGAGTCTCCGATCGTTCAGTGCCCAGAGGTCTGTGCAGAGTGAGTTTCTGAGTGCAGGTACTGAGGATGGCGGTGCGGATGTTGGTGGCGTGCGTGCTGGGAACTCTGCTTGGTCAGGTAAGAGATAGCAATGTGTCTTCGTCGCTGCTGTCCACTAAAGCAAACATGATACGCTGATTTATGTTGAAGTACTTTTGTTTTCTGTGTTTTGAGTACAGTGTTTATTGTTGAGTTATGGTTGAAGTTTAATGTAGAAGAGACCTTAAAGCACAGGTGTCTGAGCAATAGAGCTGGTATCAGAGTATAGTGTCCTTCTCAACTTTCTGCTATGAAAATGGCCACAACACGTAATTGAACCTATGGATTGGATTGGCTGCTGTAAAGGCACTCCACATGCACTTGAGCTGTACTGTGTGATACCCCCCCTCCTGGAGTCAGGTTAGAGAGTAACCTTTAGCTGCCCCGCTCCTATAATACACACTTTATGTTTTCACCTGAGTGATGTCTTCAACCAAGAATCAACTGATTTTCAGCAGAAGAGGCGCTAAACGGGCTCTGCAATCAGAGGATGCAGCTGATCTAAACATTCCATCCTGGTTGGAAAGAGGCTGATGAAGTGTTTTGTGGAGGACGAGACTCCAGATGTGTACACAGGGCTCAGGGCATCATTAGTGGCCCCTGTCAGCAGACGCCATTATGAGATTTAAAATGGATGGCAATGTAAACTGACAGATTACCAACAGCACTTCCAAGCGCCATCAGTCTTTCTCTCTGTTTGGAGAAGCAGTGGAGGCCGGGTTGGGAGTGTGAATGAGTACTTCTTGAGGAAGGTCCTGCCATGACATCCTGTTTAATGTATTGTGGAGGTTGCAGATGCTGTGTAGCCGCAATGAATGGAATTTATAACTCAGATCTTTATCAAACAGTGAGGTGTCAATTGTGTGTAGTTACTGCAAAATGTGTCTTTGTGGTTGAAGTCTTGTTGGTGAATTGATTCTGCTTTTGTGATTCATGGTCATATTCCACGGCCAATTGATTGAGGAGAAAATCACTAAAAATATATGTTGTCTCTTTTGAACATGGGGGGAAAAAAACATGGGGAAAACCATTCTGTCACAGTGAGGCCTAAGCCTCTAATGACATTACACAAAAGATAAATCAGTCAAATCCTCAAGCCTTCTGTAATAATTGTATTTATGACCTTCTATTTAAACATAAATATGTAACCCTGTGGATGACTTGAAAGACCTGTAAGCCCCAAAGCATGACCTTTAAGGTGCTGGATGCCAGCAGTCCATGGATGCAGATATTGGAGAACTACTTAGGCTCTGGGAGGTGGGGAGGTAAACAAGCGGTTTACATTGCATGTTCAAATGCCACACGTGTTACAGACCCAAGTTACCCAAATAACAAAAAGTGGCACTTTCAGTTTGTTACTGTGTTGTAATCTGTATTAAGTCATAAAATAAGCTGCTCCACCAAAAGTCCATTTTTTCAGCATGAAATAGTGGAATAATGGTGGCTCTGAAAAGGTTGTAGAAGACTCCAATAGACACAATCACAGCAAAAAGCAACGCATCATTCCAACCTGACTTTATCAATACATTACTTTTGGAATCTATTGCAACTGCAATGAATCCAAGCTGACCGCAGCTGCCAGCCGCCACTGAGAAACAAGCTGTAAACATTTCAAAGCTTCAAGAATATAGTAGCTGAAAACTAAAAAAAGATTGTAGTTGCCCTCTTGGATGCCCCTATGGCAGATAATAAAAGTCCAAAGTGCCCTCTGGTGTACGTCCAGTGGAGAACATTAGATGTGGTGTTATAATTGGGTGCTTTTAATGGAGAAAATGTGATGCAGAGGCTGCCCTACATGGCTTCTTTTTCTTGCTAAAATGATAGACAGCACACTGTATATTGTGCTTTTACAATATTTTACGTTTTCTTTGTGGGTTGCGGGTGCCCGGAAAACTAGTCATTTTTTTTAATTTTATTTATTTATTCATCAACAACTGTCAATTACAATCTGAAGGCTTTGATCAGTGTCACCTGATAGCTTCCAGCTGTTCTCTTTCAATTTTCAAACAATGGCTGGATGGTGTTATCGTGAAGCGGTGTGCTTGGGTGTATGTAGCGTTGAGGAGTGAGCAGCAGCCACAGCTGTTCCCAGATGCATACGTGATGCCATTTGTCCCGCTCTGTAATCCCCCTTGTGGAAAGAGGAGTGGGCCATTTCTGAACCATGAAATCGGGTACAAATCAAGAGTCTGTATCAGCGGCCAGTTGGCGCTGAGGTCTCACTCATCCGAAACAATCAGTCTGAGGATTTAAAGTCTGAGTCACAGGTCCTGCTGGCTGCAGGCTGTTTTACATTGACTAGAGTTTCAGAGGGAGCAAAGGGTAGAGACGACTTCCACACCATTAAAACTAGTCGACTGAACAGTGAAGTCCTTTTCTTTTTTCTTTTACCTCATTATTTTTATGGACTGAGACATGGAAGGCCAAGTGGCGACAGTTGTTGTTTTAGAGGTCATGCACAGGAATAAGCAGCAATGTTACGGTGGGTTTGTCAGTTGTGCCATTTCCTATACCCCCTGAATAAGTTCATCACCCACAGAGATGTTTTTAAAAAGCCTTTGGTTCCTACAAAAACACAGTCAATGCACGTTTATAAATTGGTTTTACTCTTGGATTTTTACACATTTCTATTAACCTCATAACCTTCCTTTTCATTGAATTCTTTCTATCCTTTTTAAGTTATTTTTTTAAAATTCTAATTAATTCCTACATTTAAACAAATCCATTATAATATAGTGGTTATCTCTGGGAACTTTGGGATCTCTACTACAATTTTAAGAACTGCTTTAATAATGTTTTTCCCAGCAGCAGGAGTTTACAAAGATGCATGAAGGAGGTCATTTTGTTCTGGCGTATTCCAATTAACAGAATGTGATGGAATGTCATCACTGTATCAAGAAGGCTCTTTCCCATGCTCTGTTAAATAAGCAACATTAATCTCCTTCATTTAAAAGACCGGTTACTTGTCAGATAACTTTGTTGTTCTATTTTCTGAATAACTCCATGTTTATTGAGCCCTACTTTTAGTCGTAGTTAATGTTCTAACTCGCTCAGCATTTGTAAAGCTCAGACATCTGCTCCGAGGGGAGTCATAGTGGCACCATAAATAGGGTGTCCATGCCCATGCCAGACAGACATGACTTAGCAAAGAGTAAGTGTGTGGGAGCAGCGCTGTTACTGACTGACTCGTTCAATGTCCAGGAACAGAAGTGACCAGAGGGACACCTGTGCGACCTCTGACCCTGTGACCGAAGGGACTCTCAGGCATGCTGCTGGACAAGAGTTCTTGAGTTATTCGAACGACTGTTCACCTCACACATATCTGGAGAGGAGACACTTAGGCCAATAGATGTGTGTTACAGAGACAAAACAGTGACGTTGTGCTCTCTCACGGTGGTGATTTTACCAATAAATTCAAATGTTACAAGATGGCAAACGGAAATGTCGCGACAGGCTTAAAAAACTGGTTTAATATGTTACATTTCTCCACATTTGTAGCATGGTATAAACATCCCCCACACCCCTTACCATTTCTATAAACGCAAACAACTAAAATATCAACATGTTTGCAACATGTGACAGGCATTTGCATTGCAACTGCGGTAGTTTAAAGGCCTGCTGGGAAGGACAACCGTCATGACTCGTGAATGCGTGTCCAAGTAGTAATGCATTTGTGCCAGTATCAATACTTGGAACGTGCTTAGCTCTGATGGCTTTGTGAGTAAATGTCCCATATGTAATGCATTTGCAGCAGTGGCAAAACTTGGAAAGTAATTTTACAGTTATCAACACATGGTAAATGTGTGTGTGTGTGTGTGTGTGTGTGTGTACAAATCAGATACACATCTGATTTCTTTCTGGTTCTAAATGCAACAAGTAAGTTGTACTCTTGTTACTACAAATGACATTCCTTGTGACATATTAAGCTGCTACCTACCTATCACTTAATGCTTCCTGCTAATGCTGTTTTCATATTAACTTTTCATCAATGCAACTGTGGCATTCAGACAGGAACGCAGTGCATGGAGTGCTTCTTGGGTGTTGCAGAAAAGTGTATCCCTCAGGTGCTCTTCAGTTGGGGAGATCCATAAAGGGTGGGTTGCAGACAGAAAACCGAGGCACTCGTGAGGGTACGACCAATTAAAATGCCTGTATTGGTACATGGCTAATCTATTAAAAGCGAGTCAACGCGTTTCGCAACTGTGGCATTCTTACAAGGTCATCTTTAATCAAGACTAGTGCTCGTAGTTTTTCCAAACATATCCAAGCAAATGTACTTCCCCACATATGGGAGTGTGACTTACATATGTATAGCTGTCCTCTCAACAATACATGTTATAATGGAATTCTTTATTCAAAATAGTGTAAAAAAAATATATATATATATTTGTTTGATTATGTCATTTTTAGTTTCAGGCTCATCATTACCAATCGTTTCTCATAAATAGGGCAGATGAAAAATCTAAGTAAAACAACTATGATACAGAGTGCGCATCTCTTGATTCAAAGATATCAAATGAACAATATTATTTTCGATGTGACACACTTCTGTTCTCCAAAGCCAACATCAGCGGTATAGAATCAAACTTTCCCGAGGTCTGTAAACACTCCAACAGAGTACCCAGGGGTTCTCCTGTGAGGGTATATCATCAAACAAGCTGTCCATACTCCTGTGAGGGCCCGAGGTGAAAGGCCAAGCTGTAAAAGTATCTGGGAAAAGACTCTAAAAGTGTTTATCTGCGTGTGGCGTCTTTGCTCAGCCTCTCAGAAAAGACACTCCGTGGTCTAATTGGTAACATGAAACTTTGGTGTGACTGCATCCTGGTCTGGTTAACACATTATAACAGTGGCTGATACTTAGTGGAGCCACAGCCAGAGACACAGAGTCATCTTCAGCTCAGATCGAAAAGCTGCAACACTTTGTAGAAGTTGTGGTTTCCTTCAGCATTACCACAGAATATAATAGTGCAGTGTAACGGCAATCTTTAAGGTGTGCCCTGTTAGTCCATCAAACTGAAAAACACATAGCAGTTATTAACATTTTGGATTTCTTCATTCATCAGTGTCTGAGCATGTGTCCCGATTCCTGATAATCTACATTGTCTATTGATCAGTTGTGTGATGTCTGCTAATTGGAATGTACATTTGATGATACTTTAACGTCTGGCTCCAATACTTTAGTTTATGGCTAAATTCCTGCAAAACTAATGATATCCCCATCATCCTCAGTGTAATTCATGAGTACAGCCTAACAGAGCCACTAGTAAGACTGTGGACTATTGGTAAATACAAAGCAGTATATTCTGAACTCTTTCCACATAATTTTGTCCAATTAATTTTAACACAATGTCCTCAAATCTCTTCCTTTCATATTTATGGTTTACCCAAATGGCATAGTGGGCTAACCTTAACACATTCATCCTCAGTGTACTATTGTTGGTGACTGAGGCGTGGAGGACTAGAGGATTGTTGTGTCATGTGTTTTTAAATTTGATGAACTTGCATCGAAGCACACTCTGGTCTGCACTCTGACCCCTGCTGAGTGTGTGTTCTCAAAGTTAGAAAAAAAGGTGCTGAAGTTAGCCAAAGCATTCACATATTCGGTCAAACTCAGAACGTGCTATATTTGGAAATACAACTGTGATGCAGCTGTTATTGATGTTGAGGTTAGGTGACAATGCAGAATGTGTGCAATGCCAGTGAGGGGTATGGGAGCTCATACATGCAGAAGTCTTGAGTATGGAAGTAGACGGCTATAAGGATGGATTTGTGTGGGTGACATCCACTGCTGGAATGCGAGTGTAAACATCTCTGTGAGAGAGGAGATGACGATGATTACAAAAAGTTAAATAGGTAGGGGCTCAAGAATATAGAGCGGTCCAAGATTAGCCTGCCCTCTGGCTTGGCCGGCGGATGCCAGTCATGGTTGCCATTCCTCCCAGCACTGTCCAGCAGCAGCATGTCAAAGGATTGGTATATCACATCCCCCTCCCCAGCGGCAAGGCAGGAATCACAGGCCATTCACAAAATAGTCACATTTATCCGCTATCGATTATTTGGTTTATTTTGGCTCATTCATCAAGATGCAGTCATATTTAAGTGGAAGCACCAAGAACATTTTACAAGACAAAGCTTTTTGGCAAGTTAATACATGCACATTTATGTCTGCTTCCATGAATTAGCCTATAACTTTGAGCTGTTAAGCATATGGGATGTATGGGAAGTAATGCTGAATCCGGTGAATTCCCACAGAGAAGGCGGAAGCAACTTCTGGAAATGTATATGCGTGGGTGGGTGTTTTGTCCATTGCACATACATGTACTATATCAGCCTGTGTGTGTGAGTGTGAGAAAGCGTGTATGTGAGTGTGTCTGTGGAATTCCTACAGCGGAGCAGATCCGTAAGGTGATCCCAAACTCCCAGTCAGGTGCAGAGCTGAGCATAAAGGGGAATTTGTGAGTGTGATTGGGAATGCGGGTGGGAAAGCACAGGATCTAAATCCAGAGTCGACAGCTGTGTGTGTGTGCGTGTGTGTGTTTCTCACATGTGTGTTGTGAGTGAACATGGTCAAGACAGCTATGTGATGAATGATGGCTTGTGAAACGAGCGTGCATGTTTGTGTTTCCTCGTCCTGAGATGAATTTGCACACAGATCAAAGGAAGCTGACAAAGACGTGTATTAGTGAGGGAAACCTGAAGCCGTGGCCCTGCATCCCTTTTGCCCGGACAATCCCATTAATTCCATATTACACACAGCCTCAGCACTGTAGCTAGCATACAGCCATTCCAGCAGACCATTGGGAATGCTGTAGCACCGAGGGACACTCGTGATTTTTAACAGCTGCAAATATCTATAATGACATAATTTGTCTTCCATGAAGGAGAATTACTGCAAAAACATATATTTCATGTGATGTGACTTACTGACATCGCCTACACATATCTCAATGTCTGAATGTTGCTGTGACTTTCTTTTGTTAGCTTCATGCTGTACTCGTTTCCTTCAGGTGTGGAGCTATGCAGAATCTCATCACGAAGAGGAAGAGGCCCTTTACCCATGGAGAAATCAAGGCAAGGGATTGGTCAGGGTGAAGAGGGACTGGATCATCCCTCCAATCAGGGTGCTGGAGAATAGCAAGCAGGTTCCCGAAGACCTTGTCCAGGTAAAAATGTCAAATTCACAGCAGAATTTCATCATTTCCGTGCTGTGTGTAACTGCTATACATTGTACTTAACTTTAAGGATCGCACCTTTTCAATTCAACAATAGTGATGTGTACACTGAACCATGATCTGCTTGCTGTAATTATTCCTCCTGGTTATACTGTTCAGGAAAACATCCCATCCATCATTTGCTTTCAATGTAAGTGATGGGAAACAAAATCAGCAGTTGGATATTCTGTGCAAAGCTTAGCTGGACATGCTAATGATTGCAGCTTACATTAGTGCAGGAAAACATGCCCTTCAATTTAGTCATTACACTGTTACTATTGTATTTTTTTTTCTTTTTTTTCCCGTTTTTTCATTTGTTATAAACAGTTGCTACAGCCCCAAACACGGTTAAGCTAACAGTCAGGGACTTAAGTAATAACAGCAGGTGCTAACCTAACAAAATGCATGAATATACACATATAATGCAAGTAATATTAATAAATAGATTGCTATAAAATAATCTTCTTGTGTTTTTCTTCTGAAGACTGAATCCTCACATTTCTACTAATGAGCTGATGGCTGACTGTGTATTACTCTTAGACCACATACTGTACTGGATCCAGTTAAACACATTTTAATTGATTGTAATTATTCATAAGAGATGATCGCCAAACACAGCACTCAGCGTTTAAAAGCTATGTGCAATGTAAATGTTGTGTTAAGGCTGTCACAGGCGACCAGCAAGTGTATAAATCCTACCGTACAAGGAGACATATAGAGAGCCTCTTTAACATGGTGATGACAATGCAGCAGAGACCATATGTGAATGAACGGGAAAACTAAATGCATAAAATATGACCCCTTGCTATTATTAGTTCATAATATCATTTCCTGCCATATGTCAAAGGCCTCTGTGAGTTTATACACTCTTGTTTCCAGGTCCCTAACTGTCAGCATACTCACATCTGCTGTTAGGACATATGGTTTACAATCCTCCCCCAACCCTCCCGTGAGGTTGTGATGATCACCGACTTCATCTCCCCCTCTCTGTCTAGATCAAGTCGGATAAAATCTTTACAGGTGAGGTGATCTACAAGTTAGAGGGGCCGGGGGTGGACCAGGATCCCAAGAATCTGTTTGAGATCGATGATAAAACGGGAATAATCAGGAGCAAGCGGCCGCTGGACAGAGAGCGATACAACAGCTTCACGGTGAGAGAGCGTAACATTTTTCAATCACCCAGACACATTCAAACTGAAATACTTAACATGAGCCATGATGCAATCAATAAGACTTTTGTACAATGTGTTTCAAAGCTCAGGTCCATGTTTTTCTCTTAAAGCATATATCAGTGTCTCAGACGCTAGTATAAACAGCCAGAGGTCACTTTCCAAGGGCCTTTATGGGCACCTTGGGAGAGACTTCAGAGTGTTTCAGACCAGATGACTGTGATGTAACTTACTATGTAGAACCAAACATCCTGCACATTTCTTTCCAGCATTTCCAGCATATGTTGTGTACAGATTCCACAAGGACCCACCGTCGTCAGGAGTATTGGATGTTTACCAAAATGGATTGGAGGAGATTTGTGGTGATTAGCAGTGAGAAACAATAATCTCACAAAGGCAGGTGTTATTAATATGAATAACTTTATATGGTATAGAGTATTAGTATAGTGTAGTACGTGATAAAACCCTGGCAGCAGTATTTCGTGTCAACTGCCATTTTGGGATGTTTCTTCTGCTGATACCAGAATAAAGAATGTTACAATAATCAAGTCTGAGGAGATAAAAGAAAGTGACCTTTTCTAAGTCTGCAAAGGAAACTAATGACCGGATCTTGTAAGCTGTCTGAGTTGGGCAAAGAAAGACTGCACCACTTTAGTCACCTGAGCATCAAATGAGAATTCTGAAGAAATCACACCATAGGTTGCGGACCATGAACCCAGACCATAAATGGGCCCTAGTGCTGGGGCTACAGAGAGGAATGATGACTTTTCTGATTTAATTATTCAGTTGCAGGAAGCTTTTGGACAACCAAACTCTAATTTGAGCAAGGCAAGACGGAATACAGGACCAGGGTCAATGTCATGAGTATGCATGACTTGCCCCAATGATGACATTATAGTATATTATATCAAAGGGGACCCAAGATAAAACCTTGTGGGACCCCACAGAATAGAGGAGCACAAGAGGAGAAGGAATTTCCAAGCATTATAGAGAAGGACCTGGACCAATGCAGAGACATCTCACAGAATCAGATGGCCAATTAAAATATTAAGATCCACTGTGTCAAAGGACAAGCTTCGGTCAAGGATAATTACAACAGAACAGAGTCCCGTGTATGCTGCAATAGAGCCTTTAATAATGGCTAAACTGTAAGGACCAACCGTCTGAAATGCAGCTTTTAAAAACAAGTTGGTGATGCATTCTGAAGATCTTGAAAGTGCTTTTCAGAGTTGACAGAGTAAAGTAGAAGCATCAGCATCAGGCTTTCTGAAGAATTTCTTCACCCCTCTCTGAGGAGGATTCAACTGTCTGGCTAGGCGGGGACCAATAACAGCATTTATAGTTTTAAAAAAAGCTTCTGGGATTGAGACCCTGTTTACCTTGCTGAGAAATAGGTGTTCCCTCCTTCTTTGATTTTACACTGATATGTTGACATTTTTGTAGGGAAGCAAGTGAAACAATATTTTTATATTAGCATTAACATTTGCTTGTTGTATCTCTGTGTGTTCGTGCAGCTGAAAGCCTTCGCACTTTCCCCCAGTGGGCAGAGACTAGAGAATCCCACCACCATAGAGATAATGGTGCTGGATCAGAATGACAACAGACCCACCTTCACCCAGAGACAGTTTGACGGCGCTGTCTCTGAGTTCTCAGTCCCAGGTACAATCCATGACATACATAATGCATTACAAACTTTATTTTTCATTTTCTTGAAATACAGTGTTCCAAAATGTGAAATGTGTTTTTTTTTTGTCATTTTCTCCCTGAAGTAGCTTCAAAAGCTTTGACTGAAGTGCAATACTTCCTGTCTGTTTGTTTCGATGTGTCATTACAACTGCAATATAACAGTTTAAATCTGCTATAATCACCTTTTTACATTAACAATGGAAAGATAATCACAGGATTCCTGCATTCTGGAGAGCATTTTAGAGTCTTTCAGCCCACTGTTTTGGTTTTGCCATTCGGAGTTGGAAAAGCTCAGAGCAAATTACAACAAGGAATGGGAATGTGATTTACATGCCAACAAATTTCTCAAATTAACTTACATCAAGTTAGCTGTGTTGTGTTTACTGCTTGTTTCTGCTGCCTCCAAGTGGGTTGTAGGTTTAAGTGAAATATTAAAACCCTAGATGGCATTTATCAGTGGCTGTACAGTCATCCAGCTCTTTAATGCTTATTATGGCATCACAACAGCAGATAACAAGTAGTAACTCCAATGGAATGACTCTAAATAAATTGCATATTCACATAGGGGCATGTTTTTTTACCTTTTAAAATAGTATGGATTTAGACTGTTTTTTTACATGCTTTGTAAAGATTTTTCTTCATAGACATTCTGCAGCTTCAGCACACATGATTCATAATGACTGATCTTCCCAGCTGACCGAAGCTTTCGATTATCCTTGGCAGGCACCTCAGTGATGTCAGTGTCAGCCACTGATGCGGATGACCCGATGACAGAAAACGCATTTCTGAGCTACTCCATCATTGGCCAGGAGAGTATTCCTGCCAATGCCGTTACCAAGACTATGTTTGGCATCAACAACGAGACGGGAGCCATCTACACAAGAGATGTTGGCCTGGACCGTGAGGTAAAATGCAGCTTAAGATGCAAAGTCTTGCAGATCACTTGGTTCGTTTCACTAACTTGCGATACTCTTTCCTAGGTGGTGAAAAGTTTCCGATTAAAACTGCAGATTGCTGACATGGGGGGCATGGGACTAACCAGTGAAGGTGTGGCAGTCATACAAGTGTCTGATATCAACAACCATGCCCCACAGTTCACCCCTGCCTCAGTGAGTCTCAGTCAGATATTAACACAATAATAACACTTTAGTTCTTTTGTTGGGTGTTGAATGGTTTGACCTGTGTTTTTTGCGTGCTCCATGTAGTACAGTATGACAGCGGTGGAGAACAGGAAGGACTCTGAGATTGGCCGGGTGAATGTGACTGACAGGGATGATCCCGGAACAGGAAACTGGGAAGCCAAGTACTTCATTTCCAACGACCCTGAAGGCAACTTTGCTATCAGTACGGACCCCGCCACCAACGAGGGCGTTCTGACAGTGGTTAAGGTATAGTCTGCTGACAAACATGTTGGATCATCTGTTCAGGGACACAGGAATAATTCAAATTTTCATAATGGGTTGCGCTTTAAAGAATGCATTTGCTTTGAGACCCTCAGACATACTGTAACTCAATATCACCCTCTAGTGGTTGAGTTTTCATCTGGAAGTTACTCAGACAAATATGCTTATTTGGCTTTTCCTATATCTATGCAGGTCATTAAATGCCTGAAATCCAAGCCTTCAGCGTTTTCCTTCCACAAACCGCCTTCTCTGTTTTGTCATGCAGCCTCTGGACTACGAAGCACGGGATGAGTATGTCCTGACTCTGACGGTGGAAAATGTCAATCCTCTGAGCAGCAAGGCTCCCAATCTCCCAGGGAGCACCGCTACAGTGGTGGTGACGGTCTTGAATGAGAATGAAGCTCCACATTTCAGGGAGGACCCCATACAGATTGTTGTCCCTGAGTCGGTGGTTCCTGGGACTTTACTGAAAAGCAATATCGCCTTTGACCCTGATAATTCTGACCTGAGGTACGATGCAGCCCCAAAGCTAGAGGTGTATTTTTGTGTTTTTTTTTTATTAATGCGATTAAACTAATTGGGAAGTTTGTGTGTCTGTAATTGCAACTCAGGTATGAGATCAGCAGAGATCCTGAGAGGTGGCTGGACATCAACAGAGATACAGGAGACATAACTGCCAGGAGAACATTTAACATGCGGTCTCAGAATGTTAGGAACAATATCTACAATGCTGTTGTCAAGGTTACAGGTCAGTTTATCTACCATTTACTGCACATGACAGGTTTTACACGTCTTTTAAGAAAAAAATGTCATACTAAAATTTAAAAAATTGTGCATTTGTGTTCTGTGTAGATGCTGGTGGTGTGTCGACCACCGCCACAGTGGCCATCACACTGAAGGAGACCAACGACTTCCCCCCTCAGCTCTACCCCCTGAGCGGCATCGTGTGTCGGGCTGCAGGCCGCCGGCATTCTGGTCTGTTTGTGACGGCCATGGACGAAGACCTTCCTCCTCACGCTGCACCCTTCACCTTTGAGATGTCAGATGATCTGCCAATCAACTGGACTGTTATTCAAGTCAACGGTAAGGAAAGGGCACGGGGTGAGGATGGAGGGGGAGGTATTTTCAGGAATATCCTCACTTCACACCACTCTCCTTCACTCTGCAGATACCCATGCTGTGCTTCAGCCGGTCGTCGACCTGGAGGCGGGAGAGTATGCGGTCAGTGTGATCGTGTCGGACTCTGGCAGCCCGATTCTGAGCGCTTATGCTCAAGTCAATGTCACCGTGTGTCTCTGTGACTCCTTTGGAGATTGTAAGTCTGAGGTGGGGGCCGTCCTAGGCTCCAGTGTGGGAATCAGCTTCATCGCTCTCATCATCATCATGGCCAGCATTGCACTTCTTCTGTGTAAGTGTGTAGTCTCGAATCATCCCGTCATGAATATGGGGGGTTTTGTCGTTGGCATTATTCTTGAATCAATAATAATAGAGCTAACATGACCATAGGTTCAGATATTTTCAGTTGATGAAATAACTCATGAAGATGTGCTCAGATTTTTATTATAGAAATAATCAGAAACACTTCTAATACCATCTCCAATTTGATATTTTTTATATTTATTGAAGAAAATAATAAGCCATTACTGTGATCAGCGATTTCTAGTCTTTTAAAGCAAAAATGCCATGAAATTGCTGAGATTTGCGTGACTATGAGAGACTGTGATGGGCATTTTTCATAATTTTCCGAGATTTAATAGCATGAATGATAAACCTTCAGATTAATCAATAATGAAAAAAAACATTAGTTATAGCTATAGCTATGCTTATTATTTAACCCTTGTTGACTGCAGTGCTACTTCTCCTGGCTGTGGCGGTGACCACCTGTGGGCGACGCCACCATATCAAGAAAGGAACGGGACTGCTTGTCGGGGAATCGGAAGACGACATTCGTGACAACGTCTTCAACTATGACGAGCAAGGCGGGGGTGAGGAGGACGAGGTAAGGCCACACAGGTCACAAGTCTAGAGGTCTGAATGATCCTGTGGTCCACTTTATTCATATTATCACCGTATTCTTATTCCTAGAATGCCTTTAACATTGACCTGCTGTGGAATCCCCATGATGCTCCTTCGACCCCGGGCTCCTACTACCCAGGGTCTGTTGTTCCTCGAGGCAAGCAGCCCCTCAGGAAGGATGCCCCGCATAACCTGCCCTCGCCTATCTACCCACGGAGGCGTCCTGCAGATCCCACTGACATCGAGGACTACATCAATGATGTGAGACCCTGTTTTACCTGAATGTTACAACACAAAATTAAAACTACAAAATAGGAATTTACCACTGAAAGTCATCAACAGGCCTGATAGACTAAGGTTATGGTCACACATTGTGTGAACTCAGAGACAGTTCAGAAAGGAGATGACCCACTGAGTGTCAGTTACCCGCTGCTTTAGAAGACTAGCAGCAGACCCCGAGTCTGTTAACTCCAAAAGGAGATGTGAACCGTTTTTAGTGATTCTTTCGCTCTAAAGTCACAAGTAACTGTTCTGCCCTCAGGGCCTGGAGGCTGCAGACAACGATCCCAACGTGCCTCCGTACGACACAGCCCTGATCTACGACTATGAGGGAGAGGGCTCACTGGCAGGCAGCCTCAGCTCCATTGCTTCATGCAGCTCTGATGGAGACCAGGACTACGACTACCTCAACGACTGGGGACCACGCTTTCAGAAATTGGCCAGCATGTATGACCCACGTTAACGTGGACCTGTACTTCACCACCAGTTAGGGACACAGGTCTTGCCTCAGGTGTTTTCTTTTCTGGACACATTTGAAAAGATTTAAGTCCAGGACAATTTGAAGTGTGTCAAGGAAAAATAAATGCTATGCAAAATAATGGGCCTTGAATATAATGAGCCTTAGGCTTTTTTTTAAGGATCATTCAGACAGAACTGACAGAATGGCTCATTGTTGTGGTTTGCTCTGGAAAATTAAATGAGACAGTTAAATTGTAAGTTGACATGATCAGCCGCGAGGGAAGGAGCTGTGCATGCTATAAGGCAGAGAGAACGTGTGTTGAAATGATTGGCCGTGTCTGGTTTTTATTTATCCAAGACTTGGATTGCTCAGAAATGATGAACATAACAAGCCTCGGATATTAAAAAAAAAAACTTGATGTATTTCCTTTTTTTATAAGTAATTATTTTTATTTTATAAGGTAAATCTAATTTGATATTGATGTTGTTGTTTGTGATCACAAATCCTCCATTCCAGCAATTGTTCATCTTTTTGGGGAAAAAACAAATATTACTCAACAAAACAAAACTGTACCGCACTATATTCTGTAATCAAATTGTTTGGCAGTGAAGACTTTAAATTATGTTTAGTTTTTATATTATGTTCATTGAATTCAGACTTTACCGATGTCTACAGAATAAATGTAAATCTTTTATTCAGTGTGTGTATTGTTGTGACCCTCTTCACAGGCTGCACCAGGTTTACTGATAATTCAGTAAACCTGTTATGTAGCAGCTTACCCTACAGCAAAGCAGAAGAGTTTCACATCAACAGCATTCAGACTCTTTGCTACGGTACTTTAAATGAGATGTTCCTACAGCTCGGTGGGACTCCACCTGTGGTGAGTTTTACTGATTGGATGATTTGGAAAGGCACACACCTGTCTATGGCATCACAGCTGACTGAATATCATAGAACACCAAGCCAAGAGGTCTAAGGAACTGTCTTCAGAGATCAGAGACTGGATTGTGTTGAGGCACAGGGGGAAAGCAACAGAAAGAGTCTCCTGCATTGAAGGTGGAGGACAGTGGTCTCTGTAATTCTTAAACAGAAGACGTCTATAACAACCGGGACCATTTCTAGATCTGGCTACCCGGTCCTCAATGCAAACCTCAGGACTTAGATTGTGCCAAAGGTTTTCCTTCCCATAGGACAATAACACAAGCACAACCGAGAAAATGCAGCAGTGGCAGACAAGCGACCTGGACGTCAGACTGGCTGTTATCCCTGATGTTCTCCATCCAATCTGACGGGGCTTGAGAGGATCTGCAGAGACTGGCAGAAAATCCTCCGATCCAGGTACGGAAAGAGGACTCGGAGCTATGATTCAACTAAACAGTAAATACTGTCTGTGATATTTCAGTTTTTCCTTCCTTTCCTTTGCTATTTTAGTAGGTGTATATAAGGCTATGACATAATGTACAAAGTCAAAGGGTCTGAATGCACTCTGCCACTAAAAATAAATGCTACATAAACGGCAACATATTATTTCAAACTTTAATTGAATATTTAGAAACACAATCCTTTGCCATGAATGAATATGAAGTCCCAATCAAACACGGTCCTCTTATTTCCAAAGGAAACATTACCAGAACCTATAACTCACTGTGTCTCATGGTCAGACGGACCACGGTGTGTAGTAATGTCTGCTGCTTCCAGTCCAGACCTTCATGTGTTTATGTACCCTGATTGAATGCAAGGCGTGTGTAATCGCTGACGAAATAGAGAAATCCCCCACGTCAACTTGTCAGTATAGAACGGCTTGATTCACAAATGGCTAGCAGTTGCTTTGCTATATCATCTGCAGAAGTAAAACGACACATTCTCAAAGGTAGTACCTGAATATGCTACAGTATGTTTGCATAAAAAATGATCCCACGCAGCTTCAGGAATTAGTGCACACTGTTCGGGGGTTTTTCTAGACTATCTGCACTGTAGGCGAGTAAGTGACCTCCTGTTGAGATAGAACTTTAGTGCTTCCATGATATAATATGGTTGTGCAGCAAAATCATTAGAAAAAATGATTTAATTCCTGTGGCTGTCCAAGTTGCACTGGCTTGTTTCAGATGATCTACATGGGTGGTCTTACAAGGACAAAACATCAGCGTGGAAACTTTAATGATTTCACTTTCAGGCATATAAAGCTTCAAAGTCAGGAATCAACACCAGGTTTTTATAAATAATTCCTCAAGCACCTGATGACCCCCACAAAATCCAGTAGTCCCGAGAAACTGAGCCATTCAATTGAAGATCAGACCATCTGTGGATTCTCGTCGTCATCCATGAGTTTACGGGGAGGCGGTTGAGGTTCGTCTTCTCCTGTGTCTTGTTTGTCCCTCTCGGCCTCCAACCAGCTCTGCGGGATGATCAACTTCTTGGGCCCGTGTGGCGGTGAACCCAGCAAGGCTTCGATGTCATCGTAGTTCACCACTTCTCGTTCTAACAGCGCATTGGCCAACTGGAAAGACAGACCCCAACAAGTCGTGAATTATTGTAACCGAACACAAAATCAAAGGTATTAGTGGTCAATGGTGGCTGAAGTCAAGGATCAAAGGAGGAAACAACTGACCAGTGTCAGCTTGTCTCTGTTGTCCAGCAGCAGCCTCTCTGTGTGCCTGTAAGCGCGCGCTATCAACATCTTAGCCTCCTGAAAGAACAACAAGTGCTGGTTAACATGATGCCAACAATCAGGCAGTGTGTCAAAGTGGAGTGGCAGAGAACTGATCTAATTTTAGAAACCCACGTGGTCCATCTGATGCTGCAGGCCCTGGCTGAAAGGACGGCGTCCAACGGCACCTTGCTGCTCTGTGTCCGGGAAGGAGACCTGGCCGACGCTGTCACACATGCCGTACTGCTTCACCATAGAGTAGGCCACGCGGGTCACCTTACGCAAATCATCCTGAGCCCCTAGAGACGGAGTGAGGATACTTCACTGGGTGCCAAGTTAGAATACACAGGATAGGAGAGTATATATATTTGGAGGTTCAGCAGCTTCCTCTTTAGATTAAATAATGACGAGGGTAATATACATTAAAAAAAATGTTTAATTCAACAAGACAAATTGTTAAGAGAGGTAAAAAACCTAAAATATAAATCTTATAATAGTTTCCTGTTATTAAAACAATTTTCATGTCAAGAATAATATCAAAACATATATCATTTGGTAAATTGAGGGCTAGGAACCTCAGCGGTAGAAAGCTATAAACAAGTTATTTGGAATAAATCAATGGGATACGTGGGAGGCGTTCCCTGTAGGATGATAACGTGCGTGTGAGCAGGCTGTGATCACAGTGGATACACAATGGAAGGATCGTACCTGTTGTGACCTTGTTAAAGGTGATGGCCTCAGCAGCTCTTCCTCCTAGTGCCATACACATGCGCTCGAACAGCTGCTCCTTGGTGAACAGATACTGGTCACGAGGTAACATCTGGGCAAATCCCAGGGCAGCATTTGTCCGCGGGGCAATTGACACCTGAAGATCACACCAGGAAATGTCATTTCTACATGTCATTTCATTTTATTAAGTCTTCCTCAATAGCATAAAAAAAAAAACCTGACTTAATAGTTTAATACTCATTCATAAATGCACTGCACTAGCCTGGGACTGCTCATGTGTCGCCCATCTACATGCTAATTGTGTGCTACACAGTCATATGTGTACAAGTCCAATGGAGCAAATATAACGAGGCAGACCAGCAGACCTGGGGTCATTTGCTCAAAATCTATAGAAGTAGAAGATTGGTCCTGAATGCTCCTCTTAAATTATTTCTTTAGAAGCAGAGTTTAAATCTCTGCAGTCCAATAAAATTATAAAGCATCAATTGCTTGCAAAGTCCCAACGTATTACAGAGGAAGTGTCTTACATTTTAAATAAAGGCTCACACTACATCAAGGAGCCGTTTTGCAGCAGTGTGTTACCTTCATCACTGCCTCTGTGTGCTCAAGAAGCCATCCCACTAAGGCGTGTCCAGACTCATGGAAGGCGACCACCCTCTGCTCCTCTTTAGACAGGATCTTGCTCTTCTTTACACTTCCTACACACACACACACACACACATCTGTCAGTTTCCAGAATGACAAGTGAGACGTATGTTGTGTTTGCATGACCTGTACCTGCTATGACTCTCTCCACAGCATACTCAAAGTTAAAGGTATCGATGGACTTGTGCCCTTCTCTGGCAGCATGCAGGGCGGCTTCGTTACAAATGTTCGCAATGTCCGCACCTGCAGAGACGGGGTGAGTCACCGACAGAGATGTCATCATCACCATATGGGACGGACATTAAAATAAACATCAACAGTGTTTCATGTTTGTTGATCTAGTGCTTTTGTTTATTCATAGAGGCAGGCCGTTATATTCCTATGGGCACAGATAAATATGTATATACCACTGAAGCCTGGGGTGAGCTCCGCCAGACGCAGAGAGTAGACATCAGCTGGTTGGGTCAGCTTCAAGATCTTCAGATGTTGCTCAAAGATCTCCTTCCTCTCCTGAGAGATGAATGGAAAATGTAAACTGGTCTGTTTAGACCTCCTGCACAATTAACATGGATCCGTTGTCCAAATAGTATGTTGATTTGCTAATGGCAAAGCAGCGGCACAGTGAAGACATTATTCACTATATTTTCAAAACAACAAAAATATGTATGTACGCGATTATTCCCAAACTAAGACTAGAATAGATCTTTATTGTCCACCGAGGTGGAACTTTGACTTTGGCTCACATGACATAAGAAATGACAAATTACATCACACAACAAGAAGAGTCAGTCAGACTGTTAGTTAAGGTCACTGTTGAGTGCTGTAGACTACCTGCAGTGTAGGCAGATCTATGAAGATGTGCCTGTCCAGTCTGCCTGGTCTCATGAGAGCGTTGTCCAAGATATCAGCTCTGTTAGTGGAAGCGAGGACAATGACGTGGTCCGTCGTTCCCATTCCTGCAAAAGCAATGTTTTACTATTCCGTCAGAAAGACCCCCCCCCTCTCATGACATCCCACACTGAACTCACCATCCATCTCTCCCAACAGCTGGTTGAGGGTCTGCTCCTCTTCAGTGTTGGAGAACCCCGACATGTTGGTGGAGCGCTTCTTCCCCACAGCATCGATCTCGTCGATGTAGACAATGCAGGGTGCTCTGCTTCGAGCCTCCTTGAACAGACTCCTGACCCTAGCAGCACCCAGACCTCCACACAAACACAACAGCATTACAGAACATCCCTGTAGCAGGAACATCATCACAATATATACTCTTATATTGTATACCAGCTTTATTTCTATGAATGTTGACCAGCTCCGTGCCGTATGAACTGCTGGTGCTGTCTCTACATACCTCCGATGACCTCCACAAACTCTGAGCCGGCCATAGCCAGAAAGGGCACTTGGGCCTCGGTGGCTACGGCCTTAGCCAGCAGGGTCTTCCCACAGCCTGGAGGCCCAAGCAACAAAGCACCCTTGGGAACCTTGGCACCCAGCTGGAGGTATCGTTCTGGACTCTGACAAGACACAACATCAACGTGGTGAAGTAGTAAGTGACTGAAGTTTTACTCGTGGGAGATTTGGATGGTCGATACAAAGAACTTTAGTTCCTCCAGTAGATCTCGCGAGTCTGGCTTCTTACCTTGAGGTAGTCGACAAATTCCTTTACTTCCATCTTCGCCTCGTGCATGCCTGCCACATCTTTGAAACTCACACCTTTACCAGACTTGCCGTCCACAATGGTGAACTTGGCCATTTTCAGCTGATTCTGTGAAGTCCATTGTAATATGCAATTAATTAACCAATTAAATAAGTGAAACACAATGTACAGAGAACCCATAGAAAATAATACACATAGGCATTTTCTTATGTGGTTTCACTCACAAAAGCACTGAAGCCACCTTCTCTGCCGCCCATGCCTGCTAGTCGGAAGATATACCAGAGAATAGCCACACCGATAGCAGCCATCCCCAGAGCATAGACTGCACTGCCAAGTGAATAGATGAAAAAACACAAATGAGGGGAAAAAATTCACATCAGCAAGTTAATGGAATTTATGGTTAATACATCTTTTTACTCTGTATGGAGGTAGCATTCCTTCAAATTGTTCATTAGACGTCATGTTCTTACTTCCCAAAAAATCCAGTGCGTTTGTAGGACACCTGTATTCTGTCCTTAGAGTCAATATTCAGCTCTTCTTCAGCAGCTCTCAGCTTCTCCTCAAATTTGTCAATGTTGGCCACCTGCATCCTGTACATGAGCGCCAGCCTCTGCAAAGCAAGAAACACGGCAGGAAATGAGAGATCAGCGTGCACATCTGCTGTAATAATAATAATCTGATGCTAATGTTTGTGTTTGCATTGAATCCCGCTCAACATACAGGCCGTCCAAAGATTACTGCTCCGGGATGCAGGTAGATTTCAACAATGTCACTCTCGGGAACAACCTGCACACGTGACACCTCTCCCTTGGCCAACATCTCATTGACAAAGTCATTCCAAGAGATGTTACCACCGCTGGTGTTAATGGAGTTCAGCAGGCTCATGATGAGCGCGATGATGAAGAGGGTCCGCAGGCGCTCGCGGTACATCTGGTCATCCTGCTCGCGGCGTTTCTTCTCCTCTGAAGGGTGAGGCGGATTGTGGAGGACGAGAACCGAAAGGATCGGAGAAAGGCATTAAGATCACAGCCAGATGTGGTGTGGTTATCCATCAGCTGGAGCAGTGTATCACTCACCTTCATCTTCTTCTGGATTTTTCCCCTTTGGGCCGTTGCTCTTATTTTTCTCTGATTTAGATTGAGATTTGCTGAAGAAATCTATTGACCCTAAAATCATAAGTAGTTATAAGTATGTAAGTAAAATGTGAGATTCTAAGTAACCATGTTGATAATACTGAGTGTTTACCTAGTAGATTAAGCAAACCAACAGGGTGACTCAGGAGGTTGTTCCTGATTAATTCTCTGCTCATTCCCACCATGCCAGGCCCCAGGGGTCTGTGGAGGAGACTCTGAAATTGGAACATTGGGACATCATATATGAGAGCAAATACAAACTATGGCTGCAGTGTGCTTAAAACAAAATGTGATGGGATGACCATAAGACGTTTGTAATGGGTGCAAATAACTGTGACCTCCAAAATCAGTCACCTAATGACGCTGACAATGTGAGCTGATGATCTAGTGTGAAGCCGACTGTTTGTAAATAGATGATACTCACGTGACATTCATTGGACTTTCTATTGGTGATCGTGGTTAATATGCCGAGCTAAAGGGTATACTTCTTAGTTTTCCAGCATTTTACTCAGAGCTCACTAGCTCAACCGTTACCAAACACCAATACAAAACCTGAGATTGTAATAAAACCAAACACTTATCCGACGTATCATGTGCATGGTGTGTTTTGCCTTCAGGTTACCTGGATGAGTTTCTGTGGCTGACTCGTAAGTGTCCGTTCTGATGCGGCGAGAAGGATCTTCCTGACGTTAGTGCCTGTGAGCAGCACATTTTTAACGCCGTCTCTCGGTGACCTGTTAGTGAATACACTAGAGTTTCGCCTTGACAGTGTGCACAGTAATCCTGCACTGTACTTCCTACAAAGAGCAGCGCGATGCTGCAACAACAACGCCGACATTGTGTCCGTTATGAAGTAGTGTTGGATATTATCGTTTACTGAACATTTGCAGAGCCATAGCTATCGACTTTCTGTTACGTTCATATCGTACGCCTTAACACGTTTGTTTACGTTAGCCCGTTAGGAGCTAGCTTGCGGTGTTATTCAACCGAGCAGCCGAGCAAAGACGTCCGGTCGAACCACAGCGGTGACTGTCCACTTCCGGACTTCCTGCGCATGGTAAAAGAAAAAAACCGAATGTTTTTTAGCAAATTATCACAACTCCCCAGTTCTCACTACTATAGAGACGCGTGACAGTATTGAAAACTAACGTTTTAGTTTACGTTTTTGACGAGATATTTTTCTCGAATTTTGAACTTTAACCTTTCGTGTTGTTCTTCGAGGACCTCCTCGCTGCGCAGACGTTTGCGCAAGAGTTATACAATCAACGTAAACCCTGCAATCCCAAGTCTCGCGAAACATATTGGTGCTCAATTCTGCCCATTTCCCCCCCAAACTAACATTGAAGATGTAAAATGCAGCAATGTAAGGTAAAAATCTGTGCGCTACACTTGGGCACGTACACTCAATCCGCACTCACTACATGGATATTGGTTCAGTTTATAGTTCAAGCTTTATACAGTTGGCCTTGATATTGAGCCACGTTGGGGCCCAGCTTTTCTTTCAGATTCAGAATCAGATTCTTTATTCTACTTTATTGATCCCCGGGGGAAATTGTTTTCGTTCCAATGCTCCGTGCAAAGTAGAGATGGAAACAAGCGATAAAGATGAAAATGTAAATATAAATAAATATTAAGTAAGATTCAAAATAAAATACAATAAAATAAGATCTAAAGTAGCCAGTAAAATACAAATAAATAATAAACAGTCAAGTATACAATATATCTGAAATACAATCTGAAATATATACAATGTACAATGAAATTGTTATAGCATTATAGATGAAATGAGAATGAATATTTATATTGTTTGTTTTGTTTTTTGTTTTTTTTAATTGCCAAATGAGTCCCATAATCAGTGGTGCGGGTGACAGTTTTATGGTAGTGTTCGTGCCTTACATTATTTATTATGATTAATAATAATAATAATAATAATAATAATAATAATAATAATAATAGTAGTAGTAGTAAGGCTATTGTGTTGTGTTGACACTATAGCAATAGTCCAGCAGAGGGCGATATTAGTTCATTAAATATAGCTTTTGATACAGTAAACCTTCAAACGGGTTTAGCAAAAATATAGTTTTAAGATTCAACTGGTCCAAACATATCATGTATTTTGAGATTATGGAACTATGTAACATACGGGATCAACAGTCTGCTGGTTTTCGTTGCGAATGACCTCAGCACGCAATTTTAACGATTCATTTCGCCTCTTTACACCAGCCAGTAACTTCAGCCTGTGAGGTTGGGACTGTTGGAGTAAAACATGTAGACTGTTGCTGCCCCACGTATCCCTTGTAGCTGTTGTAAGGTATCAAGGCAATCGTGGGGTCGTGAGAAGCGACGTGTACGGGTCAGTTTGAGTGACATAATACTTAAACCAATGAGAGTATAGAACTTATCTCTTAACCAATGGGAACCTCCGTTTCATCCACTAGCGTATCATTTCGACCATAGGTGCGTTAAGTTTGATCACCAGCACACTCCGCTTTTCTGTCTCCTTTGACCCGCACTCTGTCTTTGACGTGTGATCCATCCAATGCAATCAAAACTTACGTTTAGTAATATTATTAACATAAAACTGTATATGAATAAGGTCTGTGACAGTACGCTCATGATACGTGCGTTGGTAATTACCGGCATTTAGTTTACCGTTAATGTGAATTCCTGAGTTATCAGCTTTACAAAATGCTTTCAAAATAGTCAGTGTACCTCACGCAGTACGCACCAACGTTTATATTTTAAGTGACCTATTTCTGAATACGTGAACAACGAGTCGGAAAAAAGATATTTATGTTTTTAGAAATGTACAAAACGAGTGCATCCAATGCCCGTACTCCATTTCCTTTCCTTCGGTCTCCAATTATATAATGGAGTGTGGTGTCTTGCGTTTGAAACTGTGAACTGCAGTCAGCCACGTTGGAGCCCTGCTTGTGTTTATTCTAAAGCGAGAACAGGATGCTGGGTGGATCCAAAATGGCGTCTGTTTCATCTTGGTTGGGGAGACGGTATCCGCCCACAGCGCCATGGCCAATCAGGATGCTCGTTTCTTCTCGAAGCGTTTCCGTCCCTAGCGTCCACACACCGAAGTCAAAGGCCGCTCGAAAAACACTCGAATGGGTTAGCGGAGAGGATTAAACCGAAACAAAATATGCTCTTTTGTTGGTTTACGTTCGTCCAAGCAAGCCTGCTTTTGCACAAATGGAGTTTTAAAGGTTCGGAGTGTGCGGTGACGATGAAATAGCTACGACATAAACGAGCTTTCTTGGATATTTTAGTCTTTTTTCTTTGGACGTGTGTTTGTTGGTCTACATGGTTTTAACAAGCTAGCGCTAGCTTCGATTCCACTGAGCTGCTTTCGAGCTGCGATGGTCGTCGAGAGTTTATGCGGATGTCTCCGGGCCAGTCTGTACTGAACCAACGGCAACAAATGGGACCATCAAGCATCGGCCGAAAACATCGCGGCATTGACTAAACATTACATATTCAGATATCTATTTGAATTTGTGGGAATTCAGGCAGGTAAGACGCATTTTTACCTCCCCTGTGTAGCTAACGCATTAACAACAACAACAAACTGACTTGCTGCCCCCGTGGTTAACTCGGGTTGATGTGTATTGCGACAAAGGTCAACTTGCAATATCTTAAATTATATAGGATTTTAAAGCATTGAACATGTACATCGATGCTATATGGAATTGGTTTTGTTTTCACTAGAAATGCACAACTATTTTTAGTACGTTGCTCTGCTTCTTGAATGTATAGAATTTCTCTGGTCACAGCTGTTAAAATGCTAATTTTAAAAAGGCATTTACTTCGTGTACTACACACTGAGGTAACGCAAGCTCTAAATTGTTTTATCTAATTGAAGTCGAAGGTACGTTAAATGATGGCACATTGTTTGCCATTAAAACAAATGTAGATTAAATTTAAATGTTTTGAGTAAGCAATTAGTGCTGCATACATCCATGACATACACGCACGTATGCGTAAATGCATATGAACAGTTCAGTCTTTTGCGTGTTTTGGGAAGCTTGTCTTGGAAGCAAAAATTAATTAGTGTACACTGTCCATAAGGGCCATTGGTAACACAACATAATAACATACCGATGTTTACCTATTTTGCCTTGTCGCAATAGTGTTCCTTGTTGCAATGTTGCACTTTGTTTGGCAGTTGATCTAAAGCAATACCAGTTTACCTGTTCTTCCAGTTAAGTCTGCACACACAACGTCATAAATTCCAGTCTTGAAGCCATGGCCTGTCCATTTGCTGACATGTACCAGCACTAAAGCAAAATGGATGTTACAAGCCTGTCTATTAGGAAATCAATTCATTGGTTTGTCAGAACTACAGTCCATGAAGAAAACGTGTGTGCTTTGTAGTACTATTTAAAGGACAGTGTTTTGAATTTCCCACAGGCTATCTGGATTAATCAGGAAGTGTCTATAGTTAGTAGACTATCAGTGGAATGTGTGAATGGATAACTGTGACAATTACCTAAGGTAGTTCAGTGGCGTGCCTGTGTTTTCTGTGTGAAATAACACGTAAAGGAGTTGCACAACATGGTGGGATTTGAGATGAGCTGTAGAGGAAATGGAACATGGAGGAGAAGCTCTCCACTTTGGTGCAGTACCAATGCTGAGGAAAACACTGCAGTGCCGCTGGTGGTGTTTTCCACCAAGATACTGAGAGTGTTTTAGCTTGTTGGGGCGTTCATGTTGACTACACTGCAGAGGCAGTGATGCATATCTCTGTCTCCCTTGAGCCTGCGTAGGTCCTATTTCTCTGTACTATAGTTAAAGCCTCAAATGGTATTACGTGCCATATCCTGTTATACATGAAGATTAGGAGGTGTGGGATTTAATTACAATCAAGACATTTTTGCAGAGTTCTCACCAAATTTGATCTCCAATACATTACCAAGTATCTGATGGGTTTATATTTTGACTGTAAGAACGTCACACACAGAATGACAGTCATTAAACTCAGTTTCTCTTCAACATGTGAGCTGTAATCGGTGGTCTGTAAATCCTTTTGATAGTAGTTTATTGATATTAGTTTTTTGTTCTTTGACACTATGCTATACACACATGTTCACAGATCTGTTGTGTAGTGACACTTGTATGACTTATTATTTATTGTTACTTTTATTATAGCAAATCTAAGACAGTGAGACTTGGTGTGTTTTTATCTAATTCCAACATGATACTCCTTGGTACTCTTGATCTGTGTGTCCCATCGGGTTCCCATTGGTGACGGTTAGATTTTGCCTCTGTTACTATATGTAGTACCAGAGAATCAAACCATGCCCTCTGCTTGTTACAAGATATGGGGTTCTGCTGGGATCAGAAAGATCATGAGCTGTGATTGTAGCTTGAGGTTGCACATTTTGTATTATAGAAAGACATGCAACATTTAATCTTTTCAAACTCCATTTATGGTCATTTAATCCAGATGCAGGGGATTTGCTGGTACCACATCACAGTTGCCTATCTCATTTTTGGTTAGTCTACCATGTCTTTGACTAAAAAGGTTAAGTTGAAGATGAACACAACCGAACCCACACTGATGGTAAAAAAACACAACCATGAAAGCGAGAGAACAAGACACTTTTGGTTACTGAGTTTGGGTGGCTCGACGGTAACAATTGCACAGGATGTTTATTATGGCCAAGTTGAAAGATAACCTGTCAGAATCACTAAATAACACTGTGCACAAGTAGTGTTATTACCGTTGATCGCAAATGAAGGTACAGATGGCATTGAAAGATGAAAAGCATATCAGTGATGATGAACACAAGAAAAAAAATCAGATGCAGACAGCACTGCAGTAGGTGCACAGTGGATACCATTCCTCAGGATATGACTCTGCAGATTTACATTCTGGCAGCTTGGTTTACTATGTCTTCATAAATGACCACAACAGTCAATCTGCAGAATGACTTGTAGGTCATTTTCTTCCTATTGTAATTCACTAAATGACTGCAAATGTATCATATCCGCTGCTGTCTGTATTTTTACAGAAACTAGACTACATTCTTTGTTAAATCCATTGTCTGTTCACCATCTAACATTTGTCAGTGAAATTTGGCTTGTAATTTACACAGGAACATTATAGTAAAAAGTAATTACAATATGACAACCAATCTGTCATCCTTGAAAACCAAAAGCTGACTGTTGGTCGCCAGCCTGGCAGTTAGGGATGAATATCGATATAATTGATACCAATATCGATACTGATACGTCTTATTGATACTACTGCTGTGCAGTTGGTCATTTTTTAATGTTATGAGTCCCTGGGACCCACAGGTGGTGATTTGGATTTCTCCTTTTCTTTTATGGAAAACATTGCAAGCTTGTGTTCCATTAAATTCATTGGTATTCATTACATTTTGACTATTATTTGTGGAGACGGAGATGGGCTCTAATCATTAGTATGCTAGATATCTGGAATGTGTCTATGATGCATCAGTGTCATGATGCATCAGTGAGCCTCTCGACTTTGCCTAAAAACGCATAGTGCTCAAGCACCGAACTGCCTCCGGTTTTTCCGCAGGTTTCTTTTTCTTGGCAAGCACTTAAAATGGGTTGTGGATTGTGACTTGCCAGAAGAGGTCAAATAATGAAATTAAAGATGAATGATTTAGGCTATAGGCGTTGTGTTTACTTAAGACTTAAGGTGGTTTCAGTTTCAGAACATTTACTGTTTTTATATCATTGCAAATTGTGAACCTTTCATAAAATATGTTTTGTTTGTCTCTGTCTCTTCTTCACTCTGACAACATGTTGTGTGCATGGCTGTCTTGGCTGTCTTGGCTGCTGTGTTCTGATGTAAAACTCAATGATGTAAAACTCAATGATGTAGCATATATATATATATATATATATATATATATATATATATATATATATATATATATATATATATACTGCTAGCCTTGTTTGAGTCTCTAGGTGTGAGCAGTGATGTTTTTGTTTATATATCAGTGGCCATATGGGGAAAAAGTCAGTGACACCTTTTCTGCCTTAATGTCTTCTTATAAGATCTATTATACAGCCTAATCAGATGCTTATGTAGCTGATATTGTATGCAGCACATTTTGCAATTTATCCTTGAAAATTGCTGAGGAACATTCTCGGCGTCCACAATTTAAACAATACACAGCTAGTTGTGCTAGTATTAAGTGGGGAAAAGAAGCCTTTAGCTGCAACTCCAGCACCCACTCTGCCTGCCCTCTGTCCATACAATCTCCCCTCCCCCTCTTGTGCCGAGTGTGGTCCTTTTAGGTAAACAAGCATGGCTACTCCTGTTTCTTGCCTCTCTTTGTCTGTATTTGCCTTTCTTTTTCTCCCTCTCTCTCTCTATCTTGGTTTGTCTCTCACTCCCATCTCTTCCTCCCCATTTGAATTGTTTAAATCTTTTATAACTGCTGTTCTACCAGCACAATCTCTGCGGATACTCAAATGGCATCTGAAGCCCTTTGAAATTCAGCCTAGTCCTTTGCCCCCTCCTTTATCCTTGAAGCAAAATGGAACAAAATGGCGAGCCCCAATCCTGCTGTTTCCCTCAGGGACTGTGGAGCCTCATTTTGGGGTTTAGGAGGTCCTGGTGGTTGATGGCATCTTTAACTCGAGTTAGGTTGTGCTTACTTCTTAGCCTTCCACAGCACTGCTCTTGATAATATTTTCTCTTCCCAGAGTGTCATGCACATCAAAGGGAAAGGATCTCTATTCTGGCATGCTGCTGCTTCTCTGAAATGTGCTTTTTACAGACTTGGCTTTAATCTCTCTGATCGAAGCTTGGAAGAGGAATATTTCTGTGGTCTCGTTTTTAAGGGAAACTTAACGATATGCTTGATTCCATTTTCAGGTATGCAAAACATTTCAAAACTCCACACAGAAGTAGACTCCTAGAATTTGATATGTTTAGCCATTCCGGCATAAATAAGCTGACATTACAACATGGGCTGATCATTGGCTTAGCTAGTTGGCCACATTGGATGAAAGTATTCAAAATCCACTGATAAGATTCATGTTTCTTTCAGTAAGGTCCGTAAACATAGGCTTATTTGAAGATTTATGTAAAAGGGAGCTTGGATTCGTAGAGCTTGGTCTGGGTGTGCATTCTGACTGAGGGCACACTCGCACTAGAGCCAGTTGATCCGTACCATGCCTCGGCCCGATTGCCCCCCAGCCCCTGTCCCCCTCCAGTTTGCACTCTCACTGCCCATAGCCCAAGCCTAGGCCCGATTGCCTCTTGTACATACGTCATTACGTTGTAATACGACACATGGCTGTACGTAGTTTTCAAGAAGCACGGTCCCAAAGTCATCAAAATAGAGCAAAACACTGAGAACATGACTGCAGCTTTACAAGTGTACACATATTTCTTGTGAATACCCCACCTGCATCAGAGCATGCGAGCGGAGCTGAGCGGGAGGGCAGCGAGAGCAGAGCATATTTTAAAAGGATAGAATTCTGCTCCGATACTGCTCACGCCATGAGTCTGATGCCCAACCCAGAATTCCTGCTGTGTCCTACACAGTCATCAACAGTATTTTCAGTCATTAATCGGCTCGAGAGCAGGGGCCAATCCGAGTTGAACACTGAGCGGCAGCCTATTGATAATAGCCTACATCTACGCCGGGGCACAAAGAAACGTACTCTTTTGAACGGAACAGAGCATTCGCACTAGTCAAACAATCCAGTTTTAGGCTCAATCGTGCTGAGGTGGGGAACTGATGGCATAGTGTCAGTGTGCCCTGAGATATACTTTTCGTGACATGCTGAATACCCTAAATAAGGCTGGGCAGTATAGCCATCTCATTTTGACAATGTGATATGAGACTCGAGACCGTCTTAGATTTTGGACATCATAATATGACACAATTGTGTCTTTTACTGTTCTAGCTGTTCTATTATTATCCTTCCCCCACATACTCATTATATTCGTATTACTGATGGTTAAAATCTCATTGTTTGGATATTTTGCGAATGCACCAATAGTGACTCCCACAATATAATTGCAATATCAAGGTATCTGGTCAAAAGTATCTTCATTTATATCACCCAGCACTATCCCAAAGACATTTTGGATTTCCCTTATAATCATCCTCTTTTGGTAGTCGTTTTATTGGTAAATATATTTTGCTTAGACACATAAGATTGAATTTCCAGATTGATGACTCAACAGTTTATCTTAAGGAAGAGTTATAATAGGCGAATGTCTTGGCTATAAAAATCTCCTTTGCATTCTTCTTCTTTTTCCACACTGATAGTAGAAGAGTAACGCTATTAGGCACATGGCTGTGTGCCTCTGTCTGGGCAGGCATGAATTAGGGGTGGTGCAAATCTGGAAACAACAGTTGGTGTTTTGATTGGATGTGCTTGAGCAGGCGGCTGCATTGGATGATGTATTATCCATACGTGGCATGAGAAATGTTCTGAGGTTAGTTGGCCAGGTCTGGGAGCTGATGGCAGAGACCGTCTGTGTGATGTGTCCCTCTGGGGTAGGATGTTCTGGGCTGCTTAGCCTGTTGCTGACACACAGGGAAAAAAACAAGACAGGCTTGCTTGCCTGGACTCACTTACCTTTTCCCTTTTCTTCCTCTTGAGAGCCTTTTTTAAAAGTTTTTCCTTGCCTATCTAAAGCTTAAGTGGCCCCTCACATGTTTTTGAAACCCTCCCAAAAAGCTGTGTTTAAAAAATAGCATCAGAAATGACCCAATTCTTTATTCTACATTTTTTTGTTAATGCTACTTTTTGTAGCAATTGTGTGAGGCCTGAATTGTGACCATTGCTGTTGTTTGTAGATTTGGGTAAGGACAGGTTTGGCTTTTCCTTTTTGTGCTGCCTAGAGGTGTGGTGTACTGATGGCAGAAGACCACACCACCAGTACTGATGACCTTTTACTGGCTATCAGAAACCTCGTTTGTCGAGTGCCCTAGCATTGAAGCTTCATATAGCATTGTTGTTAAACAATCTTGATTACACATTATTACTGTTACAGAACTGAAACAATATTAATTATTGCCCCTGCTGATAGTTTTTCCCCCTTTGCTCACACACCATCTTGAAGGAGTAATGTAAAATTCATGGTAATCGCAATGTGTGGATGCAGTTTTGGTTTCCTCATTGCTGTAGAGGTGGAACAGGGACTTGTGTCCTGTCCATAACCAACCTGTGTCACCCTCCGGTAAATAACATATGTCTTGGATTTTTTGCCACTTTGAGAAATTGCTTCATGCCTGACTAGTGTTGGGCTCAGAAGCAAACAACTTTTATCAGTTTTCTTTAAGCCCTCTTGTGCCCAGCTGTCTTCTTCATGTTGGGCATAAGCTATAAGTTCAGAGAAGGGGTAAGGGTGTTGTTGGGTGGGGGAGGGTAGGGGTGGTGTGGCCTGGCTGAATCTCAATCACCAAGGCCCTTCAGCAGGGCTGGCCTTTTGATGGGCCAGCTGCAGCCATTCATCCACCCATTTACATTGAAATGCAACAACAGGAAGGGGGGAGGGGATGGCTGTGGGGAGATGGGCCTCTGCGCCTGAGCGGGTGGGATGTGAATGAAAAGCAAAGGCATACCTAAATACCAAAGAGATGAGGTCCGTCAGTCGGGGCCCATGCCCCTGCTCACCAACACTGGCGGCCATACTTTGTTTTCCCCTCAGCATGCTGTGGGGCAGTATACTCAACACAAAGCATCTAAGCCCCTTTTGACCAATACATGCATTTTCCCCACTCAGCTCTTTTCTGTCTTTACTGCCAGGCTGGTGGCTATAAAGAGGTTGTGATTCATCCCACTGTCCATTTAAACGGCACTCTACTGTTGGACCCATTGTTGACGCTGCTTTTTGTACTTTGCCTTCTTCACATGTTGTGGGTTATTGCCTCCAGACAGATGATTTACGTGCGTGAATTCTTTATCAAAGCTTATTTACATAGCCTGTATGGGTTGTGGTGTTTCCTGTACTTGTTCCTGGCTTGCTGTAATTGAGGTCGTAATTGTGCTATTGGCTGGTAGAGAAGTCTGTTCTGTAACTCATAAGAGGCTTCATACACAAACTGTAGTTTGTTACAAATGAGGCCAGTTTGTAATTTTTCTGAGTTAATCCAACTTTCTAGGATAACTTGTCCTCAGAGGTGGGCATGTGAAGATTATTGAGAGGCATTTTGAGCAATAGATTAGGGTGCACTCACTCCCTGTAACTCCGTACCGAAGCACGATTGTCCCCCTTCCCCTCTCCCCTGCCGGTCTGCACTTAGATTGCTCCAGGCCCAAACAGGCGTCAGACTAACCTCTTGTACACACGCCATCACATCGTAATATGACACACGCATGACTGTAGGCACACACTCAACCTCATCAGCAGTGAGTGGAATGCAAGCACGCAATCAGTTTGGGTCCAGTTCTGCTCTGGTACCACTCACACCGCGAGTCTGAAGCATGCCCAAGCCAGACCCAGAATCCACCTGTGTCTTGCACAGTCATCAACAGTATTTTCAGTCAAAAATCTGTCCGATAGTGGGATGCAATCTGAGATCGCACTGAGCGATAATGAATAACGGTTTATCGACTATAGCCTAGGTCATGACCACTTTGCCTATCCAAGCATGTGCTCGTGCGTGGAACTGTGCTGAAGCACACCCCTTCCAACTGCGCCAGTGATTAACTTTAGGGCTCAATCATGCTTGGGCATGGTATGGATTGCCTAGTGTGAGTGCACCCTTAAGAGTCATATTTGATGCAGCATTAGCAATGCATTAAATATACAACCTTTACTAGTGATTTGTATTGTATTTTTTATATTGTGAAGCCAGGGCTCCAGACTAACTTTTTCACAGGTAGCACTGGTGCCACCTAGCTTTTCATTTAGTAGCACCAAAACAAATTAGGTAGCACCATATTTTTCGTTGTATAGCGTGCTACACACCTACACACACATGTTAATCTGTGTGTTTTTATAAGATACCTGGCAGCAGGGCTCCAGACTAACTTTTTGCATTGGTTGCACTGGTGCGCCTACCTTTTTTTTTTTTAGGTGCAACAGCACAAAATTTAGGTGCACCCACATTTTTCATCGCGTCGCCTTTAACGCCAAAAAGTCACCTTTTTATCGCTCTCCTTTTACATAATGACACCCCCCTTATGGCCTAGGTTAACTGCAGCACCATCAGCACCCAGAGGAACCGTTTTCTGCAGCCAATCTGCACACTGATGCTGTTTGTGGCACAATAAAAAGATCATACAGGTCACTAGCCTATAGATTGCAAATGGAAACTGTTTATGTGATCTTAGCTTAGCCTACTTATATTTTTACTTAGGCTATTCATTTTTAATAATAATATTAGGAATAGGCTACTATACAATTTCCTATTCATGATGTCTCATGCTGTAATGTGGGCCTTCAAAACAGTGCATGTCCATGCTCCACCTCGACATGTCCAATTAACATGTTGACCGGACTCCCTTTACGCAAAATGCAGCAGTAGACAATAACGCACTCCTTCGTAGAGACGTCTGTGTCGCCGTCAGTGTCGCCGTCAGTCATGAATGACGTGTACCGTACGTGGCGTTTCCAACCTCCGCAGCTGTCTTGTTCTTTAGTGTTGGCATTTTTTTTTTCATCAGAATCATTTCGGACTTAAATTTTGTGAACGGCAACTCCTCCGTTGCAATATTGTATGCGACGTTTAATTTTATAATCATTTCAGATTCCTCAGCGGAGCTGATTGATACAGCCTGACGCTAAAATGCAGCTGGATGAGGGGCCACTTTATTAACACACGTATCACGGCATGTTGTATGCTTTTTGGACATATTGCGCCTTTTCAACGATGCAAAATGTTGTTGACTCCTCCACAAACGCACTATTACCGGACAAATTCTGACCGCACTCCCGACAATAAATGCAGTGCATTGAGTCCCTTTCTTTATCGTACATCAGCCAGGGAAATTGCTTCAACCAGTCCTGTCTGAAGGCATATTTTTGGGCTTTTTAATTAGTCTCGGGGCGAGGCTTTCTGCCTCTCTTCATTTTCAGAGACAATCGAAGCGCTCAGAGTACCTGCTCCGCTCGCTCGCATTTTCGAACTGACACAATTTACAGCAGTGAAAAGGACCACAGCCAATCAGAGGCAAGGACCCGCCCGAACACCGTCTCTTATTGGTTTAGACCACGATACCGTCAGGTAGGGATGCACGATATTGATTTTTTGAAGCCGATATCGATAACTTTCTGCTCCTCGGGACCGATACCAATACCGATAACCAATAATATTGTTATTCGTTTTTGAATGTATATTCAGATCAAATTCAGGTAAAAAACACTAATGACTAAGCTTAGGTAGATTTAGCATAGCTTTGCCTTTTACCAAACAATACCAGATATAATGATAATGTGAAGAGTAGAACATAAACAGAAATTTGATTTCATAAATGACAATATATATATACTACTATATATCTATATATCATATAATCTGAGAGTAGATACTATGTGTATTTCAACGTTATCTGCACTACTCTGTCTATCCTCACACTCTCTCTGTGTGTGTCCCTCTTCTCTCTCTCTCTCTCTCTCTCTCTCTCTCTCTCGCGCGCGCGCTCTCTCTTTCTCTCTCTCCGAGAGAAAGAGAACGGATAAATACAAGAAGTGTACAAACTTCTTAGTTACAGAAACATGGCGTATTAATTTTATGGGGTTTAATGGAAAAAATAGCTCTGAATGAACAACAGCTGAGCAGAAGCGCTTGTCGACCGCCGCGGAGAAATACGCGTCTGGTCTGAACGGGGGGTGCGTGGATCGCTCGCGATTTTCGGCGGCGCGCTGCAGTGTGCAGTGTGAACCTGGCGTGAGAAGGGAGCGCTCGATTTGTGGATTAACTCCCTCCTCCGAAACCTGTGATACCACAGTAACCACATCACATGCTAAACGGGAGGCGCCTAGAAAAAAACTAACGTCCCTCATCCCAATCCACCCGTAGCACTGTTTTAACACACACATCCTATCGTCGGATTATCGGAGGTATTAATAATTGTATCGGATTTATCGGGATGACGTCATAATTCCTATTATCGGGCCGATAATTATCGGTCCGATAATTATCGTGCATCCCTACCGTCAGGAGACCGCAAAGAGATGCTGCGCTTATGATTTTTTTTATTTCACCCGAGCAGCGTTGGTTGAACCAGTGCGATTTTTTTCAGTCGCACTCATAAAAATTTTGGTCGCACTCTGGAGCCCTGTGTGAAGCATACGTGGAGCAGTAATATAGACGTCATGAAGTGGATGTGGACATGATTCATTTCTGATTTTTAACAACAAAAGACAAACCATACAAGGGAGGCTGTGGTAAGAAACGGATTGGGAAGTTGAATCTACTGATTTTTTTTTTTACGGTTTCTGCTTTTCAGATATTCTCAAGCTAAATACATTCAGGTAGAACACTTTATAATATAAATGGCATAAATCTACTGTTTACTTGTGATCATTGAGATGGTGGATATATCATTGTGAGAACTGATTTGAACTGAAGCTGTGAGATTTCAGAATTGTAATACTGTCTCATTATTATGCAGCTGTGCTGTGTTGGGTCAATCACTTAAACTGCAATTGCTGGCTCATTTTTCATCTTTTCACTGGAGTAAAAATCCCACACCAACGAATCCCCTTGCAGTTTGCCTGCTGACCTAAGCACAAAAGCTAATGTGAGGCGAGGCACCAACTAGTTTTATCATTGCAACACATCTCACTTTCAGCAAAGCTTTTGTTTTAATGTTGGCCTGGAGTGACACTTTCTTGTTTCATGAGCGTTTCACGGAGCGTGAGAGGGGAATGTCGGCCCTCTAACAGTAACGGCATCTCCCAGCTGACATTGGGCGAAGGCAGGGTACACCCTGGACAGGTTGTGAACACATGTCAACGTTATAATTCATCTTCACCCAATGCTCAATACAATCTTTACTGTGTTGAGCTTGAACGCACAAGCATGCAAGTCACTGTAACCTCCATTACCTTAGATTTTCAGCTCTGGGCTGTCGGGAGACGAACCGGTAACTGCAGTTACTCTGAGCAGTATGCCTAGGAATTAATTACAATAATGTCTTTTACGTTTGTTCCTCCATGGTTTATTTAGGACTTGCTCATATAAAAAAAGAGCAAATGTGTTTGTCACTCATGCCAACAACGTTTGTGTGTGGTTTCGATGTTGTGTTACTGTCTGCCGAATTAAAACTATCATCCTTCGATGTTAATTTCTGTGTTGCTGTCTGTTGAAGTAAAACTATCATCATTCTTCCTAAGAACATTCTACAAAAAAGTTGAAAATAACTATGCTATATATGCCTTAACCCTTTTCTTGATGCATGCATAGGAATTAGGCTAGCTTGTGTATTTAACCAGAGCAGTTAGCAGGGAGTGGAAAATCACATCTTCAGTCAGCCTGCACAGGGACTTTCCCTCGTGAATATGTGGCAGTCTAGAGCCCTTCTTAAAGCTACAGGCCAGTATGCGTTTGGCGCTTGCGTCAAGGCCTGTGCATTCACATTGTATCCCTGTCTCACACACTGTGAAAACACTTCACTGAATTATTTGTTTTGCCCAGAAAGGAAGCAGTCTAAAGAGGAAGTGGAAAATAGGAGAAGAGGAAACATAGAAGAAATAGAGGCCATTAAGTTGGCCCAGAGCTACCAATAATCTTTCCAGCATTTCGCTGTTTGTGTCTGCCAAGGCTTGGAATAGTCACAGATCTGTGATTGGTTTACTGGAGTTTACCAGACACTGATCTTTAAAGTTCTTTGGGTACTAGAACCTTCTTCCCTATAAATACACTGCCTTGTTTTTGTGCCCATCTCTGTGTTTGTGTGTGGGTGCGTGTGTGTGCCTATGTCACTCATACTCCCTGCAGTGAATCTTTTTATAGACACAGCAGCCAGCAGTGTAATCTCTGGTGTGGATGTAGGACAGTCTTTTATTCTTCCTCATTACTTATGCAAAGCCAGTACAGTCACAGAATCACTGCATAGCCTGTTTGAATGTACAGTTTTCTTATAAAAGAGTAAGCAGTGAAAGGATCATAGAAATGTATTTTCATTTTTTTCTGTGCAACACATTTGTTATAATTGTTTGCAGCTGGTATTGTTTTCACATTGTGTGTCTGCTTGTGTGTCACCATCATATGTACGGGCCAAAGAAGCGGAAGAGTACTTTGCCAGGTGTTAGTAATGTTGCAACCATGCAAGATACAGGCACCAAACTGCCAATGTGGCATCATGACTTTTCGTAAATATACATGCCACTTCCTGTGTTATCTGTACGCAATTCGAGCTATCCGCGTGTCTACATGCTGAGTGAAACGACCCATCACATCCGCGTGTTTGTCAGCGCCCTCTAGCGAAACGACCCATCACATCCGCGTGTATGTAAACGCCCTTTAAGGCTAGTCCACACCGGACCGAACATCGGCGTCTTTGAGAGAGTCGGCGTCCGTGACATGAGTCTGCTTGGTGTGGTCGCTCGAATCGGCCCACATCGGCGTTCATTTCAGCCGATTCAAATGTGTAATCCGCCATTCGAGTCGGTGACTCTTTTACCATTCTGATTGGTGGAGGCTAGCAGCTTGACTAGCGAATCAGTGAAGCCCGGAAGTGACGATGGTAAACATACCAGATAACCAGTGGAATCGAAGAAGTGGTCTAGAGAGGACCGCCTACTTCCGGTTTTCGTGTTTTTTGGCCCACAATACAGATTAGCGCCGCCTGTTGTTTTGGAGACATTACATCTCGCGCAAGCGCGGAACGTATGCTGTCGGCTGTAATTCCGTAGGTGTGAACCGCCCATGTCGTTGTTCGAGTCGGCCATGTTAAGTAGCCCGACGTCATTTACCGTCGCGAATCGGGCAGTCGGTCCGGTGTGGACCCGCCTTTAGGGTAAGGGTTAGGGTTTCGGCATTGATAAACACGCAAAAGGGCGATTGTGCATAGTGATAATACGCTATAATGGCGTACGAGTTGGCGTGTCATACATACGCTACTTCATGAGATCAGTCTGTATAATGAGTGTCATTTACTTCATCATAAGATCTTTCAACTCAAACATCTTAAGATATGAGTACGAAGTAATCATTGTTCCACACGGACCATTTTTGAGGAAGCCAGGGCTGCATAGTGCGACCAAAAATCAGTGAAATGTGGCTAAATATGTTCCTTGGCCGCACCGGTGCTCCTAACATTCAACTGGTCCATTTTTGTGTGTAAGGTAATGTTTTTTTCCCCCACAGCATACAGAGATGAATCACCACGATCTGAGCCAATCAGAGGCCGAGTAGGTGCGGGCCTTCCTCCCTGATTGGCTCTGACCCCAGTCTCTTCTTCGCTGAATGTTTGTGAGGAAAAGTAATCAGGCGGAGTGAATTGAGCGTCAACAATTAAGACTACTGTCGATCGTTTTTCCGTACAGAAAGTTGCTGTGCCTGTAACACCTCAACCTCCACTTGCACCATAAGATACAGGTCCTGTCTCACTGTCTCCGTCCGAGCCGGTGTCGCGAACCGGGCGGTGTGGTCGGGCGTAGTTTTAAGAACCGGTCGTTTGATTTGGTCTCCGGTTCGCCGTGGCTGGGCCAATATTATGCAGTACGACCAGAGCCAGGCTGGGAACACTGCCTTTACTGTCAGAGTGTCGTCGTTCAGAAACATTAAAAAAGCACCAGAAACACAACCAGTACCAGGACAGGTTCGCGGTGGACCGAGCAGCCCTCCTCCTCGCATTGCTTAGCAGCAGGCAGCCACAAACTGAAGCAGTGAGGAGTCAGAATTTATAACATTTTACACTGCTTATAATATCACCAAAGATGAGCATTTTAAGTTTATTTTTAAACAATTTAGTTTATTTTGATTTCTTGTTTGTGTTGAGATTTAATTAATGAAAAAAACATTTATCTGTAGGGGTTTTTTGCTTTTTTTTTTATTTTTTTATTCCTGTTTATAGTCATTGACCAAATGTGTTAAGATATTAACAGTGTGTATGGGAACTTTATACAATGTTAATTTTGTATCCGATTAATCGATGGAATGATCAGTAGATTACTCGATTACGAAAAAGATTCGAAGGCTGCAGCCCTGGCCATGCAGCTCCACATTTTTAGAAAGAAATGTTCCTTTGCAGAAGGTTTCAATATTGAGTAAGTATTTAAAGAGACAGTTATTCTTTATACATTTTTATTGTGACGTGGCACCATATTTTCGTAGCTGATCGATTGAGTTGGTAGAGCAGGCTGACACTGTTTCTGTCTTGTTGCTGGTTGACTTTTCAGACTAACTTTATGCCTAGCTCCGTCATCACATTACTGTTTTTAGCCGTTTGCCGCTAACGTAATGATAACTCAACAGATTTAACCATTAAAACTTAAATGCTGTTGAAGTTCCCCATAAAGACCATGGTGTCGGTCTTTTTGATGCTTCACCAATGTTGTCTTGCTACTCAACTTCATCGACATACATTAGCATTAATAAAATGGAGAATGAAATAGTTTTGACTCAATTCATCCCCTGATCAATATCATCTGATGTACATATACAGGTACTTGTGTTTTCATCTTTATTTATATCACAATATCGTGATATCGTGATACATATCGTAACGTGACCAAAGTATCGTGATACGTATCATATCGTGAGGGTCTTGCCAATACTCACCCCTACTCGTATTGTAAATACTTCCAAACGGCACTTTTGGTTTGTTAATTTTCTACTAAAACTGGTAGTGAATGCCCTCCAGCAGGAGGACTAGCTGTGTTCTGTCAGCTCAGTGTTGTTAACGTTAACTAGCGTTCATGTGTTCAGTTGCTAATGCGAGACGGAGCTGTGTAGCGGCGGCTTTGCTGAGTGAAGTTCTGCGTTATCTGGAGAATGTGGAAGCTGCAAAAGTATTGATACTTTTGCAAGCTAGTATCTAATCCAATACTAACTTTTAGTATAATTTTTTTTCTGGGTATGGATTTTTTTGACAACCCTACCTGCCAGCCCTGCATACTTTTCCTGCATGCGTTCTTTGATTTATGCAGATGTGGTAAAGAAGATACACTCTGCTATCATGTTTTCATCATATCAACCTCTGTGATTCTTGGACATATTGGATTGTCGGCTGACCCCGGCCCTGTGGTGCACTGTTATGTTGCTCTCTCACACACTTGGCTCAACTCTCCACTTGTCCTCCCCCCTTACACACACACACACACACACAGACTCACACACATTCACACACACTCACACCACTCTTCTCTCTGCACTTCTGCTTCCACTTTCTCTCTGCCACATTTTCCTGTCCATCTTTACATCTCAGCAGAATACACAGCAGTATGCTTGAATACTGCATCCTCAAATGTTCGTCTCCCCCATTTTCTGTCGGTCTCCTCCCCCATCTCACCGCTATGCAGCAGCCCTGTTTCCTCAAGAAGCACTGCTTGCAGGAAGCTAAGGGCGTTGGACCTAACTGATTGCCTTGTTTCCTCCTCTGACAAAAATCATCGTAAACTGCGCACTAACCAACAGCTTTTAGTATGCTGCATTTGTGTAAAGTAAGAGAGGATCATTTGCCATGCCTTCTCTGTCCCAAATGCAAGTACTTTTTCCCTCTGATGTCTAATATAAAAGTGTGCAGATGGGATTTATTATCGTTATGTGACTGAATGGTGAACTGAATGATTTACTATAGATTCAAAAAGGAAATGGGTAGATATTTGTGTACCATTTGGCCAGAAAATGGGATTGTGCTCTACCAAAACATACATGATATTTCAATGTGAGCCAACTGCATCTTGTGTCATAACACTACCTCTGCTGTTCTGATATCCTCGTGTAAATTGCATTTTTTTTTTTTAAGTGTGTAGTAGGCATTTCACGGTAGCCGTGTGCCCTAGTGTTCATATAGCTGCAGTTGTACCTCCACAGAAGAAAGTGGGGAGAGTTGTCTCTTGCTTTTCATCTGTGAGATCAAAGCCCTCTGCAGCAGACTCTTGTGTGAAAAAACAACAACATGCACGACACATACTCACTCAATGCAACTCTTCATTGGGTTGTACTGTATTAACATACGCATAACCGCAGACTGCTGTAGCCTTTTCCCCACACTAGTAGTTTCACACTGCTTTAATTCATACACACCCTGCTCTGGCATTTAGACAGCTTTCCAATGAGACTGAAATTAGAAATCTCAGAGGGATTCAGAAGTGTTTTTGGGGGCTCAACCCTGTCAAAATTGAGAAGAGGGAAACTGATAGTCAAGCCCAGCAGAATACAGGGAAGGTCTGCAATGGATCCTTCTCAAGGTGACAGTCGCATCATGCATGATGTGTGTACATTTACTCATGCAGCTAGCACACCTACACTGTGGATCCATACTCTCTGATAAGCATTATGGTCCTGTTAAATCCATATTGTAAAGAGGCATGTTGTATTTTGTAGAACACAGAATTTGCATTGATAGAAATCTGAACTTCACATCCCGATGTGGAGCCGGAGAGCTGAATACAGGATAGAGTATGCGTGGAGAAGATGTGTGTTAAGTGCAGATTTATATATTAAATGGCAAATTTTAACCGGCTGAGATTTGTGTGGGTGTAGGATGGCCGCAGGCATTCTGAACCAATACTCAAAATGTTTAGTGGTGTTGGGGCCTGTTTATTTCAATAACATACCATGTGTTGCTTCTCCTCCATTTCCAATATTCAAAGAGCTCAGTTTTTCACTGCAACCATGGCAACAGAAAATGACAAATGGCAGATCTGATGAAATGCTCGGATTGTGTGTGAGGCTGAATGACAAGCTTTCTTGATGGAAAGTCAAATCAAAGTGTGAGTCAATAGACCAATGGCCTTCAATTACTTTATGAAGCCATTAAAAAAACAGAACTAGAGATGCTATTTTTGCAAATTCTTTAGGCTGTTTAAAAAAAAAAGTAAACGATTTTCTTTTTTTTCCGTACTCTAATTGACAGCAAGCCTCCAGACAAACTTTTCAGCTTCGTCCCAGAACCTTCCCCACAAAAATAAACCATGCCAGTCACTGTAACCCATCAATAATTAAATATGTTATCCTTTTACACTATTATTGTCATCTATAGTAGTTATTTGCATAAAAGACATAATGAAAATTATTAAAATAATAAATGATCGTGTTATTTACATACTTGTTTTGATTAAAAGTCTTTAAAAAAAGATTTCTAGCCACAAAATCAGGCTAGCTAGGTTAGCATGATGTCGCTGGTGCCAACCAATATCATGATGAATGATGGACTTGTCATATTGCCTAATGTGCGCATCGGTGAATAAATGCTTCCACTCCTCAAGTCGCAAGCCAAGTGACCCTATCTTGCTTGCTACCTTTAAAGTGCACCAGCCTCCCTCCTGTTAAGCTGCTCCATAGTTTTTCTCAGCTTTTCTTCTTTTTTTCCCATTTCTTGTAACCATTTAACTCCTTCAGTCAAAATTCCTATTGGCAGTTAATGGTTAACCGGTTATTATCGATACAATACCTTATCTATCTGTCTATTCCTAATACACATTCATTAAGGAAGACAAGCATGCAATAATGGTTGCCGTGAACAAACTAAGTGAAACTAGCTTTCAACAGCTGTACAAGCCATGAAAGCCATTTGTAATCAAGAAGAAAATCCATTTCAGAAAAATATTACAGTAATGGTATCTTTTTTGGTATCATTTCTAGGCAGTGTTACCTTACTTATTCAAGATTGAATTATGTAATTGTGTTCTGCTGTGTATTTGTGTTAAGGACATTTGTGGGGAGAAAAAGACTAAAATCCCATAACCTGAAAATATATCTAAAAATGATTTTAGTCCTCCTGTGTGGGGAAATAAGAATGCTCTTCTACCTGGGTATATTATTATCTATTACACCTGACAAATAGAAATCAGCATAGAGTAACTGGGATGTGCCAATGTAAGAGAGCGAGTGTGAGAAGAATTGCTGCTTTTCTGGAGCATGAACCAGTGTGTGTTTGCTGTAAAATAGGACGCTTGCATATTCTGTTGCAGGGCAGTAAGTCTACCCACATGTTGTTGGCACTAATGTGTAGGTTTCTATGTAAAATAATAGGAGAGGCTGTTTTGATATTTTACAGGCGTGTGGGTTTTGGACCCAATAATATGCAGCCTGTATTTTAAGCTTGCAGTGTTGCAGGTTCAGTGTGTGAAATGGTCACATGTGACATCAACAGTACTATCTTAGAACTACTGTTTGGTAGCATTGCTTTAATCATTTCAACTGCAAGATTTTGAGTGCAGAAACTCCCCCCGCCTGCATTCTCATGTTTTGTCCATGCAGCAGTTTTGCTATAATAACACAGCTGTAAGTGCTACATGTTTATTCACAATGAATATTTTCATAATATTTGAAAGAGCAGAAATGAAAGCTCTACTTTCAAATAAACATGGACCTCAATCATTTTGTAGTGTTGTTGAGTGTTGTCCTACAGCGATAGAAGTTATCATCAGTTATCATCAGAGTAAGCATAATCATTTTCCAAAATGGAAATCTGCGAGAAGGTGTATTGCAGGGATGCAACGGTTCTCAATATAATATTGAACCGTACGGTACGCCATGCACGGTTCAATATGCACTTATGAATTGAGGTATTTTCGGGTTTGCAATAACATTTCAGGTAATTTCACGTCCTTGTTTTTCTCTCTGAATTGGCTATGTCGCAGCTTTAGAGGAGCACTTGAATGCAGCATGTGTTCTTTGCTGGATGGGGAAACGCCTTGGTGCCGATTAAATACCCAATGTCCTGTAAGCAGGACAGTTGAGCAGGTAAAAAGGTGGAAGGCAACATGGAGTTTGGAGGTCTGTAGCGATGGACTCTGCAGAATGTTGGCGACCTCTGTGCACTATGTGCCTCAGCATCCGCTGACCACGTCCGTCATTTTACGTGGCCTACCACTTCTTGGCTGAGTTGCTGTCATTCCCAATCGCTTCCACTTTGTTATAATACAGTTGACTGTGGAATATTTAGGAGCAAGGAAATTTCACGACTGGACTTGTTGCACAGGTGGCATCCTATCACAGTACCACGCTGGAATTCACTGAGCTCCTGAGAGTGGAAGTGATTTGGAACAACTGCAATTATTTAGATGGGTGATTGAATACTTTTGGCAATATGGTGTACATTGGTGCAACACTAGAGTACAATGGTGGAGTATCATTGCTAGATTCTATGTTATTTTGCTCGATTGCACTATCCCCCTCCCCCCAGACCCAGTTGCATTTTGTCATAATATATGAGCACAACATGCATGCTTTTTGGTTTATACCTTTATTTGTTCATATAAATCCCTATGATGATAAACGGCCTGCAATCATGTGGATGCCTCACCTAGTCATATGAAATTGTATTTAGAAGGCAAGAGGATTTTTGGTTGAGCTTTTGTTTCGTGGGGCCATGGAATAATTTAATTGAAAATGTATTAAAGGTCCTCTACACCTATAAACTTGTCCTCCCTGAGCCTGTCAACTCACAGAATGAGGAAAACAAGCGACTCCTGCGTGGTCTCTGTAGCCTACCCACTGGTACAACGGCGCTCCTACGGGCTTTTCCTATTGAGTTACTTAACGAATGTCATTTGCATAGACAAACTCGATGATACGAGGTATCTGAAAGGGGGGCGTTCATCACTTAGGTGAAGTTCGGGGTGTCCTGTGTTGAAATAGCAGTGAGATAGCAGTGTTTCACAATGTCGTCGCTCAGAGCTTGACACGCAAATTGCTCTGTTGTTGGTTGTACAAATCAACATAAGTGCTTATATTCTGTCCCAGCTACAAAAGATACGGTGGTTGCGTTTCATTTTTTATGACAATGTGCCGGCTACAGTTCGTGTCAGGCCGCTCCAGTAACGAGGGTCAGTACAAAGCTGGCTTTGCCTCGACACTGACCCTCGTAAAAGGATCTGTCCCAACCATACGGGACCCAGCAACTTCACCTGAGCCACATAGGCGAGCCATAGCGATACATCCACCGTAAACATTGGTGCATGGTACCGTAAGCGGCATCGTCTCTGTGGCTCTCCAAGTAGGCAATGACAGACGGAGCTCATTAGCATTTAAAGGCGCAGGCACAGAAACAGCCTTTTCTCAGGAGAGCTCAGCAGAGCTCATTTGAGCAACTTTTAGACAAATGAATTTCAGGACCACGGATGGGTTTGGGGCAATGCATATCAAATACAGTGTTATTGGACCTCTGACAGCTGTGTGGAATTGCGGAAAACTGTAAAATATGGCACCTTTTAATGTGTATGAAGTTGCTCTGAACAGCATTACTAGGAATGTTCCAGTCACTGTGTTGTTATTGCTGGCCTTGTGAGAAAACACACACTGTTATATACTGGAAATGTTTAAGTGGCCCTGGCTGTGTATTGAGAACGCATGCTAGTTCAGGTTGAGGCCAGCATTTGAAAAGATATCTTTTGAATGTGATGATGAGATATTTTTCTAAGTCCAGAGAGCTTGTTACCTTGACAACAGCAGAAGATTTGTTGCAAGAGGAGCTGAGCGAGTGAGCTGAGCTTGCCGTGGCATGGCTGTGCCAAACAAACAAGTGATGTCGTTAACTGTGTCACGAGTACTGCTGCCTTCTCATTGCAGACCGTATCCCTCCCTTTTCCTCCTCCTCCCCTCAATTCTCTGCATCCTTTAATATCAGGCTTTTATTTAGCTGATTTGTTGTTCAGCTGCTGTCCACCTATCTCAGCCATCTGAGAGAGACGCTATCTTTGTTATCTAGTCAGTCTTTTTCCTAAATTCCTGCTCCTCTTTCACCCCTGCTCATCCTTCTCTCTGCATTTGCTTTTTATTACATCACATCTTCTATGCTGATGCTTAATCTCGCACTAGTTTGGTTTTAAGATTAAATGATTCCGATAGAGCTGCCAATGTGCTGTCTGTGTTGGTTTGCTTGTGCAGGAGATATGGATGAATAGTGTGCTGTGGTCCTTCCCTGCAGAAGCCAGGCTTTATCAATAATGTAGATGTTTTTGAAAAGGAGAGGTGTAGTGTGCATCCCCCGACCCATGTCCCCCTCCCCCAATTGCCTCCCCACACCCTCCAGTGTCAGGTTTCTTCTCTAGTGTTTGAGCATGAAAGAGCAGATGACTGAATCTAATTAATGAAGATATTACAATAAGCTCTGATACCTGATGCGTTGACATACTGTGGGCCAAACCCAGGCAGTTGTATTGAGCTGCTGTTGCGTCCTATTGTTTGTTTGGTTTAGTGCTCAGACCAAATATAAGGGTGGGTTCATCATCGACATCATAGCACCAACCATCACTGAGCTCTCCAGTAATAGCCAACTCCCAGAAAATGTAGGCACTGTTCCCTGCATCAAGCTAACACATAGTAAGGAAATATGGATACTAAAGGCATGTGATCTAGGGCTGGGTATTGTTTAGAATCTCACGATTCGATTCGATTTCGATTTGTTGGGTCAAGATTCGATTCAATTTCGATTCAATATTGATTGAAATGCTTCGATATCGATTCAGTATCAAGTAGAAATACACAAGTAAGAGTACCAGATCATTTTTTCAAATTATTTAATTAGTTTCATGCCTTATGAACAGCCGTGGTATAACTCATAGCATGATAAAACAGGACTCTGCTTAAACACTGAACTACAGTGCATGTAACGGGTTCACACCGGCCACGGAAGCTATGGTAGTAGACAGTAGTAGTGCAGATATACCGCTGAAATGCATATATTTGTTTATCTACTCTTCACATTTATTAAATGTATTGTCTCTTCCTGTTTCCCAGTGCGAGTTGAGATACACAAATATGATCGCATTTGTCAATCGCGGTATTTTATTTTGAAAATTGCTTTTATTTGGAAATTTTGTCTCGTGTGTCTTTGTGTGATTTCCTGCCAGAACTGATGCGTTCGCTCACGGCACGCGCAAAAAAATAGAGCAGACGCCGAAACGATCGCTTCACGGCGCGGGGCGGCCGCGCCTATTCGCGGCGCTCCGTGTCTGGTGTGAACTACACTATCGCTTAACAAGGGCGCCGAAAGGAAGCAGGCTCCGCAATGCGCCTATTTCGCGGCGCTTCCGCGGCCGGTGTGAACGCCGTACTCACTCCGGTCGCCATATTGTAATGGTTTGGTCTCGTGCAGCCCCCGTCCGTACAGCGCGAATCACACGAGGGTGTCGATCACAGCGCCCCCACTGGCCAGGGGCTTGAATCGATTCAGAAAATGGCTGAAGCGATATTGAATTGCGGGGAAAAGAATCGCAATGCATTGCTGAATCGATATTTTTACCCATCCCTAATGTGATCCACTTCCTTCAACAAAATTAAAAATATTATTTCCGCAATCTGTGGTCGTCGTAAGGACTGAGTGGGTATTCCGAATTAATGTTATGTGGTTGCATGACGAGAGTGTTGTTTTCAGTTACTTGTGAGATCAAGATTGAAAAATAGATGTTTTTTCACTGAGGTTGATAGTGCAAAGAGGTTAAATTTCTCTTTCATTGCAGTGATCGCAAGTTCAAAGGTAGAATTAAAGGAGAAATGCGGTCATTTTTGACCCCATTTACATCGTCCCCAGGGTCATCCCGACTTATTAGAAGCAAAAAAAAACAGACAAAACTTGACTTGACCTCGCCGAGATGTGTACCTGCCTGCCAGCCTTCCAGAATAGCTCCAATCTGCTTTTCTGGGCCTCAGAAAATAATCCCAAGACCTATGCAACACAGGTTGGGTCCTAACGAGGCACTACAGTGCTCGTTTAGCTCAAATAGTGTGGCGAAACGACATAAATACGACTGAAAAATGACCGGATTTCTCCTCTTAAAGAAGCATTTCATCTATCAGATGGCTGTGCTTGCATATATTTGATTAGCCAATGCAGTACCTTGCTGGGTGAAGTCTTCCAGCATTCCAGACAATGGTTGTGCTATGTGACATGTTTATGCAGGATGGCCCTGCAATTTTCTGTTGGCACCCCTTTGCATTGGCACCCCTACTACGTCAACAGAGTGGTCTCATTGAAATCAACAATATGGCCTAACTTGTTTTTACCACACAGCATGTAGTTTATATTACATACAACTATCACCACATTGCTATGGTTGTTTAGCTTATTTTTACCAAGCTCAACAGCACTTGATGTTATTTTTGTCTTGTCGAGATTCTTTGCCAACATTTCTGATCTCGTGCTAACTGTGTCCTGCGTATGAACTCCAGAAAATTCAGCCAGCCAGTAAATTTTGTTAGAGATGATCTACTGTGCCGCAAACCCTGCATGTGAGCGTGAATGAATCCCCTGCATGACGTGTACGAGCCCTGTGACATGCTTTATGAAATCAGACAGAGGTCAGCACTGTTGTTCCAGGTCACGTTTCAGCTGGCTCTGATCTGTTCTCTGATAGAACAGCCAGACAGGGCTGACTGGAGAGGTTCTCTGTAGCCCTGGGCGGCACACTGGTGCGTTTTGTGTTCCTATATAGAAGTAGCAGCGATACCAGTTTTTTTTAAATGGAAGCTCTTCTTGTAATCAGATGCCAAATGAGAGAGAAGAAGGACAAAAGACGCCTGTGTCCTGAAACCAGTATGGGAGCCTCTGTCTCCTCTTTAATCCTACAGTACACAGGGAAGTCTCCCTCTTTTGCCCACACACACACTAGGGGTGGGCGATATGGCCTCTAAATGATATCGCGATATTTTTTTGCTATATCGCGATACACGATATATATCTCGATATTTTGACATTTCCTCTAAAGCACTTAAAAATGCTTAATTTAACCCTTTGATGCATAGTCACGCCAGTATGATGATTCTAGTAGTCCCTGCAACATATGGCTGCATTAAACCATTCTTATTTATACTGTATTCATTAATGGTTTCTATTAGAACAATTTTAAACTTGTGTGCAAAAGGGGTAAATCACAACGAAGTTAAATTTAACAAAACAGTTTTTATTCAAGGCAATTGCAAAATGCACATAAGCTTTTAGCAGCTAGTAAATGAAAATAAATAATGCCACATGATGTAGGCCTACATACTGTAGCCTATTTCTATAATAATACAATAATACAAATAATACAATAACAATAAAATACACAAAATACTAAAATCACAAAATTTTTTAAAGTGTAGAACAGTGTGTGATCAATAGATCGGAGTGTTTGATGTTTAGTCATCTGCAGGTTGGACCGTTCAATATCGCCGATGTCCGACAGCTCTACAAACACAAACCAGAGAACAGCGGTTTAATCACAAACGTGTCCACGACGCTGGGAACACAGATGTTATGTTATGTTGGTAACGTTTAGTGAGCCAACGGCAGTCAGAAAGTGGCATGCTAACGTTGTTGTTAGCAATATCCCGCTAGCCGGCTAGCTAGCCGGTCAGCTTCCATTACCCGAGGAAGCAAAGCCACTAGTTGCTGCTGTTACGAACGTAATCACTAGCTTGGTAAACTAAACAGAAATGTGTCGTTGGTTTGCAACGAGGTGAAACATTTTAAAATTGAAACTTACCGGGAACAGTAACGTTAGTAAAACTCTGCACTCCGCAGCGGCGTATTTTCCCCCGTTGCCTTGAGCGTTAACCCCGCCCCCAGCCCCTAACGTAAGCCGGGGCCGGTGTGTGTGGGCGCGTGTATGTGACGTAAGTTGAGCTAGTGGGTGTGACTTTTTTTCTGTTGTCTGTGAGCGGGACAGAGGAAAGCGCTGCGCTAAAACAAGTCACACTCGGCCGCGGCGGCTTAGAAACTGACGTAACAACATACACTCGATGTTCGCGATATAGTCATTTACTACATCTCATGTAGAACAAGCCGCGATACATCGAGTATACTCGATATATCGCCCACCCCTAACACACACACACACACACACACACACACACACAGACACACAGACACACACACACACACACACACACACACGTCATGTGTCACCACTGTCCATTCACATGGAACCAGCAATCTCTCCTATTGTTTTAAGCGGATTTAAGTACTGTAAAACACACTGCTGATATATCAGCTGTTAGATAACAGGGCATGTAGTCATGGTGATGCAGAAATAAAAATTTGCTATAAATTTGCATGATAATGCTGAATGTTTGGCCTCAGCCTCACACAGTACGGAGGCAGTGCTTTTGACTGGGCTAGGTTAAATGAAGTACAGCTTTAGGTATGAGTTTGGCATTTTTCTCTGACCTTTTCATTCGCTCCACTCCATAGTCTTGTCTCAGATTTTACATAGCTTGAGTATATGTGCCATGTTATAAACGTTTGTGCATGCATGTATTTGACTTTCTAGTGATTTTGTCTGATTGAGGATGCTGTCTAATTGATGTGTAGTGTAAACTATGAGTGGGTGGTATGACCTAAAATGTATGTCTGGGGGGGTCTTGTGGTGATGATATGATATCACGGTATGATTCAAATGTACATATCCCGAGAAAGCATTTGTTTTTTGGTTCGAAACAACATTGAAAGTGAGGTCTAGACCTATATGTGCTTCAGGAGCAGCAGCATGCCCCATAATGCCCCATTACAGAAATGTAATTCATTCAGAGTTAGTAGCCTTGTTACAGCCATGCTTGAGTTGTGATTGAACTTTATTGCTGAGCAACTTGGATCACAGCAATGAAGACTATTTGGAAACTGTTGCAGAATATTTTTGTTGTTTTATTATTTTATATTTATACTTATTATATTATAAATTATTATTATTATTATTATATTCAAAACATTTCCACCACAACCAAAATACGAATTAGTGTTTCTGCTGGTAATGTCTTGCTACCACAGAAAGCAGGACAGCTGTTGCGAATGGCAGTCTGCGTTTGTGAAAGCCACATGAAAATCATCATCATGAAACACTTTTTTTTACTGTGTATAAATAATTGCAAAGTTCACAACCCTGGCGAAACAACTAGGCTACGGGCGGTACAGGCGGCAAGCGCTCCACGGCATCTCCACACTCCACGCTGAAGGGGATTTTAAAAAAAGGTGACGTGAGTGGAAGGGCGTGGGTGGGGCAGTGTGTGCTGGAGGGAGAGAGAGTTGCGAAAGAGCAGGTGGCAGGCGCAGCACAAAATTACTGTTATTTGGACCAAATGTGCAGTACTTTAAATGCAAATTATTTTATATCGATGTTGACGATAGCGTTGCGTTCCATATCTCCTTTGAAAAAATATCGATATATTTAAAAAATCGATATATCGCCCAGCCCTAGTAGGCTGTCTTAAAAGTAAATATGCTGCTTGACCAGATGTTTCCCGTTGCTATGGCAACAAATGAATGTTACGGCGACCATAAGATGACAATTTGGCCCATATAAATAAAACCAACAATAACCATCAACAGCCATCATCCTAAGGACCTTGTCACACGTGATGGATTCATTGGGAAAATAAATGCCCACATTCATGGGAAGTTAGCTAGTGGTTGTTTGTTAGCATCGTAAAAAAAGTAGCCCACCTCTTTCGGCTCTGCATGTAGGCCGCCATTGTTGTTGTCATTTTGAGACGTTGCGGGGAAGAAGTCAGGCTAGAGGGTCGAGGGGCGGGGTGATGACCTCATCGTTTGCGTGTTTGCCGTCTACACGAAAACGATCACAAAAGGGAGGGGCTTCTTTTCTTTCCCTTTTTTTTTTTTTCACCCTGGGACCTGGTTTCAAAATAGGCAAATAGGCAAATAGGCACTGAACACGCTGGATCCGTGTGGACGATCGGCCCAAATGCACAAGACTTCAGAGTTTACACAAAAGAAACGTTTCCCTGTGGACGGCCCCTTAGTGTTTGTTTTTACAGTGGGAACGGTGTTTAAGGAGCCTTTCAATCCCACCCAGTGTGCAACCACTCCAGTACTGTAAACATATCTGCTTGATTGGAATTTTCTAGCATTGAAGGCGTGAAATATCCATGCCCAGAGGCAAACATTGGCATAGCAATTCAATTAATTTCATAATTCATAATTTCGTATGCAGGCATGTAAAAATATTTCGTTTGTTGGTGCTTTTTTTAGTATACAATTTTTGTTTGAAATGGTCTTTGCAGTTTTTGTAGGTGGATCATCAAGGAGGATTGTCTGTATTCTGTATCCAAAACTGTTGGGAGGGTAGTGTTCTGCTTCCTGCCTGGATTATAACAATCCGTCAATCCTGTGCTTCCCGCTGGGAAAGCCCCACAGGTTCCACTCCAATGTGAAGACAAATACGCATCTAACCGTCATCCTCCTAACCACTTAGGCCATTCCAGTTAGATCTGGCCTTAATCCTGTCCCTCGTACCCACCTGCCACCCTGCATGTACTATCAGCCTTTGTACTCTATCCTGTTAAACCCTCCATACAGGTCCTATTTTAACTTAGCAGACATACATTAACACTTAGAAACAACACATTTGAAACGAAAAAAAAAACAAACATTTGAAACAATCATAAATGTAGATTTGGAAGTATCATGTCCTGTCCACTAAATCCTGATCCTCAGTCCTTGTTCTCAAATTTAGAGGCAACAGGGGAAGGGCAGTGAGTCAGGATAGTGGTTAGAAGTTAGCAACATGACAGGACTGGGCCTATGCTTAAGTGATAGCAGGGCTGGTTCCAAGGCACTTTGTAGCGGCGCTCACATCAATTATTGCAGCAACATTTTCAAACAGGCGTTATTTGGGTCAACTGACCGGAATCTAAATGGTTACGTTCCTCACATGAATAGACATTATCAGCATAACACACTTAATTACTTATTCTGTGAATATTCCACTTCTAATATGATGTTGGAGAGTTAAATGAATAATGATGGAACACATTTTAATTATTTTATTTGTCAAGTAAAATTCAAATCTTGTTGCTCCTGATGTTTTTTCCTGTGTACCAGAGTGTATTTCACTGACCATGAGTAGCATTGACTTTGGTGTGTGATGCAACTTTGTCATGGCGTGTGTATTGCTCAGGACTAAGGGAGCTCAGTGTCAAGTGTAAGGTTGTGTGAGTGGTTCTTGAGATGGCTGCAAGCAGCAACACCACAAGCCAAACAGCCTAAAAATTAATGAACGGACATGTTTTCAATTGTAAGTTCACTACTATATATGCCAATATATACATCAATGAGAGCATACCTTTCACAGTTTAATTGACTAGACATAAATCATCTTGCTTTTTGTAGCTTTGAGCAATTTCAGCTTCTAGGCTTTGCTAAAGTTATGTTTCCATGTCTATGCCACTTACCACAAAATCCAGACTGTTTATTAATGTGGAATCGCAGTGCTCCAGATTTACTTTTTACATTGGTCACACTGGTGCACCTAACTTTTTCATTTAGGTGCACCAGCACATAATTAAGGTGCACCAAAAAATTTTCACAAGCACCGGTCCCAGTACCGGTTGTGTTTCTGGTGCTTTTTCAACGTTTTGATTGAACGACGATGCTCGACTGTAAAAGCAGCGTTCCCAACCAGGCTCTGCTCGTACTCTGCAGTAATTGCACAATGTCGGTGAACCGGAGACGGACTCAAAACGACAAAAATGTGACCGACATTGGTGCCCGATGAGGCCGGACCAGCATCTTGTGGTGCAAGGATAAACAGGAGGTGAAGCGGTTAACTCAGACAATGATGTTGTGTCTGTGCTGTACAGTTCTCTTCATCATGGTCACTTGAGGAGGAGCAGAAGAACTACAGTTTCACTCGTAGTATATTAAGGCTTCTCCACAACATTCAGCGAAGACGAGACTGGGGTCAGAGCCATCAGAGACGAAGGTCCGCCCCTACTTGGCCTCTGATTGGCCCAGACTGGGGTATTTCTTCTTTGCTGTATGCTGGTGTGAAAAAAAAAAAAAAACATTTCACTACACACATACACACATCAGCTAAATGTCCGGAGCACCGGTGCAACCAAGGAAAATATTTAGTCGCACTTCACTGATTTTGGTTGCATAAGCGCCCAAAACGGTAGCCTTCTGGACCCCTGAATCATATATTGTTGAATCAATTGTATATATACTGAATGTATAGGTGGCACCATTTGATGTCCTTTTATGCTCTGTAACGAAAAAAAATGCAGATCTGGATTGTCTGCTTAGAGGGTTGTCGGCTGGTAAATATCAAACTAAAAATCACCCCATAAATATGGTAAACCGATAATCTGTCTATACTTTGGGCACGGAGGCACGGGGCATTTTCAAACTGTTCAGGACAAATACAGGTTTTTGAGGCACCATGGTATGACCACATTGGTGCTGGGTTATTTTGAAAGACCATGGCTGTGCAATGTTGGGTCAAAGAAACACAAAGGGGATCAAATGCTTGTTCGTCCGCCTTTATCCTATTATTCCATAGGCCTTTCTTTGCTTGCCAGAGAACTGTGGATGAATTGATCATGTAAGGAGAAACCTGATTCTTTGCATCCACCCTAATACCCACCCATGTAAGTAATGTGAAACTATTTGTGCTGTTTCAGTAATTAATGCTTGGTTTTGTTTTCATCTCGTTTTTCAGGATTCTGTGAACTCAGACGACGGGTGTTTTTCTAGTTGGAATTTTAGCCCACTGACATTCTCCTACAGCCATGGAATCGGTATGTTGACGCATAATCTTTTAAAAAATATAAGCATCAGTCTCACACTGTCATTTTTCTTAAAACCCTATTAGAAAACAATTGTTTCTGAAAAGGGTGGGGTTTTCTTTTGGCTTTTTGGTTTGCACTGGCTTACAATACATTGCGGTCTGTGTTTGTGTGTGGGTATTCTTGCAAACACAACTGGTGAACTCAAGATTGAAACCTCACATTTGCACCTTTTCATATTTTCATCATCCTTTGATTTGTTTACATTTTGGAGCATATATATTTTTACTATAGAAGGAGAATTGGCTCTATAAGTCTTAATGCTTTGTGAAATTGAGTTAATGTAACACGTGAAGGCAAATTACATGTCGTATGTTTGTAATTTCTTTATCTTTGTTAATGACATCTTTGTAGTCATGGAATTTCAGGCTTTTCAAGGGCCTCATGTTTAACCAAACATCTAATTTTTAAACCAACATAAAGAGAGACCGTCTGTGCTTGACTGTGCTTGTATACATAGATGCTTACATACTACAAGCATCAGGTTCTACTCTTTATTGTTAGTCATGCAGGAGGCTGTGTGTGCAGGAGTTGCTTGTATCGACAGGTTGAAAGCACGGCGACATTGAGCCACTGGAATGCATGTAATAGAATTGGGCTTACTGCATGTCTAACTTCTGCTTTCCTATCCTTTTGTCAGAGGGTGTGTGCATGTTTGTGTACGTGTGTGTGTGTGTGTGTGTGTGTGTGTGTATGTGTGTGTGTGTGTGTGTTTGATAGAGACAGTGAAAAGTAGGCCACAGCTTCTGTAGTGCAGCAATGCTACCATGTGTCCAACAAAAACCCCCCATTAAACTCTTCCTGTCTCATTCACACATGTATTGAATACACACAAATACACCTTCCTGTTGGTGAATGTGACTGTGGCTAAAAGTCCAGATTTTAAAATCTTTGTTATGTAAAATTGTTGATGCATTATGAGTGCACCAATCAAACAACTCCCATTGTATACAAGCCACACCTTTTGATGGGATTCATTTCACTTTGATTCTTAATGATTCAGTTCAGATGTTGCATATAGCGCTTTTATATGATTTATCCTTGGAACTTAAATGTCTTCTACATGCATAATGTATAAGAAGTCAGCTATCAATTATATTAAGTTTTAACTTAAAATAACCTTTTAGTGCATGCTGCAATAACTTGATTTTCACAATGTAGAGATTTTTGCAAATTTTTCCTAACTGATAGACTAACATAAAGTAAACACAGCTGACGCATTAAGCGCAGATCTGTTTAATGATAAAAGGTGCAAATGCAAAGTATTATTAATCTGAGGATTTTGAGACTTTATATTGTATTCAATAAATGAGAACGTCTATTTATTTATTTATATGGTGCACTGGCTCATTCCCCTCCTCTTCAGCACAAATTCATCTCTCTCCCTCTGACTCTCTTTTCTCCTCCCACCCACTGCTCGTGTGTCTGTGTGCCTTTGGCTGTTGCACCAGAAAGAGCTGCTACTGTTTACCTCTTCGAGCTGCGTATATCTGCTTACTGTCAGTGGAAACCAAGGAAACTGATCACAAAGCTTAGCGCGTGTGTGTGTGTGTGTGTGTGTGTGTGTGTGTGTGTGTGTGTGTGTGTGTGTGGCTGTGTGTGTGGCTGTGTGTGTGGCTGTGTGTGTGGCTGTGCTGTGGCTGTGTGTGTGTGTGGGCTGTGTGGCTGTGTGGCTCTCCTTCTCCCTCTCCTCATGTGATGCCAGTCACATGGCTTCCAGGCAAGCAGCTAAGTAAATCAGAATCATACTTTTATTTTTAACTGCTTTTAATCCTTCAACTGGTTCCCATGGTTAGTAATCAATTGTCCCGTTCTCTTCTTACTCTTGTTTGTCTTTCATTATGTGACTGTCTTTGTGTCACTTACGCTCACCCTCATTAATCCTGTGCCTCCTTATAACTTATACCTGTCTGGGTTTCATTTGGGCTTGAAAATGATCGGCCATGGTATGAAAGTGATAATATAGAGTAACCTTACTGATGTTGTTACGGATGTAGTGTTACATGCATTTGTACCGGAAACTTTAGGTACAGGATGTTGAGTGTATGTGACATCCTTTTCAGTACGCCCAGTGTCTCAAACAGTTGTTTGTTTTTACTACGTGCACATGTGGAACAGAAATTCTGGAGCGAGATTTACCCGGAAAGTTTTGGCAGCGGCTCAGTTGTTGTTAGTTGTAGCATGCTAGTTGTTTTAGCCTGGTTAGCCGTGTTAATTAATATTCAATGCATCACAAAACTGTGTGCCGAGTGCCGACACTGTTAAACAGATGTGTTTCATCTGTGGAGACATTTCAACGGCATCACCTGAATGAGTCGATTCATGAAACAAAATAACAACAGACTGGACGTTGAGTCCTCCTCACAGCTTGCAGGCTCCTCCCACTGCAAATTCCCACAGAGCCAAAGATTGTAATGTTTTAGTGTTTATTAATGTGTATATGCGAGCACACTACATAACTAAATCACATGATCAAAGTGTGTGAGCTGGAACAATATGCCTTCACATGTGCATTTCAGTCGGTGTGATGTCCAGGCAATTAGTTAAAGTTCCAGCCCAATTCAGGTCAACCGGTCAACGTGTTATCATGGAGGATTACACAATCAGATATATACTTACATTTACAATATAGACGGAATTCTGCGTTTTACAGTTGATTCCATTTTCATTGCAAGATTCTGCGATTCCGTATGTTTTCCGCATCTCGGAAATCATAAGGCCCTGAACCACCTTGTGTTTAGCTGCTACAAATCTGGTATGAGTAGCCAAGATGTGTAAAATGTTTGTGAGTATCTCATGTCTTACAAACAAGGCTTTTTGTGTGAGAATGGTGCGTCCTCTCTATGCTCGAGCCAGTAGTCAGCAGTGCTAATATCATCCTTACTGTTAGCTTTCAGGAGAGAAGCTGATAGAGGGGAGGTGACTTGTTTGATTTGGTGTAGATGAAAGACTGAAGTTCTTCTAATCACACTTTCTCCACTGGTTCCCCCACAGCTCCTCTGATATCTCCTCCTCTTCTTCCAAAGCAGGGCTTGTTCCTCAGTGGGGATTAGTGTGTGCAGCAGCCCTGAAGAGGAAAGTGGGCCCTGCCAGTCACATTACATAACTCGCCCCCGCTAGTGCAGCTCGGCCTGGCCCGGCTGGAGAGACGACTATAGAGGCTTTGTTTTCCCAGCCTTCCCTTCTTCCTCCCCTCTGCTGCTGCTCCTCCTCCTCCCCCTCAGGCAGGCTGCACACTGATGCCATATAGAAGGAGTCTGTTTGCAGGGAACAGGCGAGGCACTGTGGCTGTGGAGTGCAGAGAAATGCGCTAATAGCAAGCTGAATGGCAGGGAGCTCGCATCTTAGGCAGAGGAATTTGAGGTCTGCTATAGGTTGTACAGTTTCAGGGAGGTGGGAAGTAAGGGAATGCAGTGCTATGCATTGCTGCCTTCCCAGGGGCTTCACATAAGCATGCCCAGAATTGACACAGAAGTTTGAGTGCTTCAGCACAGAAATTGCGATGTGCGCATCCACAATAGTCACTTCCTGTGATGTCGGCAAATAAACTCAAACATGTTTGCTGCTTAAACTGTCATGGTTCTCATGTTCCATGACTAATCCGGTGTTTCTCATGAATTACCTAATGTCTAGGTACACCAGGCACAGTTTCATAACAAACCATATGTTTTCACACTTCTTTATCAGTGGAGCATGTGTCTGCCCAAGGATTCAACTGGGTGTGTCCCCAATGCTGGCTCACTAGATGCATTTCCTCCATGACTGTGCGCCCTGACCTGTGGTAGTAGGTTAGGTTGGAAAGCCCCAGTGTGAAGGTGACTTGTTCCTACTTTACAGCACCCCCTGCCTAAACTTTCCCGTTTTTCAATTGTCTACCGGGCTGGGCTGTCATTAGTGTGACGGGTCTGCGCTGAAGTAGGCAACCCACCCTTCCAGTCCCGGGAACCCGGAGCCTGTCTTGCTAACAAATTGTGGGTGTGACTTTTTTGCTCGTGTCATAAACATTCATATCTATACAACCTGCATATACGTGCTTATGGTTCTTATCCATAGACCATGACAATGTTTTTCTAACATCTTAGGCATAGTTGGAGTGTTTGAGCTTTGTGTTAGACCTCTTAAGGTTGACAGGTTGTGAGAAGGTTTGTGAATATGTCCTAACTCTGAGTTTTGTGTCATTGCCCTGTGCAGTTTGGCCACACATACACACACTTCCCCACCTGACATCTGCCACTGTAAGTAGGGTGGGAGTGGGAGGCCAGTGTGCTCTGTGTAATGGTGGTTCAGACCAGTTAGCACTCTGAGTGAGTAGAAATAACTTGTAGGCGTGAGCGTGAAAAGATAAATAGCAGCAGCTTTATGAACAACATCTTGCATCATTGAGTCCAATGCTTGTTCTTTATTTCTGCACTTTTCCCTGTTGCTGGGAGAGCTTGAGTAGTGAAATGATTAAGGGAAGTAATCCAGCACCAGAAGACCCATGTTAGAAGTATAAGGTTCCATTAACCAATAATGTGTTCAAGACATATCTTTCTTTGTTCTGATTATAACTCTAAATAAAGATATTTTATAGCATTCCTAGAATCATGCTCGTTTTTATGCAAGTATATCCAGCTCTATTTGCACACAGTACATTTGCTTGGTTTAGCATTTCATTCTTGTTTATTATTCTTATTAAGGGTTTTGTTTTTAATAACTTTATTTAGTAATATATCTGTACATTCATGAGCAAAGGCTGTTTTCTTCTTGGGAGGTCATGGTTGCTTCACAGGCACTCTCTTCCACAGTCCTTTAAGTACATGTTAATACACGCACACTAAGACAGGATCTGTATCTGATGGTTAGGCTGATATAGACTGGCTGCTGCTTTATACTGTTGGTGGTCTTTGAATTGCCATGGAGCAGTGCAATTTTTCAGCCGTGTAATTTTTTAATAAACACACGTTATGTGACATGGAATCTTTTCATGGCATTCTAGTTTTTTGGTTGCTTGTTGCTTTGTACAGATTGGGTGATCAGTAGCATTACATTTTTCAATATAGAGTGTCAAACCACTTGCATATGTGTTGGACATAGATATGGACTGGAGTAATAGAAAGGAATTGTATAAATAATATTTTGTTGTTGATATCTGGTCTCACATACTAAGCTACCTGTGTGCCCATTTTGTTTTTAAATTACATTATCTTGGAATCACTCATAACATATTGCTAAAACAATCACAGCTTAATTATATAATTATGAAAGTGTTGCACTGACATTGATGACAAATTTACCTCTCAAACCTCCATATACTAGTGGTGATCTATGAATAATACGTTAAATTTACTGTTGTAGTGAGCAACTTCAAATGTCACTTCATATGTTTCCAATGTAAAAATGTAGAAAGTCAAGGACTACATGTCTCTAGTTTGCATAGCATGTAAACTATTCTGGCTTCATCTCTGTATTTTGAGAGGAGCTCGAGTGTGCTTTCAGTGCATCAGCCATGAGCCAAGTTCCCATCAAAGAGTAGCTGCTACACCAAAGACTGTGTTTAGATGTGACTGCTAATTTTAGAGCTGCTAGGCCCTTGTCCAAGGTGGGGGAGGATAAGATAACATTGAAATAGCCTTCCCTCCTTAGAAAGTTAAGTTTTGTTTTTTTCAATCAAATAACCCTCATCCAGCTGAATCCAACAGCCCAAATCCAACCCTGCTAATACAAATAGTGGGTCTGTTTGATTGAGTGTGTACAAATAAAAATCTCACTCATGTGTTTAGTGAGACACTGGATGAGAATCACACAAGACAAGACACTACTGTCACTATCTATCAACGTAGAATGGATTAATGTTCTTACCATTGGATGTGTAATGTCATGCAAAGTATGTCACTGAATCAGTGACTGTGTGTAGTAGGGATGCAAAAATACAGTTAGCCCACGGTTCAATACATACCTCGGTTCTTGGGTTACGGTTTCGGTTCTGTTTCAGTACACATTATGTGCACAAGGAGAAACAAAATTGCTTTTTGAATACCCTTGAATTTTGCAAATTCAAGGGTATTCTATAATAAAATAAAAGTATGTAAAAAAAAAAAATAATAATAAAATAAAAATACATAAGTCTTATGTACCAATGTCACTGCATTGGTCGGTTTCTCTGCCAAGTGAACGCTTGCATTGCTTTCGTGCAGGGGACAGGTTTGGAGTACTGTGCTCTTCATCTCCCACTCTGACATATAGCAGACCGTCACAGTGAGATAACGCTCTGCTCCGAGATGTCCAACTATCCATGATCAGTGCTAGGGTCTGTGCTTTAGCCAGTTCCACGTCAGTGCCTTTCCGGGTTGTTTTAAAGAAGTTGGGAATTGCATTAGAAAAATGTCTGCGATGGTAGCGTAGCGTTTTGATTAGGTGACGAAAGCCCGCATCTCTAACTATGGAAAAGGGCTGCAAATCTTTTGCAATAAATGTCCCCATTACACATAGATATTTGATATTTACTTGGCACGGAGGCGTTTCTGCAGCTCGTGAACAAATGCTGCATTTCAAGTGCTCCTCTAAAGCTCCGACGAGGCCAATTCAGAGAGAAATACAAAGCATGGAAATCTGAAATTTGAATACTGTACCGTACAGTTCAATATTATATTGAGAACCGTTGCATCTCTAGTGTGTAGGCAAGGCAAGGCAATTTTATTTATATAGCACCTTTCAAAACAGGCCAATTCAAAGTGTAGTATGCTGTTTAATTTATTTTAATAAAGTTAACAGTTAAGTGTCCCATTGCTCCTTTTTTGCCTCATTAATGCTCCTGTCCAGAAGTAAAAGCAGAGTAAAAAAAAACAGAGACAGTCGGAACGTATAACAAAGGGACTCATACTGCCCTTTATAGTCTTAAATGTCTCCATATGAGCTAAGCCTAGATTAGCAGCTAGTTTGAATTGCTAAACCTAACCATATGATTGACTGTCAAGTTCCTACAGGGAACTCTGTTCTAATCTTTCTTTAGGAGAATGCAATGCTGGTAAACAGGAATCCGTTTCTAGGAAGTCTGTGAAAACCATGCAAAGAGCTATTAAAGGCTGAATGAAGCAGCTAAGATTGCTGCTCTACGGTTTGTAGCCATAATGGCAGTGATAATGGACTGATTTGTTTATGTCAGAAAGGCATCTGCTTTCAGGACATTCCTTAATGGGCATGGATATGTTACTCATTCATTTATTTATTTATTTTCTGCCAGTGATCTGAATTGCATGGCATTGAAGGCACATACAGACACACGATTACGCACTCATTCAGCTTGCACAACACATCAAGCCTATACATATGCCATGTGGCAAAGCTGTCCGTCTGGCCCGACTCTGCTGTCCCTCTCACAACCACAGCGCAATGACCTTGGTTTCAAGTAGCTGTACTCTCTTAGAAAGCCAACACCTCTCCTGGGATGGGCTGACCTTGTTGTCTGACATACTGTAAGTCTGCACGTCCCTCTCTGTCTCTCTCTCATTCACTCACACACTTTCCTCAACATCAGCAGCCTAAACAAGTCCTTCTGTGTTAACTTCACTGGTACAAATCCAGTAGGGGTGGGCGATATGGCAAAAATATCATATCAAAATTTTCTTCAGGCAGGATCACAATCCACGATCTTATCATGTTTCTTTTTTATGTTGGTTTGTCAGACTATTTTGCAAGTTACTGAACGGTACAACCAAACTAATTTCCCTATTTAAAAAAAATATAGCCCTACAAGGTAACAAAACTGAAAGAATAACAGACCATTTAGGCCAAAGTACCTTTTCGAACAGATTTGAATCAAATTTGCAAGTGCATTTCTGCAAAGTATGAACATTCAACAAAGTTTTAAAAGGTAAAACAACACTATAAATAGCTAATTCTTTTTAGGGACCAGCTCCTCCATGTTGTCCTCCATGCCGCTTGCGCGCTGTATACAAGCTGTATTAATGCTGCCGTAACCCCTCAGCGTATTGGCATATTAGGGCCACTGTAGTTTAAACAAAAAACAAAAAACATGGAGTCGAGAGAGGTGCGCAATATTCAGATTTATTGCTACTTCATAAAGTTGCAGATTTGCTAGTTTTAAAGTAGCAAATTTGCTACTTTATTATAGCCGTCATAGAGGAAGTGAAAGCTACGGCTATATCTTAGCCTAACCACCTGATCAATAAACACCCATAAGATGACAATTTGGCCCGTATAAATAAATCCAACAAAAACCATCTATAGCCATCACCCTAAGGACCTTAACGAGGCGTTGTCACACGTTGGCATGGATTAATTAGAAAAATAAATGTACATACATTCATGGGACGTTAACTAGCATAAATGCCGGTTGTTTGTTAGCGTCATAATAAAGTAGCATATCTGCGACTTTTTTCTCGGAATATTGACCCCCTCTCTCGGCTCCATTTTTTTTCATACGTTGCCCCTAATACACCGTCGTACAGAGGAGCTGCAGCACGATCCAACGGCCCAAACGTGCAAGACTTCTGCGTTTACACACAAAAAAAGGCTTCCGTGTGCGCTGTAGCACAATACTAATGATCTCTCTGTAAAGGCAGATCGCTGAGCGATGTGAGACATTTTGATCGTTCACGATATAATATCGTCATATCGCACACCCTTAAAATCCAGTATAACATACTGTATAGAAGCAGGTGTCTTTGTTGTGTTGTTTAAATACAAAGGTGTTATAACTCTGAGGGTTCAGCAGGATTTAGGCCTCTCCCTAGCCAGGTGTTCCTTAAGCGGACAGCCTCTCCTCTCTGTGACAACAAGCTTTTTTTAATCAGGGTGTGTGCAGCAGTGCACACAGTTGTCCTGTCCCTTTATTCTCTTGCCTTTGATTCCCTGCAGCTGTCAACCTATGCACAATACAAGGATGGGTCCAGGCATGTAGATCCATTTCATTGAAGGCCCATAACTGAAGCAATAGTCATAAGCTTGCGTCAATTGTGATCAGATTTGATATTGACGATAGGCTGCTGTTATTAAGATTAAGATTTTAACTAATTGGAAATAAATGATCTCCCAACCATAAGTACTCATTCAGATGTTTGTTTTGTTTTGTTTCATTTCTTAGGCTCTATCCATCAGGCTTATTTTTGATATCGTAGCTTCATCAGTTAGTTTTTTAATGGAGGGAAAGTAAATAAGAAGTTTATGATATTCTGTTTACATGCACCCTCAATGTGATTATAATCGGAGGATTCTGCAGTTGTTGCAATTGTTATGTACACACTCACAGCTACAAAACGTTACTGCTAATTTCATACTCAATGTCACTCATGCTTGCTTGCTCGCTCGCTCTCGACTGTACATAGCAGGGCGCTGGCCTTACAATACACTGGCTGCCGGGTGCCCGTTTTATCTCATCACCCCAAAAAACACATGGACATTGTAGTAAATAAACACAACACGTGCCGTGCACCTCTTCCACTATCCCACCTACATAGTAAATTGGGCACGGCCAGCCAGACCCTAGTTAGTCCGTTCATAAACAAACATGATATTATCTTAATTACGTAGTCATATTGCTTATACTAATGAAAAATGAGCTGGATTTAGCGAAGTGACACAGGCGGCACAGGTTTCTGGGGTAGGCAATTTTTTTTTTTTGCCAAAACACGTCATATGGACCGTTATGCCGGTTTGCATAAAATCTTGTACAATGGACCCTGCTGAAGCACAGAGAAACAATGTAAATGTTCAGCCGATTAGCTATTGATTCTGCGAGATGATATTAGCAGAGGTACTTTCCCTAGGGGATGTTTGATTGTTAGCTCGTTCAGAGAGCCATGGTGAATCCCAGATATGTGTTCATGATTTTCAATTGGTAGATCTCATGGCCGTGGTTCCTCACACTATCGCTGTGGTCGTAGACATAAGCAGCCATCTTCATTGGATGAAACACCTTCAGATACTTAATGCCTGAACAACTATATAGAGCACATCTGTAAAATGTCATGAAGAGGATGTCAATAGAAGAGAATAGATTATTTCTCATAGAGGAAAATAGTTTTTTTTAGGGGTATAGTTTCATTTTGATACAATGTTGTATCGATTATTTGGACCATGATAAAATTTCAATTCGATTTGATTCTAGATTCTGCGATGGATGTACAGTATATATCAGTATATATCATGCCTGAGTGCAAATGTATTTTTAATCAACGACCTTAACGTTCAATTATTAACATAAACCATACACATCTTTACTCCTCAGCTGTTTTACTCATTACTCTTTTAGAGTTGTAGTTCAGTTTGCGCTGGTCAATGCTGGCATGCAGGTGGCATCATTTGACACTGTGCTTGCATGATGGTCAATGCCGTATTTCTTTTAAGGTGCCCAATCAGGTTTCCTGAGTATTTGATCTCATAATGGCATTGTTTGCATATGGAATGAGCTGTTGACTCGGCATTTCTCCAAAATCCAAAATATGTCCGCACTGCTGATATATTCCAAAGAGGGGAATATATTTCTTCATCTTTTTCTTGACTGCTTGGTGCTAGCTATTGCTAAAATGATCTGCTCCGATGACACGTCGATGACATCAGATCATTGATCATTAAATGTATATATCTAAGATTGATGGATCCTGACATCCATATTATTTTGCTTATAGATTGTGCAGTATAAATATAGTGAAATGCTACAGATATTCTCAGATGTATGAGCCAGGTCTTCGGCCCAGGTCACGAGTCTCTTGTTGAATGCCATCACGATATCCTTTCCCCTTTATAAACGGTATATAAAAAAAGCTTTGTTAAAATTCTCAAACATGTCAATGTTTTTGATGTGTGCAGTCCAGTTGTGTCTATGTATTTATGCTTTGCATCAGGCTGCAGGCTGTGTAAAAGCTGGCCTGGGTCCTGCAGCCAGCCAGGAGGACAGACGAGGAAACAGATGGATCTGTTAGGACTTAACCCTTCCCACGCCACTTCAGCCTCCTGGCCCTCCTCTTCTAACCTGCATGTTCTCTGCAGAGTAGAAGGAAGGAAGCAGAGTGAGTGTTTTGGGGGATGGGTGAGGCATGTAAGCAAGAACCCAGACAGAAACCAAAGAGAGCAAGAGAATCTTTGCCATTGCAGATTTTCCCTCACAGATCCCTTGTGTTTTGAACTGTGCTGACATATGGCTCCCGTCTCCATGTTGGAACCCCTGGCCTGCTCTGTGCCTCTGCTGTCTCTCTTCAGCTATTTTCCCCCACTGGTACACTCTACTGTCTGCTCTCTCAGCCAAACCAGCACTTTGGCTGTTTGTCTCAGGAATGTCTTGCCTTTTCTGGGATATAGAGCCACCACACCCTGTGAGATCCACTGGCTTTATATTGACCATTTAGCAGTTCATCCTCCTACATTCTTCCTCTGGCTGCCTATCTGTGGTAGAGGCTTCACCTGCAAACATACAATTGCTGTTGTTTCCATGGTGGGGCATTATGCTCAAGTGTGGTTTGATTGTGCTGTTCAGCAAATTGCTAGGCCTGGTCATTCTGTCTACAAGCATGCTCAGAAGGGAGTTCGCAAGTGGTGTTACCATGTGCAGAATTTTACACAGTCACTGTTGCACTTGTAAACATTAAATAATTAGCATCTCCCATGGGAAAAAACATCAAAACAAATACTGTTTTGGTAGAAAGTAATTGCACACATTTGACTAGGCTGTCCAGATTTTTATATATATAATCGATTCTATTATTAATCGCGATGCTTTGTTAAATGATCCTGCATCAATGCAGTCTATAATCAATTTAATTATTTGTATTTGTTTTTTGTAATAATAAAAATAACAAACATACAATTATGAATTGGTTTTAACGATTTTAAGGAACAATTCTCATTATATTTAATTCAAAATAGAGATGCATGGTGATGCATCGAGAATCGTTTAATAGTCGAATCGTGATGTGACTGACAATTCCCACCACTAGTATATGCTTTCTACAGCAGGTATTTTGTATATGTCTATACCCTGTGTCAGTGGCTTGTTGATACTATGTTGTATGTCTATGTAATGTTTCTAGAAATTGGATTGTCTCTTTTTTTTCAAGATCTTTGCATGTTTAACTATAGCAACTAGGGCTGGCCGATTAATCGAATTTGGATCGCAATTTCAATTTTGGCTTCTCACGATCATGAAAACACTGTAATCGAAGAAAAGCGATTAATGTCCCCCTGCGCGGCGTGTATGCAAATTACTGTGCTGTAAAAGTACAGTGAAGGCACCTGTGTTGCCTGCAGCTGCAGCAGTGAGTGTGTGGATCATTGTGGAACGAGCTATTGACAACATGGCAGAAAAGCAGCCTTTAGTTGAAAAGAGAGGTCGGACGACTTCGGTGGAGACATTTTTCGCTTCAAATCGTCGGACATGTAGCGGAAGGAGATTGTTTGCAAAGTTTGTCACGCCGCCGTGTCTGCAACCCAGGGTAGCGCGACAAATGCATTTAACCATTTAAAGTTCGGCCATAAAGTGGTCTATGACAAAGTATTGAAGGAGCAAAAGACCCAAAAAAAGTGCAAGAGCGTCAACTTCAGCCACCGATGCCGCTCTGTATCCCACTGCCGACAGCGAGCGATGACGGAGGTTGCGACATTCATGCTAGCTAAGGACACGTGCCCCATCAGTATAGTTAGCAACCAGGCTTCAACACTTTGGACAAGCTGTACGTGTTGCCAACACTTCAGCAGAGTTGCGCTGCCTGCGTTGTACGATAAATGTCCTGCTGAAGTTGAAAAAGATGTCTCCACTGCCGAGTAATACTTATTTTTATTTATTGTTTTTACAATGGTATTGCTATTATTCGTTCATCACTAAAGCCTGAAGTGAAAAGACTGGTATTCCTGCCAAAAACCTCAGTTTGTAGGAAGCAAACTGCAGGGAAAACAGTCTGAGTGCATGTAGACAGGGTATTTATTTTATTTGTTTTTATTATTTGCTATTATTTTTTTATATTATTTATATATATATATATATATATATACAATATTAAAAAAAAAAAATATATATATATATATATATAATTTAATATATTATTATTATATTATATTATTTTACTTTTTTACTTGTTACCAAATTATTTCTGGTTGTTTTTCCTAAAAGTTATATTTAAAGTTGAGTTTTGGTGGCTCAATAAATAGTTTTTTTTTAAATCAATGAATAATTGTGTTTATTATTCGTGATTCTAATATCAATCAAAATAATTGTGATTATTATTTTTTCCATAATCTTCCAGCCCTTATAGCAACCACCATTTGGTTTGGTTTTGCCATAGAGTGATGTTGTCATTAAAATGAATATATAATTGCATGCATACCATCTGTAAGGTATTTGGGAGTCACATAGTTGGTGGAAGAATGCAGAGTTTAATTGCAAATCAATGGTAGCTGAGTAAAGTTTCTGGAAGACAACCTCCCTGCTAACTAGCAGATTGTAAATAGAAAACCCTGAGGGAAGATCAATACCAACTCTGTCCGTTAATGAGGAGGGGCGCTCACTGCGTGAATGAATGTAGTAGAGATGCACATCAAATTCAATAGTTTAGAAGTTCTCATGTGGTATCCAATAACTTCAGCACCTCTTTTTCCCATATGCAAGTGGCTGGGCAGGTTTGTGTCTACTAAGCTATCCTTCAGGGTTCTGGACATGGCATAATGTCCTGACTGCTCGTCATAACTTTTGGTATAACACTTGATGGGTCAGTGAAATTGTGTCATCCATTGCTATATGGTAATGATATACGAGTATGAGTTCCCCTTTCTATCCCTTCCTACCACCCCTATTATCTACAACACAACCAATACCCACCCACTGCACTCTGTCTCCCATTCGCTGTCTACCAACAGAAGTGAGAGCTGAATGTAGCATGGGGGTGAATGGTGGGACAGACATCTGTGGCCCTTTCCATCCCTCTCCAGTCCTCTCCTGCCTTGGTCTTATTGTTCACAGAGATGTAGATAACCATAACAGAAGGAGAGCTGAGCGCCACAGTCAAGTAGAGAAAGGGGCAAAGGGAAGGAGCATGAGGTCGCCTTAGTTTTAAAAAGTGTCAGGTTTTTAGTGTGGGTGTTTTATGTGGTAGTTTTTGGAGGATGGGAAGAAAGGCTTTTCGTGAAGCTGAACTGTGATCTGAAATATGTATTCAGTATTTTTGCAAATCATGTAGTTAAAGAATGACTGCTTACTTGAAAAACATGTTAAGCTATAAACTTAATGATATGTCTACCTTTAATGAAACAGCATTCAGCATTTTATGGTTGGAAATGGCTCAAAACGGCATCTACTGTTTAAAGTCAGCCCTAATCTTGCAAGACCAATGCCAAGACAAAGTCATCCGTTTTGAACTAATCTACGCCATGTAATAAAAGAATGTTAATACCCTCTAATCAGACCCCCCTCCTCACCTCTCCCACACAGTCTATCTTTTTTACTTTTTCCATAACTACTGTGTAGCATTCCAATCACAGCACAGCAAAATCCTGCTCTCTCCTTTTTGTGTACTTATAAGCTATCAGCTCATTATAAAATCTGGCAGTGTTATGGACGTCTGTAGATGAAGCATTAAGTTGTTTAATTTTTTTTATTACCTGCTGGCTAGTTAGCTATCTCAAACCCATTGTAGCTACTATGGTTATGATGAATATGTCATGCTTTGAAAACTTAATTTTGGTAAAACATCGGAATATCATATGGTGTGTGTGCGTGCGTGCGTGCGTGTGTGCGTGCGTGTGTGCGTGTGTGCGTGGTACGCAGGATTTTGAGATTACGGTTGTTTGTTTCCGCTGCACTGAAGCCTGCCAGGCTCCCACAGCGTCTGTGTTGTACAGTATTTGCCAGCTCTGACACCACGTCTCCTGCTTGACTTGGCCTCAGAGAAAGCAGAAATGCAAAAATTGCATTTTTGAGGACAAGCCCTCTCTGCCATCAGTTTGTGTTACTGAGTGGTGTATGTGGCTGTACCAGTAGTTGTAGACACCCAGAGGACCTAGTCATATTAATATTGTTCATATACCTCAAACATTTTATCTCTGACACACAGTTGATATAATTCATGGTTTTGTCATTTTGTCTTTCCTTTTTTCATTTAAATTCTGGTTATTATATACCTGTTCTCCATGTGTCTTATGAGCATATTATTGTATGTGATGGGAAGACTTTTAAAATGTAAAGATGGATGAACAAGTGGTACATGTGAAAAAAGAGATATTTACTGATTTGTTGGCAAAATGTTTCCTGGCGATGTCTTCCTTCTCCTCAACCTCCTATGCTTTATTATTCAACATTTGCTCCAGTTGTGGAGGGTTATATTTAGAAGTGTTGTTGGGGAAACCAACACACAATGTACACCAATGGTTATCAGTGGCTTTTTCCTCTGATTTGGATATTGCAATTCGAAAATGATAGCAAATAAGTCTTAGGGTTAATTGTCCCTGTCCTAACAGGATACTGTTGTAATTATCTTTGAATTGTCAACTTCAGTGCAGCTTTAGTATTTCACATGTCAAATGTTTTACTTATGGCTGTATTTATCTGCTGTTGTGCACTTGATTTGCACCATGGTATTACTGAAAAGCACAACTGTGTTGCTCATTATCTAATTCCAATGTGTTGTCATGTTCCTATATTTGCCTTGCTGGAGCAACGTGGTCTGCTGTCATTGCAACATGGATGCAGAATAACATAGCACATTTAAAGCAATGGTTTGGAGTAAAATGCACCCTAAGGTCATTTCCACCATGACATTCAGCCAAATACCCCCTCAGAAGCATTTTTAGCGATGGTCAACACTGGTCAAGATATGTATAAGATTGTACTGGCACGAATGGTACAGTGTGTATATCTCGTAAATTACCCCACTAATAACGAGGCCGCCATTGTACAAATCGGGATGTTTATGACGCACGGCAACTTCATTAGTATAAATATGCAAGATTATTATATTGTTTTGATGCTCTCCAGCTAATCGGATTTCTGACGCACTATATTCTGTAAATGGAGACACCGTTGTGACGTTACGCTGCAAAGTTCTTTAAACGGTGCAAAATTTTGACTTGTTTTCCCATCCACACCACAGTGCAAAACTGGCATTTTCAGATCTATCCACTGTAGAGATTGTTTTCAAAAAGCACCGTGATGCGCGTGGAAACTTGATGATAGCATGCATTGAGCAGGCTTATTGTTGACATGGCCTGAACTTTCGGTCCAAAGTATCAGCCTGTTTCAGTATGTTGTTCCATTAGATGGCATTAGCCAGATTTTGAGCTTGTCTCTGTCTTTTCTCTTTCTGCATCTGTTTGTAACTGTCCCTCTGCCCTACTACTGCTCAGTATTATTGAACTGCTAATGTTAAATGCTTGAAATGTGTTTGTGGTTTACCTGCTTCATTTTTCCCTCATAAACAAATTGAGAATAGTTTAACATATTAGATTCAGCCAGTTGATAAATGTGTGCATAAACATTTGAAAAAAGTCAGGTATTATCTATTAAAATCAAACTTGTCAAGGTATTTTCTCTCTCTGCCACAAATTGCAGTTTTTTTTCATGGCCAGAAGGGAGGGTGACTCACTCTCATCCACCTTCACTGTGTGTGTGTGTGTGTGTGTGTGTGTGTGTGTGTGTGTGTGGCAAGTGGCTTGTTTGTGTGACAGTGATGTGTGACTGTCTATTTTTTGTCCAGCATCTTTATCTGCTGCTCCTGGATACACCACAAAGCTCGACACTCACTCACTGATTATATTACATCTTTTTAACCTGCTTCATACTAGATCATGTAGATAAATAATGTATATGTCAACGGTTGAAGTTGTGCTTTCATCTTTGGTACTGAGTGGTTTTTGCTTTGCACTTTCCAGCAATCACTTTGCAACTGTCTCACTCGCAGTACCTTAACTACCCTAAGACAAATAGGCACAACAACATTATACAACTTCTTGGTTTGTATAGATTTTTGTGGTATTATGTGGTGCTATACATAGTACTGAACATAGCGAAGGCCGAGACACAGTTTTAACCAGTTTGCTTTTTTATGGTTGTACTTTCGACCCTAATTGCATTTTTTCCCTCGTAGCAATCCTCAGCCAGAATAAAAATGAAAGCGGGAGGCTAGCTGCAAAGAGATGTTATACATGCCAAAAATTGCTGTTTCTATGTGCCTCCCCCAGCTGATTTTAAAATATCATTTGTATTCACATTCAAATATATATTTAGTGCTTTAATAGTGCTACATTGTTATGACTGCTCTGATTAATAAATGTATTCTTTGATTTTGAAACAGTAGCCAAGTATTGTTGTTTTTAAACCTCATTGCCAAGATGCTGCCCTGACAAATTTCGTGCAACTAAGTCTACATGGTGTTTAAATCACCTACCCTAAGGAGATTGATTGTAAGCATGTTAGTTGTTTTTATAAAAACAGTATTATTACTAGACTGATATTAATGCCAAAATAGGTTATATATAATTATTTATTGAGAGAGATTATTCTATGTAATTCTATGTATACTCCGACATCCAGCACCCCTGTATGGCCATAATGGAGTGATCCTTTGTTTCATAAGCACATTTCTCCTCCAATGTGATACCTCAGATATGAGATTAGCAGTCAAATAAGGCTCCTTAGATCTCCTTAGATCCTTAAAATGCTGGAATAGATAATAATTCGGTGTCACACTTACACTACTTCCATCATGGCATAACATGTCAAAATCTTGTGTTTCTCTATTTTAAATCATTGAATATCGTCAGACTTTCCACATTGTGGTTTCCCACTGTTCACTGCCTAACATATTATTTAGGTGGGTTAAGATCAGCACATGATAATGTGTATATTATGTGTTGTGTAGTGCTTTTTTATCTGTTTGATGATTTCTCAAAGCGAAAAGGAGAAAAAATTCTGTTTAATCTCTGATTTTGCAATTTTTCATATTTTTTGTAATGTGACCTATAATTCTAAATCCTAATTCCATGCAATTTTTGCTTTGATATGGAAATTGCATTTTGAAAGTATGGATTTAATGAAATCTGCAGTTATTCTGTGAATAACAGAAAACTGTAAATGCTATTGTGGATGCTGCAAAAACTGTCACTCTGATGTCGTTGAATGCCAGAATTAGACCAGTAAATAATCCTTCTTATGTCTGCCACAAAGCAGAGGAAGGAATTTATATTTGCATATATAAACTAGTAACGTGACAAACATCAAAATGGATGGATCTATGCTCCATACAAGATTTGAAAAAGGCAGAATTTATTGTGAAATTTGCACTTTTTTCTTAAAATGAAAAATTTTGTCCCACATTGGCTCCTGCTGTCGCTTGAAGGGTATGTTTCTGTTGTGTAGTTCACAGGCTTGTTTTCAGCTATCCCCCTAGTATTGGTGTGATGTCGAGCACTGGACCCTGAATAAGATAAAATAAACAATAGGAAGTCTAATCTTGTCTCTTCCCCCTGAGTTTCATGGTGCCGTGTTTAGCCCAGAGCAGAGAGAAATGCTAAATTTTGGCACCAAGAAATGGTTGCCACCCCACAATGATTAATTAAAATGGCAATGCTACTAGTTAGTTTCTTAAATCGTGTACGTTTGTGTGCTTACTCCCACACAAAGAGAGTATTGAGTTCACCCAAGGTGTATATAATTACACCACCACTTTCAGACCAATTAAGTTACAGTTTCATCTTTGAGCTGCATATTTTTTCCCCTGCAGAAATGTTCATGGTGACCTAATGCTTACTTCACCTGTGGCCCAGTTGGCATTGTGTTCGCCAACTTTCCAGTGCTGTGCCTCACATAGCCAACTGGGATGAGCTGCAGAGAATTGAGTTCCTGCATGGCAGTGGAAATACACAGCACCTGTCACAGAGGCCTTAGGGGGTAGAGCTATACCAACGATGCTCTCTTTCTCAATGTTTCTCTCTCTATTTTTGTATTATATATGTCCCTTTGTCTAGTAGGAGTGCACAATATGTTTTGTTTCTATCATGATTTTGATATTAATTACTATAACCCACACATAATATGTTTCAAAATCTTAACATATGAGATGTATAAAGCCAGAAGCTTCTGGCTTGCTGTGCACTAACGTGGTAAAACTAGTAGTAGTAATAGAGAATTAGTTTTACAGTTATACAATTCGTAGTGCTCAACTGTACTTATGGGATGGGTATTTTTAAGATTGTATAAAGTCCTGCAACAAAAAAGCAATAAAACAAAAAGAAAAAAGAAAACATTTGATACCATTTGTGCTTAACACCCCCAATGATTTTGTAAATAAAAGCATAACACAGAAACATACTTTTGTTAAAATTAATGAAAATGCATTTCTGGAAGTTGTCTGCTACTTAAGTACAATCAAATTTAAATGAATTAAAATAAGACCCTAAAGAAACTATACCAAATGGCAATAGGGAATCGTGTGTACAGGGCTGTGGCCATTTAGTCGCATTCTGTTTCTGTTTTAAGTGACAGTGGTACTAGAATTTATAGCTAGGCATAGTGCTTCCCGTAAAGGCAGTGATCATGGCATGCTAGTTTTAACTGCTTTCCACTGGAAAACTGTGTGTGTGTGTGTGTGTGTGTGTGTGTGTGTGTGTGTGTGTGTGTGTGTGTGTGTGTGTGTGTGTGTGTGTGTGTGTGTGTGTGTGTGTGTGCGTGTGTGCGTGCGTGCGCGCGCGCGCGGCAGGCTTAAAGGAAAACAACAAGCTGCCTCCTCCAAATGGAGGTTCATGTGTCAACAACAGTGACTCAAATGTAGTTGCTTCAAAGATGTAACATCATATTTAAAGGGAGGATTTTAAAATGAACAGCATACATTTAAAAGTAGAGAGTTGTTTTACTTGTCTGCAAGAAGACTGGCAATCTGATAAACCAGTACAAGGCATGGATAACATTTAAATACCAACGCAGCATTGACCTCCTAGGAGCTTATCTGTATTTCAGTTATTTCTAATCCAGAGCGGCTCCCAGTTTAAGACTTGTACTGCTTACCTAACTTCAATGATTTAGGTTTTTGTACTATTGTGCACATTTTGTGTCTTTAAATAGGTACTCTGAACATATTTTTCTGGATGTTCATTCCGGAATGAATGTAGCTTTTTGTTATGTTACATTGTTTAAGTAACATAACAATCTATGTAGAGCAATATATTATAGAATGGTATTATTTGCATTATAAAAACAAGTAAGATGTTTGACAAAAGGCATGTGAAATGTTTCTACAGTCAGGTGTCAACTCAAGCCAGCAAGATATTTTTCCACTTCTGGCGTAGACAGGAAGTTAAAAGAAAAAAAAACATTGCAATGGAGTGCTTTCTTGTTGCTTGGAAACCTAAGGTGGATAGCAACTGCCTTGTGTTCAGCCCACTGTCATAGTATGATAAGGGGAGGGTGGTGTGTTTGTATATGTATGTGGGTGGGTGGATGGGGGTGCTGGGGGTGGCATGTCCTGTTGGAGCTGGATCCGTATGTGATCAGGAATGAGATGAGGCAGCTCTGCTCCTCACCTGTACGGTAGAGAGGGATAATACGCACACGCACACACACACACACACACACACACACCACACACACAGTGTACTAAGGCAACACTGCCCTCAATGCTGGCGGGTAATCTGATGAATCTCTCTAGCAGCATGTGTGCCCACCTGTTAGTACAGCCCCTAGTTCCCACTTCAATCACTACCACATTACTGAGGGGGGTAATAGTGTGCATGTGTGGATGAGTGTGCAAGTGTGACTCTAGGAATTTAAAGACTGTTAACCGTTGAGACTGTTAAGGGTGTGGTGTGTATATGGGGATACAGTGATGTGTGTGCACTGCTGATAGACCTCATGGATGTGGTGATTTGAGGTTATCTTCTCAAGCATATGCCATACAAGTATTTATTTTGCCAGATCCAGGTTTATGTATGGGTTGAGCTATGTATGATTCAGCTACAGCACTATATACAACAATAACTAGACCAACCATACCTTTTGGCGACGTCCAACTTACAGCCATTTTTTTGGAAGGTTACTTACCAAGCCACCGTTTTTACTCTGAAACTGAAATCTCCTCTGTCTAACAAGCAGGTCTTACTCCTGGTGATATGGTTGTAAACAGCATACCTGACCAGTCGGTTTCCCTCACTAAGTTTTCTGCCTGGGCTGGTCATTACAATTCCACTCAAGAAATTCTGCACAAGTTGTAATTTAACATTGTGCAAAACTGACCAAGATGTACAATGTAAGATTATAGGCTGTTCTACATTGGTGCTGTCTGTGATGCATGGGAGCTGTATTGTGAAACTGAATTAGCAACTGACTAACACCAGCTTAAACAGCTTAGCAGCTAGTAAGGCCTGGTGAGCAGGGTTGATGGTGACCCTGATGACTCGTCTCCAGGCTCCAGCAGACAGAGACTATAGAAAGCAGGGACCACCTATAGAAATAGGGCCATCAAATGGTACATTCTGGCGCAGTTGTCACCATAAACCCTCTTCTTCTGCATCACAGCTCATTCTAAGACAGTGCCAGCCTCGCTTGAGTTTTACTGAGCAGCCCCAGCAAGCAAGGGGGTGGGAGGATTGAAAAGTGGGCAGTGATGTGGATTTAAAAAAAGCATTGGGCAGAAAAATTAAGAAGCCCTAGATATTCGTGGTGAATGTGGAAAAGCAAAGGAAATTAAGCGTTGGGTCCTTTTTCTTTCTGTGTGACTGCTCAAGCTATGAGCTGGGTGTCTCTAGGCAAAACTAACCAGCACACACTCTTTGGTCTTCTGCATTCCCCTTCTACTGCTCAGTGGCTTTCGCACTGCAGAAACGTGAGCCTGAATAAATTGTCACACGCTCACAGATTATCTTCCCAGGATGTTATTCTGTGCAGGGAGGATGTTTGAAATGCCAGTCACAGACACACTGCACCCTCCCCCATCCTCTCTCCCACACACTGTCTTTTATAATGTACCGTTGAGCAGCAGTGGAAGAGTGCAGTGTAGTATTGCAGAGCTCTGCAGGGCTTAGTTTTTGTTGTTTTTTGTTTGTTTTTTTTAAGTCTGCAAGCATGCAGGCACACATTGTGACAGTGTGGCGTAACGAGGCAACATGTGAGCTGTTCTCACAAGGCGACTTTATGGTGAGGCTGATTTACAGCACAGCATTTCACACCATCCTGCTTGTTCCCCCAGACCCTCCCTCTGTCTTTCTCAATGATCATTGCTTTATCTCTTCCAGTCCCTTTCTAGTCCTCTCTCTCTAGCTCTGCCTCTTTCCCCTCATTCCCTCTTTCAAAAAGCACCAACCTCCCCAGCTAACAGAGAGAGAGATGAGCCATCTGAGGCAGGGAGGCAGGGAGGCAGGCAGGGAGATTGAGCTCGGCCGACAGAGTAGTGAGACCCAGCAGGGGTGTGAGCAGCTAAATATAGAGCGCCTCTTTGGAGCGGTGATGATGTCACAGGCCAGAGAAGAGAGGAGAGGTAAAAAGGGGGTGAAAGAAAAACTGCAAGGCTCAGGCAGCAGTCGCTGTTATGGGTCGATTGTTAGTCATGGCCTGGCTCTCTCACTGTTTCACCTGAAGACATACACAAAGAGCTATGTTTTAGATATTACTGAAACAGACTGTAGCAGCCTGCTTTTGCCGATATTGATATCAGTCTGATACTGAGTCAAATAACTGCAACGGGTATTGAAGACAAGAGGCTGATCTGGTATTGTATAGTGGTGGGAATCGTCAGTCACCTCACAATAGGCATCCTAAATATAATATTGCTCCATTGCCGAAGCTAAGTGACGATAGTATTTATAGAAACAACAATGTGAAATAATGTGCCACTGTCGTAGTTTGTTGACTTGCACAGTCGGAAGATATGGCATTTTACATATAGCATATAGTATACACACACGTACCCAGCCCTGCATACCCAGGGCTCCAGACTAACTTTTTGCATTGGTAGCACTGGTGCGCCTAACTTTTTTTTTTAGGTGCACCAGCACAAAATTTAGGTGCACCCACATTTTTCATCGTGTCGCCTTTAACGCCAAAAAGGTCACCTTTTTATTGCTCTCCTTTTACATAATGACACCCCCCTTATGACCTAGCTTAACTGCAGCACCATCAGCACCCAGAGGAACCGTTTTCTGCAGCCAATCTGCACACTGATGCCCAAGCGCAGTAAATGCTTGCTTTGTGGCACAATAAAAAGATCATACAGGTCACTAGCCTATAGATTGCAAATGGAAAACTGTTTATGTGATCTTAGCCTAGCCTACTTATATTTTTACTTAGGTTATTCATTTTTAATAATAATATTAGGAATAGGCTACTATACAATTTCCTATTCATGATGACTCATGCTGTAATGTGGGCCTTCAAACACTGTGCGTGTCCATGCTCCACCTCGACATGTTCAATTAACATGTTGACCGGCCTCCCTTTACGCAAAACGCGGCAGTAGACAATAACGCACTCCTTCGTAGAGACTTCTGTGTCTCCGTCAATCATGAATGACCTGTACGTGGCGTTTCCAACCTCCGCAGCTGTCTTGTTCGTCAGTGTGTTGGCATTTTTTTTCATCAGAATCATTTCGGACTTAAATTTAGTGAACGGCAACTCCTCCGTTGCAATATTATATGCGACGTTTAATTTTATAATAAATTCAGATTCCTCAGCGGACCTGATCAATACAGCCTGACGCTGAAATGCAGCTGGATGAGGGGCCACTTTATTAACACACTTATCACGGCATGTAGTATGCTTTTTGGACATATTGCGCTTTTTCAACCTTCTCGATGCGAAATGTTGTTGACTCCTCCACAAACGCACTATTACCGGCTAAATTCTGACTGCACTCCCGACAATAAATGCAGTGCATTGAGTCCCTTTCTTTATCGTACATCAGACAGGGAAATTGCTTCAACCAGTCCTGTCTGAAGACATATTTTTTGGGCTTTTTAATTAGTCTCGGGGCGAGGCTTTCTGCCTCTCTTCACTTTCAAAGAGAATCGAAGCGCTCAGAGTACCTGCTCTGCTCGCTCGCATTGTTCGAACTGACACAATTTACAGCAGTGAAAAGGACCACAGCCAATCAGAGGCAAGGACCCGCCCGAGCTCCGTCTCTTATTGGTTTAGACCACGATGCCATCAGGAGAACATAAAGAGATACTGCGCTTATGATTTTTTTTTCACTCGAGCAGCATTAGGTGCACCAGTGCGACCTACTATTTTTTTCAGTCGCACTCGTAAAAATTTTGGTCGCATATGCGACCAAAATGGTCGCACTCTGGAGCCCTGATACCAGGAAGGCTACCTTTGTTGTGCACAATAATAATATGTAATCCTCTCCGGTCTCTAGTAAGAGATAGATATGTCAGTGCATCTTTGATGGGGTGCAATAATAGTATTGTGGACGACAGCTCGGTGCACTGCATTAAGATTTCTGTGCATGCAGACACACATGAGCCTCTACATATTTTCCTCTGCGATGACTGTAGCATCAAACCGTAAAGATGATTGGCACTACAGTGAAGTGCATAACATAGTGAATAACGTGACTGAAATTTACATTAAAGGTGTACAATACATTGGAAGGAGAAGAGGGCAGGGTATCGTGGTAATCCAGCACAATCTTTTTATCAGTGTTATCTTGTGTCAGGTCAGGCCCAGCAAGGCTTTTATTGCAATGCGGCAACTGCAGCACAAAGCCAGGGCCTATTCTTATTGATCGCTAAGCCTGATGGATTCTTAAGTACAGAAGGTTGGCTAGTCTGTGTTGGAGCTGTGTTGCATCATCAGCATTGACTGAACTTGATCGCACTGATAATTCACTGCATTATAAGAATCCCCATCATAAGTCTATCAGCAGTACCACAAAATTTCCTGGCAACTAAAAGGTTAATGTTTAAAGAAGATATATGCTTGAGTTTGAAAGGAATCTGGTTGAGCTGAGCAACTTTAAACCTGGACTATGCACTGAATCTTTTGTGTTAAATAGGACTGCTGCAAAAGTGTAAAGGAGGCCCTCTTTATAACCCATCTTCAAACTGAGGAGTGTCTACCCCACAATGCCTTCTTTTCTTTTCTTTTCACCCCCTTTTTGTGGTTGTTCCTGTTTTCTAGTACATTATATAAGTTTTCACCTAGACACTGCACGTTGCGTGCTTTAGTGCAGCAGTTGTCTAAGTCAAATAACATAACATGTTTTCAAAAGAGCTGTAACAACTTGGCCTTGAAAACCACATTTTTATAATGCATAATAGCAAGAGTACAGTTTTGAAAATAAAGAGATTTGATTTGTTCAGAATGTCCTTGCCCTTGACCTAGGTTTCATGAATTCATTATTTTTGCTCTTGTTATGAATGAAGTATTTCTATTTTTCAGTCATTTTGGATATGGCTTCAGGGAAGCATACACCCCATATTGTGTGTGGGTGCGCATGGGCATGCACATGTCCCTCATGTGATCTGATGTAGTGTTGCTTTCTTGTGTAGGTTGCTAGGCAACATGCTGTAGAATTCTCAGTCATAATCTTTGATTTTAGCTCAGAGACTGTGAGGAGCGAGTGAAGGAGGAGGAAGCAAGAATGTGTCAAGCAGCTGTTTATATAAATGACAAGAAATCATTAATTTTGTGAGACAAAGGAGCATATATATATATATATATATATATATATATATATAGAGTCTATGTTGTAATATGCAACATATTTTCTCTAAAATAACAATCATAGATGTTCAAAAGGCTTTTTGTGGACTATCACTGAAATCTAATTTATTTTAGATGGTTATTGCACATTTGTAACCGTTTTTATTTCAATTTAAGGGAAGATCAGCTAAGTCTGAATTTGACAGTATACTCTAAGTAAATAATGACCACAAGTTTGAGGAAAGCCATTTTTATTGCATGATCTTCTCAGGGCTCAAGCCAAATGGCTGTAACTGGATGTGTTTTTACTCTAACAAAAACTACAGCAAGAGGGGGAAAACATTTCTTTATCTAGCAGCTGTATGGACACAGCTCTGACTGACTGAACCCACCGATCCACTAAACAGATCACTTTCTTTCTTTTTGTTTAGGTGATTTAACTTACTTACTTTTGTGAAATGCAAGTAGTTATATCCACATGTATTGTACTTCCTTTGTTCATGTGAATTAACCTAAAACCTAGGCTGGACAATGATTGGGAGGCAAGGTTAAATGCTTTTAAAGGAGTCATAACCTGGTTTTATACGTATCCAGCCCCCCTTGGATCGCTTTGGATCAATTCGTAAAACTCATTAGAAAAAAAAAAAAAAATTTAATCAAACATTGAGCTTGTTCTGACCCTTTTTCGTACCGCGATTTTATCACGCGAGATTACGCGTGAGGTTTTGACTGGTCCGGATGTGCATTGTATAATATGTAATGAGGCGCGCGTTGATTCGCCGCAGGAAGGACAGAGCCAGGGGGGCTTGCCTGCATGCAGACTCCAAAACATAAACAGCCCCCTGTCATGGCGCACACACTAAATGACGAACCTTACGGAATTCAGGCATTTATGTACGAACCAGAGTCGGAACCCGAACCGGAGAGTGAAGAGCCAGAGACGGTTGAAGAGACACGTTTACAGCAGGACGTCTCTGAAAGAGGGGTGGGCTTATGCAAGTAGCCTCCACGGTGACGTCACTGTAGGCGCAGAATCAAAATCTCGTGCTTTAGGAATGCACACCCTTGTGTGCTATTCCTGTTCGGAAAAAGAGCAGAAGCGAAAAAACGGCGCCACTTTCAAACTCCAGCCTTTCAGGCAAGTTTCAACTGAGGTCAAACACAGATATGCATGTTTTAACAAGAGAAATTGCGATTTCCTGGTGATGACTCCTTTAATGCATGAATACCTTACTAAAATTCTAATGAAATATATCAATATGACGATATAGTCAGTTGTCATATTGCATATAAAATTATATTCAAGTGTAATGGATGTATTTCAATACATTGCCCACCCCTACTTTCCTGCTAGGAAGAATAAATGCAGATCTCAGAAAAGTAACAATCTCTTCCTCCATCACATATCGAGTTGGCCCCAGTCTGAACACTCTGTGCAACATAATTTGCAGTTGAATCATGTTTTGATTGGCTGAGAAATTCCATGAAGTGTCTACTCTCAGTCCTTATTCGTGGCAATATTCTGCATTGTTTACACTGTTTTCATTTGTAGCTTTACACTCAGCAGTATGGTCAGACCACATTTAATACCTAATGCTATCCAAATCCACTTGGTTTTAATACATTCTAACTAGCGTTTGAATTTGAATGATTCCGATTCAATGTTTCGATTCCAGTTCCAAACGATTCTCGATTTTGATTATTTTAAGAGGCAAAGAGTAGGCTCAGCACATCGCAAAGTCTTGGAGTCACCAGTCTGGCTAACGTTAGCAATCTCAGGACTTGCTCGGTTATACAAACACTTCCGCTGGATGCTTCGTCGTTGGTGTTCAGCGGCTTCTTCTTCTCCGTTCGGCGGACTTGCAGTAATACAAACCGCAGAAACAAACTAGTGCGGGCATTTAGGAACCGAAAGAAAATAATTGAAATTCAAACATCTTCAGTTCCGGAACCGGACATTAGGAACCGGTTCCTATTTGGAACCGGATCTCGGTGCCCAACCATAATTATAACTCATAGTTACTGTCTAATAATATACTAACAGTGTCACAATCACTAATGTCTACACTAAGATGGTGTTCTCACAGGCTAGATATGCAGGAAGAGATACATGCAGAGATGCTTTGAAGCAGGCCGAGTAGAAAGTAGAGGGACAGAAGAAGTGGAGACAGACTCGTTGAAACTGAATATTTCTGAGTAAAGGGCAGGTTGGTGTTCAGTAGAAGAGGGAAGCTTGAGAGGATGGTGGAAAGCAGCAGAGTGACAGCACACAGGTAGTGTGCGTAGGCTGATGAACTAGCTAGCACCCTAGCTGTAATGAAAAGCCTTTGTGTGCTTAATAAGAATGCTGGCAGTGGTCCAGCAGTTCTGGCTAGTGTAGGATTAGGCTTGGACAATCAGGACTGCAGGATCAAAACAAGGGGCAGGAACACCAGGGTCATTCTGCTTGCTAGGATACCATCTGCCCTGCTTGCCTGCCTGCCGCAGTCAGGGGGAGGGGAAAGAGAGAGACAGGAATGGGGGAAGGGCAGACCACAGCTCTACAGGCAACAGTGCTGAGACAGAGCAAGGCAGCTCTGTTTGCAGGTCAGCTTTCCTCTGCCCAGTTCATCATGCGCTGCTCTGCTTGCAAACGCACAAACGGAAAGCCATAATATATTCCAGTGCACCAAAATATTCTGCAAATATCTTTGCAGAATGCTCAGAAAAAAAACAATGTTTCAACTCTTGTGGCTTATCGTGATATAAAAACACATCAATGTATGTGACAATAATAATAGTAAATGTACCTTTGCCTGAATAATACCCAGTTTGGGTAAAATATGCCTTCCTTTTATTGATTTTCATGCTAAAATATTTTAACATTCTGTTTACGAACTGTATTTTGTTTCGATCACTAGAAATTTCAGTGATTTCTGATCATTGTAAGAATTTCCAGAAATCAGTTTTAGAGTTGGTATTTGGGTTTGCATGTGCATATTTGAATGTAATATTTATATTACCACAGCAGGCTTGTTTTTGTCTTTCCTCCTTGCTCTCACACTGTTGTTCTGACTTGGCAAAGATATGCTGTATAAGAAAAATGGTTCATGTCCAGTGAAAGGTTGTATAACAGGAAATTGCATGCATAAATATGGATAAATGTGTTGGTCTTATTTCTTAGTGTCTGGGGAGGATGAGTGTCTCATTTCTCTCTTGCTGGGGTGGATGGATCTTTTGGACGACTGAACAGATTGCGGGATCAAATTTAGTATTCCAACAACATCAATCTATCAAAAAATAAGCCACTTCTTTTATTTTATGATGAGTACACTAAAACAGCTATTTCCTCCTCATTTTTCCCACTCCTTATTAGTTCTCTCTTTCTTCCTTCCTTTCTCCCCGTTCTCACACAATAACAAAGAGCACAGAAGAGGGGCGGTAGTTAGATTGGTTCAGTGCCCCCCCTTTGTGTTTTTGTGGAATAGATGTGTCCACTACCGTGCTTGGCCTGCACACAATGTTGTTAGAAGCTACCTAGCCTCGGCATGAACTCCGATCTTGTGGTTAGCATGTTACAAATTGAGTTCCTTAGCTCTCAACACAATTTTCTTTTCTTTAAATTCTTACAAGCGTTTTTGCTCAGTGTCATTAGGAGTTTCCATGACAGATGTGAGACCGAGATAATAGAAGTTGTAGTCATCTAAGAGGATTCAGTAGCTAGCCGTGTGTGGGGAAAGGTGAAAGATGTTATGGGGATGGCGTGACAGAGGACAGGAGACTGGTTCAGTTAGAGAGGCAAGAGGACAGACGGGCTAAATTGAGGCTGAGGTTGTGGGTGGTGGCTGGGGAGGAGGCCCACATGATGTAATGTGTAACAATATCCACGCTCTTTGTAAATGCCTGTGTGCACCTTTAGTCTGTATGTGTGTCCGTGCATTGGTACTGAGGGGCAGCCTGCTGGCTCTCATCAATAATTCACCAGTCCTTTTAGTCTGTCTCCCCTCCTCCAGCTGCCTCCTCTGTCCTCCCTCTTTCCTCTAACCTCATTCTCCCGCTTTGCCAATCTCACAAGCACCACCTGAAAACCTACAAACACACTCACACACTCACACACTCACACACACACACACACACCCCACGCCACTCCACGATTCATAATGACATTTCCTGAGAGATAGATGACGTAGTTGGTTGTTTTGGTTGCATCCATCCTCCTGTGGATGGCAGTTTACAGCTCTTTGGCAGAGCTCCCATGGCTGCATTTAATGGTGATGCAGCACAAAACAGAAGAGAAAGAAAGGAGACGGAGGAGAGTTCTGCCTCTATCTTCATTACAGAATTGTTTTTTCTTAAACGTTAGTTACTGTTGTCGTCCAAACAATACATGGTAACACATTCAACAGCCCAACATTTGTTGTAAAATATTTGTGCGATATTAATTCACTTACTCACTGTGTTGTGTTTAGCTGGGATCAGCTCCAGCCCCCCCGCGACCCTGAATACAGGATAAGCGGATGGACTGACTGTTGTGTTATACAATACATACTTGACAGCTTCAAATAAGAGTGTTTATATCTGAAAATGCATTGCATGCAGTGTCAGCCATTGAAGTTGTAACTGAAGGATACGTTATCTTCATGCAACACTGTTTTGATTAGTAGTAGTGTCCAATAAAGTAAAAAGGCCTCAACAGACAACACTGTTACAATCCCATACACCAATCTAAAAACGAATTTAACTCCAAATTATGTAGCACATAAGTCTAAATGCTAGGCTCTTGTGTTTTTTTCCAGAAATGATAGCGTCCCCCCTCTGTGTTACCACTTCTCCTTGTTCCCCTTGGCCTTCTCTCTGTGCCTTTCATTCTCTGAAGCTACTACTCCCCCTCTCTTCTCCCAAACAGGCCGACCCAGCTCAGGCCCACATGTAGTGTGAAAACTGCACCATTGTATTGGAAAATCTGTGGGAGGGACAAAAAGGAGGAGGAACAGGGTGCAGTGGTGAAGGTGATTAGGAAACCAGATCCACGACTCAACTTCAAAGAGAACTGGATCTCTCTGCAGCGCTTATTGATCAGCCAGGAATGTTGCTCCCTAGTGTTGGGCTGGATACTAGCTGATGTATCTTACATTTGCATAACGCATTGTATTGTACAAATATGGAGATTTTGCCTCTCTATTTAACGTATCCTAATATAAGGAGCAGTGGCAAAACGGTACCTCTTCAGGTTCCAGTCCACACTCTGTACTTGGTCCATGCAGGGACTTGAACCCGGTTCCCAAGTGAAGTCCCCACGGTCTTGGCTACTACTCTCACTCTTTTCTCTGAAACATCCCAACCCAGATCAGATTTGGGTGCTTGTAAGACGATGAATGTAGTTTAGCATGCAAGGGATACATGCTGGTGAATTATTGGAGTTTGCAGTGTGCCTGTTCAGACCATGGATATGTTGTTGTCGTCTCTCATCAATCTTTTATGCCTGTGCGTTTTGCTGTGAGAGAAGATTTTGGAACATTTGTTGGCTGGGCTTTCTGTATGTCCTGAAGTGCAGAGATCAAGGGAGGCAACAACAGTGATGGCCATTGTGTTATTTAACTCCCTCTTTCCTGTCCTCTCATTTTCTTTTCCATCCTAACGTTATCTACCCTCCTCTTGCTTTCCTTTTTTTCCCCTTCCCTCCCTCCCAATGAGAAGACGCATGCAGAGCCAAGTAAACACTTTGATATGCGGAAGGAATCTCTCCCACCACCCACCCCCTTCTCTTTCTCTCTCACTCTCTCCCCACAGCCTATGTAGGTCATCATGACTCACTCCTTTATGCTTCAAAAGCCGGATCCCTGCTCAGTTGCTCTATCTTGAGCCCTCTCACGTTCAGGGTTGTGTAAGAGAAGTGTGTTTGAGTGTGCAGGCAAGGGAGCTACCGACAACCATTTTATGTTTGAAATTGCTTTTCTGCTTAATGTGTACTCTTGAATGCTCTAAATAATAATGCTTATGTTGTGTTTGTTTATCTGTTACTGGACACATAGCTTTCCCCTGCAGCATACTGTTTTAGAGGAAAAACACATTGGTATTATAACTACCAGTCTCTCTTCTTCTCTGTACACTGCATTCCCTCTGACCTAGATGCTGTATCCATCAGCTGCGGCAAGCAGATTTATTATTGCGTCAGAAATAAAATGCTATGGCCTATTTCCAGATTCTTGGCTAGCATTTGTTTGCCATCAGAGTGACCGTTTGACATTGTGTTCTCTTGACTTTCTTTTTCTGCTTTATGTTAGGCAAGTTTAGATTAATAATACAAATGCTCACTGTTTTTAAGCCCAGACCCATTGCGTGACCATGTTAACAATCCACTAGGGTCAAATCCAGGCCAATGCACACTGCACATCTGTTGGTGTTGCTTGCTTTTTATAGTCTTCCAGCCTGTTACCTGTTGAATGGTTCGCTCACCTTTTTTTCTGTGAGATTATGTGTCTCACCCTTGTGAGGAAGTGTTTAGGGCGCACTCACACCAGGGCCATTCGATCTGTACCGTGTCTCGGCACAATTGCCCCCCCACAGGGGTCCAAAGCCGGCTTGCACTCACACTGTTCCAGCCCAACAGTGTGTTGGCTGTTGTACATACGTCCTCACGTCGTAATACAACACATGCATGGCTTGATGTTGTTTTCAAGGAGCGCCGTCTCAAGTAATGACAATAGAGAAAAACACAGAGAACATGACTGAAACTTTACTGACAAGTCCATCTGCATATATTTGTAGTAAACACTCGGCCTGCATCAGCGGGGAGCAGATTTTGGACGGAGACACACAGCGGCATTTTTATTATAAAAGTACTGGTCTGGTCCTGCTCCGGTACCGCTCACACCACGAGTCTGAAGCTCCAAGCCTGACCCAGAATGTCTTACAGTCAGCAACAGTATTTTCAGTCATAAGTCTCAATAACGGGGGGAGATCCCAGTTGAACAGAGCGATAATGAGTGGGACGGCCTATCGATTAAAGCCTACGTCATGTCCACATTACGTACCCGTGCATGTGCACATGCATGAACTGTACCATACTCAAATCCACCTCTTCCAAGTGTGCCGGGGCCGAGGAAGTGTACCTCTCTTCTTTCTTCGTTCTTCTTCTCAATCGTGCCTGTATGATTGGTGTAGTGTGAGTGTGCCCTAAGTCAGTAGATGTAGGCTGTTCTTAGAAAGGGAAGCCCTTTCTTCCGTGCTCCTTACACACATGGCAGATTATCTGCATATGAATGTTGCCTTCTGCTTCTCGGCTCTGACACTGAAGACACCCCTCCCACACCCAGCAGGGCCTCTTCACATGTGCAAACATGCACATGTTGTTGTTGTCAAAGAGGATTTTTTCTCTGCAAATTCTAAACATTTCCTTTTCAATTTCATTTCAATTTGAAGTTAGAAGACGAGATGAAAAATATAGACATTTACTAGTAAAAAAAAAAAAGTCCAGCTCACCACCCTGACCCAGATCCCAAATGGCCTTAGCGTGTCACATGTGTGTCCATTTGTCCTCCTCTCTCCAGGGCTCCTTTCATATTGGCCAGACCTTGGAAGGGGAGAAAAGTTTTTTTTTTTGATGAGTCACTCAACCGAACAAAAAAAGGAGGGGTGAAGAAAAAAAACAATGTCCTGCAACCCTGCCCCCCCTCTAGTGCTTCCTGAAAACACTCTGATATTAAATCACACACACACACACAGTATGAGTATTTGTAATGATGGTCAACCGTCAAAAATGATATTCCAAAATGATGCAATTAGGACATGCTGAGAACACATTTAGGGCATGCGTAGTAGGGTGAGAAGCAGAGGAGGGATGTGCATCCAATGAGGAGGGGGTTGGGTGTGCCAGGGTAAAATGGAAGCTTTGTGGAGGTAACCTGAGGAGGCTGGGTTTGGGGGCTGTACATTCACACGCCTGTATCATCTATCCCTTTCCCCTTGCCTCAATGCACCCCTTGTCCTTTGAGCTGCCTCACCACATAGCACCCTGTTGCAGCCACTCATCTATTAGTAAGACCAGAAAACTCCACGAAACATTCCAACACGGAGACATAGTTCAGTGTTATCCTATCCAGTCCAGTGAAGTGCAGCCCAACTTTGATTTCCTATTCAATATTTTATCTTTACCATCAACACATTTGATCCCCTTTGGTTACATCTGTTTATTTCACTCTGCTGTTTACGTGTATTTTTAGTGGTAGTCTATATCTCTGGCATGGGTAAATAGAAAAGTGTGCCAGCAGTGTAAACTTTCCAGATTTTGCCAGAAGGCACTATCATGACATGCATTTTGTATTCTTCTGTCTCCCGTGCTCATCTTCAAAGCAAGTTTTCCGTAAGAGAGTGGGCGTCTGCACTGGGCCATCAACAGGAAATTCCAGCCTTGGAGTGTGGGGGTAGGGGATGGTTGTGAGAGAAGTGAGGAAGATCAGAAGTTTGTTTGGCAGCTATTCGAGAGCACGCAAAGGTCTCTGACTGGTTTGACCTGCACAAGAGCTCCCTCTGGACAGTTGAATGGGAAACAAAAAACAATATCTACTAGGGGTGGGAATCTTCTACCATCTCACGATTCGATTCGATTCCGATTTTTGGGGCTACGATTCGATTTAAAATCGATTTTCGATTCAAATCGATTTTCGATTCAAAACTATTTGATTCATAATGATTTCTGCTTCAATCTATAGATGTGCAAAGGATCCTCATGATCTACTCCAGTCTGCTTTGCGAGAGAATGACAAATGGAGACATTAAACTGTCTGTTTCACATTTATTACGTTTTAAACATGTATCTCTGCTCAGATGGATTTATTACAACTGTTAAGTAACAAAAATAAGAAATGCCTCTTTATAAAAAAAAAGAAACAGTGCAGTTAAAGATGCTGCCTTTTTAAATTCGAAGGAAAGTGCCTTTTCCAAAAACAGTGTGTGGACCTGCACAACTGCTACTCTAAGTAGCTAGTTATAAAATAAGTTGGGACAAAAATAAAGTGCCTCTGTATAATATATATAATAATTTCTTTTTACATGGAACACAACTGTTGTACAAATGAAAAACATAAATATTTCTCAGTAGCTTTAAGAAAAACAAGTTATGAAAATAAAAGTGCTTTTTTTGTGAAAAATAGTAGCCATAAGTTAGCTGCCTCTGCATTTTTGTCAAAACCCGGTTCCCATTGGACTCGTTGGGAAACTGTTGGCGTGGGAGCTGTGGGCCTTTGCTGCCCGAGAAAGCCTTATCGTGGGAGGACGAGTGGAGGAGCTGCCGTTGCCAGGGTCTGGGTCTGAGGAGGAGCAGCCGCAGCGAGTCGGGCGGGTTCGATAAAAGCCGGAGGAGCCACCGCAGCGGTACGGGCGGAGTTCGGCTTCGGCTGGAGGAACGGCTGCAGCGATTCGGGCGGCCGACTTCGGCTACGGCTGTGGAGGCGTAGGCAGCGATTCGGCTGGAGACCGCAGCAGCGGCGAGGGAGCGGATCACGCTCGGATCAGCTGATCACCGAACTAACTACAAACTATGAAGCTCATGTCAAGCTCGGTCTTTCCAGGCATTCGGTAAAAACCAAAATGAGTCCAAATCTTTGCCTTCAACGAGGACGGGGCCGGTTGAATCTCTCTTTCCTCCTCCATTAGTGTAGTTTTCTCCTTGTTTTGGTGGTTTCCGCGCATGCATGTGTTCAGAACAGGCTGCGTGGTGATGTCATGACGCCCCGACTCCCGCGTCGTTTCAAAATAAAAGTCGACAGCCAGCGGATTTTTATTATTATATATATTTTTTTTTAAATCGATTTTGGGACATTTTAAATCGATTCTGAATCGGAGTAAATGAGAATCGTGATTCTTATGAGAATCGATTTTTTTGCACACCCCTAATATCTACAATGCCAATTTTGCAACACCTCTCACCTTAATCTTATTTTGCATGCAGCTCTCTTGTAACTTTGGTTTGCATGTTGTGTTTCTGCTCTAATTACCCCTCCATCATATTTAAATTATGTGTGTCCCTTCATTTTCCATGGAACATGCTTGTTTTATTTGTCCTCAAATTCTTTGTACAGCTTCAGTGTTGCTAAGTTGGGATGACTAAGCTGCTTTCCCCCCACTGCACTTAGGTTTCTAATAATTAGAAAAATAAGACTGGGATTGTTTAATGTGTAAAGCCTCATTCACATACGTCGCTACTCGCCCCTTGCTTTCTTGCTGAATTCTACTCGCTGGCAAAAAAAACTGCCGTCGGCTGGTAATGGCCAGGCTAGTTCAAGCGGCAACTCTCTGTTGACGTCAACTGTCAATCATCTCTATTCTACATTCCGATTGGTACTCGCTTCACTCGCATCGCAGAAAGAAATCTCCGTATCCGCCCACATCACATCACTAGTCCTCGCATCGCCTGTCCTGGCCACATTCCGCTAGAACACATTCACATTCCATTGACAGTTGTCGCTCAGAGATGGGCGAGTAGCGACATATGTGAACAAGGCTTAAGGCAACTTTGTAAAAAAATAAATAAAATAAAAAATACGTACTATATGTAGCTACTGAATTGATTTTTATTGAAATAATGGAATCTCATACCACATCACTTATCTCATAATTCTGTGGTTTTCACTGGCTTCGTTGGTAGACAAAAAATAAAAGGAGATCACTCATGCAGGGCAGACATGTTGCTTAAAGCCTTGTACATTCTTGTTGTATCAATGAAAAGGGCTGTAGCCAAGAGCAAGTTCCTGTTTTCAAGAGGAAACATAAATAGGCTCAACTGATCGCTTGACAACACACTTCATTCTTACCGGATTTATTTTACTCCAGTTGGTAAAACCAGCTGCTCGGGGAAAAAAACAATGTCCCTGGGCTGCATAGATAGTTAATTTTACCAGCCAGGGGAATCGATAACATTTGCATTCCACCAGTAGATAGTCTCTTCTTAGAAAGATTTGAACTTCTGTTTTGATGGTGTCTGAACTTGTATGAAGCCGTGTTGATATCATACGCCAGTTATGATGTCTGTTGTGGTGCTTTCTTGGCTGCTGTGGGAGCTGCTGTGAGACACTTGACCTGCTAGTACAGTGTTAGCATGAGCCTTAGGACAGCCAACTTGGAGGGCAGACAGAATGTAACTCAGCTGGGATTTCTATAGTATTACTTTGTTGTGCAGCACTCATCACCATGCAGTGCCAGACCTGAAGTGCACTACATAATATATTAACACATGGCTGGTAAAATAAAGATATCATATAGAGAAAGGCAGCACACATCTATAATATATATATATATATATATATATATATATATATTTCTCTATCTTACCCCCTACTTGCTTTTCTAGTTTCTAGTTACATACTTATACCTGTTTTAGCAGCAGTTACTATACATGCATAAACAAGAAACACTCAAACAAATACAATATTGACCAATCATTAACATCCCTAATCCATATTGATACATTAACAGCAGTGTCGGCACTCCTCATAGAAATATGGCATTGTTCTCATCATAAATGGCCAATTTTCCAGATACATAGTATTAGAAGCTATGATGTTCCAAAATTTGCAGAGTATACATTTTGTTTAAAAGCTTGAATATCCTACGATTTGTTAAAGGACACAGAAGAGCTTGCTACAAATTAAACACTTGATGCTGATCGTGTTTGACGTCATCATCAAGGGCTGTTTCTACGCGTCTGCGTGTGCGCGCGCACATCTGTGTGCAGACTCGGCTCAGAAGTGATGCCTTGCAAACTGTGAACACCGAAAGAACAATTCCCTCAGGGCAGTGCATCTTTCAATTGCAGTTTCCATTTCAGAGATACACTATATTGCCAAAAGTATTTGCTCACCTGCCTTGACCCGCATATGAACTGACATCCGATTCTTAATCCATAAGGTTTAATATGACGTCGGTCCACCCTTTGTAGCTATAACAGCGTCAACTTTTCTGGGAAGGGTTTCCACAAGGTTGAGGAGTGTGTTTATGGGAATTTTTGACCATTCTTCCAGAAGCCCATTTGTGAGGTCACACACTGATGTTGGACGGGAAGGCCTGGCTCTCAGTCTCCACTCTTATTCATCCCAAAGGTGTTCTATTGGGATGAGGTCAGGACTCTGTGCAGGCCAGTCAAGTTCATCCACACCAAACTCTCTCCTCCATGTCTTTATGGACCTTGCTTTGTGCACTGGTGCACTGTCATGTTGGAACAGGAAGGGGCCATCCCCAAACTGTTCCACAAAGTTGGGAGCCTGGAATTGTCCAACATCTCCTTGGTATGCTGAAGCATTCAGAGTTCCTTTCAATGGAACTAAGGGGCCAAGCCCAGTCCTGAAAAACAAGCCCACACCATAATCCCCCTCCACCATACTTTACACGTGGCCCAATGCAGTCAGATAAGTACCGTTGTCTTGGCAACCGTCAAACCCAGACTCGTCCATCAGATTGCTAGTTGGAGAAGCGCGATTCGTCACTCCAGAGAACGTGTCTCCACTACTCAAGAGTCCAGTGGTGGCATGCTTTACACCACTGCATCCGACGCTTTGCATTGCTCTTGCTGATGTATGGCAGCTGCTAGGCCATGGAAACCTATTCCATGAAGCTCTCTACGCACTGTTCATGAGCTAGTCTGAAGGCCACATGAAGTTTAGAGGTCTGTAGCAATTGACTTTGCAGAATGTTGGCGACCTCTGTGCACTATGTTCCTCAGCATCTGCTGACCCCCACTTTTACATGGCCTACCACTTATTGGCTTGCTGTTGTTCCCATTCGCTTCCACTTTGTTATAATCCCACTGACAGTTCACTGGAATATTTAGGAGCGAGGAAATTTCACGACTGGACCCGTTGCACAGGTGGCATCCTATCACAGTACCACGCTGGAAGCTCCTGAGAGCGACCCATTCTTTCACAAATATTTGTATAAACAGTCTGCATGCCTAGGTGCTTGCTTTTATACACATGTGGCCATGGAAGTGATTGGAACACCTGATTTCAATTATTTAGATGGGTGAGTGAATACTTTGGGCAATATAGTGTAGCTGGAGAGCCAGAATGCATGCATGCACGCACGCACACACACACACACACACACACACACACACACACACACACACACACACAGTCTTTCTAGTCTTCTGACCACTCAAAGCACTTTACCCTACATGTCGAACGTGCACCCATTCACACACACACACACACACACATTCATACACTGATGGCAGAGGCTGCCATACAAGGTGCTCATCAGGAGCTAATCTAATCATTCACGCACCGATGGCACAGCAGGACCAATTTGGTTTTCACTATCTTGCTCAAAGACACATCGACATGCGGGCTGGAGCACTAGGCCTCCTCTCTGGATGTCCCATCTGTTAAAACAGTCTGCATAGGGGGCTGCTAATATGATCCCGTTGGTTAATGTTAACTTTCTCAAGTAAAAATTTGCTAGCCAGTGTTAACTTAAGTGTTTCGAGAATGAACTATGGCAATATTGCACCCAAGTGTTCCTGCCACCTCCGAATAAATGTAGTGGAAATGGTTCATTTGAGTCCAGGCAAATGTATATGCACCTACTCTGGATTATGAGAGTGTACAGGAAAGATTAGAAAGCTCTTTTATTTAGCCTGTTTTTCTACTTGGCTTCAGAAACTTAACTGGAACCATGGATATAAAAAAAAGTCATAATAATAGGATAACCACCCGCTATCTTACTTGAGTATTGTTTACAGTTGGCACTAATGTCTGAATACATACAAAGAACACATACTAGGAATGTTGCTGAACAAGGTTAACGAAGATGTGACTACAATAAGTATTAGATGAAATGTAAGGATAAATAAATAAAAAAACATATTAAAAGTGTCCATGTAGGTATCTATCTATATTCATCTGTATAGGTATATCTAGAAATAGAGAGAGAGACAGACGCATACAAATTCTGCATCTGCATATTCTTATTACAAATTTTCTCATGCTCTCACCACTGCCTCAGTCTGGTATTATTTCCCTGCCCCCCTCTTTAAGCAGGCACCGCCCAAGCCCTCAGCTGGCTGTGTTCTGCAGTAGCAGGCCTTTCATCCTTCCATCCCTCCATCCGGCCCTGCCCAGTGATTTATAATTCATCTGGGATCCTGCCTCCCTCTGCACCAGGACAGCATTAACATTCTGTTTGGTCCCCAGCTACGCTGCACCCACGTGTGCATGTTGTGCGTGTCTGAGGAGTGATTCGCAGCCAGCGAGGCTCCATTTGGAAAGCCTGTTATTGTAGCTGTATGTGTTCATTCTGTTCTGGCTCTGCCTGCATTCCTCTGTCATTGTGGGGATCAGGTTGCTTGTCTGGCTGTCTGTCTGTCTGCTGGTCTCTGCTGTTGGTTGTCCTTCGTCTCTGTCTCCAAATGTGCCAAGTCAGCTGACTGTCCCACCTTCTGTTCCCTGTGTAATAACCGAAAGCAGTGTGCCAAAATGTTACCCTGCATTGGCTATTCTGTCTTAAAGGGGTCTTCTTCGGTACTTCAAGTTTCTTCATAGCATGATATCCATGGAAATACCAATTTAAGGCACATCGTTTACGACACTTCACCAGGGCTTCAGATTACTTAATTCCACAAGGACTCTTGACTTTCTTGTCAATTCAAAGTAAGCGTTTGTGCTTCTTTTAGTTTTCACAGAAACTTCAGTTTAGTGACATTTCTCTGGATGGGGGAGTAAATATTATAGACTGTTCTGAAATTGAAATATCTCACTAACTTTTCAAAATACACATTTACAAAAGGAAATGCCATTTTATGCACTCAATACCTCATACCTAGAGATAATTGAATATAAATACTTGTGTTCAATACATATTGTAATGTCGTGTTCAGTACTCGTCATTGCAGACGAGAAGGACCGCTAGGGCTTTCAGAAGTTTGCTCTTGGTTTGCTGACGGTCGCTAGGTGCCCTTTAGCCCTTTTGTTGGTCATTTAATTCTTCTCTCCCAACATGATAGTTGTCTGCTGGTCTTTTTCTCACATGAGGACAGAGGGGGACAGAAAAGAGGCTAAAAGGAAATCAGCTCATGTTTACTATTTAGCGAGCACACTGAATCAGGGCTTTTGAACAGGTATGTTAGTTAGTCTGAATTGCATTCATCTGTAATTTAGCAGTAGCTTACTCTGAAACAATGTCATAAATACAGCGGCATTACACAAAATTACCATCAGTCATAAATATTGGAGTAACTGCAGGTTTTAATCTTGTGTTTAATGGAAGAACGTTGCCTTTGTTTAGGTTTGGATCATTTATTCACCCTACTAAAATAAAGTGAGGCAATGTATTCAGTAGGTGATGAATATGAAGAATAAGGGGTCCTTCCCCTCGTGACTTTTATTTTTTCATAAATATGGTTATCATGAAACTTAGATTGGGATAGTATTTTGTTTCTTCTTCAGTGCTGTCATCTAGTTTTTGTTCATCTGGAGTATGAATGTGTCTATTGGAAAATCACTTTGGACAAATTATTCTGCCAAATAAATGAAGTGTAATAATATAGTTATATATTGATTAGTAGCCCATACTATGTCATGAACCTTAGCATGAATCAAATATTGACATTTATAAAAAGCCGAAGAGAATAAAGTAAGCCAAGAATACCCAAAAAGTATAGGGAATAGTAAAGGGATAACACAGGTTGTTGTAATAAAGTAGGAACAATTAGATGTGTGCAAGTGACTTAGTGAAGAATCCTTTAAACAGAGCTTCTTTAACCATAATGTACAAACATACAATGCTGGGTACGGAATGTGTAATGCAGACCAAAATTGCATCGCATGGCTGACTGATTTGTCCCTTTTGTATGAAACCATTGAGATTTTAACCAACATTTATATCAGAATTTCACCACGGCATATGGTCTGCTTCAAACATGGAACGCTCTTTAGATGATGGCAGGTTTACATTGTTGTGTGTTTGTGAGACATTATGATGCTCATCTGTGGAAAGGTCATATCCACCCTCTGTGCCTCTCCTCCTTTGCATCTCTATCGCGCTCGGTTCATTATCCAGGCTTTCTCCCTCCGCTCTGCATTTATTTTTACCTCCTCACGTAATCCTTAATTAATGTAGAGCCTGTCACCGTGCCTCACATTCTACTAGCGTACATACACACTCACTCATTCATATTCTCTCAAGCAGGCACACAGCGCACACACATCCAATCATTTATCTTCTCTCTTGGTTTTCTTGCAGGAGCACACTGATCTAGATCACACACATCTTAACACATTGCACACTTTGCCATAATAGGCAGATGGGGCGGCCTTGTTGTTCAGTGACATACCATACTTTCCAGGCTCTGAATCTTAACTGGGACCTGTGACGCATGTCGTCTCCCTCAACCTCCAGCCGTTATAATGGTCCAAAATAAATATACAGAAGATAGTTTTTCTTTGTTCAGTTGACCTTGTTTAAAGGAGACACATTTTAAGGAGAGGATAAATATGCCTTTAAGTTATCAATGTAGAACAAGATCTTCTATATTTCAGTACGTGTGCAGGTACTGGAAATGGTTGTCATTAATACTAAGGCCGTCCTAAGAAAGATTAGATTCTGATTCATGTTTTGCCTCTATAGGTTTGTTTTGAAAGCTTCACATTGAGCAGTTAGTTCCTCAGTCTAGATTTTATGATTTCCTCACCTCTGTTATTCAGTAATAAACCAACTTTTGATTCACAGGGGATCAATGCACCTTACTTCTACACTGATATAAACAATATGTATTTTTTTCTAATACTTAGAGTGACACTTTTGCACGTCGGTGGTTGGCCCACACTAGCATTGTGTTGGCCTACATTCTATGGTGTAGTCCAACAGCCGCACATCACAAAAAACACAGCATCCCCAACATTAAGTATGGTTATATATCATAGTGACAAAGCCACGCCTCCCTTACAATATCCACCCAATAGCCAAGACTGCAAGGGCCTGAATTGAACAGGTTGCAAATGCTGTATGAGGAAAGGAACGCGCTATGGGGTTAACCCCTGGTGCTGGTGATGATCAGTTTAGAAATTAGGCTATAGCAAGTACACCCATGTTGCTTATCTGTATATGAATATGATTTGTGAGTTGCATGGTCCTCTTTTCCTCAGGGTAGCTTTTGAATCAGTGTATATTTTGTGTTCTCCCTCTTCAGTGGATATCCATCTTGTTTTGGATCTGTGTATATATGTTTTAGTTGGTGTGGAGTATGTTCCACAGCGGTTTGATTTTTCTTGACCACTCACCTCCAGATGACTAATTGTTTTTTTCAGGCTATTTGCTTTGGCGGACAGGGAAGACACAGAAAAGAAAAACATGTTTAGAAAGGGTTAGTATATGATTTGATAGAACTACTACACTCGTCGCTGCTGTATGAAAGAATACAGTTTTTGGCAATTTGGCAATTGGCTGCCAAAAAGTGCTGGGCATGGCTAATGGCACCGACCAAATAATGTAGTTACTACCCGGTATCAAAACACTTTGGGGAGAACTGTACCAAATGTTGGTGCTTTTAGTTGCACCATTGCATTGGAAGCGGAGAAAACAAGATGTAGATTAGCCTACAAGCTCATTTTTCTACATGCATTGCCCACACAAACATACATGGTATGAAGGTGATGTCGGATCTCTTAACAAATGAGCTTGGTAGAGAACAACATGCTGCATGCCCACAGATTCTGTTTTTAGCTCTGGTAGACCCTCATTGTTCTCTGTGAAGTTTGCTGGAACAATGAAATGTAGTCCCAGCATGTTTTATGGGAAGTGAGCACTGATGACTCTTTTAAATAAGCTGTGTTCAATTTGCAAACAGAATTTGGTGGGGTGCTAGGAACGTTTAATTCATTAATTTTGATGTTGCCAACTGTTGGTTTTGCAGTGAACTAATATCTATTGTCATGACAGACTGTTATGTCATGTCAAGAAAATGGAATGATAACAAAATGAACAATTACATATGGTAGAGAAATTTTCTGTAGTCATTTATAGAACGATCTTAATTAGTCTATGAGGTTTTCATTCACACAAAGTATCTAAAAAATGAATATAAAAGTATTGTTGTGGTATCTGTATCGAATTCAAGCTACCTGAATCGGTATCAACATTTTTGAAACGATACCCAGTTAACTGTAGGGCCTTAATCACTTTGATTGACAGTTGATGGTCCTTAAATTCTTACTAATAACAATCAATACAACAACACACACTCATACATACACCCACTCGTTACCATATTGATTTCACTAGCGTGTGTATTAATCTTATCTGAAGGAATAGCTCAGTGCATAGCAAGTGTGTGGTCAAGTGTGAGAGACATCAGACATTTGTTGGTGATAAGAGGAATATGAAATTAACTGTAAAGTAACAGCTCCTCCTGTCCTCATGCCAAAGTGTCCTTGGGCAAAATACTAAACCCCAAATTGCTCCAGAAGACTGTGCTATTGGTTTGTGAATGAGCATTAGTTTAGACCCTGATGAGTAGGTGGCGCCTTGTATGGACAACCCCTGCCATTAGTGTATGAATGTGTGCGAGAATAAAACACTTTGAGTTTTCAGAAGATGATAAAGATGCTTTATAAATGCAAGTCAGTTTACCATTTACTAAATGTATTGATGGTATAAATATTTTTGCTCGCTCATGCGTGTGTACAGTACCTTCACTGATATTTCATCTTCAGGAATAAGAGGATGATTTAAACTTTTTTTCAAGGCATAGCTTGTATCTACACATTGTTTTATGTTCCCATAATAACTCTATTTCTGCAGTCTTAAATCTGTCATAGTTCATTGTCGGACACAGAAGCATTTCAGCCTTTCTTTATTGGAAAATAGTTTTCCACCTGTCATAAGCCCCTTTTACACTGCCTTTTCATTGCGCAATTATTAGGGGTGTAACGGTACATGTATTTGTATTGAACCGTTTCGGTACGGGGTGCTCGGTTCGGAACGGAGGCGTACCGAACGAGTTTCCATGGACATATTAAGTAGAGGACCGCATGTGTGGAGGATGCTGCAGCCGCACATGCAGCTACTTTATGCTAATCAGAGGCGCCGGGCTCGGCTCGCTGCCTCGCGAACGCTCGCAAAAATGTGTTGTATGAAGGAGAGCGCCTGTCAATCATCCTCTAGTGGCAGCCCAGCAAGCGTGCAATACTGGGAAGCGGCGCGTCCACTCGCGTTTAAAATCGCCCCTGTGGACACGTACCTGGAGGACCCTCCAGGTACGTGGAGGTACGTTGGAGGACCCTCCCGCGACATTAAGGTCTCCCGTTTGGGAACACTTCGGCTTCCCGGTGAGATACAAACAGGGACAAAGAGAGGTTGATAAAACCAAAGCGGCTTGCCGACATTGTTCATGTGAGGTCGGGTATGTTTCTGGCAACACGTCAAACCTGTTGACGCATTTGAAACGGCACCACCCCCACGTGAACATCACTACAACGAGGAGAAAGACGAGCGTAACGTTAGTGCAAGCATAGCTCCCCACCGCGTTTACACCGCCTCTCCCTGCCCTGTTGAATTTTGCACCATCAGATGGAGAAAATATTTGTCTTTTATTTGTATTTATTTTTAGTCTGAGCCTTATTCATGTTATTTAATCTGAGCAACAACTTGAAACTGTTTAGTGTTGCAACTGTTCAATTTTGCACATCAGATGGAGAAAATATATTTTTTAAAGAAACAGTCTGTTATTTTTATTTTGTAAATAAATATTTTAAATACTTGTATTTATATTTTTGAGCAGCATTCTAGCTCCAGTGCATGTACCTACTGTTAAAAAAGCACATAATAAACAACTAGCACATTTATATTTTGCATTTTGTTTTCTTACTGTACCGAAAATGAACTGAACCGTGACCTCAAAACCGAGGTATGTACCGAACCGAGATTTTTGTGTACCGTTACACCCCTAGCAATTATGCCTCCTTTTTTCCGCAACGCCGTTAGTGTAAAAGGCACAGAGACAGAATAGGGGGCCAAAGTCATTCCGCGTCTGAGCCGGTGATGAAGGTAGTCACAGAGGCAAAATGAGGCGAGATTACCTCATTGTGTATGGGTAGAGCCAGCAAGCCGCAACAGAAGGTGACCTTTTGATGACCTGTTACGTGCGCAACCCACCACCAGGGATTTAATAAACTCCTAAGAAGAAGTTTCACGTAATGATGCACAGCAACTTCGCTTGCACTTGAAGAGTCGTGTAAATGTGCACGACTAGCAAAAGAAAAACTCAACTCACAGTTCATCTGCCATTGTTGTTTTAGTATGCTAAGGGTAATCGTATTTCTGACAGTTATTTAATGTTACGCTACCGCTGTTGTGTTACCTGTCATTTGCTCTTTGGTTCCACCAAGCCAGGATGCTTGTGTAAAAAGAGACACTGTTGCAGCGTTATGCCGCAAACCAAAGTTTAAGTGGTTTTCGTTCCATGATTATGGTGGGATCTTTAAAGGAGTAAAATTTTCACCATTTGGTTAAATTAGTTTATGATGTAGAAACGGTCAAGACATAAATATGTCTGTGAACATGAAACACTTTCAGTAGTCACTATTTTTAGTCCTTCTGTATGTCTGCAAAACAATAAATGATTTGTTTTACATACTGGCCATGCTGCATGGTGCTGTATTTGACCAATTCTGACTAAATGTAAACTTGACACTGATCTGTTGATAACGGATGTTATGCTTTCTGTGTAAGCTTTCATAGTAAGCACATACACTAATGTACTGTACCAGCACACTAGGCTGAAATAATGTTGTGGTCTCTGAGCTGGCTCCTGCCTCTTAGCTTGAAATATTGTTACGGCTAAATTATGGCTCATTAATTATGGCTTAAGTCATATTTGTCAGTATGTTTTTATGATAAGGATAACTATATTTTGAATGATGTCTACTCTGTCTATACATTGATCCATTCAACACAAGTAGCTGATGTGTAACTTTGTTTTGAATGTTATAATAATGTATACATCTGAAGTAGATTATCACATCATGATAACTACCCAATACTAATGTTTTACTGAATGGAGCTTGAACACATCATAACAGACGTAAATGGATCCCTATTAACAGCTGTTCACTCTGTTATTTAGCCATGCAGGACTCTTGCTGATTGTCTGTCTCACACAATTAAATTGTGTCACAATTCAGCACAATACATGATTTGAAGGTTTGTGTGCAGCTCCTGGCCAGTGAACACCCTGATCAGCTGGGGCATCCCTACTTAACTTTATTAAGAGCTGATATACAACACACAGAAAATAAACTCACCAAATGAACATGGTTCTTGAATTATTTAAGGTAAAGTCTACAGGGCACAGATTGCTGCAAAATATTTTGCACTTGCAAAGTGTATCTTGTCTCTGTCATGAGATCTAAATTCAATGAGCTGCTTAGTGTGGGTGTAGCTTAAGGGTAAGATTGGAAGTGGCTAGCCAGGTAGCTGCTTCATGTTTGCCACCCATAGACTTAGCTTATGCCAGTCATTTCTAACTGGAATCCTTACAGTATTAGGCAGTAAGAAATGCTGATGTTGAATTAATTATAGCAAAATATTCCTTCATATCACCCCTTTTAGAATATAGTCTGGTAAGTAGGAAATTATTGCATACATTCCTTTTTTTTGGGTGCATTTTGTGCCTGGCTCTGTGTTATTATGACCTAATCGGCCTGGGTACATGGGTCGCTTTATGGGAAGTCGAGTCTACTAAACACTGTTGTTCTTTCCATCAGTTCTGCGTAACAACTCGGTCAGGGGGGCTGGGCATGTGAGAATAAGGCCAAGCTATCCAGAGAATTGGAGCAGATGATGTGGTGTCAGCTGATGTTTGAAGTGTGATTCTTGTTGTTGTTGTTGTGATGGTGAAAAGTGTGCAAAGGTATTTCACTATTTTACATGATAGTGAGTGTTACAAAACGGTTTAATGTTTTCAGGAATAGTACAGTTGTATTGCACAACCTATTGTGTCATCATCCTGACTATTTTTCAGGGCACAAACATGCAAAGTCACTACATGCTAACCGTTTACCCTATGTGGTAGCTGTGTTAGAAACATTTGTCAGCACATGAGTAAAACTGCTTTGTTGGGACAGACACTGATCCAAAGGTCAAAAAGTGATTGAATCCTCATTGCTTGCGGTTTATATGCAGAAGCACTATTCTATCAATAGGTTCCCCCTCTCCGTTCACAGCCCTTTCTCTAGCTTTTCTGATAGGCCTGCATCTGTCTCATCCCTGAGTTGCTAGGCAACAGGCTTTCCATGTGTATACGTGTGCATGCGCTCACACGTTGCTGTGGCAATGTCAGGCGATGGCCTGTGAGAGAAGAGAGAAATGTTGAGAATGGAGAGAATAGCAGATGAGAGAGAAGTACTCAGAGGAGAGGGGGAAGAAATGAGAATGAGTCAGAGCATTGATGAAGCTGAGGGATTGAGAGGAGAGAGCCAAAAAGCACTAGATAGGCTCTGGCCTTCCCTGCAGCCTAGCTATATATGTATGTCTGTCTGTCTCTCTATCTTTATCTCTGTCTCTCTGTCTCTCTCTATCTATCTATCTATCTATCTATCTATCTATCTATCTATCTATCTATCTATCTACACACACACACACACACACACACACATAGGCCTGCCACTATCTTTGCGAGGTCACTTGCAAAGACAGCATGATTTACCAGACTGGCAGGCAGGCAGCAAGCACTGAGCTGTTATTGGATGGAACAGAGAGGTGTAAGGGAGAGTGAACGTGCTCAGAATAGAAAATCAGACCAAGTGATTGGATTCCTCCCCACATCTCACTCCTCTTGCTTTCTCGCTCTCTCTACTCCTAAAGCCTTATGGATAATAGGACCACTCCTACACACTCACATTTCAAATGTATTTTGTCATTTGTCCAGATGCCCTTGTGCATCACCTCCTGCAAATGTCGACACTTGACATAAGCGTGATGGCTTTTATTATGTAGGAAAATTAATGATGGGATTGGGATTATTTAACCCAAACACTTGCTGAAAATACAAACTAGTAACTAAGAATAGTGTATTGAGTGTGTCTGCTAGCATAGAAAACTCATGCATGTTATAACTTTAAAAAGCTAATCTAGATGCTTGATCTCAGCCCTCAAGAAGTAGTAATTGATTTGATTTGATTTAATTTGCATTTGATACAACCATCTTAGCTCTATAATTCTGCTCCTTACTTAGCTCCGTTTTAAGCACACAGTTCTGTTCTACCGTAATGCATCCTTCCTCTCAGTGCTTGTGTCTGTAAGCACATGTTTGTGTGTGTTCATTTGTCACCCCCTCCTTTCTCTGCACAGGTTTATAATGAAGTGAATGGGCCCAGGTCAGGGACTGAGCAACCAGGCTGGGCTGTGGTTGCCAGGATACAGCAGTCCAGCCCAGCCGGCTTTATTTGCACACCAAACTGGCTAGCTAGCTGCTGCTGCTTTCTTTCTATGTCCCATTATCCTGCATGGCATGTCCATAGAGCTGCAGGGTACACACATGAACAACCTGGATGAGCTGGTACTGTTATATACAGTCAATGTAAAATAGCATCCTTCTTTACAATTTTGAAATAATGAATTGTGAATGACCAATGCTATAGAATGATTCATATATTTTATAAGAAAAAACATGCTTTTGGTAAGGTGTGTATATAACAGTGGTTAATGTGATTGTGAGAAATCTCTGTTTGGAGTGAGAGAGGTTGGGCTAATTCTGCTACTCTTAATTTGATGTGCTATTAGAGAGGTTAAAAAAAATAATGATAATCACACACTTAAAGAAGGTTATAGTCAAAATGAACTACACTGGGATATTCATGGACCATGTTGTGACAGCATGGGTGATGACTTCCAAAGGGGAAATCTCACTCTGACCCCTCTAACATTTGCTTCACCATTTATGTTACCATGTGTAAGCCATATCTGTTAACCGACACCAAGTTCAGTTGACTGACTGCCAGGGAGTGTGTTGATGATTTGTATCCGATTTGCGTAATAGGCGATAGGATTTGTGCACACACACACAACACACAAACATGAGCACAGACGGAGAGCAACAAGCCCATCCCTGTATGCAGCTGCTTTGTTGTTCAGCTGTCAGTGTGGAAAATTTGAGGTGTGTTTCTGTGTGTACAGTGAGAGTCATGAGTTAGGAGTGGCATGGGGTTGGTGTAAGGAACTACAATTCATCTCTGCCCGTGCATTTTCACCCCGTTTACGGCTGTGTGTTTACATCTTTGTGTTATCCCATTGCTGAATGTGTTTCCCCATATATAATCAGGAGTGCATGTTCTTGCAGAATTGCTTGAAATGCTAAAAATGTATATGGTTGATTTTGGTCCATGAGCCCTCCAGATTTGAGATCATATTTTCAAACATTTTTAATGCAGCAGACGTCTGGAACTAAATTAGCATTTGAATAGCGGTTTTTAATGCTTGGCATTTTCATGAAGCATATAGTAGAGAGCCGATTTCCGGTTTCACCGGTGTCCGGTTCAGTATACTTGATTTATGCAAACCGGTTGAACCAGCATTTGTCCTTATGACACGTTCTGGAAAATAAAAAACATCACCAACCTGTTCCGATGGCCTCACGGCACAGGTACACGGGTATATTCAAGAGTATCCAGCTTCCGTATTGCGGTGTATTTCGTGAAACAGGATAGATAGACAGGCAGGACATAACTTTGGGAGGAGTTTGATTTGATTGTGTGTGTGTGTGTGTGTGTGTGTGTGTGTGTGTGTGTGTGTGTGTGTGTGTGCGTGTGCGTGTGTGTGTGTGTGTGTGTGTGTGTGTGTGTGTGTGTGTGTGTGTGTGTGTTTAATTAGGTGTACAATATGACCAGGGATTTTATCTAAACGGCATTTTTTTGTTTTTCAGCATGACAATATGTCTTAAATCATGTAAGCTGGTACTATAACATCTCGTTGCAAGTGTGCTTGTGGTGTGTGTTAGTGCAGTGTGAGTGTGAGTATGCTGCAATATGCTGAAGTGTTGGCCTCAATCTGACCGCAAAGGGAGTGGCTCAGAGGATAGAGAGGATGCTACAGGAGGATGGAGAGAGAAATTAACGGGGGACAGAGTAAGAAAGGTGTGTTTATGCAAGGGAGAGTAAAGGTATGGATAATAGTACTGGCAGGTCCTTTCCTTCATTTGGAAGAGATTGTGTCTCTGGCTCACCCCTCACAATTTATTTCTGCAGTCATCATCCCCATAGCCAAGTCTGCCTTGGCTGATGTCATGTACAACCTTTTAAAACTCAACAGTGCAGCCACTCTTTATTCCTAGTTTCAAGGCAGTAGCGTTATTTACAGTTTTAGCAACGGTCAGCAGACACTAAAATTTCAAAATAAAATCTTACGGTACAATGTTCACCACCTATTCATCTTAGCACTCTCATCAATAACCTCTTAATATGTCACTTATATTGCTGAATTCGATGTATAAACTTAACCGAGCAAACACATATCTGGCAATAGCTGCTTGCTAAGTTAGCAGCAATTGGTTTCATTCAGGCTCGTGCCGATTGGTGTTTGGATCGTATATTGATGATTGAAGGGAGGATTGACTAAGATTTTTTGCACTCAACTATGCTTTTAGACAATTTTGTCGTGGAGCCGCCTGCTGAGCCCCCTTAATCAGCACCAGCGCAAGTGAATTTTAAATGCTTAGTTACATGCAGGTTGGCTGCCTCTTTCCATGGATCTGACACCCCATGTCTCTGTTCTCCATTTTCCTGCTCACCAAAACTTTGCTCTGCATCCCATAAGAGTAGTTACCATTACGGATAGGGCTTTATGAATGTAATTTTTTTAACAATTTGATTGAGTTTTTCAAATCAAGCTTTGAATGTCTGTTATTTCACTAGCATCCTAATGAAATGACAAAATAGGATATGTTTTGTTATTTTGGCTATATAAATGAATTTATGGTGCCGAGCTTGTTGCTCGACTTACATTTTATAGGTTACAGTTAACAATTTTGACCACAGAGATAAGTTGTTTTTCAAACGCTAAATGCCTAAACATTTTGATTGAAGCAGAATATTTCGTTATATAAAAAAATTGGAAATGAATTCATCCATCTTTTCAATAGATTTTGACTAATGGACTGAGACAGTTACAGAGATGAGAAGCTGCATATTGCTCGCTGTGAGTTTGAGAGAGAGATACGGAGACAGGCAAGAGAAGGTGGACTATTCCATGCAATGTTTCTATAAAATCGATGTTATTAATGAAGCTTCTATTCGGCATCACTATTCGGTACATCCTTAGTTATGGATATGATTTGGAATATATTAGAGTTAACATAATAGCCTAACGTTTAATGTAACATGAAGACTTTTAAAAGGGAGTCGTTGTTTGAGGAGACATTCATTCTTGATGTTTAGGTATTTTTAATTCAATGTTCACACTGCTTTGACTTTTTTGAAGAGTTCAAACATTAAGCAATGCCGTTACCCATTGGTAATCTCAAATACCCCTGAGGGATGGGTGTTATTTTTGTATTTGCACTAACACACATGTGGAATTAATTATTTTATATATAATATATAATAATGCTTTCGTGGCAACAACATTTGACCAAATAAACACACTCACAGACTTGCGCTGTTAGCAGATGTTGTGTATCTTTTGATTGGGATGGAGGAGGTCTGTGGTTTTGAACAGGGTTTCCTGTCCTCGTGTGCGCCTTTCTCTGACTTCTAGCTTGCAAACATCATTTTCCTGTATTTTGCTTGTCAGCTAAATGTTCTTTAGCTACAACTGCCTATCATAGTATTCCTGAAATAGTGCAGATTATTGTTCTAAAAGCCCAGCTGACCCACTTTGAGGTGTGTGTGTGTGTGTGTGTGTGTGTGTGTGTGTGTGTGTGTGTGTGTGTGTGTGTGTGTGTGTGTGTGTGTGTGTGTGTGTGTGTGTGTGTGTGTGTGTGTGTGTGTGTGTGTGTGTGTGTGTGTGTGTGTGTGTGTGTGTGTGTGTGTGTGTGTGTGTGTGTGTGTGTGTGTGTGCGTGCGTGCGTGCGTGCGTGCGTGCGTGCGTGCGTGCGTGTACACAAGATTGGTGTATTTCTGAATGTAGTCAACCTTTCGGTCACTGTTTGGTGCGAGTTGAGGGAAGGTTGGTGCGAGTGCCTAGCAGTAGTAACGAGGTAGTAACAATGAGCCAGAAGAGAGAGGAAGTTGCTGTGTTTGCTCATGTCTCTCTTTCCATATACCAGTAAAAGAGGCAGCAATGCATCCTCTGTAGCTCTGTGCGTCTCTGGTTGGCTGGCTGGCTTGCTTTCTTGACTTGACTGACTTGACTGGAGGGATATAAATAGCAGTCTTTGAATAGGATAACTGCAGAGGGAATGGGAGGGGGTGGGGGAGGGGAAGAGAGATGGAAGTGGCGCCAGGGAAGATAGGAGTGCCAGTGCCTCAAAATATAGAAAAATGATGCAGCCATGGTCTCATCTGCTCACTCACTCATTCAGAAGAATGATCATAGTTGGACGCACTCTGAAGAAAAAAGTGCATTATGGAGGAGAGAATTGAGGAATGGAATGTATGATTAATTCATGGCCCTGTGAAGCAGAAGGCCTCTCTTCACGAAGAAAGGCAGGGGATTGTTGTTGTGTACTTGCATAGCAGACAGAGTAGACTGTTCCGAACAAGTAACTGTTCCGAACAAGTGAAGTTTGTGTTGAAACCACTTATAACGGATAGATTTATATTTGATATAAGAAGGCTGCAGTCCATCTTCTTAACTAACAATGGTAGGGATGCCATGAATTAAGAAAGGGTAAAGCCCACAATTACAAGGGGTAGCTAGCTATGGCGGTAAGTAGCTGTTTGGGTTTTTGTTGAGACGTGCCAGTCACGTTCCTGAAGACATTCCTTAGCTGTTTCCTGCTCTGTACATGTCCCACAACATTGGAGTTATGCAATATCTTACATGGTCTCTCCTGTTGTCATTGCTTAATTCCACTATATGGCTGATTTAGGTGTAGTATTATTTATATCAATAGTGTGATTTTTAAAGGGATTATAGTGTCTCTTGCTTTAAGATGAGCAGATATTGTCGACCATGTTTTAAGGTATTTGGGCTGACAGATAAGCTTTTGCCTGCCTCAGCTGCATCCAGCCGGTCCTCCCTCTCAACTGTTTTCTTCTAGAGCAGGAGTGTAATGCTTGAAAATAAAGTGCTTGATGTGCCACTAATGGCTGCATCGTCTGGCAGTGTGTAAATGTGTTTTCAAAGAAACGTAGTGGCCAGTTGCTAACCTCCCCCACCATCTCTTTTTTCCTCTTTCTCTTTGTTCCAGACGGTTGATGATGATGCAATGGCAGCGTGAATGAAGCTTGGCGTGGGGAGAGCTGAACAATGCCCAAAGGTGGGGGTTCTAAAACCCCCCAGCTGGACCACTTCCCACTCAACACCGACATGGTGGAAAAGCAGGGTGGGAAGAAGGTAAGTTTGAAAAACCTAAGAGCACACACATAACCAAATGTTTGTATACAACATATAATCCCAGTTTCAACTGCTGTTTGTCCTTGAAACTAAACCACTAGTTCTGATCAACAACTGCAATACCTTGGAAGGCCTCACAGACAGTAAGGGAACATAAGCTAAAAAAATAAAAATGTGTTTCAACCAGAAGGTCAGTGTGGTCAGTTTCAGTGACGCTCCTCTGTGGTTCATCCCTCTGACCCCGCTGTGGTGGAAGCAAGCATTCTGAAAGTTTACCAGTGTCGGTGTCATTGAGGGGAAGTTTTATAGTTGAGCTTGGATTTGCCCCTTGGTGCTGCTAACAGTTACAAGGTGGAATTTCAGAGAAACCTGCCAACACTGCAAACCAGTAAACAAACATGCATCCAATTTAAAAGTCAACCAAAATGAAAACTTTATATAATCAAAATTATAAAACCTACGACGGCATATCAGTGTCACTCTAGGAAAAAAAAAAAACGGAGTTTTGAGAGGTTGGTAATATTCAGAGAAAACAACCAAAACAAGGTGCTGTCACACGTTGTGATGTATTAATTAGAAAAATAAATGCATACATTCAGGGAAAGTTAGCTAGCATAAATGCTGGTTGTTAGCATCGTAATACAGTAGCAAATCTGCTACTTTACAAAGTCTCAATTTTTCTTGGAATATTGCCCACGTCTCTTGGCTCTGTTTTTTTTTTTTTGCCCTACAGTGGCCCTAATACGCCGTCATAATAACCTGAACCCAAAGACCAGTTAATAACAGATGGACACTTCAGAAGCTAGATATTATCCATATCTCTGCACATTCCTACATCTTTATTTACCCAAGACTGATGACTGACAGAAAACAAATTCTTAAATGCATTGTGGTTACTGTAGTTACTATTTTCCAACTTTACCAGGACACCTTTAATGCACAAAACACAATTGACTCTTGCGTAATAGATTGTTGGCAACTCATAGCCACAAAGAATTTTGTTTTCAGTGGAATCAAGTGTCGGGCACGGCTTGATGATGTCATGGTGTGTGCCAACTGTTCAGCTACCAGGAGCAGCACCAAGAGGCGAAGAGAGGAGAGGTGCAGCTTATGCAGGCGTGGATTTACAACCCTCTGCAAAGGATTGCATCAGACTCTGGCGTTGAGGGAGGGAAGGAGGGAATGAAGCGCACAGGGGTGGGTGGAAAACAGAGTGAGACGAAAAGAGCAGGCATTGCTAGGAGACCATCAAACAGGGTGTCTTATGAAGGCAGATCTAAAGAAAGTCTCTAGTTGTCAAAGCTATCTTTAAATTTAATTTTAAAAAAAGAAAGAAAAAAACCCAGTCTTACTCTGGAAATAAGCTTTGTTGATTTGGACCATTTACTATCGAGGCATTTTAGCTCCTTTCCTGTTGTTTGTTTTGATTTCTTAAAGAAGTCACCCACTTGCATGTTGATTTCCTCGCTTATGACCAGATGTGTGCATCATGCTTTTGCATTAATTGTGTGGTCCCTTGTGTAAAGCCTTTGTGTCGCTGATCTGAGACACAGACCAAGAGAGGAATGGAGAGAGCGACAGAGAGATCAGCCAACTGACAGTGTTTGTCTCTACTGTACAATGACATCATAGTCTTATGACTGGGGCAGGGCAGGGGGAGGAGTTCAAAGAGTCAACACATAATGGAAATCCTGCCCTGAGAATAGAGAGAGAGATGAAGGGAACAGAAGGTAGGACAGAGAAATGAAGAGGAAAAAAAGTGAGCGCATCTACTATAACTCACATCTGACTGAGACCTTAAACCCTCTAGACATGAAGCCCACTGATTAAAAACACATTGACCTTTTATCACAATACATTGTGGACTGAGCAATTTGACGAATACATCAGGGATTCGCAACATGCCGCTGGCATAATGTTTATTTCCTGTGGAAATCACCACAGATGGTTGTAAACATTCAAAATTTGACTCGATCTGCCAGACATGCCGACTGCGACCTTAATTACCTGTCTATTGTGATCATCTCCCTCCGCCTCAGCCATCTTGATTCTTTAGTGTTGTTGTTTGGGGAAATGCCCCCGGAAGTAATTGAAACTTCCCAACTTTATTGTCCACTCGAGGCCAGAAAATAAACAGTGACATAACCGATTATGGTACGTTGCCGCATCAATGCTTAATCCTGCATGCCCTGCATTGCGATGCATCGCCGAATCGATTATTGTTGACACCACTAGTGTCAAGTTTTTACATTTTTGTTGCTCCCCCAGTTCTGTGTTTTGCAGTGCAAACATTATGTCCTATTCTTTTGTTAGTGGGGAAAAAATACAAACCAAAACCAACAGTTTTGGACCATGTTACAGCTTTGCTTTAGCCATTTCGCCTAATGTTGTGTATGGTCAGACAGTATTTTGTGTATCACAGTAGGTATTGGTCACTGTTTTTTTTTTCTAACTCTGGCTGTGATGCTGGTGTACTCAGTAACACTGTTTTTTTCACTAACTTCTCCTAACTCAACAACATATTTAGTTTAAGTAATACGCAACTGAATAGTTTGGACAATATTAATATGATAATTATATAATAATAATGATATTTCATTGTAACCAGAATACATTATAACAAAGTCAAGACTTGTGCTGCATCTTTTCAATTTTTAACTGCTGTAAAGCTGCTAGTCAGGGTAAGCAAGTCAATACACTTAAGAAACAACTTGAACAAACATAAGTGTTCACATCTGTTGATAGCAGGGACACTTGGGTTCGTGATTGTTTCCAGCAACTGTATACCACAGAACCACGTCGGCGTCTGCTTAGCCTCCTCTCCCTGCGCCTGGCTCTTTGTGCTGGAATCTAGGAAGAAACTAAATGGAAAAATGTTGCTCTGCAAAACCCATAATAGCTAAAGAAAAGTCAGGGCAGAGAATGGCATCAACTTCAGGAGGAGGCTGAAGGATCAACAGTTAGCTCATGATTAACTGAATGTCTTTGTCTAATTCTTTTTCAATTCTCTCTTCATAAAAAAATAAATGTTTTAATTACAGTCCCAATTCTTTATTCTGATTTAAACTGTGTTAACACTTAACTTTGTCACCCAAAGTGTTCATGTTCCAATTTGTTTCTTTCATAGGATAAAGTGTTGTCAAACAAGACTCCCAAATTGGATCGCAGTGATGGGGTCAAAGAGATGAAAGAAAAGGCCCCTAAAAGGAAGCTGCCCTTCACTGCTGGAGCTAATGGAGACCAGAAAGATTCTGACTCAGGTAGGAGAATATTGAGATGCATTGACTTTCCTAACACTCCATGTGACTTTGAAGTGGTAATGAAAGGGAATGGGAATTATTACGTCACATCCTCTCAAGCTTGCAGGAAGTAGTTAGGCGTGCTCTGTAAAAAGAGGGGGTTGGGCTTTGTGAAGTAAATGGGCTCCTAGCTCTAGCTTCAAGTCAGCTGTGTGTCTGTGCCAGAACTGTGGAAATTGTTCCTACAGTTGCCGTCTGAAAGGAGAGGAAGACCAAACAAAATCATGATCCAATTAAGTGGGAATTTGTATAACGTACAGGCCTGACCAGGTCTGGCTTCTGGTAAGGCTCCGGCTTTGTGTTTTCTTTAATTAGGGAGAGAGGGACTACTGCTCATGCTTGTTTGACTTTGGGCTTTAAGGGTTCAGGATTTAGTTTGTTGATAATGGTCCAACTCGGAGGCTTTGGTAACAGCTTTCATAATCTGCACTGACTAAGTCTCTACATTGGTTTATGTTCTGTGATTACGCTTGAAAAGGTGTTGAGAGCTGAAAGTGTGTATGTTGTAACAGATGACTACTATGGTTTGGAATCAAGTTTAGGGAGATTGCACTTGTATTTTGTAGACACATGGGGTTGTTTAACTTCAGGGAAACTGAAGTGGAATGTTTGATTTGAGAAGTTGTAACTTGATTGGCACTCTTGAATCCCTATGGTTTTTGCATACATGCAATTTCCTTTTGCATGGTTACATTTATCTTGCCTGATTATTTAGTGTTATGCAGTACTGTTTCTTAAGAATTAATAGACGCTTGTTTTTAATTTCTCACTGGTTTTATATCAATCTCCTGCTTTCAAGCTCTGAGCCTACTGGGTCAATGTATGTTTCTCTTCACTTCTTCAAGCAGCAGGTCTACCCCACCCCCCACAGCAAGGGGATGTGTGAACTTTCACCAGAGGAACAATAGCTGGACAGTCTTTTCGAATGCTAATAGCTTGAGCTTTTATTGGGTTGGGCTATGTGGTCTTTCCACCCTTGACTCTCAACTTACTTCACTGTTTTGTACAAACTATAGAGGTCTAGAAGGTTCCAGGGCTCATGTTTGCACACTTTACACAATCAAGTTGCTCACATTTGTCTACCATCTTAGTACTTTAAGCGTAATTGCATCACATCAGCAAAATTGTGCAGTGGCTACTCCAGAAGTCTTGTACATTTGGGCCGACTGTCCACATGGATCTAGAGTTTTTGGTGCCTGTAAAGCACTTTTTTGAAACCAGGTCCTGGGATGAAAAATACTGCTCCCCTCCGTTTCATGTTCATGTGTACGGCAATTACACATACGATGATGTCATCGCCCCACCCCTCGACCCTCTAGGCTTTCACTTCTTATCCCCGCGACATCTCATAACAACAACAACAATGGCGGCTTACATGCTTGTGATTGTACTGCAGCAGATACTCTGCTCCTCTGTACGACGGCGTATTAGGGCCAAAACAGCGGGGGAGGGGGGGGGTGACAACGTGTGACAACACCTCGTCAATATCCTTGGGGTGATGGCCGTTGATGGTTATTGTTGGTTAATTTTATATGGGCCGAATTGTCATCTTATGGTGTTTATTGACTGGGTGGTTGGCAAATTTGCTACTTTATAAATTTGCAACTTTTTTTCTCAATATTGACCACAATATATACCCAGCTTGTATACAGCGTGAACGCTGTGTCTCTTCTCCTCCATTTTTGGTGTATTTTTGTAGCAGAAACAGCGGCACATAAGGGCCTGGAATATGCAGTACAGTGTGCTGAGTGGTTTACAATGGATTCATTTGGACCCAGAATTTCTTGAACCGACGCCAAGGAAAACCGGTTAAAAAAAGATTGTTTTGGTACATGGCCTCAGTGTATAGCCCCTTTGCTCCCACCTCGCATTCAACCCTTCCCCATTATCTACTCTCTATATTCTTCTGTGACTTGAGTGGATAGAGATGACCGTGGGGTTTGGTATATATCAAAGTATTCTGCAACCATGTTCTTGGCTCTACTAAGTAAACTGTAGAACAATATTGATATTACATGTTAGTCATTGTTTTTTGTAGCTACTAAGAGTATTAATTGAATGCTAAGATGCAGGTAAAAGTATTTAAAATGCTCAAGTTTGCTGAGACTTTATGTGCTAATATTTTAGATTGCAAATTGCTTCACAATTTAAGAAAAAAGAGTAAAAAATATGAACCCAGGCGATTGTCCTGGTTTAAGAGCTGACATGCATTATTTTAAGATAGTTGCACTGTTGACTTCTGTGGTTTGTGGCTCATGTTAGATCAAATGTGGATTAATTTAACTGTTTACAAGTCAATTTTTAACTATTTCTAATAATCCACCAGGTTAGAGAGTTCCATCTTTGTACATTTGCCACATTAGTTCCTTGAAAATCTCTTCAAATTACGTATGCCTATCACTGTTACACAATATCCAACAACAACTTGCTCAAAATCCACAAAACCAGCGTGAAAGTGAAGTAAAAACTGAAAGAGTAGTAGTTCTTGGACCCTGGTCAGAGCTGGCCCAAGCTACGCTAATATTGGCCAGTCTGCGTTGGAGAGGTCGGCCTTGATGAAGGGACAATTATAGCACATAGTGTTAACAAACAGGTATAGGTTTTTATTGTACAGCCGTGCACAGCACACTGCAGATCATTCAGGTTGAAGTTTAGCAAAGCTCTCAAAACCTCAATGCCCAGCCCTCCCTTAGCAGAATTTCCAAGTCTCCCTTGACCTCCTCCTGAAGAGGCTAGACAGCAGCATTCCTCCTTCCTGTGGTCATCCTCCTTCTGCTCCATCCCTACTGATGGGAAAACAACTAAATATGTTTTTTCCTGTTCCTTCTCTCCTCTTTAGTTGGTAAACAAGTAAAATCAACTATCGTCTTATAAGGAGAGACAAACACAGGTAGATAATTTTATTCTGTCGCCGTGTGCTGTCTTTGATCACTTTAACAGTAGCCCACTGCCTTTTCATTATGGGAGTATCACTCCCTTTTTCTGCACCATCGTTATTATAAAAGGTACTGAGACAGCAGGGGTAGTCAGAGCACCACAACAGAGCCGAAACAAGGCGAGCCAAAACATATGGTGACGTTTTGTCGCGCCAGAAGATGGAAAGACAGTAGTTGCTTGCTCGAGGCCGTGGTTGTTTGCATCAACATGTATATGATGCACAGCAACTTTCATTGTTGTTTTGGTGCGCTTAGAGCTATAGTATTTCTGACGCTCTTTTATCGTGGCAGACAACCGTCAACGCGAAAGTGTTACAAGGCACGGCATCTCTGGTTCTGAAACGAAGACAGCGTTGTGGCCTTACGCAAACTTATGGAGGGCTCTTCTTTCTTTGACTACGGCGGAATCTCTGTGTAAATACGCCTAGTGTTTGACTACAGTCAAACAAACTATTTTTGTTGACACATTTTATAGTGCTGAAATGAGTTGATGAATATATTGATCGATTGACACAAAATTAGTAGACAAGTTTACTGTTCCTTAAATTTAAGGATGTGTTGATTTTCTTTTTGTAGATAAAGTTAGATTAGTGTAGATTAGTTTGGGTTTTAGACTGTTGCTCAGGTAAGCTATTCATCATTTTATTAGTTATTTTATGCATACAAGAGCCCAAACGTAAAGCTGTTCCACAACAAAGGCAGTCTTTTGTCATCAACTATACTGGCATTACTGGCATTACTATACTGGCATAAAATGAGGAATCACAGAAGAGCTGGCCCAAGGCTGTCCTCTCAACATTACTGCTGCACATCGCTGTACCGTGTCAGAGCAAGCCTACGTTGTATTTTCCACTCTGGAAAGGTTTGGAAAATGGCAATTTAGAGTCTACAGCAGGCCACATATAATTGTCCCAAAAATGTAGTCAGTTGTTATTTTTGAGTCTTTGTATTTTGAAGCTTGTGCTCAAACGTTTCCCTTGTTGCAGCTTTCTAGGATATTAATTATCACATAGCCTGGTTAGCTTTGTGAACTTCTAAGGGAGTTACAAGATGGGCCATGTAGAGTTGGTTTTAAAACAATTCAGTGGTGTGCACAGAACTTAAGCCCACACGTTTCCCCCCTGGCAGTTTATAATACAGAGACTCACACAGGATTCGAATAATACTGACATACAGAAGCCAAACACTCACTGCATAACTGATTAAAGCAATATGTGATAATCGTGGACTGGAAGGACAGACAGGGCATCGTTTCCCCCCTATGTTCACACTATATTTTTATGAGTCTCTTTTCCTCAATACAAAACATTGACAAAACATCCTGTTGGCCACTTCCTGCCTCTTCTCCCTTAACTTCCTGTTTACGCAGTGTAATTGTCCCTAAACAGAACATTGTTTCACTCTAACGTGCCATGGTCAAACATACCTGGTTGGGCTGGTTAGAGTGGTTCTTCTTGTCCTGGAGTTGTGTTGGCTTACCAAACCAGACACTTCTCTATGTTTTGGCTTCCACTAACATGGTGGTATTGTTCGCCTGCCATATCAAAATCTACCTCTATTATCACCAGACATTTATGTTTGAAGTGGTCTCCTCCCTTGGCTCAGATAGACCGTCTATTCTCACGTGGCCTAGACCTACCCATAAACCAGATTGCATTCCTTTTTTTATTAGGTTTATTAGTTAGTCAGGTTTCAGGTAGTAGGGAGAAAAAGGTGTCAATCCTTTCTGTAAGCTGAGTGATATAATTTTACTGAGACACATACAAGCAGTGTTTCCTAAATAGACATCCAACAGAAATACACACTATGGGAGCCGGTGCTGAGTGTTGTGTAATGTTTGCTCATTTGTGTAATACAGTAATCCATTTGATGTATTTTTGAATGACTTGATGATGAATGATGGACACATTCAAGTTTCATCATCCCATTTTTACAATTTCTATCAGCAAATTTCCATAAATCCCCAGTATGGAACTAAACAGAAAGCTTATCCCAAGTGTTCAAGAGCCCCATGTCAGGGCCACGAGATACCACATATGATGAATCTTGTATGAGAGACTTTGGTTCTGTGTGTCGTTAAGTAGCAGTAACCTACGTGGGAGCATCGGGGTAATAACTGCCTTCCTGGTTCTTATAAACGTAGCCTGGAAAGGCTAACATAGCACTTTCTCTGTTCTGCTGCTCAAAAAACATGTTTGGACTGCTTCTGTGGTTCCTGCTGTAAGTCCCAGCTAAAGGAATGTGTCTAAATGGCAAATGCTTTGAGAACGTGAGAGTGTATCAAAGAAGGGTGGGGGCACATTAGCTATAAGTGTTCACAGATGTTAGTGAAAGTTCATCAGCTCTGTTTTGGTGAATGGAAAAATCTTCCTGGAGAGCCTTTAGCCACCGGAAGCGTCAGCCGCAGTGATTCCTTCTTGCCTTGTTTACTTGTGTGTTTGTGGCCTTCAGCAATGCTGACGGTCTTTGAATAAGAACAATCTGGAAGAAATCAGACTCAGACACATCCCCGCATTACTGGAGTCTCAGTAAATGCACACTTGACATTTGCTGTTCCTATTTCTCTCTTTGTGGTTGGAGCCTGTATTGCTGCTAGTGTTTTCTTGCTGTGGGCCGTAGGAGTTGGTCCCCTTCAGAGATGAAGTGTTACAGTCATGTGTAGCTTTACCCTCCATAAGGGTCATCAGATGGTATGTTGCCACTGAAAATAATTGCTGGGTGTGTCTTTGTGGAGCAGCTGCTTTTGTCCAGTAGCACAGTGTCTCCAGTAAGCCTGGCAGGCATGCAGGCAGGCATGTGGTGACCTTGGCAAGGCCATGCTGAATAGAAATGTAAACCAACTATTTTGTAATAACCGTAGGCCTGCCAAGTCACACCCTCTTTTCTGTCTTCTTGATTCATACCGATTGGCTAGGAGACGGACAGACATAAACACACTGCTTGTTGGCCCCTCCCTTTCTCAGGAGCAGCTGGGTAATAACACAAAAGTCACCCCTGCTACCACTAGACCGCTCACTTACTGGCATAAATAGGTTTATTATGACAGGCATGGGTACCAGCTGACTTTCTACAGGGTTAATGTGTGTGAAGTTATGAGAACACGATTAAATCACCGTAGGTTGAATGTTTTACTCTATTTTCTCTTGGTCTGAGAAAGTTATCTGTCAGAGTACACCTTTTAACACTTGTTGCATAGGGCTTTATTTTATTATTGTTGATCATTTATTGCCTAGGATTTATCAACAAAACAAAAGTTTAGCAGTATTTGCAATTGGTCCTATTGTTGTGATATATGTGTGCTTTTGAAAATTGTCATATATATATATAATAGTTGTATATAGCTAAGCAAGGTGATGGTCTTAGTTTAGACAGCAAATGTAAGAAATACACAACTTTATTATGGTATGTGGAAACAATATGTAATGATATGGTGAAAAAAGCTAGTAACTAATTTAAGCATCTATAAATGTAATAGTCATAACAAAATGTGGATAATTCATTTTCCCAATGAATAGTTTCACAAAAATATTGAATGTCTTTTTGGTATTTAACATTAATGACACACATTACTCATTCCTTACAATTTTCAGAAAATTGTATTTGTTTGTCTGTGTAAATTAATAATAATCTTTATTTATAAACCACTTTTCTAAATCTACATAACAAAGGCAGCTAAATAAAAGTCCTAAATCAGATTCAAACATGTATTGTATAAAAACCAATAACGTATAGAAAAAGTTCAGTTAAGAAGAAAGAAACATTTTTAAAAGAATTCAAGTTACAGTTCAGAGGAATTAAAGGCCTCTCCTAAAAAGTATGTTTTAAGAAGTGACTTAAAGGAGATCATTGGCTGCATCCGAAATCAGCCGGTCTCATTTCCTGAGGCAGATTTTTCCAGAGCTTCAGGACCCTGACTGCCAAATGATCTGTCCCCTTAGGTGATCAGCCAGGCCTCTGCACTAGACCTCTGCCGAAGGATAAATTCATGTATTTTTTAGTGCTAGTGTGTCTGTGCAGCCAAATAAAATTACCGTTGCTTCTTTCCTCTCACTGTCGTTACAGAGAAACCAGGTCCAGAGCGGAAGCGTATTAAAAAGGAGCCCACAAACACCCGGAAGGCGGGTTTGCCTTTTGGAATGGGGATGCCTGGGATCCGGGCCGGGTACCCCCTCTCTGAGCGGCAGCAGGTGGCCTTGCTCATGCAAATGACAGCTGAGGAGTCCGTCAACAGTCCAGGTGCGTGCTTATCATGGAAGCCACGTCTTCTGTGGACGGCTGGCGGACAAGGAAAGAGGGACGCAGTAGTGTGTGTCTGTGTGTGTGTGTGTTGTGTTGTGTGTGTGTTGTGTGTTGTGAGAGCAATGATGGTTGGCTTAAAGAGAGAGTCTGCAACTCGGGCATGCTCTGCCTCTGGACAGGACAGGGTGCTTAATAAATTAATTATTTTTACAGCTATGCTGTCAGTCAGAAAGTGGCTGTAGTTTTAGCAGCTGTAACTGTCACATTCATCTACAATAGTGGAATTATTGTTGTAAAATACAGCATGGGGCCATTTAGGAAATGAAACAAACTTGTGTTGGAATTGAGATGGAACAAATATTGCAATCTCAGCATTTGAGCCAAATCACAACAAACAAATGCAAATGGACGACAAGTATTCAGTTCTTGTTGATTTGTTATCTGTTATCCTTTCTGCTGTTAGATTATTATTCTTAATATTAACTGACTCCTAATATCCTGTCAAGTGTTATATTTATTATGGTAGAAAATGCAAATTGGCCATCAATGTATTCCGTAACTAAAATAGCATTATTATGCAACATTGTACCGTTGACATTTGAGATAATATTAGGTAGGTGAGGACCAATGCCTAGCAACCCATATTATTGTATTCTTTTGTTACATGCCGGAAGGCATTGCCATAGATTAAGTAAGTGCGTTTCAAATATAATTTGGGACAATAGCTGTGCAAACTTAATAATGTAAATGTGATTATGGTTTGGGTTTAATCTTGTAAATGTGATGAAATGAGCTCAAGTGAAGTAGGTCCAAGTACGCTGCTGCTGATTGCTAGAGTAACATTGCCCTCTTCTGGCTGTGAACCGTACAGACAAATTGTTATTCATAGTTGTAATAGTAGACAAAATAGAATCAATGATAAAAGCAAATTCTTAAAAAATGTACCACATGACACTGTTCAATTGTTGTGTGTTTGTGTGTATGGGTGTGTATGTCGGTGCATTCGGCAATATGTGTGCGTGAGTGTGTATGTCTCTGTGTATCTGTGTATATTTGTGGGGGTGGGAGGTTTGGGTTTCATGGTGTTTCTTTGTTGTTCATATTTTGTTTTGTTTTTGTTTTGTTTTGCTCTTATTTTCTGTAGGGCACTTTGTCTTTCTGCAAAGTATGAAAGGTGCCATATAAATAAAGTTTGATTTGATTTGAAATATGTGTCTGTCTTCTACTTATAGACACAACACCAAAGCATCAGTCACAGTCCAGTCTGGGTCAGAAGGGAACGCCAAACTCTGCATCTAAAACCAAAGACAAAGTGAATAAACGCAATGAGAGAGGAGAGACTCGGCTGCACAGAGCAGCAATCCGTGGAGAGGTACGCCGCATCAAGGAGCTCATCAGCGAGGGAGCTGATGTGAATGTAAAAGACTTTGCAGGTGAGAGGCTCTTTGTATAAAAAGTTCTGTACTTTTTGCATGTGGCAATATATTCATTCACATAAGCACATACACCGCTCACACAGTTATTCTTCTCATGTTTAGGCTGGACTGCATTGCATGAGGCGTGCAACAGGGGGTACTATGATGTGGCCAAGCAGCTGCTGGCAGCCGGAGCAGAGGTCAACACCAAGGGTCTGGATGATGACACCCCTTTACATGATGCATCCAACAATGGACATTTTAAGGTAACAAAAGAAAAATGGTGTATCGCTAGTAAAGATGATTCATATCTGAATGCACTCAACATTATGGGTAAAGAAAATAACATTTCTAAATTCAGAAAGCAAAAATGATTATTACTCTGACTGTCTGTCGAGCTTTTTCATGAAGAAAATGGTACATACGCTTTGTAATGTTTAACCACAAGATAACTTGGTAGTATCACTTCTTATATTGCAATTTATATTGATGAGGTATTTCTGTTCTTTATGTCAGGTGGTTAAGCTACTTTTACGGTATGGAGGGGACCCACGTCAAAGCAACAGGAGAGGTGAAACAGCGTTGAAGGTTGCCAACTCTCCAACTATGCTGAATCTTTTGCTGGGGAAAGGCACTTACACATCAAGTGAAGAAAGTTCGTCAGGTATGTAGCTTCTCTGAGTCACCTAATTAAGTTACTTTTATTCAAGTTGTTAGTGTGGATCATGTGACTGTAAGTGTTATATTGTGTATTAATTCTACCTCTTTGTTCTTTACACAGAATCTTCGGAGGAGGAAGATGCCCCCTCATTTGCCCCGTCCAGCTCTGTCGATGGCAATAACACAGACTCAGAGTTTGAGAAGTTGAAGTTGAAAGGGAAAACCGTTGACCCTCCTAAATCTGCAGTCACACCCATCAAAGACGAATACGAATTTGATGAGGATGATGAGGAGGAACGTGTTCCTCCTGTGGACGATAAACACCTCTTGAAAAAAGACTTCCGTAAGGACATAGTCCCTAAGGCTAACAGCTCCATCGCCGTAGCCAAGACGGAGGTCAAAACTTATTCCAAAAGCAACTCGCTCACACCAAAGAAAACTGTCAGGCGGATCATCTCTGACAGTAACAGTTCGGACGAGGATGACAGGACGTGTTTCACGCCAGCGCCTACGCCGCGGCAACAAGCCCAGCAAGCAAATGCCAAGACTAGAGACTCTGGCAGCATGAGCTCTAAACAACAAAAAGACAAGAATAAAGTAAAAAAGAAACGGAAGAAGGAGAGTAAAAACAATGTCAGTAAAGAAGTCAGGTTTGGTAAAGTCAATGACAAGTTCTGTACTTCTGACTCGGATTGTGGAGATATGGAGAGTGAGGATGATAAGGGCTCAAACAGTATAAAGGACCCTTCTGCAACGAGCCTGAAAGACTCCCCTGGCTTTAACGCGTCTTCCTCCTCTTCCCATGGAAACTCGAACTCTCAGAAACAAGTACCATCCTTAGCAGAACAGCATCCAAAGCAGTGGAGGACAGATGGCTGGAAGACTGTGTCATCTCCTACATGGTCAGACGTCAGTTCTCTTTCAGATTCAGTCAGAACAAGACTGTCCAGTGAGTCTGACTACTCCTCCGCTGACTCCAGTGTAGAGTCAATAAAACAAGTTAAGAGGAAAGCGCAGGAGAACAAAAAGAAGAATAACAATGTGCACAGTAGTGCAGTAGACAAGAAAAATTCTGAACTCTACAAAAACTCTAATGCAGACAGTGCGGTCTCCAAAACTGACGTAGATGGAAAAGTGCTGAAAAAGCATAAAGTGAAGCACAAGCACAAAAATAAGGAAAAGGACAAAGCTCCTAGTCTAGTGCTCAATCAAGACATGAATGAGAAATTTGTCAAGAGTTATTCTTTTGATTTTGATGATTCAAGGCAGAAGTCCCTTATTGTTGAGTCAGAAACGTCAGTCGAGAGCAAAGTCAAATTATCCAAACATGAAAAAGACCATTCGAAAAAGGAGGAGAGGCTTTCCAAAAGCAAGTCAGAGGATAAGGATTGGCCATCTGGAAAAGACCTGCACAGAACGGCAAAAGAGGAGAAAAATAAGAAAACAAAGGACTCTACCAAGGACAAGACAAATAAGGAGGAGAGGGAGAAGCCTGTAAAATCTGACAAAGATAGAAATGTCAAGGAGAAGGAGAAACCCAAGGAGGATAAACAAAAGGCTCACAAAGAGGAGAAAAAGAAAAAGTCCAAGGACAAGTCCTCCTCAAAGGCAGACAGGAAAAGTGAGCAGAAAGAGGAAAAACATCTAAAGGTGGACAAAGAGAAAAACACAAAGGAGGAGAAGGAGAAATGTAAAAAAGACAAAGCACAGAAGGAAGAGTCTGAGTATGAAGGCTATGACGTGAACAACCGTTTCCTCAACTTAGAGGACACAAAGCTCAGTGCTTCAGATGACCATCATGATAGATGGGGCTCTGAAATGTCCTCTGACTCCTCCCTGTACGGAGATGACAGCTGGGACGCTCCAGTCAAAGAGTACAAGGAATACAAAGCCAACAATGCTGTTAAACTAATTGTTGAGACTGTAAAGGAAGAGACGAGGAGGAAAGAAAACAAAGTCAAGGACAAGAAATCTGACCACAATGAGAAAAGATCAGAGAAAGAAGCCCCTTCTAAGAAGAAAGACAAAGACTCCTCAGAAAAGACAAATGAAAAGAAAAAAGACTGGTCAGAAAAACAAAAATTAAACTCCAGTCACTCAGTTGAAAAGGAAAAGAAACGGAAGGAGTCCACAGACACAGTCAAAGACAAAAAAGACAAGGACTCTCTAGAAAACAGTCGAGACCGTAAAGACTCATATGACTTCATGAAAGAACGAAAAGACATAAAAATCAAGCAGGAATCTACCAGAGATGAATATGGCAGTGATACTTTCTTTAAGGACATTGATGCTGTCGGTAAATCGTGTGATATCAGAGAAAGAAACCACTCTGGAAAGGAGAAAGAAAAGAAGGGCGAGGGAGTGGAAAAGCGAGAAAAGACGAAAGCTGACAAGCACAAAGAGAAAACAAAAGACAGAGGAGTTGATCAGGAGAAGGATAAGAGTGAGAAAAGCTCTGCAGAAAAAATTGTCAAGGAAAAGGATGCAGACCGGGGCACCAAAGACAAGAAGGAGGGAGTCAAAGAAAAACACAAAGAGTCTCATGGCAAAGACAAGGATCGAAAGATGTCCTCAGAACAGACCAAGGACAAGAAAGAAAAGGCCTCTCAAGACAAACATGCTGATAGGGAGAAGGATTTCTTGGAGGTAAAGAAGGAGGAACGAAAACCTGAGAAAATCCGGGAGAAAACGTGGTACAAGATAGCTGACATCTTCACTGATGAGAGTGATGATGAGGATGAGGACAGCTTCAATGGGGGTGTTGCACTTGTGTGTGACTCCATCAGAAAAGACCTAACATCTGATCAGGATGAGTTGGATCACTTCCCTTTGGAAAAAATAAGAAAATCTTCTGCAGAGGCTAAACATAACACTGAAAAGGCAAAAGATAAAGAACACAAAGAAAAGAAGAAAGAAAAGACCGCATTTGACACAGGTAAAGAACGGAAAGGCTCCCTAGAGAAACACAACAAAGACAAGAAAGATTCTGTTGATGCAAAACATAAGGAAAGGAAAGACAGGATGTCAGTGGACTCAAATCAGGAGAAGAAAAATAAGCTGAAGCTGTTGGACAAAAGGGACACCAGTGAGGAAAAGACAAAGAGTAAATATAGAGACAAGCTGGACCATTCGAAAGAAAGGAAACCCTCAAAAGGCAGTGGTGAAAATGAAAAGTCCCTCTTAGAAAAACTGGAGGAGGAAGCTATGAATGACTACAAGGATGACTCCAATGACAAGAATAGTGAAATCTCTTCAGATAGTTTCACGGACCGAGGTCATGAGCCAGTCCTCACTACTTACTATGACACGATCAGCCTGACTGATGTCTCTGAAGACAGGAGGGACCCCCTGTCCATATCTACACCCCAGGACAAGTTCAGAGAGAAAGAGAGGCATCGACATTCCTCTTCATCCTCGTCCAAGAAAAGCCATGACAAGGAGAAAGAAAAGGTCAAGAAGGACAAAGGAGACAAACGTGACAAGACAGAGGAGATCAGGGAGTCCTATAGCCGCAGAGAGAGTCTACCTTTTGAGAAAGAGCCCATGCCTCTTGAGGCAGACCCTTATACATTCCCTTATGGAAGTAAAGGAGACGGCGAAGACGACTTTGATAAAACATTGGAATTTGAAAAAGAGATGTCCAAAAAGGACAAGGCAACTGGTGTCACCAGTGACAGAACGAAGGACAAAAAGAAAAAGGAGAAACATAAGGAAAAAATAAAGGAGGAGAAGAATAAGTACACTGATGGCTTTGGGTCATTCAAACACTCCAAAGAGGATGTGAAGTCAGGGTTGAAAGATAGCCCACAGGTCACTGTTCTAAAAGACAGGTCAAAAGAAGAAAGTCCTAAATTTGATATGAAAAAAGACAGAAGTCGCGATACATGCGACAAAGACACCAGAATGGACCACAGCAAATCGAAGGCGAAGGATGAAAATGAAAAGCTCACTCAGTCCAAAGACACAGTGAGGAAAGATAATCGTCCACGTGAAAAACTGTTGGTGGATGGTGATTATCAGATGACAAGTTTTGGTCAGATGTTGAGTCTAAAAGACCAGGAGATTGAAGAGCGCCACAAGAAACATAAGGAAAGGATGAAGCAGATGGAGAAACTGAGACCCAAAACAGGGGACCCTAAGCTCAAGGACAAGACCAAGTCCACAGATGAAGTAAGAAAAAACCGCAGTGAGTTATCATCAAAGAAATCCAACAGTGTGGAGTCTGGTCTTAAAGAGAAGAAGCTGAAGGATGTTGGTCTCCCGGCCCAAATGATGTCCCCAAGCAGGAAGTTCCAGCCAACTGACAGTCAAAACTCAAAGGACTGGCTGGCTGGCCACCAAATGAAGGAGAACCTTTCCGCTTCTCCCAGGCCAGATCAAAACAGGCCAACTGGTGTCCCCACACCAACATCTGTCATCTCCTGTCCCAGTTTTGAGGAAGTAATGCAGACTCCACGTACCCCGTCTTGTAGTGCAGAGGATTACCCTGACATTATGTTGGATGGGCTGGACTGCCAGAACTCATCGGCTATGACGATGTCAATGAATGCCTGCTCTCCATCATTCTTTGAAAGGTATTTAAATGTGCCACCATACTGCAGGGTTACTATTTTTGTAAACCTTTGTACTCTGTTGAATGTGACATATTTTCTAAAGTCTTGTCTTTCTGTTGTCCACCCAGCAGGTACTCTAACTCTCAGAGTTTCCAGGAGGGTACATGTCCTACCCCTGCAAAGAACCTCCAGCTGCCACTTATCAGCCGCTCTGCATCCTCTGACGTTCGCAGGCCTCTGGAAGAGGAATTCAAGGCTGAAGCTGACAAGTTCCTTCGGCAGCAGAGTGATTCAGCAGCTGAATTTGAGCCATCATCTTCCTCCCAACCTCTAGAAGACAAATCTGAAACCGTGGATCGACTGGAGTGCCTGCCGTCTCCTTATTTCTCCCCACTTAGAATGCTGTCCCCTCGACAGGAGCCGGCCCTTCCGACCCCAGATGCAACAGCACCAACTCTTGCTTGCACTGAGGGAAATGACCACTTTCCTGACAATGTATTCAACAATTTCTTGCCCAAACCCTCAACACCAGTTCACAGGCCAGACCCCCAGGAGCCCTGCTTCGACATTGCTGCACCACCAACCCCAGCTCCTGCTGCTTTGCCACCCCTGGACATCGATGACATATCTGAGCCTCACCACAGTGAGCCTAACCTGGTCCTGTCAGATCTTCCCTCTGTCACTGAAGAACAGGAGCAGGAAGAGGAGGAGGAAGAAGAGGAGGAGGAAGATGATGAACTGGAGGAGGAGGAGGAGGAGGACTTTGAGGATGAAGGTGATATGGATGAGAGAGCTGATAGGGACCACAGTGCAGTGGAGGAGCCAGAGCAAACAAGAGACCCATGTTCCTTCTCCCCTCCAGTTGAGGACCCTCTTAGGAAGAGCTGGCCTGCTGAGTCACCAGGCCGGCAGGAACCAGAGGTCCAAGAGCTCTCTCCAGCACACTCTGCACCCAACCATGGAGAGAACTCTTTTGATCACAACATGGGTTGGAATGCCGATATGGACCTCAAATCTCCCCACAGAACATATGGGGAGATAGAGGCTGCTGTCTCCAAAATAACCAGTCCATACCATTCAGACAGTGAGATGCAGCACTTGTCTGGTCACCCCTCTGTCACACCCCCTTATGCTACTTGGAATAGGTGGCACAAGGAGGACCCAGAGGACTTTGATGAACAGAAGGAGGCTGTGGCTGACATTCCCTCTCCAGAGCGGCCTGAAGCAGCTATTGATGAGGAACCCAACTATTTAAACACCTCATCTTCCTCCAATAGACTGGAGTCTTTCTTCCAGGACTGCAACAAGCCCAGCATAGAGGAGAGTCATGAGATGGACACTGAGTCAGCGTGTGAAGAATCAGACGGCAGACAGACAACGCACAGCTTCAGTGCAACCACTGAAAGCCACATGCCTCCAGCTGTGGGCCCCGAGCCTGTGGTGCCCTGGGCAGACCCATTCTCAGCTGATGCAGATGAACTGGATGACCTGGGCCCATTCTCCTTGCCTGAGCTACCACTACCAGACAAGTCGGAAGAAGTCACAGAGTCACGAGACCCAGAACTTGTCGACCACAATAAGACTGTGCCGACCCACATTAGACATACCAATACAGACAGAGAGGACCCGGTCATAATAGAGGTGAACTTACCAAGCCTAGCTAAGACTCCATGCCCTGCTGGAGACCTAGGTTTAGGAGAACCTACCGGACAAGACTTAAATATACAATTACCACATGCCGACTTCCAACAAGAGCTGGACCCTGAGCCTCAGAGTCTACCAGTCAACAGCTCTCGCACTGTAACACAACAACAGGGCAGCGTGTTGGAAAGAACAGAACCGTATAGAGGACCTGATGAGTCGGATCCCAGCATGTCATATTCATTTGTAAAATCAGATCCCAGTCAGCAACATCACATTCAGCTCCACTCCCTAACTGAGTCATTGCAGTTACCAGTTGAATCATTGTCTGTTATCAAGTCAGAGGTGAGACAGGAGGAGATGTTGGAGCCTGTAGTTGAATCCATTACATGCAGTCCTCTTCCTCAGCTCCCAGTGGCAGTTGCCCTCTCCAGCACAGTGGAGCTTCCAGACACTCAGGAGACTTCATCCAAGTTAACAACGGTAACTCTGACTACTGTTTCCACCACTGTAGATATCCCCAAGAAGGTGGACGAAATCCCTCAAAGGATGACCCGCAATCGCGCCAAGAACAATCCCTCTGTTGCTGCTGTCCCTCCTACCTCCTGCATAGTAACCCCGTCTGCCACTGCCACCCCTGTAACGACCAGTCCAACAGTAACCATTAACCCGATTCCGACTAGAACCCCGACTCCCACCTCGGCTTTGTCCTTCGTAGCCCTGAAGAAAGAATCTGTGCTTACTGTCGCCTCTACTGCGTCTAATACAATCCCAGTAGTGTCTTTACCTACTTCTGTGACAACTTCGGCCCCAGTGGTTATCAGTAAGACGACAAAAGTTCGCCCTCTCCACGTGGATGAAGAGGAATCTCAGACCCAGCACCCAAGGAAGAGGAAATTTCCACGTTCTGGTGGGCAGCAGGTCCAGGTCCAGTTGGTAAACACAGCGATGCAGCAGACCAGGGAAATGATCCAACAGACTTTGGCTGTAGTGGTCAATGCCATCAAGCTGGACGATATTGAGCCTTACCACAGCGACAGATCAAACCCTTACTTTGAGTACTTGCAGATCAGGAAGAAGATTGAGGAAAAGAGGAAGATTCTGTGCTACATCACACCACAGGCCCCACAGTGTTACGCTGAATATGTGACCTACACTGGCTCCTACCTGCTGGATGGCAAGCCCCTCAGCAAGCTTCACATTCCTGTGGTAAGTTATTGTGTCTTTATCACTTTCCCTAACAGAGCCAAAGCAGTGAGTAGGTTTAAAACAGTTTGGAGCAAAAGTCTGATTCTGCTTCCATGTTAAAATTTTGACATCAGCAAAGCAATTAAAAAGAGTTACTTTTTCTAGACATAAATATTGTATCTGACTTTAGAAATGTCAACACAGCATGTTTGTTTGTTTTTTATACCGTCTGATGTAATAGGTGTGAAAGGTAGATGATCTATGTTGTTGTTTGCTCATCAGATTGCCCCACCTCCATCGCTGTCAGAACCTCTGAAGGAGCTCTTCAGAAACCAGGAGGCTGTGAGAGGGAAGCTCAGGTTGCAGCACAGCATAGAACGGGTAAGGAATCCATTTCTACATTCTCTATTGCTCACTCCCATTTATAAATTAAAGCAACAAACACATACTGACCCCTCTGAATGATCAAATCCTGTTTTTAATAGAAATGCAAGTGAAATCTGCATACCCCCTGCTACTAGGTCGAGTGAATTCCAGACACAAAACTATTTAATCTCTTGCTAATTACGAGGCCACAATTTCTGTGAAAAATACATATCTTTTTTGACCCATAAACCCATTTCTATTAACCTCACTAACCATCCCATTGCTCTGTTTTGCATATTGTTTACAGGAGAAGCTCATTGTTTCATGTGAGCAGGAGGTTTTAAGGGTCCACTGCAGAGCAGCCAGGACAATAGCCAATCAGGCTGTGCCATTCAGTGCCTGCACCATGCTGTTGGACTCTGAAGTGTACAATATGCCATCAGAGAGCCAGGTAGGAAATATTTAAATGTACGCTTCAGTGTCAAATAAACTATAACCAGTGTTATTTGGCAGCCAATTTAAACATAATCCATCACTTAATCTACATTGTGACTTGGTGTGTGTTCTCAGGGTGATGAGAACAAATCGGTGAGAGATCGCTTCAACGCTCGTCAGTTCATTTCCTGGATCCAGGATGTGGATGATAAATATGACCGCATGAAGGTAAATATCAGTACTCTGCAGTGATATAATATGTCTCCAGCTAAAGGCATTGATACCATAATCTTGCGTATACCAGGTGGATTTATGCTTTGCTTCTCCTCCTCCAGACTTGTTTATTGATGCGGCAGCAGCATGAAGCAGCAGCCCTCAACGCAGTGCAACGGATGGAGTGGCAGTTGAAGGTCCAGGAGCTGGACCCGGCGGGGCACAAGGCGCTCTGTGTCAACGAAGTGCCGTCCTTCTACGTGCCAATGGTCGATGTCAACGATGACTTTGTCCTGCTGCCTGCATGACACACCTGTGCTCACAGATTATGAGCAAACTTTGTCTGAATCACTTCTTCTCAAAGAGACTTCGTTGAACTGAACGAATGGAAAGGGCTAGCAAGTTTGAAAGAGGACTTTAGACAGGAAAAAATTATATTCTATGGAAAATGATTAAAGATGAAAAACTTGCTTTGGATTCCCTTCCGTGAAGAAGGAAACCTGTTTTCATTGGGGGAAAAGAAAACACACAACTTGCACTTTCATCCTCAAAGTTTTTACGTTTGATCAGAGTGTGAGAAGCAGAAACAGTTTTTGCTTCGAGGCTCTGTCACCGGGACACAAATCCTCAGTGCTCATTTTCTGTGAGACAGGGGACAGAGATATATTTTCTGCATTCGTTTTTGGTCCCTGCTTCAATAGACCCACCATGACGACTGGGAGGAGGTATCAGAGAAGATCTCTCCCAACAGCATGGTGCTTGTCCTGAGGGAGGATTGAGGATAAACCTCCTCTGTTGACCCAGGGCTCCTGGTGGGCCAGGAGGAAGTCAACGGAGCCATGGTGCATCATGTGGATCTTCAATGTAAGACAGCTGAGACGGAGAAAGCTAGAACCAACCGCTGATGGTTTTGGGGCTATAAGACCATATACCCAGAGGACGGCCTCTCTGTTCACACTGCACCAGGCAGGCCTAGCTTAACACAACAGAGCCTGCAGCAGGTTGGCATACAGCAGAGGGCTAGCGATGTGTGCGGTCAAGGCCCAGTGTCTGAGAGGGAGAGACTGACCCTGCAGCCTCTCAACCTGGCTAAACAGAAGAGGACAGGCATGGCTCTCTGAGGACAGACCGGAGTGTTCCTCAGCCACCCTGCTTGCTCCAACACAAACACATCAGACCGCCATGGACTGCAAAAAACACCACAGGACAACCAGAAGAAACAAACATAACGAATGTTGAGATTCAAAGAGACTATTGAGAAATTGTGCTTTGACAGGAGGAGAGAAATATTGTTTTTGTCTATTTCTTTACTTGGGCATTTCATTGTTTCTGAGGAAGTGACTTGAAACACTACAGAGCCAATATTAGTTTAATGGAAAAAAAACAAAAGAAAAACGAAAAAAAGTTGTATTCCGTAAATTATGTACAGTTTTTATATTCGTTAACCAATGTATTCTTGCTGCCTTCTAGATAATTTATTTTGCCACACATTACTGCACAGTTGTAAATAACCTATGTACTGTAATATCACTCAGTTAAGTGTAAAGAAAAACATAAAAGAACTAAAAATTATCTTTTTATGTACAGTTCACTTTTGGGCAGCACTTTCCCCCTCCCCCTCATATCCATGGGCCAAAATGTGTACAGGATTCTGACTGATTTGAAAGACTCCAGTGCACAGTTGTATAATCCATCTCCAGATTCAGTCCAGGCTTCGTTAAGAAAACTCACCTGGACATGGATCACCACAACTCACAAATAGCTGACAGAGAACACCTCCGGATTTAAACCGGCTGTCCACCGGCCAACCACCGTATAGTCCCTCAGATGTAGCAGAATAGTTGTTGAGGATTTATTTAAAGAATAGACAGAGGATTATTATTCATTGCTTTAATACACAATTATATCTGAAAAATTCAAACCAAGAAAATGCCTTTTTCAGTGAATAAAAAATGTACTCATTGTTGGGCAAAGTCACGTAGATATATATGGGTGGGATGAACGCGAGAGAGATGTCATTTACAAGATAAACCATCGTGTTAATGTAGAATGGTTTCAAATCATATTGTTTTTTTTTTTTATTTGCAAAAATTGGACTGAAATCATTTCTAATCATCACAAAACATCATTGTCTCTTAAACCAATGGAACACCTGATTGTGTGTTCTGTTTTTACAGCTTCTCTGCTTTTCACATTGAATAGACTGAAGAGTTGTAACTCATCATTCCATACCGACTCTTTAAACAGTGTTTGGGCCAGTCTGTCTGCTTCTGTGTCCAATATGGGTGAGCAACTTTATTTAGAGTGCTGTTCCAACTTTACTCACTGGATGGCGCCAGTATGTCAGACAACTCGAGAACCCAATTGGCTTTTCATTAGCCTTGTGGCCTTTCGCTTAAATGGGTGTTTTTAAATGTTTAAATTGGGGGTTCATCCCCATTATAGGATTCCAGTTCACCACCTAGAATACATTGGTAGCCAGTTACATCATTAAGCTCCAGTCAAATTGCCCATCTAATTTTTATCAATGTTTAATCTATAGTGTTTGGCCAGTGATTTTAAACGTTAGGTTATTTCCTCATATTATTCTGTTGTGTGGCGACATTTGCCATAAGCACCTGTTTATGGCCATTTAAAGCAGACAGTTACGAGACTTAAATCTTCTCAGAATTAACCAAAAAAAAAAGGACATCAACACAAACAGCAGAGGGGAAAGAAATAACTTCAAGCTGAACAGATCTGTTAAAATCCCATTTGAAATGTTGATTTGTGATGACGTGTATTGATTCTCTACTTTTTAAGTGGGTCTTGGCTTTGAAAAGCTTTCCCATCCTATCACACAGGCTTCCCGTCCATGTGTGAAAGCTGCTCGTGTATCCTGATGGCAATATTATCTGACACATTTAAGTTATTTACACACCGTCAGTCAGCATAGCTGTGTATGGTATGTCTAGTCAAGTGCAATGGTTGTGGAGGCTGTGCAGACAAAGTGGCTAGATATATAGTCCTGGATATTTTTGAGATACACACACATCCTGGTTGGTATACATAGACATACATATTTGGATACAAATAGCCAGAAATTAGTTTGTTTTTTTAAACCCCTGTTTGTTTGTTTTTTGTTTGTTTGTTTGTTTTTAAATTTGTTGTTGGTTTCTTACACAGTTTTGGGGGAAAGATGTTTTAAGGGTGTCGTTTGTTCACAGAATCCTTGTGTGTGTGTGTGTGTGTGTTTTTTTTTTAACTCAATGTATGTAGTTTTGAATGTTGTTGTGTTCATCTTAGGGGTTTTCGTTCCTGTATAAAGCATAAACACCAGTGGCATGTCAATCACGTTGCTTATCGAGCAGAATGTATCCCGTTACTATGCCCTGACCGACCACACCCTCTCACTATTGTTTACAAGTCATCAAGTGTGTTTTCTTTGTCATGCGTCACCTTTTTTTTAAAGGTTTAAGCCCTGCCTTTGTTTTTACTTCTGTAATCAGTCATTTATTTGAATCACAAAGGCTTGAAATGGTGATGGTTGACACAACTGACAGGCAATTTCTCCCCTAGTGTGCAGTACGCCGCTGCACAGCAATAGAGTAAGCACATCCACCCACAGTGATTCTCTAGTGTGAATATTCAACTAGCAAAAAAAGAGTGATTTCTGGATCAATTGAGTACAGACCCAAACAAACATCAGTCCCCAGATGCATGTAGAGCACTTGGCCGTGGTGATACAGATGCTAGCCTGGCACCACCTCAGTCAGCAACATATTACCTCTACTCTCCTCACATTCACTCAATGTTTATTTTAGATTTGTAATTTGTTGTTTTTCTTACTGGACATAAATATACATAATTGCTATTTTTTCATTCTATAGAATTGCGATTTCAAGCCTTTTTTTTCTAGTTTTTGTTTTGTTTATTTTTTAATTAAAACCCAGACTGTAGCTATTTCTTTGTTCCTTTTTAGAGTGGAAAATGACTAATAAAAAGCATGGAGACTACTCTTTAAATGGTGAGAAATAACCTATTTATTATCGTTTTTTTCTGACACCTGTGGTATGTTTTGAGTTGAAGTTGGTCTCCGCTGTGTAAATTTTTCTCCTTGTAATGCGTGAAAGAGACATACTGTACATAGCTCTGTAAATAAAACCTCCCAGGACGTTTTGCACCCTCCTCTTTGTACTAGTCTGAAGAATTGCGTAGAATGTGGGGTTCTAACAGCAACGAGCTGTGTGCGCTTGCTGCAGGTGATTATGATGTAACAATGTAACATTTTTTTATTTGTACAATGTAGTTTATTTGTGTACATATTGTTGGAGCAGCTAAGAGGGGGGAGGGGGGTATATGAGGGGGGGTTGTTGATGCTATTGTCAGTGCTGTAACAGAAATCCAGTACTTTCACCTCTAGCTGTTGTTGATTTCCTGCAAAAAAAAAAACAAAAAGAAGAAAAAAATGAATAAAAACGCGAGAAACCGAAAATGTGGATGGATGGGAAAAAAAATTAAAACTGAAAAGTCAAAATTCTAAATTGTTATTTTCTACAGTTGCATGTACAGAGAGCGCGAGAACTGCTGTTGTTCCTCAGAGATTATGTTCGTTAATAAAATTTTGAAATATTACCAGCCGTCCTTCTTGACTTTGTGTTTGCGCTGTGTGTGTGTGTGTGTGTATATGTATAAATATATGTATATATATTTATAATATATATGTATATATATATATATGGGGGGTTTTTTAAGTCTTGTTTTTTTCCGATAAACCCAAAATATATCCTGACCACAATGTCAAACAGTTTATTTAAACATCTCAATTAGTTTGCTTTAACGCAGGCGTTTTGGAGTCCTCGTTCCAAAAAGGTTTCAGATGTCGTCACCCAACCTATTTATGGCGCTGTCACATAACCGGTGTTCAGAGTCATGCTGACAGCTCTCACATAAACAACATGGTTGAAATATGACTTTTAATGTTTCCCGTCAAAGCCAGTCACCTGCTGAACAAGAAGATGCGCACACATACAGTATTAGCATAAAGCACTTCTAGTTCCTGAGGCCACCAATCCCAACTGATCCATCGATCCCACTACAGACGACGTCAAGCAGCACTTAAAACTATTCCCTGAGTAAAGATCAGTTTAATTCCAGGTGGAATAACTCTCTATGAGTCAGACATTCCTGAGGGCAGCCTCCTATGTATACATACAGTATATACACAAAGTGTAATGGGATTGCCCCTTTATTTTGGAGGAGAGTCTCTTTCAGTAGTACTTCTTTAATAATAAAAACACTGACACCCGATTTAAGTTTTTGATATTTTGTGATATCAGAAAATATTTTTTCCTAAAATCACAAATATAATCTGTTCACAAAAACTAAACATTAAGTCATTTATATTTACTCACAAGAAGAACTACTTAGCCTTAGCACTGCCTCTGGTTATTTTACCCTGGTGGTGTTCGGTTTGTAACTGACTGTATGGGGGACAGGGAGAGTCCAATTAAATTTTGTTAAATTGCATTATGGGAAATGTAGGATCCATCTATAGTGCGCTCGTGCTTGACTCATACTATGTATTACATTTGATGTTGAGCATTGTTTATTTGTTTGTTTTAATTATTCCCTCTGTCACAAGTCATCAACACTAAAACATCTGACAACAGCCGGGCTTTTAGACTTCAGAAATCCACTTTTCTCATTTATGAAAAGTTAATTTTCAATGATTAGATTTGGTGATTGGGTTACTATCTGACCACATGCCGTCACGGTACTAACTCGGTGTACTCTGATGGGTCACGTGGCCGCACAGATCCCAGGATCGGGTGATGTAGAAACAGATGTAACTTTAACCGCGTGTTGACTGTTATTCGGTGACTACCGCTGCAGTAGCAGGTGTTTCATATGTGGATCCCCGGATGCCTCCGCCCATGCCCTTCCCCGTGCGTTTAACCTGCTGCCGCGTCAACACTCACGAGCGGATGCGTCACACACACGCGCGCGCTAAATGAGCATCCGTGGCTAAACTCTGACAGCGTTTGTCCTCTGACGTCCGCGGAGTGAGAACGGGTCGTGCCGCGTCGCGCAGCTCTCCAGCGTGCGCACTCACAGCGCAATGACCACAGAAGGATCTGTTCGCGCAGACGCTCGCCCGCAGATGGATTATGAGAGGACGATCTTCCCTCACACCGGCGGCTACGGGCGCTACAACCGAGTCGTCATCCTCTTCAGCTGGTTTCCCAATTTCGCGGTCATGCTGAATCTGTTTAGCGACGTTTTCTACACTCTAATCCCGGAATCGTATCACTGCAAGCCCGACCCGGGGCTCCTGCCCTCCACCTTCCTCCCCAGCAACTTCTCCAGACAGGCGTACCTCAACCTCACCATTCCCTGGGTGAACTCCTCCGGTCTCAGCCACTGCCAGTTGTTCAAGTACCCGCCGAATAGCTCCGACTTCTCCGACAAGGTGTTCAGGGAGCGGGTCTCCTGCACCCTGGGGTGGGAGTACGCCCGCGCTGCGGGGCTGCAGAGCAACTATGTCACGGAGGTAAGATACAGCTGAGCCGGGCAGGTGGCCTGGAAGTAAGTCCAGGGGAGAAGTGGAGGACAGAGTAAAGTGAAATGACTTCATCCGCCTTGTTTCTGGGCTGAATATCCAGATCATTGCAGTTTAACACACTTTTCAGCATCTAATTCGGCTGCAGGTTGTTGGTTTAACTCATCCCACTGCTAGAGTCGGTAAATAGCCTACTAACTGTCACAGTATTCCAGAGGGGGACGATGTCACTTGTATAACTTGTTTTGTATTTGTTTTCGCCTTGCTCCAAGATAGTGGTGCTGAACTGTGTTTGTGCCATTTTCCACTCAGTAAAAGCAGTTTATCTCTAGGAAGCATGTCGTCATGAAGACAGTAAGCAGCATTCAGTCAAGAGCCGTTTTCATTTTCTCTTTAACAATTATTATATAGTGTGTGTGTGTGTGTGTGTGTGTGTGTGTGTGTGTGTGGTGGGTGGTGGGGGGTGGTGGGGGGGGGGGTGTTGTTGTGTTTGGGGGGGGCGGTTGTGCAACTACTTGTGTAAATAAGCAGCAGACAGGCGTTCATCTTATCCTCAGTCTGTTTTCTTGGATTCCAGCCATTCAAGGATCCATCCCAGTCTGCAAACATTGATAAGGAGACACATATTTCTCCTACAAACGTCTCTCGTCTGTGTCCGTGCAGTGTTTTGTAATGCATCAAACCATCAGAGTGTTCTCTAGAGTCTTTAAACCGCAGTAGTTAGAGTGCCGGCTGACAAGCAGGAAAAAGTCATCATGCATAATTGCCTCTCAACTTCTCCTCTGAGTTTTTTCTGTCACATGACCTCAAGGAAATAGATGGTGGCAGTGAGGAGACTTTTCCTCATTCTCCCAGGACAAAATTGTGACGCTGGGAAGTCTGAGGCCTGCATGTTCCTTCCTGAGACCCTGAACGCCTCCTCCACCAACAGCAGCTTCCTCTGCAAATGACGTCATTTGCTGCGATAAAGGAAAAATTGAACACAACAGTGCTCATCACCATCAAATACAGGGGTTAGATAGAGCTTAGGGTACAACAGCCCTGCACTATCAAGTGATAACAACTCTAATGTTTTCTATGGAACAGGGTTCTTGATGAACTGGGTCTCTGAGATAGTTTATGGCGTTGATGTTGGTGAAGATCTGCCTGTAGCCGCTCTTCCTCTTTGCTGAAGCCCTCTCCAGTAGCTTGGTATTGCGTCATGTATTTCACACTCGATACATTGAACCATGATTACAGTTTTTGAAACCATAGCAGCAGCAGGTTGGACAGGTTGGACCTCCTTGCAAAGATCAGTTAGGCCAGAATCTTCTATCCAGATTAATTTAATATCTTGTTCAGTCTATATGAAATAGGCATGATGAAGCCTAATTACATACTTGAGAAATGAAAAGAGTATTGAGTATTTCCCTATTTTCCTTCTTCCTGATAGCAAAGCAGCTGTTAACTCCAGCTCCAGATGATTCATGAATCATTAAATAAGATGATTCATGATCATCTTATTTAAGATGAATTCATTCTTCACTAAAAACAGGGAACATGACAGCATGTAATATTCCAGCGCAGGGATACACACAGAGGTGTGACGTAGCAACAGGGAAATTAACAGGGGCCCAAAACGTGGCCTTGGTCTCACAGTGAAGTTGTCCTTTAAACTACAACTATGTTGCTGAAGTTTTGACCTTTTCAGACCCGTTTCTCTTCTCTGTAAGGCTTGAAGTGGGCGAAGTTATGCCAGGAATCCCTCCTGTGATTAACTGGTGTCCAGCTGAATCTAGCTCTAATTTGCGTTGTGATGCCTTCAAAACCAACTGTTAAAATGGCAAATGTCAGACAATGGTTACTATTGATTGGTGTCCTGCGAATGATGAGTCACTTGTGTTACGTTGACATTCATAGTGCGGGGGCATCTTTCCATTATATGCTGTTATTATCTTATTTTTACAGCAAAAATCCTATTGAGAGCTGGTTATAAATTAAGATAATCCTTTATTAGTCCCACAGTGGGGACATTTACAGGATAACAGCAGCAACAGGGATACAATAATAGACTTTGTTATCGAAATTAGTCAAATGTCTTTGTATGTCAAATATAGAAACACCAGCCTACAGTTACACAAGTACGGTCTAAAATTGGTAAGATTTTAAATCACGAACCGTCAAAGTAAAAATAATTGAAATAGAAAGTAAATGTTCAAAGAAGAAGTAAAACGATGAACCTGAGCATAAGCACTAACACTGGCTTAGGGAGAATTCATTTACAGGCAGCGACAGGTACAAACCAGGAGCAGAGCTGCTGGCCAGCTCTACTTTAAGCACTACTTTGTTCTAATGTAATAATACTGTCAGCAGACGTCTTAACTCAGTTAGGGACGACATGATCTACATTCCTGCTTCCTCACAGAAATCTCTGTTTGTGTCAAATTACCATGAATGCAGCGTGCTGGCGGCAGTTTGTTCATGTGTTCTCAGTGGGAACGAAGTGGGTCTGCCACAGACGGGCAAGCAAAGTCAGCATATGAATGAATAACCTAATAGATTTACCTCTAAATTCTATCAAAAAATAACATGTATGTATAACAAGAAGTTACTTAAAGCTGATGAGATGTTGTGTGCAGCAAGTCTCTTTTAAAGCGTATCATATGGCGCTGCTCTCTTTTTGCTTATTTTATTCATATAGATGATTTAATATGATCCGTCTGGGACTTTGAGTTTAGTTTCGGTGTGAGAATGAGTCGGTTTATGTCTTCTTTTGCAGTGGAACCTAGTTTGCAGTGACTACTGGAAAATCCCTTTGCAGCACATCTGCTTCATGACAGGATGGGTTCTGGGATACATTGTCCTTGGTACATTATGCGACTGGTGAGTAATAATCATAATTTACATGGAACCACAAAGTCTTCAATATTAAATCCATACAATTTGTGAATCAACAAACTAGAGGTGCTGGTGGGAAACACTGTGACTCAACCTATTTATCTTTTAAACCTGAGCTCAACAGAGTTGTGCCTTCCTGTCTGGTTAACTAGCAATGTGATGCTTGTGATCTCTGATTCTTTCCATCAGTGATCGACAAGAACCGCTGTTATCTGTTAGCACTTCAAACACAGTTGTGTCTGTCTCTGAGGAACTTCTATACAAAACACTGTTGAAGTACCATGACTTTTTACGTGACTTTTTATGACATACTATAATATTACTTTTTATGGTATATGAAATACTATAACATTAATTTTTATATGACATACTATAACATTACTTTTTACTTGACATTACTTTTTATGACATACTATAATGGCTTTTTACATGACATACTATGATGACTTTTTACATGACATACTATAACATGACTTTTTACATGACATACTATGATGACTTTTTACATGACATACTATAACATGACTTTTTACATGACATACTATAATGACTTTTTACATGACATACTATAACATGCCTTTTTACATGACATACTATAATGACTTTTTACATGACATACTATAACATGACTTTTTACATGACATACTATAACATGCCTTTTTACATGACATACTATAATGACTTTTTACATGACATACTATAACATGACTTTTTACATGACATACTATAATGACTTTTTACATGACATACTATAACATGCCTTTTTACATGACATACTATAATGACTTTTTACATGACATACTATAACATGACTTTTTACATGACATACTATAACATGACTTTTTACATGACATACTATAACATGACATTTTACATGACATACTATAATATGACTTTTTACATGACATACTATAACATGACTTTTTACATGACATACTATAATATGACTTTTTTCATGACATACTATAATTTAACTTTTTATATGAAATACTATAACATTCATTTTTATGACATAATATTGCATGACATTTTACATGACATACTAATGTATAACATGAATTTTTATATGACAAACCATACTATGACTTTTTATATGAAAAACTATAAAATTACTTTTTATTTTACATAATTTAACATGACTTTTTACATGACATACTATAACATGACTTTTAACATGACATAACATGCTTCTTTACATGACAAACTATACCATGACTTTTTACATGACATACTATACCATGACTTTTTGCATGAGATACTATGACTTTTTACATGACATACTTTAATATGACTTTTTACATGACATACTATAACATGACTTTTTACATGACACACTATGATGACTTTTTACATGACATACTATAACATGACTTTTTACATGACATACTATTATGACTTTTTACATGACATACTATAACATGACTTTTTACATGACATACTATAATGACTTTTTACATGACATACTATAACATGCCTTTTTACATGACATACTATAATGACTTTTTACATGACATACTATAACATGACTTTTTACATGACATACTATAACATGACTTTTTACATGACATACTATAACATGACATTTTACATGACATACTATAATATGACTTTTTACATGACATACTATAACATGACTTTTTACATGACATACTATAATATGACTTTTTTCATGACATACTATAATTTAACTTTTTATATGAAATACTATAACATTCATTTTTATGACATAATATTGCATGACATTTTACATGACATACTAATGTATAACATGAATTTTTATATGACAAACCATACTATGACTTTTTATATGACTAAACTATAAAATTACTTTTTATTTTACATAATATAACATGACTTTTTACATGACATACTATAACATGACTTTTAACATGACATAACATGCTTCTTTACATGACAAACTATACCATGACTTTTTACATGACATACTATACCATGACTTTTTGCATGAGATACTATGACTTTTTACATGACATACTTTAATATGACTTTTTACATGACATCTTATAACATGACTTTTTACATGACATATTCAATACACTATGACACATTCGATACACTATGGCTAATTTATGACATTTTTGTATACTCATTATACTATTACTCTTTGTTACTTTTTTGACATACAGTTATGACCATTTTATGACTTTTGGGATATTTTATACAATTACTTTTTTGTCTTTATTATGTTGTATTGTTATGATACATACATGATGATTTTTATATGTAACATACATTTGTAATACCTTTTCAACTTACTAAGACTATGTAATGACCTATTGATATGCTATACTGCTGGACTGTCATCTTTCTAAAAGGGGTCATTATCAGTGTTTTGACATACTATGACTTTTTATTAAATATTATATTATTATTTTTAATTGTTTCAATATACTTTGACCTTTTATGAGGTATGTCAACATACTACACTACTTTTTTTCTGGCATATGTTATGATTTCTTTGACTTCTTTTTGACGTACTATAGTATTTTTTATTTCTTTTACTTTGTTCGACTTACTACACCATGTCTTTTTTTATAGTTAATTCAGAATTACATTGTTGTTGCTCTAGCTAACAGGAGCTAACCGGCTGACCAACAAACATAATTTAATAATAATATTTTGATGACATTTTAGAAAAAAATATATCAAAGGAAAACTGACTGAAGACGTATGGGAATACACTATATAGCCTAACAAGGATTTCAGTGGGAAGAATTTCTTAAATAATTTTATGAATTATTGTTTGATTTTATATATTATACTATGCCTAAGAGTTTTACTTTTATTAGGAATCGCATGTTTATTGATTGTGTTTTGTTGTCAGGCTGGGTCGTCGGCGATGTTTCCTCCTCTCCATTAGCCTGTCCAGCCTGTTCGGGGTAGCCGTGTGCTTGTCCAACAGTGCGGTGGTATTTCTGCTGCTGCGTCTCTCTCAGGGCGCCATGCTCGCTGGGGTGTTCGTATCCTCGTACATTGCCCGTGAGTATCCTGCACATACTTTTAACCGTCGTCCCACTTATCCTCCATTTCAGCTTCCTGTATCCTTATTCAGTAATTGACTTCTCTAGGGGATTGAGGAAAAACACTCAGCCTTCACTTCTTTGTTTATTTTACAGAGCACTTTTGGATTCCTAGACTTCACTTAGAGTAATTTGCTGGCACTGTGTATATCCAAATGGCAAAGTTGTAACAGACAAATCCCAATTCATTGTTGTCATTTGTTACTGTTACAGATTGTTTTGGTCATAAACTCAATGAAAACAAACAGAAAAAACTTCTACATTGTGACATAAATACAAAGTCGTTCTGCTTATCTAACTGGAAAACTATCTTATCAGTCAAAGCTAAGAAAAGTCCAGTAGTGCCCTTACAGTAGATAGGAAACAGAAATTACCGTCTTATCTTTACTTCAGGAAACACAACTGTGTCGACTTTCATGTCTGACATCTGAATGTCAAGAACAATGAAGTTCAAGTTCAAGTTCACTTTTATTTATATAGCAGTTAAAAAGACCTGTAACAGTCATCCAAAGTGCTTCACGGAGCAGAGACAAAAACAAAAAGAACATGTGTACAAGAAACAAGAAAACATGCATATAATCGCACATATTCACAAACAAATGCATGTAGCACATGCACATATACAAACATATGCACATACATACACATACGCATACATGCACGGCTACAATATTCAGAAACACCACTGCAAAAAACAAAACTAGGCTGGATTAGAAGTCCCTGTGGATCCAAAGGCCAAGGTGAAAAGATGTGTTTTTAAAGCACACTTAGACATGCTGGTTCCATAGAGAGGTTTAACATGTTCAAGCTGTTCCAGAGTTTAGGAGCAGCCACAGAGAAGGCACGATCTCCCTTGGTCTTCAATTTTGATCGAGGTACATCCAACAACAACTCACTGGATGATCGTAGATCTCTGGCTGGATTACGTACTTTAAATTTTTTAAATCTTAAAAACAATTAATAGCACTTTAAAATAAGTGAAATACAATGACAGTTTAAAGTCAGCAATAGTTTTCATAGAGATGACTCATGACCATTGCTGTGGGCTTCGTGTTGCTCATAAAATGAGTGCTGTTTCAGCTGATGCTGTTTCATCTGGTGACGAACTGAAGTGTGTTGTGCTGACTGACAGCAGGCAGCTGTTTTTTTCTTTACTTCTGTCCTCATTAAGGGGGTGTACAACCCCTCTGTGGTGAAGCTTTAACTCCTCTTCTTCGTCTATGATGAGACATCTCTGCCTGGTACGGATACACGGTGTCTAAAACAAGAGTGGCGTAGGAATGTAATCACGTTAGCGTTTGCAGAAACTGTGCATGTTCTTGTGGTGGTACCAGGTAGTGGTCTCATCTGAAACACACCCAAACGGACATACTCCCACATTCCTGCAAGGTCACGGCTAGATTGAGTCCAGATTTGAGTGTTTGAAGTTTCTGCTGAAGTTGGCCTGGGAAGGAGAGAAATGTCTGCCAGTGCTGCTCCTCCACAGAGAGGAGAAAACAATAGCAGGACAGAACCGACGGCGAGGAAGCCAGCAGGAAGTCAACTCCTCCTGGAGGGGGAGAAAGTTCAGCAGAAAGTCACACAGCTTCACAGCTGACACTCTTCCAAACAAGCTTACATAAGTACCTGAGATTAAAGTACTTTATCTCCGAGTGTCTGTCCTGAGGTCGGAGCGAAAAGGTTGTTTTACATAATGTACATTCATGTAACAACAATTAGCTTCTCTTCCTCTGGTCCACCTAATATATGTATGATACTTAAATACAAAACGCACACACTATGTGACATCCATACGAGGAATCAGGAGTACTCAAGTACGATAATCCAAAGCTCACCGAGTACAACAGAGAGCTGCTATCCAAAGTAATCAATAAGCAACACACCTTTTAATTACAAATAAATATTACAAATAATTACAAAAACATTCCAATATTAGTTACAAATGCGTTAGATAGCTCTTTACATCAAAATCACATATTTAGGAGAAGAAAAGAAAATGGTGACATGTTTGGCTACTCCATTCGTTAAGTGAATAAATACAATCGACATGAGGGGCATAAAATAAACAAATGGAAATCTCATATTAGAACTTACTTTAGACAGTAGAGTTATGTGAAGAGGTTGATATCCTGGCAGGAAATGAATTGGTTTTGGAAAGATGTATTAGTTTTGGTCCATCTGTGTGTCATTGGTCTCACCCCTCGTCTCTCAGGGTTGGAGCTGTGTGATCCTCCCCATCGTCTCATGGTCGCCATGTTCAGCAGCGTCTTCGCCGTGTTTGCAGAGCTGCTGTTGCCGGGCATCGCTGTTCTGTGCCGCGACTGGCCAGTCCTCCAGGCGGTGGCCACGTTGCCTCTGCTCCTGCTGCTTTCCTATTGGTGGTGAGTCAGGTGGCAATATTTGGGGTGCGTAGGTGGACACACCATGTGTGTATTTGGTGAAGCTTTAAGGACAGTTTATTATTCTACAGTGGTGCTCAGCCAACCATCAGTGTTTGGCCTGTTTGCAGTTGTTGCTGTTTCATGTTGCAATATTTCCAAATAAATGCAATCGTACTTTTAAAATCCTTGAAACCACCACTCAGAATTAGTTTAGTTTAGTTATTTATTCAGGAAGTCACATTGAGACTAAAATTGTGTACAAGAGAGACCTGAGTACAAATGTCTAACATCCCACAGACACACAATTCTCAAATAAGGATGCTAAATATCTGAGCAACTTAGACAGCAAGGCTTTATGAGTGAAACACGTGTATGATGAAGCCTTGTAGACGTCAGCGATATCAAATAATATTGCAATGACAACTTTACACAAAAAACACAATTTGTGTATACGCTCATCTTTTCACCCGTGTTGATGTAACGGAGTTGTTTTCCTCAGCTGTGCGTCAGTGTTTCCTGAGTCTCCTCGCTGGCTGCTGGCCACGGATCAGATCCTCCAGGTGAAGAGGAGCCTGCAGGAATTCTCCATCAGGAACGGTGTTTGTCTGCGAGATGAAATCTACCCTGGTGAAACCCTGCTGTCAGGTACACACACACACACACACACACACACACACACACACACATGGCTCTCACATTGACTCAGTGAACTAGAAACCTAAATGTTGCTTTCATCAGAGCATGTTTATTAGTTAAGTATTCAAAATAAGAGGAAACCAACGATTATTTCCAATTCTAAATTATTTTATTTGACTGTTATGTTTCATCCAACCACAGTCCCTGAAACCATATCAATTTACAATGTCATAAAACACAAAAACACAAAATCCCAGCAATTGAAGACATAGAACCAATATATTAAGGCATTTGTGTTAGAAAAATTAAACGATTAATTGATTATTAAAATAGTTGGAGATAAAATGTATCCCAATCTGCCAATCATTTAAGTGTGTTGAAAAAGTTATAAAGTCATTGTATATTATGTGGAAAAAAGTTATTAAAGCAGGTGAAAGTATAGTAGTCAAAAAGGTTGTAAGGAAGTCATAGTATTTTATGTTGAAAAAAGTCATAGTATAGTAAATCATTGCTTTGTTATTTGCTGGTGTAACCCTGTAAGTTTCCCGACTGTGGGACTAATAGAGGATAAAGGATTAGATCGAAAAAGTTATAAAATCATAGTATTTAATGTGGAAAAAGGTTATTAAAAAAGGTCAAAGTATAGTAGTCGAAAAAGTTAAAATGAAGTCATAGTATAGTATGTCAAAAAAGTTATTATATAATGTATAACATATAAATAAATTTTAAAAAGTATGTTTGAAAAAAGTTATGCTTTTCATGTAGTTTTTCATCCTATTTTTCTGTTCATAGATATTGATTCAGCTTACGGAGAAGACTGTCAGCCAAAGTACTTTTCGGTTCTGGAGCTGCGTCGGACTCATGTGATCTGGAAGAACTGCCTCATCCTCAGCTTCACGCTGTGAGTTTTTATTCCCAATGTGAAAAAGAAACGTTGTCTTTCATAGCTGTGAACATTCTAACTCTTGTCACCTCTCCTTCAGGTTCATTGGGACGGGCATCCAGTACTGTTTCACTAGAAACCTGCGCAGTTATTCCTCCAACTTCTACTTCAGCTACTTTCTGCGAGTGATAACGGGAGCTCTGGCCTGCGTCTTCATCTGCTTGTCTGTCAATCACTTTGGTCGTCGTGGTATGCTTCTGCTGTCTGCCATCATCACTGGACTGTCGTCGCTGCTGCTGCTGGCCCTCACCCAGTGTAAGATGCATTTAAATAACACCTGTGCCTCAACATTAATCCTTTTCTGTTGTGGCTAATGGCAATGATAAGTTAATGGCAATGTTATCACAAGTGACATACATGTTGACTTAAAAATAACTACTATTGGTGCCATAAATATATTAAATCAATGGATTTAACTTGACTCATTCATCTTATTCCTGATTGCATACATTAAAGTTAATATATAACTGGGATCACTGAAACATTTTGGGCAAAAATGAGAAAAAAAGACAAAACAACATGGATTAAATGGATATCATGAAATGGGACAGATCGTAGATATGATGGAGATATTGTAGATAATTTCCTCATCCATGGTATCAGGACTCGACATGAGACTTCAAGCTTCCTCGGATGCACTTGAAGATAAAATGGTGCCATAATGATATTCACATGACCTGTTGAAGGTTGGGATAATGCCGGTTCTGGGTCCCCGGCCAGAACATGATTATCTCTGCTGTGAAATTGGCTGCAGTTCTAATTTTTGCATTGAAAATGAATGATTTCATCTGTTGTCCGTTCTGTGTATCAGATCTTCGTGGAGCTCTGGTGTTGGTGCTCTCTGTTGTGGGTCTGCTCTTCTCTCAGGCTCTTGCCATGCTCAGTGTTTTCTTCGCCTGTGAGGTGATGCCCACCGTGGTTCGGTAAGTGTCGGCCTCTTCTTCAACAATGTAATCAAGCTGTCAATATATATTTTTTTACAAACTTTTAATCCAGTTAAAAATGTAAATAGCCCATATATAATAACCCCACAGTAAAGCTTATTCTTGTATACTCCTGTGTAAATTACATTCTTGACAAAAATTATAGCATTATTTCTCATTTTACTGAGATCTTTAGGTCAAAATAGAGAAAAATAAATAAATAAATACCGTCCTCACCTGTATTTTTGTGGGGACAGCAAATGTTCTAAGAATCCAAAACGGCTGATAAATGCATTTTAAGGTACAGGTGGCAGAAACCCTGTTCGCTCCAGCTCCCCTCACTCCGGCTCCCACATGCAAGGAACCGAAAGTACAGCCAAAATTATGTAAACAGTGTCACCCAAATCGATACCGCAAAAATATAAATGACAGACATATTTATTTTAGACCGTTTGACAATAAGTTCTGTCATTAAGAAGCCTGATGTAAGTTATTCTTAAAGCCCGCTGCTAAAACGAGTCCCTTACAAATGCACATTTTACTCCTGTTTGAGTTATGTTTATGTACAATGATGCCAAGCCAAATACATTTCTTTACCTTTTCAAAAAAACAGACTACATATTTGTTACCCCTTTTCTTCTGTAATGAAAGGGCTTGTGCTTGAGACAGTTTGCAAGTGAATGGATACAGGAAAAAGCCAACACCTAACGTATCATCTGATCATTCCACCTCGACGGACCCTGTTGACATTTGTTCTCCTTTTCTTCTCCTCCTCCGTCTCCCTCATCTCTTCCTGTCAGCGGTGGCTGCCTTGGCTTGGTGTTGGCAGCAGGTTGTGTTGGCATGGCTGCCTCCTCCCTGATGGAGCTCCAGAATAACGCCGGCTACTTTCTCCACCACGTAGTCTTCGCCTCCTTCGCCGTCCTCTCTGTTCTCAGCATAATGCTCCTACCTGAAAGCAAACGCAAACCGCTGCCGGACTCCCTGAAGGAGGGGGAGAGCCAGCGGCGACCGCCTCTCTTCCTGCCCCGCTCCGACAGGGACAACCTGCCATTACTCTGCGGTCGGCCATCTTTGTCGGAGTACAACCCTGATAACTATTCCCGCTTGGTCTCTGCCACCAGGAGAATGTTGACTAAAGATAATCTACCTTATAGGATCGCTGTGCCGGCTCATTCCCCTCTGCTGTCAGAAAATGAAACACAGGGACAAGAGAATGAGACACTGACAGAAGTCATATCTTAACTCTGTGAACAGCCTCTCCTCACCTCCTTTGTATGGACTTGGATTATCCCTCCACCTTCTTCTCGACATACCTCCACAGACAGTCTACCATCATCATTGAATCCTTTTCTAAGTCACTGGTTGGTCATAACTCGGCTGAAGAACTGACCTGGGCTTGGATGCAGTGCACTTTATAAAACACAGACTCGGTCTCTTCTTGTGTGTTTACTGGAAGCCGTTACTGTGCTGCGGCATTTTTTTCTCACATGGTAATACGATGAAAAACAGTGGCCTTCCTTAGCTTAAGTGTTTTTGTCGTCCAAACCTCATGTAGGTGCAAGAAAAGTCGCTTTTTGAACGGTATGTTCCCTTGAGAATGCTTTGGTTAATGCGGTTCAGCTCACACTTGGTCTGTGTAGAAGCATTCAAACCGACTAGTCAGACACAAGTTTCACCAGAGAAGATCGCTGTTGTTGATCATGTGAGCAGCAGTCCCTTTCCATTTATTAGTAACTCATTAACTTTATTGAATGCATCCGTCCCATTCACCAGCAGTGTCTCGGTGCTGAGAGGATCCCAAGGACACACGAGACTAGCGACGCATTTAAAGAGGGTGCAAAATGATGCACTGGTCACTGAATATAAGGACGGAGTTAAAGATTATTCATTTATTAATGCTTCCACTACCAAACCCTGTTAATCCAAATATTTCACTTAGAAGCATATGGCCAAATGTTTGGATGTCTGCTGTATAAACCATGTTTTTACAAACTATTAAAGGTGCTATGTTTGCAAATGCACTAACCACTCAGGTAATGTTCATCTCCTCTGTGTCTTTTAATGATTGTGATTTGTGTCCTTTTGTATGGAATGCCATTTTGGCCAATATTAAATAAAGTCCAATAAAATAAATAAATATATCATTGACATACAAGTATAATGAAATAATTATATGTAAATGTATCATAAGATAATAAAAGATAAAATTGTGTTGTAAATGTGTTCTTTATATCTACATTTATTTATTTTAGGATTGATTTAATAGGTATACGTATTTCTTTCTTTTTATAGGCATATTTATTTAATATTGGCTGCAATGGAATTCCATGAATTTGTGTTAAGCTCTAAAAAGAGGTAGGTCAGTGTGGTTTTAGTTCTTCAGAATTCAACGAGACCAATCTTTACTGAAGGGCTTCAAATAGTTTCACAATCACGGTCTGATACAACCCGAGTTTAAGGGTTTTAAATATGTTGTTCTATATTTTATATTTCATGTTAAACAGTGGAGACATTCTGCCTGTTAATGTGTTAACGTCTTGTTCAGTAACTGAAAGGATGTTAAACTCCTCAAGGTTGTCATGTTTTTTATGTTTGCCAACTGAAAACCTTAGTGACGAAGAGACATTGCCTTGTAGGAATTAAGATGTGTGAGGATGTTCCTACCCTCTCCGGCCACTAGATGGTGCTATGGATGTGTACTGTACCATACCACTTCCTGTGAAACCGTCAGCATACTGATGTTGAGGACTTTTTGTGTGTTTTCAGATTACAACAGTGTTGTCTAGAATGTGATGACAATGACGTGTTATGATGACATAAAACAGCCAGATGAGTTCAATAAACTCAGCTTGGTTCAACTTGATACTGACTGTGCTGATGTCTCTGTGTTATGACAACTGTAACACCTGTAGTCGCTGTTCTTTAGATATTTTCTCGTAAAGCTAACCTGAAAAAAATCACCTGTTAAAAACAATTTATACAGTAAACTAAACCATGAATCTGCAGCACAGAGAGGATGTGTGGAAAACATACCGACATTTAAATCAGACTTTATTAGTATTCATGCACAAATGATTGACGTACAAACCATCAGTTGTATTGATAAGCATCTTACACCACTCTTATTGTGAGGAGAGCCTGGAGAGCCAGGGTGAGCAGAAGGGCCGATGTGCTGCTCGAGTGGACGGCTCCAGCGTTGCGGTAACCGTAGCCCGTTCTACACGAGTTTTTCACCTCGTTATATGGAATAGGAACATCATCGGGACTCTTGCCATTCAGGCTGTCACGGACCTGACGCACACAAAGGTAGGACACTCAGGAAGTTATCAGAGCGGCACAGTGACAGAGTAATATAAGAGTAATATAATGGATCAATTACTGAAAAGTGAGATTCACGCCATGTATTATTATTTCCAGTGAGGCACACCCATAGTATCGCCTATGAGTGTGGACTTCTGCCTGTATGTTCTCTAATACAGTGTCATGTATACAGTATGAATGGATACAGGAGAATGTTCATGGTAGATTTTTTGCTGCATTTTAGTGAATCCCAATCACACCTATTTAGCGACTACCAGTAGTGGCAGAAGATCAGATCCCTTAAAAAAGTAACAAAAAAAGTTACACATAAAAATGGTCTGCATGAGTGTTTTATTATTAAAATGTTTATTTTTTCATTTTACTGCTGTAGTTGGTTGAGGTGGAGCTAATTTTAACACTTATATACACTGTAATTTATTCTGCAGCAGTCCTTCATTTTGGGCAGTCCTTCCCTGGAGCCGATCCCAGCTAGCATTGGGCGAAGACAAGGTACACTCTGGACAGATCACCAGTCTATCACAGGGCCGACATGTAGAGCCAGACAGGTAACCAGTCTGTCACAGGGCTGACATGTAGAGACAGACAAGTAACCAGTCTATCACAGGGCCGACATGTAGAGACAGACGGGTAACCAGTCTATCACAGGGCCGACATGTAGAGACAGACAGGTAACCAGTCTATCACAGGGCCGACATGTAGAGACAGACAAGTAACCAGTCTATCACAGGGCCGACATGTAGAGAAAGACAGGTAACCGGTCTATCACAGGGCTGACATGTAGAGACAGACAGGTAACCAGTCTATCACAGGGAGAAATGTAGAGACAGACAGGTAGCCAGTCTATCACAGGGCTGACATGTAGAGACAGACAGGTAACCAGTCTATCACAGGGCCCACTACACCACCGTGCAGCCCTGGATTGCTTTTGATATGGAAGAAAATGTCTGACTATAATCAATAAGATCTTAAAGAGTCAAAGTTTACTCCAGAGTGTGACCGTACACCGTTACATCACAATGAGTCAATGCTCACATGGCATGATGATAGTAATCTTTCCCCCTCTATAATTCCACAAGATTCCAGTGCAGTATAAGACTCAGGCTGTCTTTTCATAAATGCCCTGTTGACATAATTGAGTGTGTGTGTGTGTGTGTGTGTGTGTGTGTGTGTGTGTGTGTGTGTGTGTGTGTGTGTCTCACCTCCTCAGCCTTCCTGAGGACTCTGAGCAGGTTGTTTCCCAGCGCAGCTTTGACCTTCTCATCAGTCCATCCTCTCCTCAGCAGTTCAGCCACCACTTTGGGCACCTTGGACACATCTTCCAGACCCTCTGGTAGTCTGAGAGGAAATATGATTTCACAGTTAGATGTTTCTTGTCTTGAACTGATTCACTTATCTTCCCTCTCAATCGCATGTTGAAGTCAACGTTTGAAGCTTTTGCCCCTCACCTTGTAACCCCATCGTAATCTCCACCAAAACCTACGATGCCCGCCCCGGCCACTTTCTTTATGTGATCAAAGTGATCTAGGAAGAAAGCAGAAAACATGAAAAAAGGAATTTTTATAGAAACAACGATGAACGCTAATATTTAAACAGGTTGACAGCAGGTGTGGAAATGAACTCCAGTTTACCAGCAACATGTGAGATGTTTGCGGTTTTGCTGCAGGTAACGTAGTCGTTGTAGAAGTTCACCATGACGATTCCTCCCGTCTCATTCTGGAGAGACAGACAGGATGTTACAAGACAGTGAAACATGTACTGACCTAGAAACTCATCTATAGGATGCAGCTTGACACTGCGACACTTCTGCTTTGTTAAGCACGAAACGCTATAGTGACTGAAAGAGCAGAACAGGGGGAGACCTGGGCCAAGAGACGATTCAGCCTCACAGCAATCTCAGTGCGAGGGTACTGACCTCTGTGTCAAGCGTTTCTCTCTAGTGATAACGCACTTGCTTTCCATTTGATTGTTATTTCACAGTGCTGCACAATAATCCTCTTCCTGTAAACTGTTTTATTGCCCTCAATAGGGAAACTTATATCATGCCACGCTGAAACCAGCAAAGGGTGCACCTGTTTACGGGTGTGTGTTAATAAGCAGCCAAGGCAGGATGTTTTCAAAGGGCTGCCTTGTGATACTTTTATTTTTTATAGTCAAATCGCTTCCCATATCAGTGGTGGAAAGAAGCTTAGTAACATTTACTCGTTACTCGTAAAGTTACTTGTATTCTGCTACATATTCATACTCCACTACATTTATTTTACTACTAGTTAGTAGGTGTGAGATTTATATTTCATAAACATATGAAGAGCTTATAAATTACAGTTCATTGTGACTCCTTGTTAGTACTTATGATGAGTTGTTGGTAGTTCCCCGCTAAACTACTTAGATTTGTTTAAATAATTGTTAGTGGGCCGAAAAGTATAATTATATATATAAAAAAAAAAGAATGAATTAAAACACACACACACAGTGACACACACACAAACACACTGACACACACACACACACACACACTCACACACTCACACACTCACACACTCACTCACCACTCTCCTGAGAACCTCATCGGGGACGTTCCTCTTGTGTGGACAGACGCTGTAGGCGGAGGAGTGGCTGAAGATGACCGGAGCTTGAGACATGTCCAGCACCTGGTTCATCACTGCTACCGTCACATGGGCCAGGTCGATCAGCATCCCCACACGGTTCATCTCTACTACTAGTTGCTGTTGGAAGCAAGAATGATGATCATTTCTATGACTCATTTAAATGGGTGCCAACAGTTAGAATTGATTTGAAATCTGTTTCCACTTTGTTTTTTGAAACATCGGTTGACCAGCATCAAAAGCCACATTAAATCTACTTTGTTTCAATGTTGTAGGACATTATATTAACATAAACATATTGCTTACATTACTTTTTTTTTATTATTTTAGTTTATGGAATATTTTGTTATTTTGATTTACAAAACACATTTATACTAGAAAAAAGGCATCCAAAAGTGAGTATGCTGACATTTTATGCTTGTCTTTGTCTTTGAAGCTAATGTTGGCTCATGCTGGTCATAAGTGGAAGTGTCATAAGTACAGATGCTTAGCTGTAACTTATTACACTTTTAAAGATAAATCTGCCCATCACTGCTTGTTTACCAACCTTGCCAAATGGAGACAGGCCGTTATGTTGAGACGGCTCTGATCCAGTGTCGACAAGCCAGTTATCCGCCCTGGCAAGATAGAAGCAGTTACCACACTAATTTATTGATTTAACGCCACATACTGTTTAACGTGATAGTATAAGTAGTATATTACAAGTTAACATTAAGTACATATTCCAAATAAGTAAACTATAGTCAGGTGAAAAAAACACAGATAGGATTGATATATTTTTTCTTTTTCTCTAGCTATAGTTCATAAGGCTTCCACAGTTACACTACATTTAGCCAGCTGAAGTGTTCAGCACCTAACTGGCTCTTCTGGAGAATCTGATACTGCTGCCAGGGGAACTCACCTGCAGGAATCCCCCGAACTTCCCACAGCAGAAACTCAACTGACCATGACGTCTGCTGCTAATAGGCCACACAGATTACTGAAAGCTCACGTAATAAAAAGAGAAAGGCCATCGTCGGTGGGCTGCTGATACCCTGTTTGTGTCTCTTTCACTCTTGTAAATTACAGACATTTTAGCAGTAGGAAAAGAGACACAGTTTATCAATTGTTGCAACAGTTTGAAAATGTGCCTTTATATGCTTTACATGTAAGATAACTCTTCATCTTATGTATTTGTTTATGTTGTTGTGAAAGAGAGGTATCGCAGTCCCTTCCTTCCTGCTGTTGTCAGACTCTACAATCAGCACTGCTCCCAATTGACCTCATTCTGCACTCTATACTATATTGTAAATAAAAACAAATTCACTGCTGGTAATTTTTGTACAATTTCATGTTTATATGTATATACAAGTCTATTCTATTTCTTACCTTTTTAATTTATATTGTTAATTTTTGCTATTGTAATTATTATTATTGTGTTTTTTTGTGACATTCTGTCCTTTGGCTGCTGTGGCAAACAAATTTCCCCGTTGAGGGACAATAAAGGAATTCTGATTCTGATTCTGATAATTGAATAGTCCACCAATGGAAGTTAGTTGCAGCCCCATACAAAACAGATTAAATTAACCGCACCATAACCAACTAAACCAGTAAATGCTTCCACATTATCACACAGTGATGATCTCATGATTATTTAAAACCATTTTTCTGACTCATTTTGCTTTTTAAAACAACATTTTCCTGATGATATACCAGACTGTGACTTAAGTATCATCACTTGAGTGACGGTCATAATGTCATCAGATCTTAGTCATGTTTGATGGTGCATATGTGCTGCTGCTGGTTCTTACCAGGGTGTGTTGCAGGAGTGTGTGAGTGTGAGGTAGCGGACCCCCAGATGGTACATGGTGCGCAGGCTTCCCAGACTGCTGTCAAGGGAGTGACCCCCCTCCACCCCGATCAGGCTGGCTGTCTTGTTCATGTTGAAGGCCTCCAAGATCTCTATGCAGTGCAGACCCAAGAGAAGATGGGCGATTCATTAGAGGTGGCAAATATCTCTGAAATGACTACAGTACTGGAGCTGGGAGACTCACCTTGGCTGCTGGTGGCGAACATGAAGGTTTCTGGGTATTTTTGACACATCCTGTGAACCACATCTATCTGCTCCAGTGTTTGTCTGACAGCATCTTTGTACTGAGTGTCACAGGGAACGTAGGCCGACCAGAACTGAAAGAGGATCAGATGATAACGTGTGCATTATCAGCATCGCTGTCATTCCAGGGAAAGTTCATAGAGCCTCACCTCAGTTAAAATGGAAATACACAGAGATCATTTTCAACCATTACACATGCAAATAGGACCCACGAGATACAGACCAAATCAGTGAGACAGTTTTTTTAATTTGGTGCTTTCCAAAAAGTCTTCTTTGCTCCAGCTTACATAACATTTAAAAGGTAGTTTTGTCAATGTTGAGGTCCCAGAATGCCTTCTGATTATATAAAAAATGTTCCACTTAAATGCCCCTTAAGAGCATCTGGGGACAAGGGGTTTCATTCCTGGGTTCTGTTGTATTCAGCTGATATCCGGGCCAAGTTTTCCTTTTCCGCTGTTCATTGCTTAGAATCAGATTAGCAACATGAGAGGAGAGACTGGAGTTGGAGTTAAACCAATAACAAGCTAAATCATCATCAATAGCCGGCGCCTTCCGCAATCATATTTCAGACAAATGTTCTGCCTATATTGTTCTCCACATGGACTCCTACCAAAGCCTGCTGAACGTGATGACTTGGACAACAAATGGAAAACAGAACAAATCCAATGACAAAATCTTGTGCCGCTGCCTGCAGATTCTACATGCGAATACAGAGGTTTATAGAGATTACTGTGTAGCTATATGTTCTCTTCATTCCCTAATCAAAAATATACTTTTATGCGTAGAGGTGATCAGAATCAGACACACAGTTAACCATATCTGGAACTGTCAGAGTTCAAATCAGCGGCGATGACCTAAAGCCAATAACGGTGCAAGACACAGGGGGCTGTAAATATCAGGGGGAGGAGTCATAATTATTCATGACAATTCTTGCTTCCCATCTCTGTCCAACCATTCTCTCCACCATGGCTTTTTCCTCCTCGTTATTTTTGCTCCAAATCAGCGCACAAACAACGTGGATCCCTAGCTTCTTGAGGACATCCATTGAGGGAGGAAGTCCTGTCCAAGTTGTGTCTTTTCCTGTATGACTCCTCGAGTGGGTTTGGAGACCAGACCAACATGTCAGGGACTCCTCACAGTGAAATGTCTGACACCTGTCGCCGATCACTCTTCACTTATGTGTAAACCACAACAAATTCAAGTTATCCCAGTATATGACAGTCAACGGCCAGTGCATGGTGTTGGTGTATACCTGCGCTCCCAGCCGTCCCTCCTTGATCTTCGGGATGTTGGTGTGTGTTGTTTCCAGCGTGTTGAGGTCCACTTTGTTGAGCTCGTTGTTGAATTGGCTTCGAAGCTGCCAAGGCAGGTCATTATGGCTGAAAGACAGTAAAAAGTAAAAATTTCTCAAAATGCATCATTAACTGCAGTAGACCAGCACAAGAAATTGCTTCCAGAAGTGAGCATTTACGAGTAAGTAGTAAACCTAAATGTTTCCTGCTGCCGTTGCTCACATGCCAAACATTAAATCATTAGAACTATCATGCAAAGCTAAGTTCACTTTATGCATAAGACATTCCCACTCACCCATCGATGAGGGGGGTCTCAGACATCAGCTGCAGAGCCCTGGTCATGTATGGATCCTCAGCTGATGTGACGGCACAAGAACTGATCCAAAGCGCCAAATATGCAGTTGAAATAACCTCGGAGAGCATTTCTCAAACTTTGAGAAACTGTTAAACGCACTGCTATTCTTTCCGTTTGTGACCCTAAATATGTTTTCTCTGTCTTGAACTTCTTGATTTTCTTTAACCTTCCGGGTTGCTAATTGCAAATTATTTAGTTTTTTGTTTGCATCTGCAGATTCTTTCAGATTCCCACCAACTTTCTGTCCGTTTCCATCCGATTACGCCACTGAGGATCAACTCTGCTCATCGCTCCTCCTCTATCTTGAGTCTGTTTCTCATTACAGCTTCTGCTACGGTCATAAACGTAGCCGAGCGGCTTAATAATTCTTAAAGTTTCTACCTGTCGGTTAAAGTATAACATAGCTACCTTTTAACTTGAGGTTTGCCTCCACACTAAAATCTTTTAAATCTGGATCTTTAAAACATTTCAGTTCAACAGGGCTTTTTAGGAAATCTAGGGGAACACTCAAAACTTTTAAATCCGTTCAGATTTTGCTTTGTATTTTATAAGCCTCATCCACTGCACCCCTTTTTTAATCTTGTGGACTTCTTGTCTGTATTTTGATTGCAGTTTAATTGTAAATTACAGTAAAGGTAAAACACCTTTACTGTGCTCTTTTATATTTCTGTGAAGCACTTTGAATTCCCTGGGTGTATGAAAGGTGCTATACAAATATAAATATAAAATACTTTGACATTCGTAATAACCTATGTACTAAAGCAAATAATCAAACCGATAAAAGGATGGTTGACTTAAAGCAACACTAAAATAATGCCTTAAAATAATGTTTCCAAAATAGTTTCAGTGGTTCATCACCTCAAAACCGGGTGAACGGCACTTCCGCATTCACTGCGGCCCTCTATCAGCTGTAACCGCTCTATGTAACTTTGCCTCTTGGGTAGTGTTTTTGTAGTTCTAATGAGACTACAATTTGACCTGCTTTACGGTGGAGATACCTTGCAGCTAGGTAGTTTTTAAATTGGCGTCATGGCAGAGCCTGCAAAGAAAGGAGGAGTATAATGTCCGATGAGGCGAAGAAAAGAAAACGGGAGCATGACAAAGAACGAGCTTGAACAAAAGTGAATATCGGACCGGCTAACACTCGTTGGCGAGTGCTGAAGGAGGCTACAAAATGCAAGCAGATGGTGACTTGGCTTTGTTGCTGCAGGAATTATACCGGTATTATGGAACAATACCGGTCATCATTTTTTTCCCAACAGTGTGCATCTGTTGTAATGGGAATTTTGGATGTCTGTAATTTATTATCAGAATATTTGTCAGGTCAGACGTCGATCCGCATCTCCTTTCTGACTGTTATGCTATGACGAAAATTAATGCCTGTTTGTCGATGATATGAACATGAGTGCCACATTGACATAAGATAATTTCAGGACTATGACGCCTGTGTTCTGTAAATCTTGACCTTGCCTGTACATCTTGTCTTTGTAAGATAGGACATGATCCGTCCTTTGGTTCCTTCTCCTTAAAAGGGAGATTGCTGTTGGACTCAGGGTCGTTCCTGCTGATTCTGAACCTTTGCATCAGAAGGCAGGGGTGAACAGTACTTTCTTCTGCAGATGAGAATACTTAGTGGAATAAACCTCGGAGAAAAAGCTGATCCTGGTTGTTGATCTTTATTGGGCAGATTCATTTTATCACAACACTGTGTACAATACATTGTCGATTATTTTATTGGCTCATGTTAGCTAAGGCGTTAGCTATTGTGCTAATATATATGTAACTATTGCTATGGCTCATGTTAGCTAATCTTAGCTAAGGCGTTAGCTACTCTACATTGTCACTGGACATCGTTCAAATCGTCGGCTAAATTATTTACGACGGCAGTGATGGACAATTCCGCTTCCAACCTGTAGGGGGACCGAAGAGGAAAACTTCTTAAGTGTTGCTTTCAAGTTGCACAAATCAACATCAAATTATCGAACAATGAATGAAATTATGTACAACAGCCTGAGAGGTGTCACTCAAAGTGAGGATTTATCCCCTCAGCTCCATGGCGAGCATTACGGTCTTTGTTTTTGTCATGAAACTTCACTGTTTTGGTTGTGTAGAAGAAAATGTGTTACCTCACAGTTTTATTTTAATCTCATCCTAATATTCTTTTCTCTTGTACTGATCAAATGTCCTGTTGCTTCTATTTGATTGTGGTTAATTTTGTTATCCTGATTAGAAGTCATTCTAAAAGATCTTTTGGTCTTTCCCCTTCCTGTGCTGAGAAAACTCACAGTCTCTTCCTCTTGGAAGCAGATGTGTATTGAGTCAATGCAAATCCACTCATCACATGTTCCTCCATGTTCTCTGATAACTCTGAATAAAAGTCGGACTAGCCCCACTCTTGTCAAAGAGGATTTAACAGCAATGTTGTGAACTTCTTTCTCCACTGACAGTGATTAAACCTCATCTGAACCAGCCAAAGAATTGGACCTGAAGAGTTTTCTTCGACAGTTGACTCTCCCCATCGTCCTTGTTTCCAGTTGATTCCATGCTTAAACATGCACTCAAAGCTTAATCTATATTGACTATAAAACGCAGAACAACAGATGAGATGCCCTTCTGTCAGCATTGATTTATTGGCCCTATCAACTCCACCCTCTTATCTTCAAGGCTGTTTTTCACATTAGTCAATAAAGATGATGACAGCCTCCAGTAAATGGCACCCACTTTTACTGGGTCAAAGAGTCAAATATTCATAGTATTCATTTCTTGTGATGCAGTGTTTCATGTACAGTCTAATTAATTTCATACTTGAGCGATTATTATTGATGAGTTATACAAGATAGCTGCATCACTGGGTGATTTTCCCAGCACGATAAACAATAAAACGGGTTTAATTTGCATAAAACTTTCCTTACATGAAGATAAAAATGTGACACTGCTTTGAAATCAGTGTGGCTTCACTGAGCACTGTACACTTACATCTTACTTATATTTATAAATATACCAAGCAGCAAATAAAACCATTTAAGGGTTAACAAATATAATTCTCCAGCTGCATCCTGAAAAGTGCAATGAACCAGCTGTCGGTCCAAGATGGGAACCCAAACAGGGAGTTAATTTATTTAACAAAATTATTCATTGTGCAAAATAAAGAACTATGTACAAAAATAGAATAAAGTATGTAGATCAGTGTTATTGCTGGTGTTTGGAGTGTATGAGTGTCTGTAAATGTAGTGCAGTGTATAAAATTAATCTGACCAAACATAACCAAACAAAAAGACCACTACAGAGAGTCTCCCACCCTCTCGAAAGAAAAGAGGTAAAGTAAAGCTCACACTGAAATTATGTTTGTTTTTGCCATCTATTTAATGCGGATCAGACCAAAGTTGAAGTTGGTCAACGGCTGAATTTTGACAAGCATACGCCCATACAGAAAATGACTCCCAGCTGGACTGGTCACATTCCTGTGCAGATCATTTCTATGAACACAGATATGATTCAAAACCAGTAGGCTACATATAATAATATAAAAAGTCCACTTATCAAATGAGTCCTTGGTTGGGTGTGTCTGTATGTGAGTACATGGAAATAAGAACAAACAGAACCACATAGCTGGAGTATCCAATAATGAGATATGTGATAAAGTATCCCTAATTAGTTGCTTTCACTGCTTCAAATGTGATGGCCAACACTGTGTTCCACCCACACCTCTTATTGTAGAGTCCAAACACAGCACATCAATTACTTAAAAAAAAAAAAAACTTTTAAATTTTTTTTTCACTTCAGAGTCATCAAAATGGTAGTGTGTAACATGTAACCACACGCTCCAAACAAATAGGCAACATACACAGGACACATTGTACCTGTACCCTTTTTATGTGTAGAAGAAAATGTGTTACCTCACAGTTTTATTTTAATCTCATAATATTCCTTTCTCTTGTACTGATCAAATGTCCTGTTGCTCATATTTGATTGTGGTTAACTTTTGTTATCCTGATTAGAAGAAGTCATTCTAGTTGATCTTGAGAGAAAAGATCTTTTTTCTCATCACACCTTCCTCCATGTTCTCTGTAACTCTGTATAAAAGTCTGACGAGCCCCACTTTTTTCAGAGAGGATTTTACAGCAATGTTGTGAACTTCTTTCACCACTGTGATTAAACCTCATCTGAACCAGCCACAGAATTGGACCTGAAGAGTTTTCTTCGACATTTAAAATGATGTTAATAGTAACTGCTGACAACGAGCATCAAAGATCGTAGTTCCAGAAACTACTGTAAAGGATGAAACTGTATAAAAACAATGGTCTAGGGAAACAAATGGAAGCTGGAATTATACATGGCAATTTGTTATCCTGAGTACATTTAGGAAGAAACACTCACTGTGACACCCAGTTTCACATTTGCATTTCCTCTTTCTAGCTGCTGCGAAACCTGTGTTATCATCACTCGGTCTCTCTCACAGAGCAGCTGCACAAAGAATCAGACAAGCACAGGCAGAGCTACAGAAAGGTGAACACAAACGGAAAGCTAGTCGTGAGGGAGCTGACAGAGAGACAGAGACCAGCTAATAGCGTGCCTATACCCGAGTTGGATATGGCCAGGTTGGATGTAGTAGAGACATTTCAAGGTATATTGTTTCCTGGACACCTTCACACACAGGATTCCTTACAACATGCTCTCAAATTTCCATTTCAAGACACGGACATCATCATTGTCTCCTATCCAAAGTCAGGTAAGTAATGTTAAGTGTTTTTGAGAACCCAAAAAATAATTATATTTATTATTATTTTATTATTATTATAAAAGACGAGCAACCAATCAGGATACAAGGATTGTCTCACATATCTTCATGTCAGCAGTGAAATGCAACTAACCACTTGAACATGTTGAGCAACTCATTGCAGACATAATGTTGAAATCTATGTAAGTACACTTGGAGTTGAATTTATGACACCCTGCCGTCTTTTAAAGTATATTTTTGCTGTTTGAATAAATGGATTTTTTTTTTTTTTTTTACAAAAGTCAGATCTCAGAAGCTTCTCTTTTAACAGGCACCACATGGATGCAGGAAATTGTGACTCTCATATCCAACAGAGGGGACCCACATGTGTCCCAAACTGTACCAAACTGGGCTCGGGCACCCTGGCTGGAGCAACTTTATTTCACTGCGATACTGAACGCCTCAACCACCTCGCCTCGACTCATCACCACACATCTGCCTCATCACCTGCTGGGACCCGGCCTCAAGGGCTCCAAAGCAAAGGTCATATGTTCATGCTTATTTATCGACTGTTTGGACACAGTAAAGAGAAAGGCCTTGATGTATTTATTGCAAATACTTGAATATCAGTGTATATGCCAAAATGTCATCTTCAATGTCATATGGTAGTTACAATGGGCCCCAGTGCACGCTATTCTGACGGGCCCTGATGTATGCTAGCAAAATGCATCTTCATATTTTATGTAGACCAAGCATGGTATAGTTGTCCATGGAAATGTACTTGCCCTCTTAAGGGTTTATAAAGCAAAGGGCAACATTTTATTCGTTCATTTCATTTCTGGTCTATACATTGTGTTACTGCTCTTCTTACAGATCATCTATGTGAGCAGAAACCCTAAAGATGTCGTGGTGTCATTTTATCACTTCCACAAAATGGCTAACTTCCTCCCAGATGCTGGCTCGTTTCCAGATTTTTTAAATCGTTTTCTGGAGGGCACAGGTTAGTTGACGTCAGGACAAAAATACATTTTATTTAATTGTTTATATGAGGGTTAGCTCACTTCAGCTATACTTTTATTTGTTTCAGTGAGCTACGGCTCCTGGTTTGACCACATTAAGGGCTGGACCAGTCAGACAGCAACTATGAACAATTTGCTTCACATCACCTATGAAGAGATGATATTGGTAAAGGAAAATTGATTTATCACTCATATCATACTTAATGTCCATAAACATAAAAGTGTACATTTTTTCTATTAGATGTCGATTGACCTGGTTCCCCAAACTGGAGAGTTGGTCTAGAAGGGGAAGTTCAATGTGTGAAGATGCTAAATGTGGCTCTAATTTCTACTTTTAAAGCTTATTTCAGAGGTTGAAATTGCATATTTAGCATTTCCAGGAAGCCATTGCACACTGCAATCACATTTTTTTTTAATTTTTTTTTTTATGGTTAGTTGTAATTTTTAATGATTTTAACTATATTGTCTCCTTCCTGGTGTCAGGATCTACATGGCTCCATCAAGAGGTTGAGCTCTTACCTTCAGAGTCCCCTGCTGGAGGACGAGGTCAACAACTGTGTGAAACAATGCAGTTTCAACTGCATGAAAGACAACACAATGGCCAACTATACCTTGATCACTGAGGACATAATAGACCATAAAAAGGGCTCCTTCATGAGAAAAGGTGGAGCTCTATTCTATTATATACTTTTTTTAAACGTTTGTTTATTTCCGTAATGTCTGCAAAGGATTCAAGGGGCCTGTATTTAAAAGTATGATTATAGTTTACATGGTTTTTATCACGTATTTGGCCTTTAATTAAATCTCATCCCTCGCTGCTTGCTTCCTACGTTTCAGGGAAGATTGGAGACTGGAAAAACATGTTTACTGAGGAGCAGAATCAGCATTTCAGAAGCGTCTTCAAGTCCAAGATGGAGGACTGCACTTTAGAGTTTGTGTGGGAGGATCAACATAACGAGGAGACAAGCTACTGAACAGATCGCACTGAAGAACACAGAACTGTGAAAAAAGCTAAATTAATTTAGAAAACATGTTTTCTCTAAATTATACTTAAATTTAAATTTAAACTACACCTTGATTAAAGGGGCATTTTGTCACATACACTCTTCAGTACCCTTCTATAACTCTTCTAATTTTGTGTTCATGTGTCTCTACATGAAGTGATACTTGTGATGCAGTCTTCAATCTTTTGATTGTTATTATTATTATTATGTATGAATATATCTCAGATTAACTAAATCCTCTTACAGTTGATCATAACCTGGTCCAAATTGTTTGTTTCTCGGTGCAGATCAAGGGACACTTGGGGTTGTTAATTTTGTCATTAAAGTCCAAGTCGGCAAGTCCGGCGGATCGAGGACTCTGTCAGATTTTGAATGTTTACAACTCTCATGCTCCTCCCCCACGACCACCAAGCTCCTCCCCCTCGACTTCATACCCTTTGAAATCCCTTAGATCACGCCACCTTTGAAACGCAGGTCCGATGTTGACTCTTGTTTTATCACGGGGCACCGTTGCAATCTTTCTTTTTTCCTTATTTTCCACCGGTGTTTTCTTTTCCTTGGTTGTTTTGGACCTCCTCATTTCGGTTTTTAACCGAGGAATTGGAAGCATGTTGCTACTTCCCTCCGCCTCCCCCCTGTGATAGTGTTACAACCCGAGGGGGGAGGGGCTCTGTGTGTGCACGAACATAGCCCTGCGTGCTGATTGGACAGGATGACCCAGGCACTATCGGATCTTTGCAAAACGAACAACAGGCTCTACGCACACGTAGAGGCGCAATTATTTTCTACAACCGGATGATTTATGTTCTAATTGGAGCATAGTGTCGGCTTCGGTGAATATGATCAGAAAAATGTTGCCGACTGGGACTTATATAATAAAGTACCTCATCCACAGGGCTGAGCTGTCCTTGTATAATCTGCACGGCACACCCAAAGAAAACTGTTGTTCCAGTTCCCATGCACTGAGAGGTTTGATTGAATCTTACTGTGTGTGTGTGTGTGTGTGTGTGTGTGTGTGTGTGGTACGTATGGTACAGAGTGTACAGAACAAACTGTGCTCTGTGACTTCAAGAATGCTCTGATAATGGGTGGAAAGACATCCGTCTGGTAAAGGTTGACATGATCTTTAATCCACTGAGGCTGTTAGCTGATTATATCTGATTATATTGTACAATTTATCTCCCACAGAGACGGTGTGTAGAATACAAATGTGCTTAATTGCAGATCACAAGACATGGTTAAGCTACATTTGAGTCAAATGTTACAAGACAAAACTTCGTACTCATGTCTTAAAGCTGTAGTCTACGATTTGAAAGGTTTGAAAAAGCATTCCCCCCCCCCACACACACACCCCTTCCCTCTGTGCTCCTTATCCCCCACCCTCCAAGCTCGTATTGTTTTCCCCTCTGAGCCTCCCAAGAAGCACATATTACCGGGATAATAAAAAAAAAACATTCTCTTATTTTATGAAAATAGGTCACCAAAATGTGTTTCTGAAAACATTTTATGTAAGAAATAAGCAGTGTTGGGGAGTGACGAATGTAATGACGTTACGTAATTTAATTTAAAAAATTTACGTAATTGTAATCCGTTAATTACTGGGAGAAAATATGTAATTGAATTGCAGTTGCTTTTGGACATTTTCAATGATTACAACTTAAGTTACATTGGAAAAATCGCCACAAAAGCTCGGATTTATCAAATAGTGATTTCCCTAAAAAAACTATAAAAGCGCCGTTGTTTCACTATTTAACTCATTTACAGCTGGCGTCACCTTTACTTTGAAAGTCCAGTGGAGCTGGAACAGAACGGAGCATTTGTACGGAGGGAGAGATCGCTCTGATCCGCTGCTGTTTACTTTCTCTCTGAGTGTCTCCGACTACAGATGATCAGCTGAGGGGATACGCTGCTCAGCTGTTGATCCGACTCGCGTCAGGAGGTCATTTATTAGGCTGTAGCCTATTTACTTTTATAGACAGTCAGTCACCACTGAAAGAAGTTGTGCGCTCGCAGCAGGACAGATAATTTAACTTAATGTGGTCATGAATAAATTAATTATTTCGCCTGTTATGTGTTGCCCAAACGCAAATCTTGAGTAGGTCTACTCTGTTTTCTCACATTTAAAAAGGTCTTTGTACAGAGACAACATGAGATTTGCTTGTAGCTACAGCACCTAAAAAACCCACTGTAACCTATTTTCATACGCACACCTCGCTTTCGATAAAACACACACTGGCATTTAATAATTGCGATCAGTGAAATGTATGAAAACAATATAAAACACAGTTTAAAACAACAGTTGTTGTTGCTCTAAAGCTTCATATTTAAAAGCAGCTCAATGTAGAGCTGTCAGAAATTAAAATCAGCCTCCTCTTGTCATATTTGCAGCAACACTGTTGCTTCAGGCTGTGATCAGGCTTTTTTGTATCGCTCATTCTACCCATTAAAACAACCTGCTCCTCTAGGCTGAAATCAGCCTGTTGTCGCTCCATTTAGTGAGGAAGTGAGCCTCCTTCGCAGTACAGGCCTAAGGTCAGACTCATAATATATGGTTAAACCTTTGAACATATAAAAGAACAACTTTTGAACAGTTTCTTTATAATTTTTATAATTTTGGTCTATTTTATGGAACACTGGAAAACTTTTTTCAGAGGAAATCCAAGGGTCCTGTTGGTGCAAGAACCATCCAAACTGTCTGATGAAACGGAAGATGAATCACCAATCCCTTCATCTCAACCTGCTTTAAAACAAGCCAGGCTGGCAGCAGGTTTCAATGGGTGACAGGAACGTGTCAACAAACTGGTGTTTGATTTTGTTATTGATGATGTTCAGTGCATTAAGATGATGAAGAATGTTACAGTAAGTGTACTGTATCCAGCTGTTCTAACAAACAAAAAAAAGTTACAGAAGTTCAGTCTGGTTGAGTCTTTTATTATGTTGTTTTTATATAGTCTTAAGTACAGCTGAAAGGTTTATCACACTTTAGGTCTTAAAATGTGAAAATGGTTAACAGTTGAGAGATTCAAAATTAAAAGTTACATTACTTTGAGAAAGTAATTGAAATAGTTACACTACTATTACATTTTCAACAGGGTAACTTGTAATTGTAACCAACTACATTTCCAAAGTAATCTTCCCAACACTGGAAATAAGCTATACATTTGCTGAATCTGTCTTTATTTTAGATCGACAACGGTCAGTTTAAAAGATTTTTGAGTTTGCGGGAGGTGGCGCCCTCTCGAAACTCGCCGCGATGAAATTGCACAGCTTCTTATATAGAGAATGAATGGGAACATTCCCTCCGGGTATAAACTCAGACAGGATGCCGTTTAGTTTCCCGGTAATTGTCTGCAATTTACCACTACTGTTTTCATACTAAGCTGTTGGACATACTAAGAAATGTCACACCTTACAACAACAATAAAGTAACGTTCATAATCAATACAACTTAAAAGTCACCTGAAAACATAAAACTCGTGTTATAGTACACTTTTGTAAGAGGTTTGTGGCTGGCTGACATCAGGATCGCCTCGATTGTCCGCCATTATCCAGAGAGTTTCAGAAGTCAGAAGAGCCGCAATGCATTTTGGGGAAGTTGAGTATATCTAGCGAGGTCCGCTGTATACTCAGAAATTCTTGCCAATGCAGTATACATCCAGGCATTTTTTGCGTACACATATTCACATTCTATTGTATGTAGGCACACTACGTACTCAAATTAACGTCACACTTTAGTATGAGTAGGAGGTTAATATAGCATTTCCAACACAGCCTGGGTTTGTGGTGACTAAATATGTTGGTATCAGGAGCAGCCAGTGGCTAATGCTAATGCCAGTGTTGGCTAATGCTAGTAAAAATGCTAAGCCGACCAAAATCGTTGCAGTTCATAGCCCAGTTATCTCCAACAACAATGTATCCAACGAGCCAATTCATCATCACTTAGGTTTACACAATGTGTTTAAGCCTGTTGGAAAATTCTTTGTCAATAGATTTGATATAGGAAAGAAAATGACTCACTGTTTAGTTGAGAACGTCAGTTATATTTATCAGCAACCATTGAAATAGAGGAAATGCCCCCATTGCCCTTTATGACTAAGACAATATTTAATTCAAGTTCGACCACTGGTTAGTCATATTAAAGGCACACTTTGCCAGTGAACACATGAATCTGTATTGAAAGTGGGTCATATGTAGTCGCAATGTAATACATTTCAAATTTGGTGCCTTCTTAACTGAGAAAAGGCAGACAGTGACTTTTTGGCGCGTGTGGATGGAAGACAACAACTCCCACAATGCACAGCTCCGCAGGCCACTCCCACTGATCTCTCCCCCCTCTTTACTGAGAAGTCGCTTCATATTTCTAGTCGACACTCGGCCTCTGGTTCGGCTGATCTGTAATAGGTCTGTAGCATCAGTGTGTCCCACCACCTATAGGAGGGTTGAAAACATGAGGAACTAGTGTTGTAGTCTTACCTCCTCAACCTACTAGTCAACTGAATAATAGACCTAGGGTGTTATTATGATGGTGGAGAAGTGGTCATGTTGCTATAGTAGTATTCTCTTAATGAAAACACAGTTTTAAGCTGTTTCCATTGACATACAGTCCCCTCAAAAACTATTGGAACAACAAGGCCATTTCCTTTATTTTTGTTGGGCTGACATCAAAATATAATTATGAGACAAGAGATCAGCTTTTCAGCTTTTATTTCCAGATATTTACGTCTAGATTTGTAACACAACTTGGAAGATAGCAGCTTCTGTTTCAACCCAAGTGTACCCAACCCCAACAATAAATTGCGCTGAATATCTACTCTCAGCCTTGGCCATTGGCAGTAAAACTATTTGGAATATCCTGAAAAACAAAGAAACCACTGTTGTTCTTCGTTACGCACACATGCTCACACATTTCAGCCATGTGAGAAGCTACTTCACACTTCTCTATATATCTGGCCTCAGACGACTCCGCTAAGGGGAAGGAAGTTGAAGGGTAAAGCTGCCGTGTCCCGGTTTATAATATTTCAAAACCACAGGCTATTCTTGGTGACAGGTCAGTGATAAGTCAGTCAAAGACTTATCAACTATTATTTAGCCACACATTGGGACTTTTGTTCATGTTCTTGGATGAAATGTTTTTTCACTTTCATCACTGAGGTGAGAGATTATTAGATAAATGTGCACATTCCACACAGGTCTTTTCTATTCTGGCGAATGAAAGCTCTGCTCAGCTTGAAGTACGGCAGTGCTGTGCCGGAAACATCATGAAAAATATACAGCCCCCTTGACACTGCCTTTTCATTGCGGAATTATCACTCTTTTTTTCTGCAATGTTGTTAGTGTAAAAGGTACAGAGACAGAATGGGGGGTCAGAGTAATTCTGCCTCTGAGTTGCCAACGAAGGTCATCTCAGAGCTGCAGCAAAGGAGAAATGAGTCAAGGAGACCTCAGTGTGAATGGGGAGAGCTGGAAAGATGGAAAAGAAGGAGACATTTTGATGACATGTTACAGGGCGACCCACCACTAGGGGATATAAAAATCAGAGAAAATTTATCCGAAGAAGAAAAAAGATTACTCACACATAGCCACTATGCATACATATAAAAGTCACGACTAGCAAAATTAACTCAACTCTCAGTTCACCTGCCATTGTTGTTTTGGTGCTCGGGGTAATCGTATTTCTGACGCTTATTTAATACATCACACTAACGCCAACGCTGTTTCTCATAACCTTTAAATTTGAACTATTTTAACCGATTTAATTTATAACATTTCCTCCTAAATGATTGGTTTTATTGGCTCTAAATGGTGGAGACACCAGTAACAGGCTCTCTACCACAATGTTAAGAAATCATAGCTCAACTAAACAACAGTAACAGCTTAATCATCACACACACACACACACACACACACCAGGGTGACCACCTCCTGTTTTAAGTCTGACTGAATAAAATGAGTCCCGTAATAATTTCCTATGTTAAGCATTTGCACACTTTTAGCCTACAATGCCAACGTCTTCTTAAAAGCTTTACTCAGAGGTAAACCTTGAAGGAACATCACCGCTCCCTTTATTTCAACACAGCTGAACAGACTGTTCCTTATTAAACATATCCAGAAGATGATGTTTATCCGGTCAAATTTATTTTTATATAAAGTTATTCCCTTATTCATTACTGAAACCACCAAGTATTACGATTGTTTGTGTAAACTATGTTTGCTACTTTAATGGCAAGGTTTTGAGAACTTGAAATTTGCCAAACATCTGGGTGAAGTAAAGTCTGACTAAGATTTGCAACTGTGGTTCCTCACTGATAAAAGATGGGTAATGAGAGCTGGAGATCTGATGGAGTCATGGCAGGCCCTGGACAGGAGACAGTGCCACAGCTTTTGCATGGCATTTAATCCCCGTCAGCCCCATCATACTTCCCCCATGTCCCTGTCCTCTTGTGAATTCATTATTTTACATAGTACATATTGGGCAAACTCACTATGATGCTTAAGCTTGGCATTTAAGTGTCAACATCACGTTTCCAGAACTTTAACGGCAACCAGCATTTGTGATTTTGTACTTGACTAGATGGTATATGATAGATGATAGAGAGTTGTAGATGATAACAATTACGTGGCTAAGCTGGTGACAGATAAACTTCCATCGGCCATCGAGCAACAAATGTCCTGTCACGACTATCAGCTATCAGAAATGATCCACTATTAAAGTCATGCATACAACAACTTTATGTGTGGACTCCTCCAAACAAAACAATGTACATCTGAAGTGACAGAGCTGAGCTTGAACAGGACACTCTGATGAGAATACAGGATAAAAAGAACACCAAAGTGCCAATTTAACTTCCTTTAAGCATCCCAATAAAAAGGATGGATGATTGTGAACAAACACATGAGAGAGAAAGATCAACAGTGGCCCAGACATGACGTCTAATATTTTGAGCTTATGACTGTTTTGACGCCTTTTTCCTGATGATATCAATATATAATATTTGAAGGGAAGTATCAGTCATGCCCAACCAAGCGAGTATGAATAAAGCTTATCTACGGCAAGCAGTGAAAAATGGTCCATCAGATGATAGTTCGTCATATCTGCTGTATTATTGCCTTGTGAAAAGCTTGGTGTGTGTGTGTGATCAGTACAGTAAATATGAAGGTGGGTGATGAAAATCAGAGAGCTTTAGTGTCCCAGTTACACATGAGGACTGGGTACATAACCTGGCAGCTGAGTACACATCATGCTTCAAACAGCAGAACGACTTAGGAAGTACCATTCACTGCTCGTGTTTGATGATTGAATCTACAGATGGCCTGTATCAGCAGGACATTCAGCTCAACACTGAGCTTCTCTTTCTTTTCATTGTGAGAGGCAATCGACAATAACTGTATGATCAGAGAGGGCCACATTTGATTAATCAAAAGCCCTATCCGCACGGGACTAGAATTACATGGGGACCTCATGTGATTTAGAAATGACCTCCTGTGTGGAGAGTTAATGAGAGTAACCTCACAAATCATCAGTTTCACAACATCGCCAAGGTCACCAAATATCAGGATCACTAACCTACTACCTAGTAAGCATACTTCTACTGTCCCTCTATGCCTGTAGGCAGTTATTTTGTACTTGTATATACAACTTGTAGCCAAAAACAGTTGGGTATTTTTCTTTTCACCCAGATTTCTAACCTTTTACCTGATGGGTTGTACTAATCAGCTTAAAGCATATCTGTGAGACCTATTGATGCTTCTCGTGACAGCAGTGCCACCTGCTCACGTCTCCCTGATGATTGGGTCGTTGGCCTGTCTTACCCCTGGCCCTATCACTCCCTTTCCCCCCCTCCTACCAAAACACACCACTAATGACAAAACCGACACTCATATAGGAGAATGAAAACAACACACTGCTGCAATCCTGCACAGTGGCTACATGAAGCCACTTATATGTCTTCCCACATGCTTGCTTTAGATTAGACCACAGCGCCCACTACAGTGTCAAGAGGGACTGCTACTGCATAAACAATGCAGTTACAACGGGTGAGAGGTTAATTAAAACGGTGAGGAGACAAAAGTAACTGAAAACATAGTTTGTATTATTATCGTTATCATAGAGTACAACATGCTATCCCAATTTTGTTTTACACTAAACTGCAGTAAGAGACTGTTCGTGTTGTGACCTCAGTCAGTGCTCTGCAGGAGTGATGTAGTCACAGAGAGAGAGAGTACACTCTGAGACTGGTTGAGAGTAATGGCCCTTGACAGGGATATTAATATTTTAGAAGCCATAGAGGAGAACCTCATGCACCCTGCTGCAGCCCTGGTGAAGGTACTGAAATAGCTCCATTTTTGTTTTACCTAAAAAAAAAAAAAATGCCCAAAATCTTGACTAAGCAGCTGAAGAGATATATTGTCTCAAAATACCTTACTGTTGCCAATTTGATATAACTGGCTGTAAAGCAAGACATGCTCAGTTGATGTGAGCCTCCAAGTTTGTGCCTCCAAGCTTTTCAACACCATGTGAAGTCAACAGTAGCTGGTCAGGAGATTTTTGCACCAGGTTTATAAGGTGAAGTCAGCAGTGTATTTCTTTGTGGATGCAATCAGTTGAATCTTTATGGCAAAAATGAACAAAGAACATAGTTGTGCAGACCCACCCCCTCCACCTGAGCTTGTATATCCTTAAATCTGAGACCCACAGTAATAACCAGTCACCTCAGCCTTGCACTTTGATGTTTCCCCCCTGTCCCTCTTATCTTTGTCTCCCATGTTGCATTGGCAGGACAGGCAGCTGTCATCCCCCTACTTTTCAAACGCAGAGAAAAGCATTTGTGTCCAATCTATGGCAGAGTGGACACATCTGTCAGACAAAAATATCTTTCAAGTCCCACTGCTTCTGGTGGGGAGAAAGAAACATCTGTGGGCAACACGTGAAAACATCAGATTCTGACTTGTGTGTCTATCGTTGTTTTAACTTTAACTGCACATGAACCGTTGAAGTTGTTTTTCAGAGTTTACTGTCCGACTGGTTGCAGCAGTTCACCTTTAACTCAAAAAAGGGATCCAAAGTAAATGACAAAATATTTATTGAAGATTATGCAAGATCACGGTCAGGTCTCCCATGTCAAAGCCAATTTTGTTGACCCATTCAAACACCCACCCCAACATCTCACTTTAGTGCACTAAATTAGGTAATAATGCAATTTTAAAAAATTTACAAAAGATATAGCTTTGAAAAGTACAGAAATTAGGAAGGATAATGTAAATCTCACAGATGTTAATGGCGCTTGTTCTTTTCTTTTTTGTTCTTGTTTGCATTTGTAAATGGTGAAGAACCGTGGTAGGATTTAACAAGCCTAGGCTTATTCCTATCCCTTTTCGAACGAGTGAGTCTAATATGTATTATGTTGAAATTGGCTTTATATTTTATTTTTATATATATATTTTCCATTCGTTTTTTATCGTTCAAAAGAAAGAAAGAAAGAAAGTTGTATGGTAAAAAAAAAAAAACACACCAGGTGTCAGTAAGGTTAGAGAGGCAGTAATCATTTAAAGTGAGGATAATAAAAAAAACACTTTGTTTCTTGGTCCTAGTTGTGGAAAGAACGGAAAAGGTCACTGGCTCAATAACAATGTCACATTACTTCCTCCTTTAAAAGAGTCATAATACGTCATGTTTGGCCTTTTGCTGAAATGACTGATGACATTGTTCTTCAGAAGATCAATTTGTCTGTTTGTTTGTTTCAATCGAGGATTTACACAACATTAAGTTACAGAACACAGCAGTGATTACCTTACACATATTTAATACAGTTCACTGGTTAAGGACATTACAATCATCTCTTTAAAAAAATCAAAAGAATGTAGCCTAACGCTCTAAGACTGCCATGAGTACATCTTATACATTGCATCACAGCGCAGCCTAGGCGATCTATCTGTATCTCCTCTGATGACCCTGTGGATCCAGGGCAAGTATGAGGAAACCTTCATATAGACTCCGTACTTGTAGCTCTGGCAGGCGTTGTCGTAGGAAAGGATCCCTGCAACATAGATTTCCCCAGATTCAGCGTCTGTGACAGCCAGAGCGCCTCCTGCATCACCAAAACACACGTTTTCCCCATACTTGGTGGGTCCGGTGCAGAGCATGGTGTCGTCTACAGCCGGTGTGAATGACATATGTTCATATTCTGCCTTACATTCAGAGTGATTGGCCAGGGGCAGCAGGAGGTATTTAAGTGATTTGGCAGGGGTTAGAAAGACCCCCAAGCCCCAGCTGCTGATGACCCCTGACCCCCCAACGGTGTCTGCCAGGTCCTGGCCTCTCTGTGGCAGGGGGATGGGGGTCACTTTATCACTCATAACCACGGGCTCCTTCAGCTGGATGAGAGCCAGGTCGTTGTCCCAATCAAATCGGTTCTGGAAGCGTGGATGGAGAACAACCTCTCGTAGAGAAAGGCAGAGTATAAGACAGGATGGCCGATTACTTGGAGTACTTGGTCTTTACAGCAATACAAATACCATTCTTAATAAAACATGAAATTCTTTTAGAGAAGTCTGGTGATATTGAATTGTAGTATGTGTTAGTTTGTTTCTCAGTACTTTCCACCCACCCACTAATGAAGAACAACATGCGTTTGTACCATACTCGCAGAGGTAAAGGTTTGTGTTTCACATCAAATGCTTTTCTTGCTCACCTTCTCCACTGCAACCTCTGTGGAGGTATTAGCTTCTGCTAGTTCAGTGATTCCCAAGTACACTTTAGGAATCACAGGATCGTTTCCCTGGATGCCCGCTTGACTCTTCCTGATAAACAGGTTCCTGCCGGCTGTCAAAATCCAGCGGTCGGAGATAAGAGCGCCGCTAGCGTTACCTCCGTCCAGCACACCGTCAGTGATGTAGACCATGGCCTGCCAGGGGACATGAGGAGCCAGGGTGCCCCCAATCATTCTCTTGGAACGGAGTGATGCTGGGGAATAAATACAGACATATCTATTTATCATTATATCCTCTATATACTGTTTTGTTTTTGGGGATTTTCTGATTTCTTGACTCACATATAGAGATTTGGTTCTCGTATGACCTATGTAAATGATCTCATGTCAACACAAGAAGGCTTTTGAGGCCATTGGTCACATTACATTGTTAAATACAATGTGTTTCCTGAGTTTTGATTATCCGGCTTACTGCTGTTCTTACTGCTTTCTGGTAAAATTCATACTTTTGCTGGTGGTGGTTTCAAGTCAAGTACCCAAATAAGGGTTTCTCATAAGGATGAATATTAAGGCACCTCTTTTCTCTCTGATAATTATTAATTAAACGCTTATTCTGAACGTTAAAAAGACAACTTGTATGTATTTCACAAAAGCACCAACCTTTGATGTTCCTTGAAAATACAGTTTGCATCTGCTTTAATTAGTTTGTCTTCTCAAATTTCAAAGACTCCTAACGCTTAACCAACTAATTACTTTCCAATATGTCTGTTTTGAGCTCAGATATTATTAATGCTTTGTCAGTTTGAGTAGTTTATCTTTGCGTTTAAAACTGTTGACAGCGTTTTTGTTCTAGCCTGTTTTCCCTGTAGAAAAAAACATATTGAATAAATCATGATCTCCGTAACCCCAATCTTTATCATGTTGTAGCGCATGCACTGCATAAAAAGCACATTGTTATCACTTCCAGAGATCTGCTATTATGCAGAGTTCTGTTGTCTGGGTGTGATGCTTTCATGAAGGGTTCCCTCCAGAAACAGTGGCCTCTAATTTATTCATCATGGAGCATAGAAGAAAATCCATCCACTGGCTGTTCTTTTATCCACAAGTCTTTCACTAAAATAACCACGAAAACTGGTTGAAGTGTTTGTCTCTTCAGCGTGATGCAACATGCTTACAGATGTCTCCATTCTGCACCGTTAAAACGATCCGTTCATGATCATTAACAGTGTTGTTCTTCTGCATCCCGACAGGGTTTATTTACCAAGAGTTATTTCTGCTGTCTTGTTTCATCAATGTATTCAGCACAACAAAATATGGCTTACAAGTACAATTAAATGAATGAGTAACTAATTACTTTGACGCATCACAGAGAATGCATGAATATGAAATATAAATACGGTTAAAAAATTCCATTACATTTTCTTTCTGTAATTGTTATGATTGTTATTTCCTTTATCAGCAAATGTTTTTCCAACATGCCTCCAGTCATTTTAGTCACATCTCTAACTGGTCTCTGACCCCTGGGTTTATTCCTTTTTTTTTTTTTTTTTTTTTTTTTTTAAAGGGCTGCTTGGAGAGAGGCAGAGAAACAGGCAATTTCCTGTCAGATACTGTAGCTGTGTAGCCAAATGAAGGACACTATCTGAAATGAGCTGTAATAGCCCAGCCCTCAGATCCTGCAGGGACGCCCACATCATGCCATGCAGGAGTTATCCTTCTGAACAGCAGCTGTCGAGGAGCTATCAGTATGAAAGCATAGCTTCAGAGAACTGGAGCCTGTGGTCGCATGGACTCATTGGAATCTGTTTTGAAATGAAAGACTGTTGTTTGGATCTCCATGATGAGTCATCATGGACACATGTGGGGTTATGTATTCTGATGATAGACGTGACCCCAGATTAAAAGTCTTATAGTGTAGAATGTGTTTATGTAGAAGCCACGATTACCTGTTTAACCTCAGAGGCTGCTATAAATTGAGTTACCAGGTAAAAGACCAAATAGTAGCCTCTTTGCCAATAATGGTCTGTCAGTCGGCCCGTTGGTCCACCACTTTGATCCACCACTTTGATCCAGTCTGAAATATCTCTATGATGGATTTCCACGAAGTCTGGTACAGATATCTATGAATCACGGACAATAAATCTGATTCCCTGAAGCGTTCTCCTGACTTTTCCTCTAGCGCCATCATCAGATATAATGTTCCATTTAGTCCATTACTTTCTGATTATAAATGTGGAAATGCCAGATATTTTTTTATTTATTTACAATCTCCGAGATTCTTATATTTATCTCAAGGTTTTCTCTTAAATACTTAACTGATTATTTTATCTAATTTTATTTAACTGCATCGTAACTTAATTATTGAAAAGGCACTAAAAAGAGTTAAACATACTTTAATTATAAAGAAGCAATATAAAAATGTATATATTATTTAATAAAAATGAATGACATTTTATGAAAATTAATGACATGCTTTTTTTCTGACCAGCAAATATTATATTGCATTTTTTTTAAATGGTTATAATGATGTAAAAACTAGAAATAGTTTTTTAATAAGACACTGTGTTTATCTGTGTTTGTTGGCATGTTACCTGGTCCTTTCATGCCTTCTTTGGTTTGAGCTGAAGAGGCCCACACAGCCAACAGCAACACAGTCAGAGAAAACCTTCAAACAACAACAGATTCACACAATGAACATCACGGCTTCTTGCCCATTTAAAGATTAAGAATGACAAATTGCAATTAAATTGGATATTCAGAGGATTAAGCCTTTGATTTACTGCCGCTGACAAATACTTTCTGTATAATAATTGGAAAATTAATCCAAGCAAGATAGCAATTTAAAAGAAGTTACAGAGTGTAACCTCTCGTCCCCGATTGTAAAACAAGGGATGTTTTTATCTCAAGTATATAAGATTTGGTACAGAGGAAGAGAGATTTATATTCAGATGTATTCAGAGAAATAAATGACAAAATTACAATATTTTAGCTTACCACATTTTGTTGATAATATTCATCTTCTGCAGCGATGGCTACAATGTCTACTTCTTGAGTGTGCATTTTACAGTGTGGGGCAAATATACCTGCTGAGATACTGAGCGCTTGCCAGGAAAAGTACAAAGTCCAGGAATCGGAAATAAGAGGTTATGAAATCTCTGTTCCGTCAGTTGGTTTCAGATGCCGGCAAAGAGCTTGTATCTGTGACTGAAATGTGCGGCTCCTATACTGAACAGGTTTCTTGTATAATACAAAGAATTGAGCTCAGCCTGTAAAATGATAATAATAATGTCATAACCATCACAGCATAATACCCTCTTAAGCCGTTACATCATGCAATGTAAAACATCCTGATCATTTAAAAAAACAAGTTGAGTTATGGTAGATTCAGTTGTTATGTTTTACTGTAAGTAAAAGAATTACACAAGTCAGTGTTTCCTCATTTTGCAGAACAAGTTGGTCACAAAACTGTTTGCATCATAGATTTGTGACATACCTTACCAAAACTAAACAAAGGGGGCTGATTCTAAGATTTTTATCTCTCCTGGGTACAACACATTGGGCTGTTTAATTTGTTATCACAGAAAATAAAGAACAAATTGTATTGACTTAACTCCAGGGAATGAAAACACACTATCAAATTCCTGGCAGTGAATAGCAGTTCGTCTGATGTGTGCTGCAGGGAGGAGAGTCCAGCGTTACCGCTTTGGCTGCTTACAAGAGGTCACAGAAGTTCAGAATTAATTTGAATATTATACATTTATTATAGATATGATGTATGCTATAGTTGCTGAGTCAAACACAAAAGTTTAACAGCTATCATAGATCAAGTCTTCCCAAAAGGTATGCACAGGTTAAAGTCTTTGGAATAACATAGTGAACATAGTGTTATTCCAACAGTGTTGAGTTATCAGCGATCAATACTCTCACTCTCATGCCAAAACAATGACTCAGCAGACTGAAAGATAAAAATACTTTAAAAAAAGACTACAGGTTCACAACAAAAAAAATGTATTTTCAGATAAAAATCCTCTAACAAAATGAATATAGCACATATTAATGTAATACAATAGATACAGGTATCTATATCCATGCTGTCAGCGACACACAAGTTGCCACATAAAACAAGCCTGACGCCACTTCAGATTCATATCTTGGACTTGAAAGTTAATTTAACTGTGCAAAAGAATTTAAAATGCGTTTTTTAGAAACGATAATCAGTTTAAGCATATGCATATGAAAATCTTGAAAATCAAACACGGAAAGTAATTTCACGGTGTCAGTGTTACTAAAGCTTTAGAGTGGAACCAAGGCAAGAACACCCTTATCTGGATGAGACACAGAAGCTGTTCATTTAGGAGGCACTCATCTTCTCTGAAATTCAACCCTTTAACCTCGCAGGCATCGTTTCATTTGAAATCCACTGGAATACAGAGCCAACTTAATACTGCTTACAGTATACGGAACAGACAACACGGGTTGTGTACAGGTATTTTTTTGCTAGCGGAAAGGCTCTGATTGGTCCACTACATTTGTCCAGACTGAAATATCTGAACAACTATTATATGGATTAACTTAAATTCATGTTTCAATGAATTCTTGGGGACCTCCATTCACAATTTTTCAAACCAGTAATTATATTATTTACTTATTTGATATTAGACCACAGAGACAGAAAATTGGCCAGACTTGACATCAACGTGTTCACATTGTTAGCACCTTAGATATGTTGGAATAGCATTTCGATAAAGCAATTTTAGTTTTCCTCTAAAGCAATCCTTGGCCTAGCAGAATTTATTTCATAGAAAAATAAGAAGTTTATCTATAAGCTGCTGTAGCATTACAAGACTACTGCAACCACATATGTGATTAACAAGCAGGTAATATCTTGTTAGAAAACAGAATCAGATATAAAATATTAACTTTTTATTGTACCCTTAGCATGTAATATGCCATAAAGTTATTTATTTGGCATGTGTGCAAAACCCTCGAGGATTAAGTTACATAACATTGCTCAGCATGTACATCGTTGCTTATCCCTTCGCTCTGGCCTCGACATTACACCATTTACATTCAGAATGCGATCTTCACTTCACATTTCAGCTTCGATATCGCAGCTCTTGAGTGACTTGAGATTTTAGTATGCAGAGGCAGTGTCAAGGCGATGGAGATTCGGTGGTGTGTCCTGCAACATGCTGTGCAGTTTCCCACTTGAGTGCTGTGGTTTCTGCTCCCCAGGGGCAACAAAGAGGATGGGACATGACCCGTGTGCCAGACGTGATCAAAGCCACGCGCATAGGCCAAGGCCATCGGGGGGGCAAAGTCAGACAAATGCCCAAGAGAGGATGGATGCATTTGTCCAGTCTCATACTTTAATAGGGTCACCTCTCATAACAATCCCTCTCCAGCTCCATTTCTTCTCCATCTCTCTCATTCAATCTGGGTCTTATTTTTTACTGAAACGTAGAACTAGAGAGCATATTCAGTCTGAATACGTCAATGCACAAAGAGTGAGGCTGTACAGCAAAGAAGCAGATGCTTAAATAAGCTTGAGGACAAAGTAGTTAAATGAATATAACGAAGCGTGGAGCGAAAGTAGGAGTTCCACAAAGGTGGAGGCTGTAAGATACAAGGCATGAGAGATGTTTGAGGCAAGAGGGGGAGAAGATGAGAGCATGGGGGAGGCACGTCTGAGCGTTAAACGTGGGAGGAGAGATGGGAGAAAGGAGTTTCTGTAGACGTTACCTTGAAGCTCTGAGAGAAGAGCGTGTGCACGTGATAAGCCGTTCAGAGAGTAAGGGGAAGAGAGGGGAGGGGGGGAGGCAGTGGCGTGGGGACGGGAGGTTGAGCGCTCCACAGAAACGAGAGGGGAGGAGAGGCTGAATCACAGGGACAGAGAGCTGGAGTGTGTGAGGGGCTTTGTGCTTAATGTGTGCTTCTCAGGAGAATGAATGAATGATGAAGACTACAAATCCACTTTCTTCTTCACTGGATTTTACTTCCACTAAGTCAGAGCTTTCATGCTGGATTGTTTTCCTCTTTTCTTTCTCTGTCTGCACAACTGATCTACGGTCCGTAATAGTGGAAATGCCGGTAAGATTATCCCATCTGATTCTTTTTTTAATGTGAGGTATGTAGAAGAAATTGTGTTACCTTAGAATTCTTATTTGGTTTTGGTATAATGTTCCTTTCTCTCTAAACATCAAATGTCTTGCTGAGCTGCATTCATTGTATGTAAGCCTTGTCATGTTGATGAAAAGAACCTCTGGTCTGTCCCCCTTCCTGGACCGTCCCCGAAACACCTTCACCTCACATACTTGATCAAGGCCTTCATGAATGGCCCCTGTTGTGACACTATGTAAAAAGAACCCAGCTGTTCCGAGGGAAGTCACACCTTTATGTTGTCTCAGGAAGTCTCTTCCCCTCGGTGAGACGCGTATTGAATCTATGTAAATCCACTGTTTAGACCTGCCCCTTTGGTTCTGTATAAGTTGTCTCTTGCCTCACATCAGGGCAGATTGGGCTGTGTGGCAACCGCGACATTGTCTTTTCTCCACTGTCAGTGATTAAACCTCATTTGAACCAGCCACAGAATTGGACCTGAAGAGTTTTCTTCCACAGGTACTATGTTCAACACCACAGAAGGAGATAAAACATCTCTACGTTTGTTCCGTTTGAGTCAGGCTGCACAAATGCGTTTTTGAATAATTACGTTGCTGAGAATGCTAAAGAAAGTGCTCACAAATTACATTATTGTGTTATTATATTTTTGCTTTGAGTGTGTTGGCTCCCTCCTAGCTGTGTTAAATCTATAATCAAGTAGCCTACAGCACTGTCACTCCCCAAAATATTTAAATTAAATTAATCGAATGATAATGAGCAAAGAAATACCTGGAGATGTAGCAGGAAAATATTATTTAATAAGTATAAGCTTCAAATAAGTGGAACATTTTTTTTCTCCATTTGTTGTATCTTGATGTACACATGCATTAACTGGCTCGTACCTTCATGCACTTTGACACACAGACACTTAACTCTGTCCTGTTGAATTTGAATTGCACAGATGAGGTGTTGCAGTTACGGTTTGGTGCCAAGAACGAGAAAATATTTCAGCATATCAACTGTTTTCCGAACCAAAATAGTTCTTATTGATGTCAGTATAATTAGCGTTGTAGTCCTTTGTATTTTTTGCAGTTTAAGGAAATTATTCTTGTTGAACTATAAGATCACTTCCATTCAAATACATGTTGTTGGTGTAGAGTGAGGGGCGTGACGTCGATTAGTAGTCTCTAATTTAGACTGGGATTCATTGACTCGTTGGACAGAGCAAGGCAATATATTGTGATTTTTTAATCCAATTTTTTGGAAGTTATAATAAGAACACATTGCCAGATGCATTTATTTTTATGCAATCAGAACATTGGGATCTGCATTATACATTATACAACATAGCAGCATTACTTTATGATAGAAAACACTGCTAACTAGCAGTTGAACTACACAAAATGAACCACAGTCTGCCACAGACCTTTGCATGTAGACCTTTGCATGTGTTTATCACATTACAAAACTTTCTTTCATCCCTATTTATGTTATCATTTATTTTAGAATTATGATACATTTATAAAACATGAACATTATAAAATTAGATTTGTTATGAATCATTTCATTGTGTCTTACATCCATTCACATTTTCACAAAGTATGAAATTTAACCTGGGAAGAGGGGTGTGGCTTTACAGCTTTAACAAAAAAATATATATAAGTTGAATTACTAGGTTTATGTTTAAAAATAACAACAATGATAATTAATGTGATGCAGAAGCAGAGCAGGAATAAATGCTGGCAGGAAAAAACTTTTCCCACAGTTATAAGTGAGCCATCAACACAGAGAACGATACAAGGAAGTAACACTTAGTCATGTGTTTGTGTGGAAGAATGTGTTCTTTGGACTTCAGCAACACAAAGGAAACAAACGCAGACAGAATGACCAAGATGTGAAGAGAAAGTTGTCTTTCTGCTTATGTGCTGTGGCAGACCGCCTCAGGTGGCTCTAAGCCAGCCTGTCCATCATTACTGCAAATTACCCTTCTGTGCATTGGGCGACCTGGCCTGAGAGGCCTCACCAAGGCCCCACCAAGCCCCCACGGTCTTCCTACATATGCCTGACCCGTCACTCAGGGACACAGCCCTGTCAAAGGAAATTCACTGCATGCACGAACAGCCTACACCTAAACGCAGCTGTTGCAGCGCAACAGAGAAGATGATGACAACAACAACAAGAGCATCATTAAAAAAAAGGGACCAGTTCAATATGAAGTTTATTCGTAGACATGAGAGCAAATACGGTTAATGAAGCGATTACTGATTTTTTCCAGCGATACTTTCTAAACACCATGTTTTGTCTGGTCAGTCAGCTGACCGTCGGTCCACCACTTCAGACTGAAATGTCTCAGCAACTATCAGATAGATTGCCATGAAATCAGATATTCAACTTCAACGTATTATTCAGTGAAATATCTCAAAATCTACCGTACTTGATGGATTGGCACAGAAGCAAGACCTTTGTAGCAACATTCATGGTCCCCAGAAGATGAATTTTAATGAATTGTTTATCTGGACCGACTTCAATTTGAGCCACCATGCAGTTGACATTTTTGTATGTTACGGAAACATTTTGATAAATATTAAATAGACTGCAATGGAATTTGGTACATTCATGGTATTGGAACATACAGCTAATCTTCACCAGTGAGGCAGGTCTGCACTATTTGACTTCAAACGCCCTGCTTGAAGGGGCCAGTGTTGTCAGCCGATGATAATACAGTAATGCTTTCATCTGTGGCATATTTCTTCTCTTCAAACACCAACCGCCACCTAATCATTTATTGTGCATTCATGTAAAATGCAGCGTCTCAATTCAAATATTTGCTCTGGGAAGTAAATGTACAGCAAAGAGAATATTTGCTCTGGGAAGTAAATGTACAGCAAAGAGATTTCTCACCACTGAACCTATTTGAGGGCAACCTAAAGTGCATTACCACTGAATTGATTGAACAAGACAAGTGATGTGTTGTAAACTGTAAAAGGCTGGCATTTGTTCCTACTAAAGATCCAAATCTTAAAAAAAACCAAGTCACGAACATACGTTTTCATTTTTATTTAGAGGCTAATTTTCTTGTTGGAAATAACCAAATGAAACCACATTGGGTGCTCTCTGAACATTTACAGCACCAGGACAGTGTGGGTAGGAACATCCATGATGAAGGAACATGTCACCCAGTCCAATGTTTAACATAACGAGTAAGATAACAAAAATACTATTCAGAATCCATAATAATCAATCTAGTACACTCCAACACAAGAGTGGCCCTGAAAGGAATAGTGTAAAAAAGCCTTGGTGTCAGATTTGAGTAATGGACACCTGTTATTCCCAATCACATGTATCCTCAAAAAGAAGAACCTCAAACAGTCGAATAACCGTCACCATTAAGTGGCTACTATGTATGTAGGATGCGTGCATGGCATACTGCAGATCGTGTAGGGCCTGTGTTGAACGTCTCAGCGCTGACAAGCTAATCAACTGTATCTATTGTTATTGTGAACACACAGACATGATAGGCCTCTGCATTACATTTTTTTAAGATTCAGCGTTACTTACACTTTCCGAGGAAGTCCTTAGTCCATGGCGAATTAAAGTCCATACATCCACTTTAAAAATCACGAAGAAAAGACGCTCCTTCCTATCAGGATTTGTCTGTGAATCATCACGTTTTTAGCTTTCAGTATTAATGTAATTCAGTGATAGTTATCTGTCCACACATGGGAAATATACCAACCAGGTAGTGCCAGTAGTTAATTCGGCATACTCTTAATGGTGCTAATTTGGCAAAATGTAAACAAATATGTAAGCAAAAAAGGCTAAAACGGAGCTGAATTTGTAGGCGACAGCTAACTGACCGATGGCAATGGCGATTTTGTACTTCCTGTTTATTTACCAAAGCATTATGGGATCATTGCTTGAGTGGTACTCAAATAACGACAAGGGATAATGATAGGCGTGTGTGTGTGTGTGTGTGTGTGTGTGTGTGTGTGTGTGCGTGTGTGTTTTATATATATATATATATATATATATATATATATATATATATATATATATATATACTGTGTGTGTGTATTATATATACTGTTAAAATATAATATATCACTGCACTGTATATCATTATTTTTTTAAATCATTTTCATTTTTAATTAATTAATTTTGGAATCTTATCACACCCTGCCTTCGCCCAATGATAGCTGGGATCGGCTCCAGCTCCCCCGTGACCCTGAATACAGGATAAGCGGTAGACGATGAATGGATGGATGGATTTTATCACATTACATTCATTTAGAAAACAAAAACAGAATGAGAGTTTCTATGTATTCACTGTTTTACAAAGACACATACACACACACACAAACACTGTGATGTTAGGTCATGTGCTGTGGAGTTTCTCATCTGTACTGAATGTGAAGATGCTGGGGTTGTATCTCTCTAATAGTTGAACTGTGTGTGTGTGTGTGTGTGTGTGTGTGTGTGTGTGTGTGTGTGTGTGTGTGTGTGTGTGTGTGTGTGTGTGTGTGTGTGTGTGTGTGCGTGTGTGTGTGTGTGCTGTCTTTGCTCTCAGCTGCTTGTCTCACTGCGCCTGAGGTCTTGCCACAGGGAAGACTTCCGCCTGTCATCTTCACTCAAGGTAAAACCCAAAGCCCCTAATGAGGTCCTTCCTCTGTTCTCCCGAAATATTTTTTCCTTTTGTTTTGCCACCAGTTAAATTAAAAGTAAAGGAATTATTCAGTTATGACATAAAAACAATATAGCCTATAGCTGTCTAAAACACAATACATTTTACAAGCCAGTAGTGTTAAATATTGTGTCAGTATTCACTATTTCACATCCCCACTGCATGTAATAGTTGACTTTGTTACCCATTCTTTCATTATGTTAACACTCAAAACTTGGCCTTGATCACTTTGGATTACTTTATGACTGTCATCCAATATTACTGTCAAGGATGTGAAGTGAATACAAAAAGTGTGAAGGCGGAGGATATTCTCCCAATCTGACTTTCACCTCCCTGAACAATATGATAATTATACTAAACCCAGGATTACATTTATAACAGCGCATCTACATATTAAAATCTGAAATTAAACTGTGACTCACCTGCAGCATGGTTAACGTTGTTAACCCTAATATTCTGTTAACGGTGCTTGAGACCCCCTTTAACTCTTCAAAAACACATTTAACATTGTTTAATCAGCTTGATACTTTATAATTGTTCCTGATTTTATGAAATGTGCTTACAAACATGATGTTGAATTAATGTTTCAGAAGTCCGCCAAATGTCTGTCTGGGTTCTCAGAGACAGGCTGTAAAAATGGTTAAATACAGTAATTTTTCATGTGTTCTACACCTGTGATTGGTGTTGACAGCATTATCCATGCAGTATATCTGTTCTAGATCCTAAATTGATCTTTTAGGATTAGGAGAGGATCTAGACTTCTCTGGGAGTAATCCTCAATAAATAACGTCACCTTCATCACCAGGCCCAGTTTGTGGCAAAGGGAAAGGTGAAGGCATTATAAGTTAAATGCTTTCTATGGGTTTTTTATGAGGTCAGAATTATGATTCATATTGCATTGATCGTTATTTTTTTTACAGGTATGACAGTGGAGTCTAGGACCCCAAAAAGTGAGAAAGTAAAGACATCCTCAGCATAACACAAGATTTAATTTATAGGGAGCCTTGGCTTGGCCTTGAGTTAAGCATGCCTTAGCAGCATGATCAATGAAAGACAGTACATAGAAGGCAATGTCTACTGGGTGGCAACCTCCAGGTCTGAAAAGTGAAGAGCTTAGGGGCCTTTATCTTGCATTATTTATAATAGCCAGCAGAGGGCGACTTCTGTAGTTAAGGAGAAATAAATTGTATAGAAGTCTATGTCAAGACCGCAAACTGCTGACTTCGTCCACTTCTTATACGCAGTCAACGGCAACAACTAAGAGTCTTGCATAAAAACACATAAATCCATGCTGTCCCCTCTGAATACTTGTATGATGATTAAGTTAATACTGAGCTTATAATATAGAGCCAATGTTATCAATCGGGAAAACTTGTAGCTGATCATTTGACAGAATCTCTGCACAAGCTGTATTCTCACCCGAGGCACAAACATAACTCCTTCATTCACACGAACCCTGAACAAAATTCAGGGAGTGATTGCATTTTTCAGCACAATGAAATAGTGAACACAATTTAAATTTGTTTTTGTATGTATTCTGAATGACAGAAAACCTTCACTGAACGTCCCATGTCTGAAAAGGGTTTTTGTAGTTACTTGAGGAGAATGCTCTTCATGGGCACATTGTTTGTTATTGTCACATTTGATAATTACAATTTCAACTTTATGTATCCGTTTAATATTTTCTGCTGTTAAACTTCAAATGAATATGATAGAAAAACAACAAGGGATTGTCAAGTTGTATTTTATTTTAGCCTTTCACATACAAATATGTATATTGTCTTAGAATTTAAATTGGCTCACTGTAGCAATAATTCCCATGTGGTTTTGCCTACAGCTTTGAATTTCATTTGTTGATATTGAAATTCAGTAATCAAGCATATGTGAACAAGTTGTGGGGCTAATAAGCTTTGCAGTCCTTTCATACAAGTCTTCATTCAGTGTTTTCTTCCGCTTCTCAATAACATCTTATCATTCCAAGGTGTTTCACTGCTGAAAACAGGATTTGTAGTCTCACAGCTGTGATGTTTCGTTGTCTGCTCCTGAGTGAGAACAAGGGATTTGGTCTGGTCTGAATATGTCCATTCCTGTTACCCTTTGTTTTCTGGATGTGTGTACCTTCCTGCTCTCCAGCCCAATGAACAGCATAAATGATTGAAGGACCCGTGTATTTAGTTGTCAGCTGAGAAAGACATTTGGTCCTGAACTTAGACTCTCTGCATAGGTACTGACAGCATCGAGGTGCTTCCAACAGTGTTAGGGCACAAGAACAGCATGTACCCACAACACACAAGTAGGAAGACCACTATCCGTACTCCTTTTGGAACTCTGCCGTACTTTACTAAAACATTTATGGGAGGTAAATTGCACCATAAACACTACAAATCACTGAAGTCAGTATGTTGCTATTGGTTTACTTAGCTTGGTATATGACTGTATGAATTAAAGGTATTTTTTGAGGGAAGGTCAATGTACAGGCATTAATTTCACATTTAACATCACAATTATTATTATTATCATTATTATTAATATGTAAGTTTAAAGTGATGATCTTCACAAATTTTTCTAGTCCAGGGGAATTTTTTAATTGGCAAACTTACTAGCTGAAATACGCATGAACTAGAACATGACTGGGTCTTTAGAGTGGCTTGTGGGTTGTGGACTGATGTTTTACCTTTTATGCTGGATCATTATTTGGAAAGCCAATTTAACTGCCTTCAAATATTTTAAATTTTCCATCAGAAAATGTTCACAGTCCAGGACATGGTTTCCTGAGTGGCCCAACCACCTACACTTCACGAGGGGTAAATCCAGTCTATCCTGGGCCATGACTGCTCTGCTTCCCAACATCAGTGTTCCTGGGAGTACAGCCGTTCTGCTGCCAACTACAGACGGCCTTTTTAACATCACCGCAGCTGCTCAGACAGGACACGGTCCAGGCCAGTCCCTGGCCCCTCTCTGCACCCTCTGTTGCTGTGGATTTATCAATCGGACTTTTGCTGTGGCGTTCATGGTCAGCCTGGCATTTGCCATCGTAGTTGGAAATGTGGTCACCCTTACTGTCTTTGTGCAAACGAGGCAGTCCCGGACACCACAGGGATACCTCAAAGGTAAATGTTTTTTTTGAAACTAACCAGTTGAAACACGTTCCACGGTGCTAATCAGAATTTGCACTGAAGTTCACCATTCATACTGAAAATAAATAACTATGAATATTGTTAAAGAGGAAGAAGAATTTATGAACCTTCTAAAATCTTATTGCGAGGATCTAAGAGGTAATTTATTCCAGCACCTTACTTAATTGAACTGGAGCCCGGATAGCACTGACCGGATATGATCATAATTTTTTTAATATTTTTTAAAGTTTTTAAAGTCCTTCTTGTCTTCTCTCTTTGACAGTGTCTCTTGCAATAGCAGACATGATGGTCGGTGTCCTCGTGGTCCCTTTCTCCGTCTACACTGAGATCTCTCTGATGGTGACCAGCGCACCTCCCATTTGGTACCAGGGTAGTTCCACCTCCCCAGCCACCTCGTCTTCTCTTGGGGGGCTGGTGAGCCCTTGGCAGCCTTGCATGCTGATCGGTCCCGTGTTTGCTGGATGCACCTTTGTCTCCATCAGCACCATCTTCCTCATGACTCTGGAGCGAAGCGTGGCCATCCTACGGCCGCTCCACAAGGATGCCTTGGTGACCCGGAGACGAACTCTGCTCCTCATCCTGCTCTCCTGGGCTGCGAGCTTCCTGCTGGCTCTTGCGCCTCTCGTCTTCAGCAGCAACTTCACGTTGGAGTACAATGAATGCAGTCGTATGTGCAACTACACCCCACTATTGTTTGGAAGCCAGCTGCCACCTGATGCCAACATTTTGTTGTTATTCCCAGCATTTGACTTCACACTGCTTGGTGGCACATTAGCAGTTAACATTGTGTCTTTCACTAGCATCCGACGGTATTCCCGAAAACGCAAACTGCTCTCAGAGGGGAGTCTGAGTGACGGAGGAGGAGGAGGAGGAGGAGGAGGAGGGGGAGGAGGAGGAGGAGGGTGTTCTCACAGGCCCTCGTTTTCAGACATCAAAGCTGCCAAGACAATAGGCATACTAACATTCGCCTTCACAGCATCCTTCTCTCCCATCGCAGTGTTTGTCCTCGGCAACGTGGTGGGATACACCTGGTGTAACTTTTCCTTTCTCGCCTTCTGGATCCTGACAGGAAACAGTTGCTGTAATGTCATTATCTACAGTGTCAGGGACCACCGCTTCAGGAAGGGCGTGACCCTGCTCTTTCAGCGAGACCACTCCCCCCCACATGGCGAGAAGTCCTGAAGGATACATGAATTTAAAAGCAACAAGCACATTTGTAATGGCTGCTTGATTTTGAAGGAATAGTTTGACATTTTGGCAAATATGCATATCCACTTTCCTGCTGAGAAGATAGATGCCACGTCTGTGCGGTAAATATGCAGCTGGAGCCAGGAACTGTTTCGCTTAGCTCATCATTAAACTGGAAACAGCCGGCGTGGCTCCGACCGAAGGTCACAAAATCTACCAGCACATCTAAAGCTCAATGTTCAAAACTTTTTTTTATCTCCTATTTATTACAAAAAAGTGTTAAAGTGTTAAACAACAAGTTGTGGTTTTACGGGAGGTTATTTATTGTTGTACAGATTAAAAAAATATGATGTATTGGGCTAATGAATTGTAAAGGTGTCAGTAGTTTTTTGTTACCTTTGGACAGCTAGCCATTTCCTGGCTCAAGCTTCAAATGTATGGTTAATCCAATGAGAGTGGTCTTCTTCTTCTTCTATCAAACTGTTCATTTAACTCAAATGTAAACTCCATATGAGATTCTAACATTGCATTCAAACATAATAGGAATGCAATTATTTGCTTGTGAAAAATTGTAAATGGAAGCCAAATTGAAAATATTTGACCTCCATCCACATTTGTTAGACCCTTTGTCACCTTCCTCTTTTGTCGAACCTCTTTCCTGAAGCTATTCTGTACATCAGAGGGCTTTCATGTGCTTTTCAATAACTTCAGGAACCAAACCTACTGTACTGTATGTCCAGGAGCAGCACTGACAACCACAATAACCACTCAGTTAATGTTATGTTTTTTATGCCAGTGGTCGGTTTGTCATCTTTCATTTTAAATGTGTTATTTATGTGTTGAGAAATTCTGCCTCCTCTTTGGAATAATGTAGAAATGTTTCAGTTTAGGGAACAGTTCAAAACTCAGTTTTGATATTTTGTTTCAAATACATTTGTTTTTGAATATAAAATTTCAATCTTTTGTGATAATAATCTGCCTCAAGTATCAGAAATGCACTTTATCAGTTACTATGTGAGCCATTTTCATTAAATCACATGTCAGACAATGTTTTGTACAAGTTTTATTTTTAGATTTTTATATTAGTTATTTTTGTCGAAGGAAATATGAATGAAAGAATGCCGTGTGTATTTATTAAATCAAGTATAGACTCAATGAATGGGAAGCCAACAACAGAGATTTAGTATAAAGAGCATTATGATGATAGGAGACCCTCATACTGTGCCAACCTATATTTCAGGGTTTGATGTACTTGTAATATAAACTTATCTCACCAGTTTGTCTGCTATAAGCCTGGTGTATTGTTTGACAATATTTGTAAATCAGATTGAAGAGCATTTTGCAGCATAAAACGGCTATATTTTCATTCATTATTAAACTGTTGCATTGTTGCATGTAATTCTGTCATAATTGATATGATAAATCAGCAACAGAATCAACAACAACAAAAAATGGAAACTAACAAACACAATGATGAGGATGCTTTTCTTGCCATTATTTTGTTTTTAGGAAAAAAGTATTCAAGTAATCCAAGTAAAGGTGCATTCAGACCACTGCTGTTGTGTGACTGAATGAATACAACCCAGGATTGGCTAACCTCCCGTCTAAACGCCAATAAGTAATGTGTCATAAAACTCAAAAACAAGCAGCGATGAATGCAGGCAATCGTCTCACGTCACACAATCTTGTCAATAACTAAATGAAACTCACCAAGCTGCCCCAGCATCTGAGAGGGAGCAATGTATTCAGCAGTGTGTGAGCACTGATAGCTGTTAACCAGAACACTAAGAGTAAATAAACTGTTTCCCCCACTGTGTTTCTGGGAGTCGGTTATGCACTGTAATAACTGTGTTATAACTAGCTGGCCCTACAGCAGCAGTCAGCGTGCAGTCAATAGAAGTAAAAAAAAAAAAAAAAGGCAATAAAATGCATCTTGAGAAAGTGTGAGTCACGCAACCTTGAACATGCAGCCGTAACTTGGCACCCAAAATATAATGCAGTTTGTTGGAGGAGACGTGGAGCCGTGGACAGACACAGAGCTGCACACTCAGGGATGCACACACTCATGCACGTGACCGACCTGATGGAGATAATCATCGTGAAATTATAAGACAAAAACATTTTATCCCCTTTGCTTAAAATGACCAAACAATTTGCTTTATATGTTAAAGCTAATATGTTATTGTGTCGTGTTCACTGAACGAATGCATATCTTTATTATTTGTCTTGTCATTATTTTTCCATTTTTTCCACAATCATGGAAAAGTTTGAAATTGACAGCATCCTAATCATCGTTGGTTCTGTGTAAGAAAACAAATGATTATTATTGTGCTGATATTCACTGTACAGAATTGTATCAGTAGTGGGTAATTCATCAGTGGTGGTTGCATCAGATTTGGTAATAAATGTGTTTGGGAACATTTCCTTTGTGAGTTTAATGGGGTTTCAGTGTGACATTAACACACTAAGCTCGCTGCTGTAATATTCACAACCTCAGCAGTTACACAGACTGCTGGAAAACAACCTCAGCATTTCTGCATCTACTCAGGATACGAAGCACGAAGAATCTTTGGTGGTGTGTAGGTAAAAAATAAAAAGCATAGTGATATCTAGTGTCTCATCTCTACACTGAAAATCTAAAATAGTACATCATAAGCCTAAAGACATGAGAGGATGTGAAACCTAGTGACCCAAATTGTAATCCGAAGAGTCTGTGTGTGTGCAGAGATAAGGACGGACTTGTTTATACAATTAGTCTGTTAGAGACTAATCTCGCCATTTCAGAAGACATTAGAGAGCGAGATAGTGGAGGTGAGAGGCCAAGTGCTGATGTCGGAAGCGATGTGATAAAAGCGTACTCCACCTCCAGTCCCAACATGAAATAAATGATCTGACACTTCTATGCTCATGTGACCCAGAACATGAGTGAGAAAGACAAGATTGTCAGAAGGTGACAGAGGAGAAGGAGCGAGACAATGCAAGACGGAGAATAACCCATAGATTCAACTTTATTGTCACTAGCAGAGTACAGGTACAGAAACAATGAAATGCAGTTGATGTCTAACCAGAAGTGCAAAAGAAGCATTTAAATACTAAAGTGCTATTTCAGTAGTAGCTTCTGTGCAGTTAAGTAGGCAAACGAGATGTATTATGTACAACAGTGTGGGTTATAAATACAGGTTTGTCAGCAGTTTAGGGGGATTATGTTCAGAGAGTATGAATATACATTTTATATAAATACTATACAAACATGTAGTATATCAATGTACATTGTGCAAGTTTTGGTCTGCAAGGCAGTACATGTAAACAGGTGAATATTGCAGAAAGTGAGATGCAAGAGGTAAGCAGGTAACCATTTAAAAGTCCAGTGTTAGGGGGGGGTTGGGGGGGGGTGGGAGGTCTTTGTAATGCCTTGCGATCGGCAACGTCCCAGTTACCTTACCAGACAGAGATGCAATTTGTAAGCTCTCAGCAGTAGAAGTCCGATAGAATCCTAGGACAAAGCTGTGCATTCTTAAGGGTCCATAGGAAGTGAAGGTGCTGATGCACCTTCTTCACCAGACTGGAGGAGTTGAGGGACCAAGAAAGATTTTCTGTGATGTGGACCGCAAGGAACTTAAAGCTAGACACACGCTCCACCTCAGCACCGCTGATATGGAGTATGGAGGGCGGTGGGGGTTGGGGGTGGGGGGGTGTTCCTGGTTCTTCTGAAGTCCACAATGATCTCCTTGGTCTTGAGTTCCAGGTTATTGTTTTTACACCACATAGTAAGTTGTTGAACCTCATCTCTATATGCTGTTTGATCATATACTGTATCGATGTGAATGAACATGAATATACATGAATTAATAAATGTCTTATACTAGAACATGTTTACATGATTTAATGTCAAAAAAGCACATTTCCCTTATTAAATATGCAAAAGGAATTCTCGGGTCATGGGTGGAGATCAAATTCTAAGGAGCCTGCATAGGAAGGAGATCCAAAAGTGTTATTTTGTATTTTTCATGGGGATGGCATAAAACATTAGGCTGCAACCCAGATAATCACTCACAAGGACACGTCAAAGGCACTATATAAAGCTACGTTTTAAACTGAATGCACATGAGGAACAATAAAAAAAGACTATGTTTTAATGCACTCACTTGTAGCCTCCCTGTGTCTAATAGTACTTGTTTTAAATGTATTGATTTTTAACCGTATATGTAAAGTGTCTTTGAGTTCCCTTGAAAAGTGCTATACAAAATAAAAAATGTATTATTATTATTATCATTATTATTATTATTATTATTATTATTATGTCGTAACAATGTGCCTAAATGGCAGTTAAAACAAATAAAAATAATAATGTAACAGCTTGTGACAAACATTTGTGGGAAAACATTTGTGGGAATCTGGATCAGGAATGATTAAAAAAAGAAAAGAGTATGCTGGGCTGTAGACAAACAGAAAAGAAGGATTTGCAAGTAAACAAAAAAACAGGATGATGGTTATTTGTTAGTCAGAATCATTTAAATGTGGTCAAATGTCTGGGCTTGGTGTGCTCGAGCTCGGTCTCTTGAAGAGTCCAGCTGCTTTGAGGAGCTGAGGAAGTAATTCAAGTGAATTTTTGTTATGTGTTTTTTCGGGTCAAGACCTGGGCAGCCTGGTTTTCAATATCAGACAGACTATAAATATCTATAGTTACACCACAGACACAATCACCAGGAGTCTGAAGCCCAAGCCCGACCCAGAATGAATATATATATATATATATATATATATATATATATATATATATATATATATATATATATATATATATATATATATATATATATATATTGAGGTAGATTGTATACATAATGTTTTTTTGCTTTCAAGTAATAATTACTTTGTAAGATGTCATTTTAAAACAAAAAATCCGATATAACATTAACTTGCTTTTGGTATTAAAAAATGTTTTAATACATAATTCATGTTTTGTTATTGATTAGGATGTTATGGCATCAATCTGAAAGGTAAAAGCATCTCATTTTACTCAATGGCCTTGCTGCCCCTAAAAATAAAAATGAAAGTGAAGGCCAAATGGCCATGCCCCTAAAATTAAGAAATTCCAACATGCACTACAGTCCCGCCAGCAAGATACATTGCAGACGATAGGTCAGAGCACTTTGGAAGGTTATGTATTGTTGTCCGTCCTATTTCTTTTTTATCCTCTCTTGCTTCATTGTCCTAATGAATTTTTAATTGTCTCTCTAAGCTCTAAGGCAAGAGATGTGTGTCAGAACCGATAAAGCACAGAGACCACCTGTGGCTGGGGTCTGTTTTTGGCTCAACAGAGGAAAAGGGCAAAGGCAGAGATCGCTGTGAGGGCTGATAGGGAGGGGTGGGTTTAGAAGCGATGCTGTTTTTTCCTCCACGGGGTAACAACAAGCCACGTCCACTCCAGGGTTGCAGGAGTCTGAGAGATTACAACCATTTGTAACATGATATGGAAGTGGAAATATCTTCATCTCTTCATCTTCCTCATCTTGCTAGAATTATTTTCTGACAATTATAGCAAAGTGTGGAAAATGACTGGAGGGGTTCTAATCTCAAGAGATACAGGTCATTGTTTGAACCAAAAGGGTTTATTTTTGGTGGATAGAATATGAATATGGAAGGCAAGAATTACATTGAAATGCACTGTGTCTAAGAATTGTGGTATTTGTTAATGTTAGTTGGTACATAATATGATGTTTCCCAAGTTATTTTAAGAAGCTTGTTATGGATATATCTGAGTAATGTGTTGGACAGAGCAAAAGGCACATTATTATAAAGTGTACACTCCAAGGTAACCGTGAGTCCTATATACTTTATTGAATATATATACTCAATAAAGTAATATATAGTTTATTGAAAACACAACAAAAAGCAGAGAGCTTTATGACCAAGCCAGAAATCTTGGTATAGTTATGGACTCAGGTCTGAATTTCAACAGCCTATTATTAAATCAGGCTATAACCACATTTGCTTGGAAAACCGCAATTAAAGTTTGTGATGGGGCTGCACGGTGGTGTAGTGGGTAGCACTCTCGCCTCACAGCAAGAGGGTCCTGGGTTCGATTCCCGGGTCGGCCCGGGTTCCTTCTGTGTGGAGTTTGCATGTTCTCCCCGTGTAAGCGTGGGTTCTCTCTAGGTTCTCTGGCTTCCTCCCACATCCAAAGACATGCAAGATGGGGATAGGTTAATTGGTGACTCTAAATTGCCCGTAGGTGTGAATGTGAGGGTGAATGGTTGTCTGTCTCTACATGTCTCCCTGTGATAGACTGGCGACCTGTCCAGAGTGTACCCTGCCTTCGCCCAATGACAGCTGGGATTGGCTCCAGCCCCCCCGCGACCCTAAATACAGGATAAGCGGTAGAAAATGGATGGATGGAAGTTTGTGATTGGTTGCCCGTGCACACGTTCGCTTACTATCCTCACAAAAAGTTTCTGTGTTCTGGAAAAGAGCAGGAGCTCCTTTGAGAGACCACAAAACACCAGCTCCGTCACCGGCTGTCCGTCTTGCTCAGTCCCACACCTCGCAGACATGTCAGCTAGATTATTCACAGCGCGGCCATGAGATGCCACCTGCCCAGCGGACCAGGCCTCAGATGAGTGTCCGGACTGCTGGTCTGGTGTCAGGTCTACGTGGAGTCTGTGCCCGCTGACATTGCACCCATCTGCACCGTTCATCCAGAGGCTCCTCAATAAACTCACTATTGCACTTAACTTGAGTGGTCCTGTCACTGAGGCCTGTCCTCAGACAGAGAGGTCGCCCTATATTTATCACAGGGTTTCCACAGAAAGGTGGTATAATCACACAACAGCTTACCAAGTGCTTTAAAAATGAATCATCTCCAAACTCATAATGCACTCATTACTTATAAACACTGTAATAAAACACCATTATAGTGCTTATATTAACCACCTACATACAAATTAACATAAGGTTTTAGTACCGCTTGTATCTTGTTTGAGAGAGTTCATTAGACTGTGCTTCTTAATGTAGATATGTGTGTTTTAATGTGTTTAGGGTGATGCTGACATATTAAAAGGGCTGTAGAGCAACCACTTCCAGTGTTGAGTGATGGTTATGTCTGATGCCTTTAAGCAGACTCATTTTACACGTTCTTGGGCTAATGAGAGCTGAAGTCCCATATGGCTTTACTGCATGGCTGAGAGTGGGTGTTTGCTACTTAAGGAGTTATGTAAAACCTGAAATATTAGGACAAAAAACGTAATATTCAAGAAGCATCTGGAATGTGGCACCTTTTGCCTAGATACACACTATGAAGCTTATCGTTTACAGTTCCCTTTCTTCCTCCTTTCTACGTGTCGGTCGTTCCATCCTTCCCTTTTTCCTTCATGTCTTCCTTCCTTAATTCCTTTCTTTACATCCTTCTTCCCCGTCTGTCTCCATGCCCGTTCTCCTGTGTGTTTTAGATGTAAACATACACACCCATCAGTGGTAATTGGTTTGGGCAGCATGGTGTGTCATTTATGGCTCTGCCTGCCTCTCTCACACCTGTGACTTCTTGTAGCCAGAGGCTTCACCAGCTTTCATAACAGACATGTACAGAAGGCCACTGTATACTTCACTCACACTGCACTACAGACATGTTCAAGATGCATTAAGGCTTTTTCCTGGTGTTTTGATTTTTTTCTCATACACAAAAGGTCAAAAGGCCACGTCTACTGATGTAAAATTGGACTTTTCTTTATAGGCCTTTTTATGCTTTGATGTATACGGGCAACACTTCAGTGTTCTATCCGTACATCATGCATCTCCACGACTTTCAGACAGAAGCTTGCCTTTGTCAAGATCCAACAAGAAATGACATGCGGCTGCGTTGGAAAGTCATCTCGGTGAGACTCGGTTCTTATTTGCATGACGTGCAGTGATGTATGACAAACAAAGAGGGTGTGGGAACGCTGGTGTCGACTGTGGAGTCGCAGTATACTGTATGCAATGACGTGGATTGGTTAGGACAGGATCAGCAAACCACATGGCAGCATGCGGTCAAAGGGTCTCCTCTAATAATGTCACCACAGTGATCTGAAATTTAACATGGTTTGTTTGAATTAAAAAACTGCTTTTGTTTGTTTGTATTTGAGGGATTTAAAAAAACAAATTGGAAAAATGAAAAAAGCTAAAAATGGTCTCAAAGTGGTAAAGAAAAAAAACATTTCACACACACAGGTATGAGAAAAATATCAACCAAGAGGAACATAGGCCAATAAGAGCTAATATCAATATTCATATGAAAAGGGAATATATATGTGGGTGTAAAAAACAGCACTGATGAAGGTTACAGGTTACTTTTTTATATATACACACACATAAATGATTGATTCTCAATCATTTGGCAGTCATCATTAGTCACTATCCTCAAGGATGCCTCAAAATGATTATGAATATGTAGAAAATACCTCATGCATACCATTAAGTACAATGATGGTTCACCTTTCAGTAGTAATGCAAAAATAATAAATCTACAGTGTCTTGCAAAAACATGCATCCCCAAGTGTTTTTTTGGAATTATATTTTTATGTTATGGGCCTACACAAAATAGTCAACATTTCTGAAAACATAATAATAATAATAATAATAATTAATACATAAAAAATAAAGTTGCATTCAGTCCCTAAATAAGATCTGGTGCTACCAATTAGTTAAATAAGGTCCACCAGCGTTACATAATCTAACAGAGAACCATTACATCCAAAATATTACAAAATGGATAGAACACGGCACTGCAACAAACCTGCCGAGAGAGGACCAATACTCGCGGAGCAGACTAGCTGGACATTAGTCAGAGAGGCAACAAAGAAACCAAAGAGAACCATGGAGGAGCTGGAAAGCTCCAAAATGGAGACTGGAGTCAGGACCATTTTAAGCCGCACACTCCAGTTAGAGTAGCCAGGGAAAAGGCTTAAGACATTTTCATAAAAAAGATGAAAATGCATTTGGACTTGAATGCTTTTTTTTTTTTTTTTTTTTATGTACAAATGTGTTTTCTAATTTTTCTTTATGAAACAACTTAATAAAATCATCCAAATAAAATGAAATCACCATCAGGATTCAAGAAAAACGTTTATGCCCATTTGGTTGACATGAACTGACAGGCTCACAGCTGCCGTGCCTCCTCTTCCTCCTCCTTATGACAAACAAACACCTCAGACAGCACCTGCAACACTTCCAGTTGCATAATCACGTCTGCTTGACAGCCGCATTACATTCAATTGATATATATTACCAGTTTTCATTATTTCATTATCCGTCGAGGACCTCATTCAACAGTGTGACACTTGGTGGTGTATTATATCATATAGCATTGTAGTTCACTTTCATAGGAAAAGTGCTTTGGAACATTGGCTGCCACTAATGATGAGGAGTTTATTAATATGGCTCCATGTTCAACTTCTGCTCTAATATAATATGATGAGGCAGAACTGAAGTGCCAACAGCTGTTTTAATCAATGTACACAGTCAATGTTCAGCTCAATCATCAGACATGGTTTGAATGACAAATTAATGTTATGGAGTGAAGGGTGGCTAACCCCTGCTAAGTTGCCAGAAAGGTTGATAATTCACTGCCATTGAAGGAGCAACTCTATAGACAGGAGAAATCACGCCACGTTCGGCGGATCACCACAGGACTTTATTTTGAATTACACACATTTGTCACTTTTGAAAAATAAATTTTGCCCATCAAGAAATTAGCATTTTGTCCTATAGCCTAACTGAAGTATCAGACAGTGAAAATATGTGATTCGAACCCAGAAGTGATACTCTCACTGAAGCTATGATGCTTGTGAGTTTGTTAGTTGGATGTTCATTCTTTCGCTTCCCGGAAGAGAGAAAGAATCACTGGATTAAAACCCATCAGGTGAGATAACCTTTCATTTGTGCATGGAACATAGCTAAGTTAGTTAGCTAGCTAGCAGGCCAAGGTAACCGAACGGTTTCACATAAAACTAAACGGTATGCTACTACGACAAACTGCGACTATCAACATAAAACCCTGCTGCACCTCTGCAGGTTGGTATGACACACTTGGAGAAGCTTGTTATAAAGGGAGTGGGCAGCTTCAGTATGGAAAAACAGCACAACTAGCATGACTTCACCCCCTTGAATATGACAAATGTTTTTGGTCATACCTAGCAAACTTGACTTCATGAAATATGACCCTAACCCCATAACCCTATGCCCTATTTTATCCAGACCTTATCAATCTTAGCCACAAAGCTTGCATCTTCTAATAGTTCTCCATAGTAGCTTTCCTTACATTCCCACATGCAGCATGAATTACAGGCAAACACACAGGCGTACGACATGCTGCACACAGTAGACGGAAACCCACAGATCAGCCTCGACATTATATTCACTCCCAACACTGCATGCAAGAACGCCTTTGGCAGCAAGTCTTATTTAAAGTCGAAGCGGATACATCCGCATGCCTTCAGCACTTATAGATTTAGCAGTTTTATCTCACTTCCTCAAAGATTTCATTTGGCTCGGTCATTTCACAGGTTTCCAGGTTTAAGTCGCAGCTTTGGCATGGTTCTCTGCAGGGCTTTCGTGCTCTTGCTCTGAAGTTATTCCAATGCTGGCGTCTCTCTGGTGTTTTTGCGGTCACGGTCCCGTTAGAACGCAGTATCTTTGGCAGTCTAATGCAGGTTTCCTTTTAAAATGTTCCCTACATTTGTCTGAATTCACTGCGAAGTCGACTCCGAGAAGCCTCCCTCATACAAAGTTGCTGCCATTGACATGATTGGCAGTGAAAATGGCATTAGATCCTGGCTCTCATCAGACTCCACAACCTTTTTGTCTCTTGCTCTATGAAAAGTCTTTCACATTCCAGACTTTTCCCCAGGGGTTGCTTCCATTTTTTAACATATACTTTTTACAAAAGGTTTTTGGTAGTCTCACATTTGAGTGAAAGTGCTGTATAGATCAACACCTACTGACAAACAACAAATTATGTTTGGTAGGGGTTTACATAATTCAACTGTCACATTCCCATTTCAATATATTTGCAACAGGAAATTCTGCTTTGAAATTTTGAGTTGATGCGTCGAAATGAAACCTCATACTATCATAAAACTGTGTAGCTAACAAATCATCATAGTAATAATTAGCTCTTTAATCCCTACGTCCTGCAGTCAGCCATCTGCCCATGAAGTGCTTCATAGCATTTGTTTGTTTAATGGATTCATTTTATTTACTCAAGTCCACATCCATGTATTTTTTTGTTGTGTTTTTGTTCATTTCTATTGCAGGCATAAACAGTTTAGTTCTAATAAAGGTCAAATGCATTAAGAGCACTCACTGGACTGATACACGTATATCAAAAAACCCAGACAAAATTGGATCTTTTAGTCCTTATGCCTCATCCTCCAGAAGCCTATAATTATAAAGTATTTCATTGCAAATAATGCTAATTAGCTCGGGCATCTCATGCTCCAGAACACAAAAACACAAATATGACACAAAAACCTCCATAAATCACATTTGAAAAGGTCATACATATATATAAAAAAATCTGCATCAGAGTCTTATTGTCAAAACACAAATGAGAAGGACAAACCGAGTGAGAGAAAGGGCCAAAGTGGATTGTCCCAGTGCAGTTATGGCTAAATCATATATGAGTTGCACATCATATACAGATTACCACAACACCACAGGTTCGATTGTGATTACACACAATGTTGGAATTCAAATTAAGTACACTGGAGGCCATGCAGATTCATTAATAAGTCGTGTTATCATTACAGTTGTGCATACTAATAATATTCCCATCAGCCTCATCTGTACTTTGTGTTTTGGTGCTAATTATAGGCATAAAAGCATGTTAGCATGCCAAGATGGTGAACGTGGTCAATGTCATACGTGCTGTTATATCTGTTTAACACTGTCGTTAGTTTGCAGATTTGGTCAAATAGCAAATACATTTTTTTGAGCCGATTTTGCTGCAAGATAAAAAAAAAAAGTCAGGGGATCAGCAGACTCATTAGAAGCATCAACGTCACCAAATGGCATGACAGGAACTCAATCTTTTTTTTTTTAACTGTTGGTCAGCCCACCTTCGTCTCTGGGAACTTGCGATTCTTCTGAAATTTCATAAACCGATTTATTATTATTTCCTGAATTATTAGTAGCCTATTTCAACTAATTGCTAAGCCCTAGCAGAGTGATGTAGTTTATAACTCAATGTGAAGAAAGCCGTCTGACTGCATTAGCATCGTCTTGGTCACATGTTTGGCATACAAATCTTACAAAGGCAGAAGTGATTTGTTTTATGTTCATTCATTACTGTATTTTTTGCGTCTTTATCCTTGTAGTAACACAACTAATTCCCTCCTCTTCACTGGCTGTGTGTAGCTGACTACCAGAACATCTGCTTTCCACAGATAACAGTATGAGTGTGTTGGTTAGTCACTCATTCTGCTGACTAAAAGGACATTAGTGTACTTTACTTATTTCTTAATGTCGTCCATTTGCCTGACAGACTAATTTGACTTGAGTAAACTGGATATTTGCATTTCTGCAGTGCAGCGTACGTTTCTGTATGTATGGATTAGAAACTTTTGAAGAAGCAGAGCATTTAGAGTCTAGGTAAGTATATCACTCAGTATTTACATTGATCAGCTTTGCATTACTGAAAATTTAGTCGGGTCATTTTTTCTGGATGTTATAGTTACAACTCAAACTCCTGGCAGGCTAATGCTAATATTACAATATCAAAATGTGATGCAGTTTCTTCAGAAAATACTTCCCCTCGTTAGGTGGTGTACTGGCCTGTCTCCTGGTATCTCCTCCATGCTCTGGAGACTGTGCTGGGGGACACAGCAAACCTTCTTGCCACAGTGTGCATTGGTGTGCCATCCTGGTTGAGTTGCACTAACTGGGCGACTTCTGTGGGTTGGAGAAACCGCCTCATGCTACCTCTAACACTGGCAAAAATCCAAAAAAGAAAAAAATCTTCCAGAAAGGCCGAGAACAGAGAAATGGTGTGTGGTCACCACCTGCAGAACCATTCCTTTATAGGTATGTCTTGCTCATTGCCACTCGTTTCCACCTGTGGTCTGTTCCATTTAACAGCAGGTGAAATGGATTCCCAATCAGTGCTGCTTCTTAATTGGACAGGCTGATATCTCAGAAATGATTGACTTGCAGTTACATTATGTTGTTTCAGTGTTCCGTTTATTTTTTTGAGCAGTGTATAACGCTGAAATACAATAGATCATTATTTGAGTAATGCTCCTTTCAGATGATATACAACCAATGCTGACCTTCCTTTGTCTGTTAGCTTCCACATAGCATCAAAGAAGGGCACAGAAAACATCTCTACATATGCATCCTCAATGTTATATGAGCTATGAGTTATATGCATCTCAGTGGCAATCAGTTTTAAAGTTGTGTTTGTCTGGAAGCCAGAAAGAGTCTCCTCCCCCTTGTGACACCACATATGGGGTACAAGCCAGTCTGGACTCGGCCTCAGGGAGGGAGAGGAGGAAGGAGGTACTCGCAGCTGATCCTCACAGCACTGCAACATGGCTATGTCTCAGCCCCACAGTATATTCTAGAATTAGCAGGCATTGTGTTATGAAGGCATCACTATGTGTCGATGAATAATCCAAAAAAAAACAAAAAAAAAAAACAAGAATGGGAATAAAAGACACAGCCCTCTGCAACCACTGGGAGGCCTTGACACCTCAAAACCGCCATCTAATAGCAACAAAGGAGAGTTGGCGCCTAACTGAGGGGGAGAGGACTTGATAAAGGCGTTCTCTGCTGCATTAAAAAGTCATCTTAATTCTTCCAAAGCACGACATCTCTTAAATCATCAACATTCCACTGTTTGCTGCTGCCACAGATGATTAGGAAGCATCTGTTCAGGCAGAAGATGTTTCTCTGTAATTGTTCAAATCAAACTAAAACATTACTGCAGCTCTTCCCACATCGTAACCTTGTTTTTGTTTTGTATTTTATTATGGTTGTACCTTACAGCGTATTTTCAGGTCTGAGTGATTCATTTGCCTGAACACATGTTGTTCACCGCCACACACAAAACAGATTTTGCCGAAATCTAAAGGACGGTACACTGTACGAGTACATTCAGAGTCAAAACTAGTACATTATTCCCAACCTGCTCTCACAGAACACATTACACATGCCACTGCCTGAGAGTTTTTTCTTTTTCTTTTTTTTTTTTTAATCACTGCAGAGAAAAACCCAAGGTCCACTTTTATTTCATCAGCTTCAAGGTCTTTCAGTGCAGGATAAAATAAAATGGTTTCACACAGCCTGACTTTACCTGAGCAAATGTAAAATATAGCGATGAATTCGTTTGAGAAGTCTTGCTTTTGAGAGACAGTCGATCAAACGGTCAACATAGTCGGTACTGTTCATCCTCTGGAGTCCATGAATAACCACAGCAGATCCCATGACTCATTCTTTTTTTTAAACACGAGGCGATAATTCAAAATCATAAAAACATTAAAAAACAAAGCTCATCTCTCACACTGGAACAAATATCTCTTTTACCTATAGTTGTATGAGGTACATCTAGTGTATCGCCGTTGCCAGGGATGGAACTTTCCTCTTTTTGTGCAGAATCATCTTGAATACGTCTTCAGGAAATGTTTACACTCAACCATTCATTTATGAATTGTCTATTTTCAGATGGAATTTCTGTATTGGACAGTTTCAAACCTGAAGATAACAAACGTGTTTTGCTATTTCATCCATATAACCTGCATGCATTTTCTTTATACACAAGATAATAGTTTGTATATGTTAAAAAAAAAAGAAAAGAAAAAAAAGTGAGGTTTGTTTGGTGTCAGTATGAACTTGAGATACACTTATTGCTGTTACACTGTAACAAAGGATGAACGTCTGAAATAGAAACACAACCTCACCTCAGCTTCTTAATACATCTTAGAACTTTTTGTTACCGAAGTAAAGGTGAGAAGCTTTTTCCTGTTTGCTCATCACATAAATACGGTTTCAACAGCGACATGTTTGGACCAAATCTCATCCTGGAAATCAAGGCGGACGGATTAACACTCGATATTCAGGATTCATCCCAGTTCAGAAAAAAGGCGAGGGTCATGTTGCTGAGGATGGCAACTACAGGTTAACATTTACCATCTCTTCCAGCTCTGCTCTGCTGATATGTCGACCCGTCTGCTTCCCTGTGATCCGCTCCCACTGCCTCCGATACACTGCTGAAACCTTGTTCTCTGTAAAAGGAAAATTTGGAAGGAAGAACACATCTGTGTTGAGAATGAAAGGATATTTTTCCACACTTAAAAGACAGAGCACTTGATGTACAAGAGCAACGTGGAGTGGAGATGCACTAGCTAACTAGCTCAGCAGGATAAATACTGTTTATTATGGACTAATTTACAAAGCTTGGGCTATACTTTCCATCAGTTATATCCTAAAAAGAAGTCAGATGAAGCAAGATGACTATACAGTTTATACACAAGCCAACATCTTAACCAGATTATGTGAACCAATGGATTTAGGGACGAAACTAAAAGTGAGTGACCTGAAATGTCCGTAACGTTCTGAAAATTGTGCGTACGGCCACCTACAGCATTTACGGTAGGTCAAAGTTGAACCACAAAATCAGTTTATGAATTGTAACAGACACTTTTGCTAATAAAATTACCATTCACGTTCATTTTTCTCAAATAAGTCTGGATGACCTGCTCACTTTTAAGCACTACATTCACAGATTCCAGCAGCACACTTGGGGAGTGAAATGTTAAATCCAATAACCAATAATAAGACAATTAAAGGAAACCCCTTTAATTCCCCATTCACAGCGATACTCACTTAAGAAGTTGCTCCAATTCTCGCTTTATCTTCGTCACTACAGGCGGGCCCTGGTAGGTCAAAGCTGTGTAGAGCTGAACCAGTGATGCACCGGCACGGATCTTCTCCATAGCATCCTGCCCACTGGCCACGCCACCGATCCCAACAATTAGTACTTTACCTATGAAAAAGCGTAATTGTATCATATATGTACTGTCTTCATACTCGGGGGATCATCAATGGAAAGAAAATGTTGTAAGTGACTACCTTTAGTGAGGTCGTACATCTCTCTCACTGTGTTAGTAGAGAGGTCTTTGAGAGGCTGGCCACTCAGCCCGCCAACCTCACACTTATGAGAATCCTGAAGCGTTTCTGGTCTGGATACTGTGGTGTTAGACACCATTAAACCTTCCACTCCCAGCTGCAAACACGAAGCAGAACAAACACAAAGGAGAGGACAGGAAGTGAGCGACGTGTGTGACGGCATCTACAGAAGCAGAACTGATGCATGTAGGCGGCCATGAGCGTAGGCCTCTAATGTGCATTGTACTGTGACAACGAGAGGGAGGCAGAGTGCTGTTTAGATATCGCTCTCCTCTTCTTCAAGTCTCTTCCATTAAGGGTTGTCACGTCCTCGCTCCAATGAGCACAAAAACACCACTCTGTATTTTTAAAAAACAATACTGCTTTAGTAGTGATGAGGAGAGAGGGGCCATGTTTTGAAATGTAAACTTAAAACAGTGTTCTGCTGAGGCTGCTGTGAAAAGAGAGAGGAGGGCTGAGAGTAGAGTTGAGAAGATGGATTCGTTTCTTACTTTACCTCAATTAATTTGCTATCTAGTTAAGGCAGTTTAAATAATTTGCATATGCATTCATAACTGCTACTTTTGCTAATAAAATGGTTAATTGTCTACACAATTACAAATCTGATATTGTTGGTCATTTTAATCAAACACATTTATTCTGACAGCTGCCTTAGAGACTCCTTGTCTTTTCACAGCAATTCTGTCTTTGTACTACTGTTAGGATATAGTGACATCTGGAGCAAATATGACAAGAAGTTATGTTTTAGTAAAGTTACCAACTGCAGCTTTAAAGGTGACATCCATCGATGCTTGTATTCAGTCACCATCAACACATCCAGAATAATATGTTCCCAAAATGGCAGCAATTGTGAAATTTAGCCAAATTTGAAGTTTAAGCCTTCAACTCCGACTCCGTCTCACTTTGTCTCTCTCTGGTCGAGCTAACATTAATTTGCAGTAATGTCACAGTGATGTTAGTGCTCGGTCACGTTAGAAAAGGCTGCCAGGCTTGTGTCCACCTCCAAAGAGTCAGACACTTTTTGCAGTGAGCAGGACCAAGTTCACAGATAGCGCTGTGGCTAATTTGATTGATCTGTGAGCGTCAAAGTGCACTAATTATTCTACATTTAACATTAATATGCCACTTTGAATAGAGGGTGACGTTCGGAAAACAGCAATTCCAAATGTATCCCTCCAAGGAAAAAAATAGACTCACAGACACATGGTACATAAACCTATCTGAATTAAAGCTGCACATACCCATACATGTAAGACACAACATACATTTTAAAAAACCCCATCAAGAAATAAAAAGATATTAGATAATAATTAAATTAAATCAAGAACAAACAAAAATCAAAGACACAATTTGGAAATGGAATGACATGACTTCTAACCTCAGAGACAACATCAGCAATGTCTTGTTTATCCTGGGCAGTGAGGTCAGGAGCGATCTTCACGAGGACCGGGGGTTTGCGTTGTCCCTGCAGGGCATCACGCTCCTTCAACACCTGAGCAGATTATATGAGAATGTGAGGATATCAGGTGAGGGGGGAGAGAGAGCTACAATTCCTGGAAACTAGACAGAAACCCTGTGCACTGTGAAAGCCTCGGGAACGAGAAGGATTACAAATTAAAAAAAAAAAAAAAGATCAAACATCAAAGATGCTTTCAAGCCTTGACAGACACCTAATGGGGTGTGATAAGGTTACGTTTATGTTCTTTGTGTATTGTCCCTGTTCACATAAAGTCCGACGGCGTATAAAAAAAAAACGGACCTGAGAGAGGTGGGCAATATTCTGAGATTAAAAATCAAATCTGCGAGTTTTGAAGTGGCAAATTTGCTAGTTTATTACGATGCTAACAACCCGCATTTATGCTATCTAACTTTCCATGAATGTCGCTTTTATCTTTCTAATTAATCCATCCAAACGTGTGACAACGCTTTACTAAGGTCCTTATGGTGATGGCTGTTGATCGTTATTGTTGGTTAATTTTATATGGGCCAAACTGTCATTTTATATGTGTTTGTTGATCGGGTGGTCTGCCTAAGCTAGTTTGCCCAAATTTGCTAGTTTATTACGTACTAACAACCGGCTTTTATGCTAGCTAACTTCCCATGAATATTGCTTTTATCTTTCAAATTAATCCATCCCAACATTAAACTCATGCTATTGTGACTCCTATTGTATATGGGAGAACACAATTTGGCAAGACTTTTTCATGAGATCTACAGTGTATGACGGTGACTTTAGTTCACTTGAAAATGGCAAGGATGAGCGATAAGGTCACATGATGAAGGTTCATGGCGTTTGGCGACATTGATGTCACTATAGAGTCCCGTTTGCACAGTCCTACCGTATGTAGGAGCCGGCGGAGCTCCTCCTTCCCCTGTAGATCCCTGAGACCTGGTGTATTAGGGCTGCTGACATTGACCACCAGGTAGTCAGCCAGCGGGCCCAGCACTCTCACCCCCTCCAAGTAATCTGCCCCTGCGTCCTGGGACAGCTTGTTCTTCCCCAGGTTGATGCCCAGGGGAAGGCCAGCTATAAACAGAGAGACACGCACATGTATGCAAATGACACCCACGCACACACACGCATGAAAGTTCAGACAAAAACAGGCTGGTTCATCAGACACATGACTCAACTGGGGCAGAGGCTGCTGAGGTGCTAAATGAGCTAGAAGCAGGTATGGATCAGACACACTAAAAACGTCAGACAAGGACATACAGAGTGGATTTAACCACATGTACTTTAGAATTGGTGATTTAATACACAATAATGCACACCCGAAACAAAAAACAGACTTAATGTGGTAATAAAACTTTAAGCAAATTCAATGTTTAAAAAGTAAAAATGACGAACAGGTTGATGTTTTCCCACTGTGATCAGAAGTAGCTGCTAACCTTTACTTTTCTGCTGCTGTGTGTCTCGTCTGGTTTTCAGCCTCTGTTCCGCTTCTGCCAAACCACAGCTGTTGAATCCATACCTTGATAGAAGCACACGCAAACACACGCATGTAAATAATGTTTATATACATAAACACATGTATTTTGTAAACTTTGCAATGCATAAATAATGTTGATGAACTAATTAGATGGCCCCTTTTCTAAAAATGTATTGAAATGTTGCTTGTTGACTTTTCTTTATGAGCCGGTGGTATGATCGTGTCTATATGGGGATGTGAAAAAATACAACCTCTCTCTATGGAGACACTTTGAAAACTGACATCCAAGATGTTGGGTGAATCCTCATGGGGAATCATATTCTTTCAGTGCCTGCAATTTCGGAGGGACTTGCTTCCTTAGAAGCATGGATGAAGTCTCATAATAATGAGACATTTCTTGTTATGAAATCAAACCTCCTTGTTTTGACAACCAACACAATTATAATGAGGAGCTTCCAGGCGGGGTATGTGTTGGTATAAGTGCAGGATAGTGTATGATGTATTACTGCAATTTGTCGGGGAGATGCTGATCTTTCATTATGCATGTTTTCTTTAGTGATACACACATACTAATGAAGCAAATAAAGCACTCACATCTCAGCTGGAAATATTGTGGAAATACTGAGCTGTTGTATACATTATATCCAACTAGGTCAACCTTAGAATAACCTAATCACGCACACACAATACTAAAGCCGTAACATAAGAATCTCTACAGAAAATGTAAACATTTTAATTGGATTGTGTGAGATCCGCCGGCAAAGCTTTTTAATCTACAGGTTTTATTTACTGTTCCAATATCTCATATGTAAAATACCATAAATGACCAATTTATGTGTATAATGACAGAGAAAAAACAAATCAGAGCTGGTAAATAAAGAGTTCTATCATGTGTTGCATATTAAAATTAAGAGCTTGATGAAAGCATAATCTCTTTGAACATACTGAGCGATGTGAAAAAATACACTGCTGCTAATACACCATGAGATTACCGTCCTCGGCTTCCCTGTCTTAAGGATTTTAACATAAACTAAGACTAATGTGACTCCTTTACAGTTACATAAATTGAATGAACTCTTTGTGGGATGTTACATAAAAGCAGGCTGTTGATCTACAGAACACGGTTGTTAAAAAAAAGAGAGAAAGAATTGATGAATTTCTGGTGTAGAGAAAGCAACTAAAATAAATCAGCATCTACAATACAAGTTGGATCTAATTATTACCTTGTAATAAAATACTGTGACATTAATTGAACCGTATCGCCCAACATGTTATTGTGTACATTCAGTTAACATCATGTCGCACATTAAAAACATACCTGTTAATAATTGCATGGTCTTTAGAGAGTCGGAACACGCGTGGTTTGGGGTTCCCCTCCTGAGGTTTGGGAGTGATTGTGCCTACTTCAACAAAGCCGAAACCCACCTTGTACAACCCGTCTACGGCCTCTCCGTGCTTGTCGAAGCCCGCCGCAATCCCAATAGGGTTTCTAAACTTTAGTCCCAGGACGTTCACTTCCTGTAGACACACAAAAACAAACAGAACAAAGTCTTAAAGTGTCTCACATCAAGGGAAAGATAATGTGGGCAGAAAGGGTGCATCATGGGCGTACCAATGATGCAGGGTCCTGGTAGCGGCTCAGAGGAACCAGACCCAGACTAATCATCTTGACTGCCAACACGTGTGCCGTCTCTGCTCCCACAATCCTCTGCAGGAGGGGCATCAGCTGATTGGTATAGAAACGCTCATCTCCAACTGCAGTGAGGTAGGAGGCAAACAGAAGGCTGCCCGAGCCGATGACCTTCACGGCATCTTTCAACTGCTTCTGTTGAAAAAAGCATAAACATATCTTAAAAAAAAAACTTGAGTCCTGCATTAATTACTGTGAACAGCCTTGTAATAGTTCATTAAAAACACACAATCCTCGCAGTAACCCGAGTTTGTATAGGTGTTTTTGTTAGGTGTATAAGTGGGACTTTGCTGGTGTTTCAAGTCAAGAGTTTAAACTGAAATAACTGATTTTGTGACCATTTGTTGGCACCAGAAACAAGTTAGGAAAGTTAAGAATGACATATCATCATCCTTTCAGTTGTTTCAGCGAAACCAGCTGTATATTTACACATCAGCCAGTTAAGAAACTCCATTATTATTCATTTGGCATTGTGTTTCTGTCCACCTGATGAATGTGAATCAAATATCCATTCTGTTTTCACTCCACTTTTGGTCTCTACCAAGCTTGGAGGGAAATATATGGCTTTAACATTGTTTTTCGCTGCTTTAAAGACTATCTGACGCCGGTTATTATGTTACTTGATGAATTAACAGGCAGAAGATACTGCCAGACTATCTAGTTATAAAATGAATGTGTTTAAAAGACCTTTCTGACTTTACTATGCTATGGTAGATTTGTTGGAACTCGTTCACAGATCTCGGTTTACACATCCAGCACACACTGAGCACCATTAGCAAACATCTGGAGTTGTGTTTCTATTTATTCACTTTTACCACTACGTTCCCAAGCCAGTTGCTCAGGTTATGTATGCTTGTTACATGTTCGGAGCTTCTGCTATGGCTGGAATGGAGTTGCCGGTTGGAAACCAAAACAGCCATCTAATAGACACCAACGTCCTACGTACGATGGAGGGTAACTACAGGTTCAGGAGGGTTTCTCTGTGATTTTATTATTTTTGAAGAGAATAATTGCAGGCACCAGTGTGGATGGGACTTTTGAGATAAGGCCAAGAAGAATAAAATATTGCGGTAGCTATAGTAAATGATATTACAAAGGACTACCAACTCTTTTTTAACAAGAGATAGACTTCACAGTGACCAGTTTTGGGACCAACACTTGGACAAGACAGATGACCAGTCTCCCTTACAACAAGTACTCTTCAGGCTTTGTTAATATTAAGATTTTGAGGCAGAGCAGTTTTGTGTGACAACTTATTTTCACTATCCATCTACTTCTCATGTGCAGTGGTGGAAGAAGTACTCAGTAGCAATACCACACTATAGAAATACAGTAAAGAAATTAGTAACTTTCCTCAATAATATAGTAGAGTAAACATGCTATTGGCTTCCATAATGTGGTGTAAGTAGAAGTATAACGTTGCATAAAATAAATACTCAAGTACAATTGTTCAAAATAAAATGTACTAAGGTGGTCTACTTAGTTACATTTCACCGCTGGTGATATGGTTGTTGTGATTATTGAGTGTGATAGAGTAAACCAGCCTTACTGTGTGGAGGACACTGTGACTTAGTTACGTCTGTCAGTAACGTTAATGGCTCTTAACGTTGCACACTCTTAAAATTATTAACCAAAACATCCGACTTTGTGCTGTTTTCTTACAAAAACGCTGGCGTTTTCAAAGGGCGAGTAACGTCAGCGCTAATGGCAAAGACACAGCATGTGTTTCTGTATGCAAAGCAGCAGCGAAGCTAACCAGCAGTTTCCTGGTTCAACGTTACTTTTTAGGCGGAGCGACCGAGCTAGCAAACAGGAAATAAAGAGTCGTGGCGACGTTGCAAATGTTCGGATTCAGCAGAAATGAAAGAATAAATAAACGCGAAACAAGTTGCCTGTGATGTTACCTTCAGATGTCCCGCCATTGACGCAGTTCACTCATTGCTTTTAAGGGCACTGAATAATTTCATAAGTGTCACACAAATACACGCGGTTACAGCTTCCGCCACATCCTCTCGCGATATTTCCATCATGTATTGTGGGAAACCTGACAGAGGGGAGATGCAGTGATATTGGCAATTCACAGACGTCTTTAAAGAACTTATCATAATACATATGATAGTAATGTTATATGTATTTCATATATATTGTTTTAATGTTCATGTTAACAGCAAATACAAAGATGTCCTTGGTCGGTATGGGAGGTTGGGGTTGTGGGACATTTGGTGATGATGATGGCAGCTTCACTTTGCATCTTGTTTGAGTATCTGCGGTGATTTTCCTAATATATTGAGAACATATGTAGAGTTTTTCTGGAGAAAGTGCCCTGATTTCCATCTGACAGACGCAAGTGATCTTAATGAGCTCCAGCCGAAGGTCCTGCAGCACTATGTGCTTTAGCTCTGTATATAATAACCACTATGGGCATGCTACTCCGATCTGCTCTCTTTTGGTGGATTTCAGTAGGATTTCTATCTATACCAGAAAAGTCTGAGGCCTGCACAGGCAATGACTTTCCTCATCTGCATTGTGAATTTGTTTTCAGAAATGTCTGTTTTGAATTTGTTGGGGGATCTGAAACCTGGTCCCAAGCCAGGAGCAGCTGTGAAAAACGAGGAGGGGAGCTCCTGAAGGTGTTGAACAGCCCGATCAAAATGTTCCTGAAGAACCTCACCAGAGAGGGAAACACCAGCAAGCTCACCTGGTGGCTGGGGGAGGGGGCCCAGGGACAGTACCAGGAACCCACCATAAGTGAGTAAAACGCACGCACACCATGCATTTCTTTTTTTGGTGTATTTCATTTTAAAGTGTTTTTTACGTGTGGTCCTTAAATCAGTAGTTGTATCTTTTTGGAACCTTGTGCTTTACATGCAGAGTGGTGGGAAGTTCAAGCATATTTTTTTTAATTGTTTGATTTGATTTATTATCATTACTTAAATATTATTCAATATTTCAAAGAAAAAAAGAGGTACGAAGAAAATGGGAAAAGCACATTTATTTAAAATTGTTCTATTATTCCTTTAATAAAGGGTACAAAAGGACAAACTCCTCAAGTGCATCGGTGTTTATTGTTTTCAAAATGCAATCAGCACTACATGAAAATGTCTGTTTTCTTTAACAATACTTGAAAGCTTTGTAAATAAGAAATTTAATTTAATGTATTATTTCTCATCGAGATGACAATACATAACTGCATCATTAAATTACAGAACGAGTTTTCCGGTGATTGAATATTTATCTGATTTTGTTAAAAATGGCCCTGTTGAGATTGAAAGATATTGTTTTCCCCTCCTTGAGTGTGTCAATTTGAGTTATTATGTCACTTCAAGATTCACGCTTATTGAATCCGCCTGTTCAAGTTATATGTGAGCACCACTTTCTAAAGTTAGCTGGTTTCCTTGTGACATAAGTGTTTACTCAACTTAAATCATTTCTAGTGATAATGAGCCAATTAACAAAAAAAGTCACAAGCAATAATAATGATAATTGATAAATCAGGGTTTTCAACATTTTCTGCTTCCAGCTTCAAAATTGTGAAGATTAACTGCATTTGTCTTATTATATAATATAAAAATTAATTTGTAACATTATTCATATATATTAATATACATATAATAATATTTTGGATTTGTTGGTAAAGCAAAACAATTAATTTGAAGACTTTCCACTGGGATCTACTGAATCAATCAGTCTGAAAAATAATTGACAGATGAATTCATATTTGCAGCCCTAATAGTTTTTCTTTGTTCATTGGGTTCAGGCTGCAATGCATTTGCATTGCAAAAATTAAGCTTTCCTCATAGCATGTCTGTTGTGTGTTAATACACACACTTGTGTTGCAAAACAGAAAATGCTGACTTTTCAAAGGAAAACTGCACGTACATGAAGCTGGATCCTCTTCAGGTCGTCATAAAGTCTGACTGCAACCAGAGACGAGGCTTCCTCTGCACCCACCGTACGCATCAACAACTTACTAATCACTGCTTTTACGGCATCCTTAATTACCTTCATCTTTCCTTCCTTTCGTCTCATGTATTCACAACAACTGAGTAGTTTTACATTTTTCTTTTTTCCTTACATGCAATATGCTGTTTCTTAATTGTGTCGTTTTTGTTTCAAAGTTGTGTGTGTGTCTTCATCAAAGACAAAGGTAAGAGATACATTTCACACTCTACAAGTCGTAATAACATCCAGCCTCAATTTTTCATGGAAGTTTTGTTCACATTTCCTCTGCAGAACAGGCCGGTGTCCAGTCAGGCAACCAGATCTCGTAAGTTGGATCGAAACCAAAATGTCTCATCATTTCAATCGACAATGAAAGTGGGGAACAGAAAGGTCATGAAGCTGAGTTTGTGTTTCTCTCTCTACACTTCTCAAATACACTCTGTTTTCAGGACCCAAAAGAGGTGTAGATGCCATGGCTTCATCTGTTGCAAACATTGAAAACCTTCTCCTGGTGAGAGATGCCTCATTTATTTTACATACAGACTGTTGAACCAATGAATCATGAAGGCCATTTAGTAGTTAATTATACGTCAAAAATGCACAAGTGCTGTTTTTCTGAGTCAGGAAGCCGATAAAGAACTACTGCGAATGGAAACCACCGTAGGGGAACCGACAGACGACAAAAGGGTGGGTATCTTACTTAGAAAGTAAATACTTCTTTATGCTGTGAGGTCACCGTGGCACATTAAATGAATGTTTGTTGTCCCTTTCACAGGACAAATTCATTCAGTATTTGTTGGAAGGCACACGAAAGCTGACGTCAAAATTTGCTTTGGAAAACAACGAAACGATCAGTCACATCATCAACTGTAGCACCGGCATCTTCCGTCTCTCAACGAGCAAATGTGACATCCAGACCAACCCAAACCCTACTGTAAGTAACCTGACAGCTTTAAGCAATCGTACACATTTTGTCATCATTGTGGCTGTTACTATCAGATGATGTTGCATGTACTTTCCCCCCTCCTGCCCAAACAGTCTTTGTTTGAGGATGTCTTTGAGATCTTCCGGACGATCTCGGTGCTGGTGGGTTTGGCAACCACAGAGAGAATTGTCATCAAACACCCATCAGGCACCATCTATCAGAGCAGGTAGGTGTTTTCTTTCAGACTCACCCGATAGACTACATAGCAGACAAATAAAACCTGGTATACAGTGTTATTTCCCTCATCCCCACCAGACACACACCTGCTGGTCTCAGCAATGCTGTGCTTGGTTCAGAGCAAGACGGTGTTTTCATCAAACTCCCGTCCTTTGCAGCACTTGGGCCGCAGGTTGGAAAGCACGGCACGGTCATCGCTCAGGTATGTCTGTTATTGTCATGTGAATTTATGTTTGCAGTTTCTTTTTTTTGTCATCTAAAGCCTTTTTTTAAACAGAGCTTTTCTCCCTGTTAGCTGGCTGCATTCTCAGAGAATCCCCATCCGTCTGACGACAACGTCTCAGGGACCGTTTGTAGCCTTTTACTTAGTGACGGATTGACAGACATAAAGATGGCAAACCTGACAGAGATGATAGAGGTACAGCTTAAAAAAGAAAACATTTTTTAAATGATTGTGTCACACTATAATATCCTTAAGTTTCATTTTTTTCAACAACACTAACTTGATTTCTCTGGTTTCTCCAGATCTTTATGCCTCATCATAACGCTCCAATACTGATGAACAGCACAGTTGTGTTGGACAAAAACACAAAAGTGCTGAGCACAATTAACGTCTCAGACGCTGATGTGGCCATCTTCTTCAGCGTGGAGCCCAGTGCAAACGTGTCACTGAATCTTATGTTGTCTGCAGGGTCACCTCCTAATGATACATATTTCAGCAACACGACCACCTTGAGCCCAACAGGTAACCAAGTAGCAATAGGACCACCGTGATCCACATACATATAGTAACAACCCAAAATAGTAATTAGTAAAATAGCTTTGTGTTCTTTGCGTATTAATATATCAGACATTTTTTTTATATTGATTCTTGTATTATGTAGTCATAAGCTGGCTGATTTTTTGCACCAGGAGACTATCGCTGGATGATAACCCCCCAGATGTTGCAGCAGACCCCTGGAGTCTGGTATGTTGCCACCAGGCTCTTCAATTCCACCTGGGAGCCAGGCCTGACGCTGAGGATCACCTCTTTTATGGGCAAGTGCTTGTACTGGCACATAGAGAGGCAGACATGGAGCAGTGACGGCTGCCAGGTGTGTTTCCACCTGGATAAAGTCCGATGAACTTGGCTGTATTGTTTTGGCTCTACATGGGCAGGAGTGTTGCATATTAGACATTGATGCGCTGTCTTTACTTCAGGTGGGGGAGAAAAGCACTCCGGAGCAAATTCAGTGTCTGTGTAACCACCTCACGCTCTTTGGGAGCTCCTTCTTTGTGATGCCGAACTACGTGGACCTGTCTCGCACAGCAGAGTTGTTCGCCACCGTGTCAGAGAACTATGTGGTGCTGGCACTTCTGTGTGCCTTCTTTGGGCTCTACCTGGTCACGCTGCTGTGGGCCTGCTATGCTGACCGCAGGTCACGCTCCAAGGTCCGTCTCTCATGAGAAGTGTCTTCCTGTGTGTGTTTCATCTTCTTATGTTGTTATTTAAAGTGTGAGGTTTTAACATGAAAGAAGTGTTTAGATATATTACAAAGCATGCTATTGTAAAAGTACATATATATATATATATGGCCTAAAATGAAAGAAATTCAAGTAAAGTATAATTTACCTCATAAATGTACTTAAGTACAGTATTTAAGTAAATATACTTAGTTACAGTTGACCACTGTTTTCAAATCAGCTACCAGAAACTCATCAGGCCTCACATGTACAATTTCATGCTCATTAAGAACGATTTTCAAGCATACCATTTGTGGAATGGTGGATATTTTGTTTGAAAAGTCTTCATATTCATTCCACTGCCAAAAACTACTTTATATTATGCATCACAATTCTTTATGTTGAACTATCAGAGGAAGATGACTCTGCTGGAAGACAACCACCCAGGTGCGCCTTACAATTATCTGATTGGTGTCCAAACTGGCCATCGCAAGAATGCCGGGACTACTGCCAATGTAAGTCTTCTTCTTTCATTGATAGAATTATGATTTGTTTCTCTTATTTCACCTATTTATACTTCAGATTAATGCATTTTCTCCTACCTCGAAGACAACCAGTGGATTCAATTCAACTTACAATATGATAGTTGTTTTAAAATCGATGAAGTCCCAACATTTGAGCTTTGTATTTACATGCTATGGTATCTTTTCAGAATATCTGACCTAGAAGGCAACAAGCAGAGATACATTTATTTTGATAGTTTCCTTAAAGGACAAGTTCACACTTTTTAAAGTATATCTTAAAACAACAGTAAGGTGCTGATATGAACAACAGTCAGTGTGGATAGGGGAAATGATTACAGCAAGCAAACCCTGTTTCAGTAGACATATGGCCACCTGACTTGTTTTCAGTCGAACTTGAAAAAAGGAGTTTGATTTCATGAAAATCTAAAAGTAAATGTTAAACCCAATGGCTTTCTTATCAAAAAGTAAAGGTTAGGGGACTAAACTATGACACTTTGGTGGGGTCCTTTACAAAATCTTAGTTCAGGTCACTGATGTTTGAACCCAGTGTTGTTTCATCCATCATGTCATGTAGGTGACAGTGAAGCTGATTGGCTCAGAGGGCGAGAGTGACACACACAACCTCACGGATCCTGACAAGCCCGTGTTTGAGAGAGGAGCTGTCGATATGTTCCTGTTGGCCACACCCTTCCCACTGGGCGAGGTGCGAAACCTCCGGCTGCAGCATGACAACTCCGGAGGGCGTCCGTCATGGTACCAGAGACGCGATCTAAACATGTAGTACTGCTCCAGATCAGGGCCAGTCTATGGCAGCTATGTCAAAATGGCTTGCTTTGTTTTTGGAATTTTTTAGGATGTACCTCGACGTGATATTTCACGTCGTTGTGTCGTGGGTTTTTAATGCTTGAATGAATTCAGCTCTACACTGGACACAGATTAATTGGTGAGAGTCATTGTCGAGCTGTAAACAGGGCTGTCAGACTGGGTACAGGTAGCGTTTATTGCCTCTCTGCGGGACAGCTTGCCGGCTTCTTCCCAGTGACACTTCCAAATGTCAGGCCTGTCTCATCATTTAGCACTACCTTGTTATCACTTCACACTAAATACCACTCTCAGCAGACGGTTCACATGCACACAAACACCCTTTGGTGGAGAATAGATCTGAGCTATAGTATAATGTAGAAAGGCGATTGGTCATAAAAAAATCAAACAATGAAATCCTTTTGCTGCCATTTGTTGCTCCCTGTTTGTAGTTGCCTAGTGTAGCTTAAATATTGTGTATGTAAATCTAACATTTGCATACAATTACCTACATGGTAAATGTAAAATGTTTGTTGTTTTATGATGAACCCCTTATAATAAGGTATATAAACAAGGTGACCATACAAGACCTCCAAACACGGCATGTGTTCCACTTCTTCTGTGACTGCTGGCTGAGTGCCGACCACGGAGACAACATGACCAAGAAAACCTTCAATGCTGCAAAGAACAATGAGATTGCCAGCTTCAGGTTTGACCATTCTACACCGCTGAAATAAACCTACTCGGCTCTTGGAGGGAGTCTCATTGTGGGTTTCTGTTTTTCTCTGCCAGGAATATTTTCCAGAGCCGAACATCGACCGGCTTCAGGGATGAACACATCTGGGTGTCCATAGTGGACCCTCCCTCACGTAGTCCATTCACACGCGCCCAGAGGGTCTCCTGTTGCATGAGCCTGCTACTCTGCACCATGGCCATCAATATCGCCTTCTGGAACATTCCTATAGACGAGGACTCGCCAGTACTCTTTAAATTAGGTGAGTCTTTCATTATGTAAATATTTCATATGTGATCTGGAGCGGAGAGTTTAAATTGTGAAACAAGTTGATTGTCAGTCTGTTGTCCCTTGATATTGTATTATCTTCTGTTTCCACACGTGTAACTGAAACTACGGAGGTGTCAGCATGTGTAGGATCAATATGTGTGGGATGAGAACCCTGAGCCACCTTTGCTTATTGACCGACATGTTGTTGTCACCTACAGGCAATGGAAAACTATTATAGTCAGTGTCTTCCATGTAACGTTGCCATCTTCAGGTGCTGTTACAGCCGCCGTTTTCTTTGTGTATCTCTCTCTTTTTGGACAAATAAAACCTCATCAGGACGGTGTGACTCCCATAAGTAACCAGGAGGAGGACAGGGGGACAGAGGACATACAATGCCACACATTGTTAAAGCTCAGTATTGAGTAGAAATCAGAAAACATCACAAAAGTAGAAAATGTTCTCCATGTGCAGATCTAAACTGCTGCTTCTTGTATGTGTCCTTGTTAAATCGGCTGGTTGGCATAGAGACAACTGCAGTGAAGTAGGCAAACAGATGACCTTTTCCACTTTTTCAACTGACAAGTGCATGAAGATCAATATAGAAAACTGTCTTCAAGGACTGATCTGCGATAAAAATGACTGATAATACACTGGTAATAGTTTCATAAGAGCATTCATAATGTTTGCCCAATTGATAGCCTGAATTTGTATGCAGTGTTTTGTTGAATAATCACATTAATATCTACAAAGGATGAGTGGTGTCCTCTTATGAACACTTGTTTCTGGTCACCTTAAGCTAAATGCACTTTGTCTGTGTGTTTACTTCGGACACGTAGTTTACTTCGTCAGAGCTTTAATGAGGTTGTAGAGAGCCATACAAGTCAGTCTCATGGCTCACTGACACTGCCCTTGTCTGCAGGTTCATTGCAAATCACCTGGCAGGAGCTCATGGTGGGAGTACAGAGTGGTCTTCTCATGTTTCCTATCAACATACTCATCATCACCATCTTCCGAAGCATCAGACCTCGTGTGATTTCAAAATCTCAAAAAGAAGACTCCGAGGAGGACTCGAGACCCCTCGCCGTTACCATACCAACTATTCTGAAGGTTTTTTCTATGTGAACCTCTTTTATGTGACTTAATTACCATTCCATTCAGTTTTGTATGTTACAGTTACTGTTCAGTACCCAGTGTGGCTTCACATCAACTGAACCTCTACTGTAAAATATGTTCTCTCACTTTTCCATGTGTTCGCTCAAACAGTGTACATATGTTTTTTTGTGCATCCCTCGGGTATCCCTAGGATGCAGAGGAGGTGATTTCTTCGGTGAGCAGTAGTCCGAGGAATAAGATGTCAGAGATGCACAGGCTGGAGTCCACGGCTGACCTCTGCCTTGCCTTGGACAGGGTGAATGAATTCATCCAGCTTATGCAAGGTAGATTTTTATTTTTTCTGACAGCAAATAGCAAACATTGACTTCCTTATGTTAACCTGACTTAATAAAAGAAAAAAAATGTTTGTGTACCATCTGTTCTGTACAATCAAGCTAAACACGTTAAAATATACTCAAAATGAAGAATGTACATTTATATAAAAGGACAAATAAAAAACAAAACAAAAGGGCTAATATGGGGACATGCAATTGGGGCTAAAATGAAGTGAGTTTCTGAACACTCTCCCCCTTCCCGAGCCTGCCAGTGACTCCCAGCGCCAGGCCCATTTATTCCTACTGAACACATGATGGGATTTGGTGCACTAGTGAGTACTGGATGCTGTGCAGAGAAATGTGCTGACACGCTGGTCTCTATGTGATCCTGTCAAAGGGGAGAGTGAGAGTGACCCCCACTGGGTGTACTGCAGCAAGTTCCTCCTGGCTGGTCTCTGTCATCTCCTGATGTGCCTGGAAAAAGTGGATGAAAGGAACTTCCAGAGTGCCAACGAGTACCAGCAGACGCTCAACATCACCAACCTGCTGGTTCGCAAGGCTGAGATGGTCTTCAGCAGCCACTTGGCCTCCTGGTCAGCACCACGGCCAACACAGACACGGAAACAGAAGCATCTGTTTGAAGTAGAAATGTGACTGGTTTAACTGGAACATCTCGTTTTCCTCTTATTCCTTCCTTCTCATTGGCCCAGTCCACCCCCCGTGGTGAAGAAGAAGAAGAGGAGGTCGGCGACCTGCTGGCTGCCTTGGTGGTGCGTTTTCCTGGGCTGGTTCCTGTTGCTGTCTATCAGCGGAGTGTCCACTTTCTTCACCCTGTTGTACGGCTTAAAGTACGGCAAAGAAAAGTCCATCAAGTGGGTCATGTCTCTGGGCCTCTCCCTCTTCCAGAGTATCTTCATACTGCAGCCTCTCAAGGTGGGGAAAACAAAGAAAAACTATTTAGTATGTAGTCTAAAAGCTGTTTCCTTTCTTGCATGATTCTTGTATGTTTTGTTGCATGTTTAAGGATAATATGAACACATTTTCTTTCTCCTGGTTTGCTTTTGTTCACAGGTGATAGGCGTTGCTGTCTTTTTTGCCCTGCTGCTGAAACCTGTAGCTGTTGAGGAGACAGAAGAAATTAAGCAGGTGATGTTAGGTAAGAAAAACATTATGCAGCCCATCTGAACAGGTTGGGATCTACCGATACGTAAGTAAAAAATAAGTAAAAAAAACATTGTGTAGAACTGGGGTGACAAACATACGACCCAAGGGTCAAGGCATAGCCTACAATTAAAATTGTTCAATAACATGCACTGATATTCCTATTCATCTGCTTGAGGTTAAACTGTCCTTATAAGAGTAGAAGTCCTGATGATGGATCGGCTTTTATAGATTATGACACAGTCAAGCCTATTTTGCTGTCATGCAGAAGACAGAGTGTCGGGTTCTTGATGTGTTCAGAGCACCTTTCAGGGAAATTGTTTAAAAAAAAACTTCTTAAAAGCTTGTCACTTGAAACAAAAACTTTCATCAAATAAATATATAATATTATCTGTGACAACTGTAACTCTACAAACTACTGAAGACATGTAGAATGAGCAGCCTTTTGTTGGAACCTGGTGTTGCAAGATTTTAAGTTTAATCACATAAATTGTTTCATCCAAACTACCTATTTATAATTCATAAACCAGACGGAGGTATCCATTCATATTCGTTTCGGGTTGACTGCAGAGAGCTCTTATGTAATGATGCATATGAAACAGTAAAACTATTTGCTTTGACAACTTTAAACTAGTGACCCTTTTAGGTTTCTGCTCCTCCCAAGTGACTTCTCCCTCTTCAGTGTTTCCGTGTATCAGTGCATCCCTCCTTGCGTTTGAGAGCAGTAAGGTTCTTTGAGTCTCACTGCTCTGTCTTCTCCTTTACCAGAGCAACAAGACAAGTGTAGACGCTACTCTGGCAGGGACACGCTGTGAGGAAGCTGCATTTAGCGGGATAAGTTGTCTTCTCCGATGGGCACAGCCAAGATCCAACGCACCCTCACTTCTTCAACATTCTTTTGCACTTACTGGAAGTTTGAACTTTCCGACTACAACATTTCTTCGGGTGTTTTGCATGTGTACAGAATGTCCAATGCCCGAGAAAGTTTTCTGAAACGGTGATTCAGAGTAAATGGGTAATTAAATAACTGTTGCATGTCAATGTGTTGCCTTTTCCCAACTCATTTACTATCTGTGATGATGTATGTGTATGTAAAGAAAATCTCTGGTTGCTGTTATTTTCATTCTCCAAAGAAATCAACATCCATGTCTGACGCCGTTCATTTTGAAAATCAAACACTTACCATCACAGAAACCTAGAAATATAGTAGAGCGATGATGCTCAAACAGAAATTACATGTTCATAACCAGATCGGACCATATCTCACCCATGCTGCCTCCAACACATGCAGTTATTCTTTTAACAATGCGCTCCTGTCTCCCTCACTACAGAGGAAACCACTGAACCAAAACCAATCCCTTGGACTCATGTTTCAGAACAACACGAATAATCAAGACTTACACAAACAATTATGGTCAGAGATTTCTTAAACATACACTGAAATCTGAGATCAGTCTATAAACACTATTGGATGGAAGGGCATACCTGCAACCAGTGATTAAAATCCCATACACCATCCTCATTTGTAATGTCAATGTAGCTGTTTCTGTTTTGCTGTTTGACTTTTTATTTATGGTAATGTGTTTCTGTCTTTTATGTGCTGCAGAACAGGAACCCATTGTGAAATTTTATATATTATTATTACTTTAAACCTTTTCCTGTGTCATAAAAAAATGAAATTAATTAATTGTGGATATACAAAATTGGTAGAATCGATTTAGAGCTTCAAGAAGCATTGATGCAGCTTTAAATCCCAAAAACTGTCTTTAATCAGTTAAGTAAACATAATCAACAAGTTGAGTGTCTGTATGGATGTACGACATTTATATTTTTAGTGGAAAGTTTTAATGTTCCATAATTATTCCAAACCGTATCTCAAAGACTCACCAAAGGGTGGAAATACTGATAATACTGTCACTAAAGAATAATAACTTCTTGTTTTTGCATTGAAATTATAAAACTTCCCAATAGTAATTGTTGGCAAAAATGAGTTGCTTTTAACAACTTTGAAAATATTGGTATGGTTAGTTTAAATACTTGTGAGAGCCACAGCCTGCGGCTGTCAACATAATCATTGCTGTGTTTGACGTCCGACCACCGAGTGCACACCAACATGGACTTGGGAAGGGGATTTTATGTAATATATGGGACATATGGGAGCTGATTATTAATTGATAATTTTTTCGTTTCACCTTCATGTCACTGTAATACATGTTGAAAGTGCATGTCATCATGCATGCCATCTTCTGTGCAATTCAGTCTGTCCTCCCATTCAATGATTTATGTAGCAGATCTAACTACGTTCAAGTTTGTGCCTTTGGTTTGGGAATATAAGCAGGTCTGAAGACACTTTCATGCCCCGTCTTAGACCTTCTGCTCTTTCATTTAATTACTGACTTATTTATTGTTTTCATTTATTCATACTGTGTGGGTATTTTAGTGTGAAATTAAATAAACTGAATGATATAATCTATTAGTGACTTTAACTGAAAGAGCTGCATACAGTAGCTGAGGAGCCTGTAAACCTGAAAATCACAGTGTATATATACACATACATGTATACATGTATATTATACATCATGTATACACTTCATGCATCATTTTGCCAGAACTCCAGCAGAGTGGCTCGACATATTTCCTGCCAAAGTAGGCTGATACGCTCCTTCGCCACTCAGAAGGAGGAGATGACGTCTTCATTTCTGCTGTGTGCTTGAAGCACCATAAATATAATGATGAACAGTTTGTCAGTTTAATGTGTGATGTTTATCAGGAGCCTGTAACCACACACAATATACGTGAAGAAAAGCTTGCTAGACCACACTCAAACAAAAACTTCAACCTGGTAGAGACACAGTGCCACAAATCAGATATGTGACATTGAGATGTGTGACGCACTTCAACTTAAAAGTTAGTTTTTAAAAAGTAAAATGAATTAAAGTATATAAAACATATTTGATAACAGTTAGCTTTTGTTCCTGAATAGGCTGAATGCACTTATAATAAGACACTTTGGACAAAAATGTCAGACAAATGAACGTCATGCACTTCACTCTTAAGTTTCTCAGCATTTAAACCAAAATTCTATGGTGGATTACATAAAACGCATTGTATTCTCAAACACAGCCACTGACTTGACATCCTCCTCATAAAGACTGACTAATCTGATTGCCTTGAGAGACAAACATGGGAGGATTTGAGAAGGTAGTTCTCGAGCCGTGGGAGGAGATACTCAGATGCATCATTGGAGCCAAATCTGAATGGCTTGTTAATTCACATTTTATTGTCTAAGCAGCCCAAAAACAAACAACGAGGTGGTCTTATTTCACAGTGTGTCGGCTGGAAGGTACTCCAGACACACAAATGTTTATGCACAAGCACTAATAGAGTGAATTTTTCATGTCCTCTTTAATACTTAATGAAGAGTCCACAAAAGTGACTCCCACACCTCCCAAAAGTGACTCTTAAAAGGGTCTCAGTCTTCAGCCTCTTATGCTTGCACATATTGTCTGAGTCTCATTTTCAAAAGCCTTGTGTGCCACATTTGCATTACGCAACCAGCTCTACAAACTTAAAAGAAGCACAGATCTATATCACCTTTCGAGTTATTTCAGATCACCCTACCCTTGTGCCTTCTCTAAGAATGTGTTAAGTCCGAGTTCATCCTCATACATTCCGACTTCGGCAGGCAAAATGTATCTCAATATGATGCAGGGTTGTCAGGTCAGAAATAACAGGATCATTAAAAAAGTGACCAGATTACTCTGGTCTGAAAAAAAACCTAAACCTCAATGATACATAAGCCACTTCCCGTATAAACAAAGGTTTGCTGTAAATCACTGCTGCTCGAGCAGCTTTCTCTTTAGGAATAATTCCTTCCCTTTACACTGAGGACCCTTGCTGGTTACCATTTGACATTACAGCATTGTACACAGCACACACACACACTTCCAGTTCCAAATAATATTTTATTAAATTTTCATTTTAGTATACAGTGGGAAAAAAAAACATTTTTTTGCAACAAGACACGATTTCTGTGTCTCGATGAATGTTTAGCATGAAAGAACAGTCCAACATAGAAAAGACAGTGAGCAGATCACAGTTCTGTAGTGTCAATAATCTCTCTACTTTCTCCAACAAATTTACAGTAAAACCTATGAAATAAACTTAACCACCCAGCTTCAAAGCATTTTAAAATGTATTTCTGGTGATCGTTCAATCATTTTATTCAAGGCCACCGTCCATTTGCCATGCAAGCAGAGCTGGGTGTGGTCAGGTTGCAGCGATGTGTCAGGTCTGGACGGCAAAACAACTCTCCGTCTTTCACTCCTCCACAAGAAATAGAAACATAGACCTCTATTCCCAGTCCAGGCAGTTTTGCATCACTTTTGCAAATTCAGACTCTAGGTTTTAGAGAATTAATTATGGGCAAAGCAAATAAAGCAAGGTATAATTTAATCAACTAAGACCCAGTATCGGAACATGTATCCAGTCTTGATGGACAATAATAATCGTAGGACAGACTGACAAGGCCTCTGATGAGAAATGGTAACTAAGGCAAATTCAGTGGTGCACATACAATATAAGACAGATGCTCACAATCACAGGGGAAAACAAAAATATATCACCTCTAACTGCTTTGCTTGAAAATTATATAATTCAATGGTAAGAAGGTGCAGGCCTTTAGTAAGCCAGTTTCCTGTAGCATTCAATCATTTGTGTAAATAGCTATATCATAGTGAAGGTATTATATTACAAATTTCCATACACAGTTTAACACTTTACATCTGGAGCCCACCACCTCTGTAACTGGTTAACATGTGTCACCACAAGCTTCCCTTGGAGGCCTCATACAGTACACCTATATTTTTCTGGTATAAATAAAACTTTTAGTAAAAGGAGTGTCCTTTCTACCGGGATGAAACTGCAAATGTAAATATTGTTTTAATCTGTCCTCATACGTGTGCAAGAAAAGAATTGTTGAGTATTAGAGCCTTGCCTCAGAAACAATCTCTAGCCTTTGTTAGTGTGAATGCCATCTTCCAATCAAAGTGGGGCGGCAAGTTGGGCTTGTTTGACTAGTCTGAGACTGGGCTGAGTGACACAATGACAAAGATCACAGTGACACAGCATGTGGGAAATAGAATCAAGGCATGAACTCTAAATATTCATGAGACCACGCCTCGCCAAAAAAAAAAACACCCGGGAGAAACTACAATTAAAAGTTTGGTTATATAGTACATCACACAAATGGAAAAGTTAAAAGTTGGTGTTACCTTAAAAGAGAAGGAGTGAGCATAGGTCGACACCCACATGATTGTATGTAAGAACATATTTTATGGGCCCTGTAGAAAGAAATTATGGTACTCGCTGGTACTGCCAACAGAAGTTAGGTTTCTGCTAACCAACAGGGCCTTTTTTATACAAATGAGGTAAGAATACATACATGTATGTTGAATATTTATGTAAGATTACTTCATCGTGGAAGGGGGACTACTATCCAAATCTGATTCAGGGTGGGTGAGTGTGTGTGTGTATATATATAGACCAGGGATATAGCTTTTAGGTCTTCTTCTTCAGTTCCTCAAACCGCCGCGTTAAGTCATCAAAGTCGATGTCATCTGAGGTGGTGCTGTTTTTGCCGAAGGTGCTTGTGGGGAATGTGTCAGGAACAGAGGGGAGTTCTGGGAGAGCATTGTTGTCAAATAGCTGAGACGAAGGGCCAGGAGCTGGAGAGGAATATTTGATATTCAATTGAGTTCATGAAGAAGTATACAGTATGTGGCAGTTTTATACAACAGCAAAAATCCCTACAATGTTGAATGTCCACAAGCAATGGTGTGCAATGGCAAAAATATAAACAGCCATAACAGTCAGACTCAACAGAAAATGTAAATATAGGAAAGAATAAATGTTCTCATATGAAAAACTTGAGGGACCAAAGATAAATCAAGCAATGTCCTATATTTTTCTTCTAAAAATCCTACGAAAAGACCAAAACCAACTTTGAATCCATCCCAAGTATTGCTTGTGATGCCAAAGCCTTACAGCGTATTCCTGTCTGCTAAAATCGCACAGTGGTTTATTTTGAATCAAGCTGAACCTGCTTCTGAATGTAGTTCCAACCTATACGGCATCTACTCTTATATGGGTAACATTTGCTAAAAACTTAAGTACCCTGCTGTTTTTGAAAATAAGACTATCTGTGACCCGTTTTAGAAGACAACATCTTTACAAGGAATAAATGGATTTAGGGTTGGATGCCAATAGGAATTCGTTGACAGTGACAAAAGTATAGAATAAAGGCAACAGTATCCAGAACTCACCTGCGGCCTGGAAAGGAACAGAAGGTTTGTCAGTTAGGTCATCAATCTGAAACGCGGAGAAAATGTTTAAGGGATGACGTCATCTTCATTTTGAAAAATAAAATGAAAAATATTATATGCATTAGCGTTATAGTCAGTGATGCTGAAGTCAAAAAAAAAAAATAAGAAGATAAAATAAAAAGGGAAAACTGCAGGGGACTTTTGAGAAACCATTACCTTTAGTGTGTGACTAGCAAAGTACTAAAGTCAGTTTTTCACACTAAAGTTAGCCTCAGCTCTCTCTTAAATGCATTAAGCACTCATCTGTTCATTTCAGCCCCATTCAAAGCAATTTATCAAGTCAGTTAGTGGTTAGTTAAATATTAAAATGTCATGCTACCTTCATGCATACGAATGAAGCAGAATCTGGACCTACTCTGAGAAAGAGTGTAAAAAAAGTAGAAGACAGGCAAAATTTCAAGCAAGCTGAATGAACTGCTCTTCCCTGAGTGATGCCCTGCCCTGTCCGTCTGTCCATCTGTGGGAACGGGGAGGGGGCATGGATAGGAGGGGTTCAGTCACTTACAGACTCATATGTGGGGGGGCAAGTGGGTAGCTGAGGGGGCTGCCCTCCTCCCATGGGGTGCTGGAAGTTGCTGTAGGTTCCAACGGGAGCATTATATGGTTCCTGGAGGAAAACAACAGTCTGTTACAAATCTGGGGGAGGCAGTTCACAACTGTAAATGTATAATTCTCATCACTTTAAAGCCATTCAAAGAAAGGATAACAAAGAACAATCGTTTTCAGACCATACATCGCTTATGGTGCAATCGCATGGATCGCTGGTAAAACATCATCTTTCTCACATTGCTTCACAGTCATCTGAACACAATAACCATCTTCATCGCAATAATCGGACAGAAATTAGCCAAATGTTAAGAATAAAATGGAGCATATTTTCTTAGGGTGTTGATTAAAATCACAAAACAATAAATCATACAAAATATAAAGAACTGGTCACAGTGATATCTGTGAACTTCTTTTGAACCTGAACACCGAATGACAAAACCTGTTTTTCAGAGGTGATTTTTGGATGCTCTGAGCAGCCAAAACGTTCCCTTTTAGTTCCAGTGTTTGAAGATTTCTTTCAAGTCACCTGCTGCTATTCTTCAAGTTTCCTATCACCAAATGCATAACTCACAACAAAATCATTAAGAATGGGATCTTTAAAATAAATCTCTTACGGCTCCTTTGGAGGTGGATAGTTGAAAGCTGTTGGCATGGGCATGGGCATAGGCATGGGCATAGGCATAGCACCAGGAGGAGCAGTAAAACCACCACCACCACCGCCGCCTCCGCCTCCACCACCTCTTCCGTTCTTCCTATCAAGGTCCACGTCAATCAGGTCCGCCTCCTCTCCAAGAGAAACCTCTGGCTGTCAGACACAGAAGTGGTTGAGTGAGTAAATAAACAAAAATGCATGACATCATCCATCACATTCATAACAAAGTATTTTAGACTCACCCGGACCATGGCGTCAGGCTCATACGGCACATTATAGTTCTTGGCGATCTCTATCAGATAGCGCTCCACCAAGATCTTGGGAGGGGCCTCCACACCCAATTTGTGCATCAGCTATGAAAAGTATCAAAAATTTGATTTGATGCTGCTAGTCACTCGTCTTAAGGTGCATGCATGCATTAACAGACTTGTGGTCAGTCAGTGGGAAAGGAAAAACACCTACCCTGTCATTGACTGTGCCAATCTGGTTTGTCCTGCACAGCTTGCCGTACTCCTTGCTATATTTTGCACACAGCTGCTCAGATACCTGATAGCAGCATTCAGAGATAAAACGGGTCAAGAGCTTGTTCAATACAATTGGCACCATGTTACATCTAGACAACAATACTTACAATTCTTAGTTCGGACACCTCTGCCTGCAGACGAGGTGCTGCCCAGATGAGGGTGGAAACTGCCTCCTGTAAGCCTGGATCCAGTTCCCTAATTGGAGAAAAAGAAAAGGTGTTTAAAAAGGCCACAATTACAGTGAGATAAAGTTAATAAAGTCCCCCATATTCCTTACAGCCAATTGATCTACAGTGTGCATCAGTGTGTTCAGTAAAAGTGGTATTGATGTACTTTGTTGGTTAAGTTACTCACTTCATGGACTGAATGAGGCCAAAGCGAGTCAGCAGCAGGTCACAGTAAAGCTCCAGGATCTCCATGGCTTCTACCAGATAGTCTTCTCTGATAATGTGCTCCACGCGGATCCGTGCACGCTCATCCTTTCCCGATGATAAGTAATCTGCGATCTCCTTCCTGGCCTTTTGAGCAAGCTCGGCTTCATTTTAAATGGGAGTGGGGAAAAGGTAAACAACCATTATTAGGTGGCACAGATGAACAAGATTCAACATCAACTGTAGGAGAGTAGGACCAGGGTTTTTATTCAGCCACCCAGGACTTACTTTTCTTTTTCTCGAGGAGTTTGAGTCGGTTGATGACCAGGCGAAGGTTGACTCTTAGCCTCTCTGCTTTGAACCCTCCTCCCAGCATGATGACAGCCTGTAAACAACAGAGCGTGAGAAGCGCACGGTGCACACGGAAGCGAACAACCCAAAGCAACCTGAGTCCGTCTAACCTCGCCCCCACCTCTGATCCAGTGAGTCACTTAATCATGTGAGCGTGACCAGCCCCGCTGCAGAATGACTCCGCAGATTTAACTGCTCAAAATTAACACAACACACATGAGAACGTCGACTTGGCTTGAAAACTACGTCGCATAGAACGTTGTACAGCTCAAAACAGTTAGCATTAGCCGGACGCGACAGCTAACTCGGCTAAGTGTATCGTTAACGTTACCCAAGCCTCGCTATTTTAAACGTCATATCATCTATTAAATCCACCGATGTTCTTCTATTTACTAAACCACGCTGTTATATACACATTTTAAAACCCAACCCTGTGTCTGTGTTGCCAAACCTAACTTTTAGCTATCCGTCGCTTTGTTAGCAGTCTGTTCTGTCATCGTTTGCGCTAACTAGCTAACGTTACCTAGCTCTCGGTGAACGCTAACAAAATTAAAACAAACCGAGCAAACACACTCGGATAGTTTAAATAATAAGGTGATTAACAATATGATATTATATTCGAGGCTAATAGCGAGGCAGTAACTTACCTGTTAATATTAGTCAAGCGTACACAGAAACTTATTTGGCTTTCTGTCTGTTTCGTCGCCCGGTTCACTTCCGTAATGATCCTTGGTGACGTCATGGGAGCGATACCTCGAGTGGGCGGGGTCTTCATACTTGATGTCACGGTCAACCCACAGGTGTGCGAACCAAGTATTTAATCACTTGAGTACAGATTTTCGACAATTTTAAGTACTACTTATAACGTATAGTACTTCGGGTTTTTCTCTATATTTCAGAGACAAATATTCCATTTTCTATTGCACAAGGTGTTTATCCCACAAGTTAATTTAATTTTATAGATCAAATTAGCTTTCTTCTGTTTTATTGTTTATATTATATTGTCAGCTACTACAATATGGATAAAAAAAAACTCGAATGAACTTCACTTCTGCTAGCTATAACATAATTTGCTGCTTATGTGTTAATTCATCTGTAATAATAATCCAATAATAATACCTACAATCATAGGTAATTATACTTTTTTTAATGCAGGACAAATAATGGACTTTTTTACACCATGGAATTATTTTTTTCTTTTTCCACCACTTAGTTTTTTTTTCACATTAGACATTGAATAGACCTACTTTTGATTTTACTGTGAGGGTGTAGTGTTTGAAACCTAGAATTACTTTTCTTTTCACAAAGATGATCTAATTCAATATTTCAGTATCTTTGGGGTTTAGTGGCTACAACTAGCACACACACACACACACACACACACACACACACACACACACACACACACACACACACACACACACACACACACACACACACACACACACACACACACACACACACACACACACAGTCCTAGGTCATCACACTCTTGAGTGTCCGTGGTAGTGAGCTTTCCGATTATGCACCAACAGACAATCAAAACATATTTATACACGTACCTTGCATTTTGTTTGCAATATGTATATATATATTTTTTTAAATTCAATGAGACAAATCCTATTATTAACAACTGTGCGTCTTCACATTGCACAGTCATCTTTCCACTACAGAATACTCTGTTATTTGTGAATGATGCTCCAATCATTGCCAAACAACCAAACAAACTCATCTGGGCATTTGATTTATTTTAATGAAAATGGAAACAAGGACATTTAAAAACTGACTTTCAGATTTAATATATTGCAGCTTTCTCATGAAAAAGAATCTGTACAATAAAACGTTGATCTACCACTACAATCCATCAGTTGTTATAACTTGAGTTTGCTGACAGAAACCTGTTTCTGTTTCTTTTTCTTTGAAGACGGGTCCTTTGCACTTTTGATCTGACTTTTAACCTGCTCCTGCAGCTCAGAGAAGAAGGCTTGAGAAGATCGCAGAGCCTTGTCCTTCCCGTCATCCTAAAACAGAAGGAACACCATGTTAGCTGGATCACCTCAGAACTATACACAGTTTATGTATATATATCAATGTTATAGGTATTTTGTCATGGAAACGTGTAATACTACATGCAATTCCGATATTTAAATGTGTTAACGTTGTAGCTGGTTGAGAGGCAGCTCATTTTAATATATTTATATACTTTTGGGTAGTTTGATATGCAACGCTGCATCGTATTCTATAGTTTTGTGTAAAATGTTGATCATTAAGTTACTAGTGACAATAACTGTCAAATGAAGTGGAGTCAAAATTACAATATTTCCCATGAAATAAAGAGAATTAATAGTGTAAAGTGGGATTAAAAGGGAAATTCTCAAATAAAGAACAGGTACCATAAAAATTATCCGAGTACAGTACTTGAGTAAATGTACTTAATTAATTTCTTCTAATGGAATCCATCTGCCCGTTTTTCATCATAATTATGTAAATTATATCTAGAGTGGGATTTGGTCTACTTAACTAATTGGGGCACGGTCAGTGTTCATATTATCACCTCATCATTCCCCAGTTTTTATCTTCTAAATGTTAGCTACTGAGAATTTTGAACAGGCTAAGAATTATTTCCTTCTCTGAGGCATGTGACAATCTAAGCAATCCCAGAAAGCACAGGAGTGAAACACTCACCTTGAGTATCGTGGCTTTGCCTCCTTTTGTGAGTTTCTTCAGGTTTTCTGTGACTTCAGCCTTTGACAGCTTTCTGTTCTCCCCAGTTTTACTGGCCTCTTTAAGTTTCTGTCTCGTTTCTTTCTCCTTGATCTTTAGACGCTTCACCTTCTTCTTGTGCCGTCTGTCACGCATCTTGTCTGTTGACGTCTTCTCAGTTTCTCCCACAATATCTCCTGCTTTGGTCTTCTCCTTTGGTGAGAGGAGAGTATTGTTAGACACACTTTCTTAACTCAAGATACCAAGATCAAAATAAATGTTTGAAAATGAATTGAAATGACAAACCTTGATTTCTTCTGGTGCGAGCAGTGTAGCATTACTAGCGCTTACTGGAGCCACTTCCTCCATTGTGACTGATGGCAGGTTAGACACCACTTTGACCTCGGGAACGGGCTGTGGACAAAGGGAAACAGGATTGTTACATGTATATGTATGCATTTGTTACATTTTGCTTTACAAAGTTAGGCAAGCAATGTTCCAGTCCAGCTTGATGTGGCCTAACACATAAAATACAACACCAGTAACTTCTAGGGCTGAGTATCGTTTGATCATTTTCCATCCGGATGTCTCGAATTCAAAATTACAAAGATATTTTACTTATTTTGATAATTTGTGTGAACAAAAACTATGTTTCTCTAAATGACTACTGCTAATTTATCTAGAATATGCATGATATAAAAATTCAGTTTTCTTAAAATGACCGTCTGTCATTGAAATGACAAGAATGGTTATTTATTGTATTTTGGCAACATCCAAATAAATTACTTAAACACTGTTCCACTCCACCAAGTTCTGTTCTCAAATGTAACACTTTAGTTTATTTAAATATTTGTCAGTTACTTTACCAAATATTTATCATTCACTTTTCAAAATCTCAATATTTAAACATATTTAGTGACTTTTAATCAGTGCTGTCAGCAGGCAAAACTTACTGGTTTAGGTGTGAAGTGGAAGTTAGAGAGAGCGTCCAACTTCAGGAAGAGTGTGTCCATAAGCTTTTGAATTTCGACATGAGATGGGTCCTCCACCTCCTCTGTCTTTTGCTGAAATCAGAAAAAAAAATGTTTTAAATGGATGCAGCACAGATGTATGTTTGACCGGGCAGCAATGAAAGCAAGATAAAAGTCAAACCTGGTTCTGCTTGATGTATTCTTGCTCGTAGATTTCTGCTAGACTCTGCTTGCTCTTCTCATGGTCCAATGTTAGCCTCTTCTTGTACTCAAACACCTCCTCTTTGGGCTTCTCCTTGCGGACCACATCATCAAATGCCTTGCAGAAACACAATTACTGGTTTATATTGAGGCAACCAAAAAGACCATATATTTACCCAGACAATATAAAGAGATGAGTTATGGTAACTAACCTGGTCTTTAATTCTCTGTTTGATGATGTCTTCAAGCTGAAGTGTGGTTTCTTCTGTCATACTAGGGGCTAAAAGAGAAATAGCACACGGAAAGATGAAGAGCCGGGCCTAGTTGAAGGTGAAGAGATGGAGATACAAGCCTTTTTTTTGTTTACCATTGATTCTCATGGGGAACGTCAACTCTGCCTAACAAGTGTGAGGAGTTGGAGGCGCTTGTGAAGAACGAGCAGGATTACTGTGAGTGTAGTTTCATGTGTTCACGGAGACTAGACTGAAGCAACAACTTCCCTAACTCCTGTGTGGAGTTACCCGGTTTCACTGCGGTGCCACCGGACAGAGATGCAAAGAAGACGTAATTTTGTTCTCAACAAATTATAAAATATACAACATCTACTGTGAGGGGGCAGAGCTGCCTCGTTCTCCCCCAGAGGCTCAGGGCCTTTGATGTATGCAGTGAGATGTTACACGTTTATCAGTCGGTGGTGGCAAGTGTCATCCTATATGCTGCTGTTGCTGGGGACGCAACTACCAGACAAAACACAGTGGCTGAACAAGTTTGTTAAAAAGGCTGGCGCTCATGTACTGAGGCTCACTGCAGCATCCCAGGTTTGAATCTAACCGGCGGCCTTTTCTGCATGTCGTCCCCCTTTCTCTCCAACACTGTACTATCTAAATTAAAGCAAAAAGGGCAAGAAATAACTTAAAAACAAAAAAAGGTTGGCGCAGTGCTCGATACTCAGTGTGGACACACTGGGGAAGGTGGTGGAAAGGAGCACACAGGCTTAGGTCCGGGTCACCCTGAACAATGTCAGCAGCCACCCTCTGTACAACAGCCTGGCTTACCAGAAAAGCAGCTGCAGCAATGTTGCAGCACAGAATTTCCCCTTGGGGATGAATAATCAATCAATCCACCCACCCAGCCATCTTTCTTAAAAAACTTAATTAAACAATATAAACAAAACCTCAGTGTGAATAATTGTATTATACCAAAATAACAGTCTTCTGCCAACATGATAGTACAACACAAAAGCAAAGTAGTCACTGACCCATCCTGCATGTCTGCTCAAACTCTACATCTTCTTCCAGCATGCTGTTCTCTGGACGGGTCTGTGCGGTCACCTCTCCGGACAACTGCCAGGGCTTCTGGTCTAGAGCTGCTTTCTCCAACTCCTCGATTTTCTCGGACATCTGCGGGTTAGAAAACAATATTGACATTAACAGGCAGCCAGACTGAAATCAGCCATGCACTAAAACAACGCAAGGGGTTGCATTGATGGGGGCATTTGCCTCCGTTACCAGTGAGACATTAATCACAATCCAAGAAGTCCAGTTTGAGGAACAGAACCATGAATTTGAAAGATTTCCAGATCATCCAGACATGTACCCCTTTCATCGGATGGCCAATTCACATGGCCTGAATAAGTGACCTAGAGTCTCATTTATAAAACAGTGTGTAGGATCAACACACGCATGTACACCTAAAAAAAATGAGTGAAATCAAATGTGAGAGAGAAATAATTATATCATTTCTACCATCTGGGTTCAATTCCCCACCTCACCATCTGCGTCGCCAATTTTCCCTGTCACCATAATGTGTGAATGCACAGGTCAGGGATTCCGTATAAGTGTGATCAAGCAGCTAGGGTTGGGTAAAAAAAATGCAATGCTTTTCAGGTCCCAACAGAAATGTGTCTTGAATATTGAAAAAAAGTCCAGAGATGAAACTCGGCATCAAATACCAGATTCTTACACATCTTCCCTCCAAATGATTTCATATTTTTTAACTGAAGCATTAATTTCATTTAGTTATAGTTCTTGTATGGACACTTCTTGTTAGATATATGTATGTTATTTGGTTTATAAGAAAAAGGAGGTTTGTGGAAAAAACATTTGGATATTCCTCAACGTGAGAAGTAAAGTATTGGATATTGAAGTTGTGTTTTTGGAACAATGCTCAGTGATGCTTGTAGGGCTGAAGACTCAACCTCTATTTATGATTCTTGCACCTTATTTTAGCCATGCGGTCTGGGAAATCAAAAGAGCAAAATTTTAAACTTTGATTACCTTTTCTTGCCGTTTCTCAAATGATGACTTTGACTCAGATTTTGCTGTGCTCGGAATCTTTCCTCCAAAAATGTCCTCCATGTCCTCTCCCTCACTGTCCTCATCCCCAGAAAGGTTAAAGGTCACTTTCTTATGAGATCCTTTGGTCTCTTCATCCCTGACAAAGGACAGACACAAACATGCTGGAATCAACCATATGTGCTTCCCCACGCATAATTATACAAATACATCATTTTATTGACACTTACTCATCGTCACCATCCTCCTCATCGTAATCATCTTCCTCATCATCCATTTCTTCTCCACCTTCTTCATGGCTTTCATCCATGCTGTCATTCTCACCATCTGACTGGTCATCTGGTTTTGTTGGTTCACCATCCACAGCATCAAAGAAGTCCTTGTACTTCAGATTCCTTGTGCTCTTTGTCTAAAAATATAAACCATACCCATATACTACCTGTATTCTGTGGAATCAGGATACAATACAATATGTAAGAAAAAGTGATAAAATACATACAGTGGTTTTCTTTTGCTTCTGGGTAGAAAGTATTTGTTCCAAGTCGAGATCTTCGTCCTCATCAGAGGCCAGGTCCTGAAAATAATCTAGCTCATCTTCGTTTTCAGCCTCCTTTCCCTCTCGCTTGTCCATAACATCAAGAAATGACTCCATCTCTGACAATTTGAAGAATGTGTCATCAACCTCAGAGGGAACCACCTTTGTTTTTGAGCCTTTCCTTCCAATCTCCTTCTTCTGCTTCTCTCGCTTCTCCAGAGCATCCACATCAAAATCTAAATCAGAGTCCTCATCCGTGAAATCCTCATCCCCATCCTCAGCCATTTTCTTAGACTGTCCGTGTGGTTCCTCATCTTCTTCAACACCATTTTCGTCATCAGTCTCTACTTCTTCCTCTGCACTATTCTCGTCTTCCTCCTCCTCTATCAGCACTGTTAAGGTCTCATCTAACAAAGCCTCATCAGCTGCATTTTCAAAGTGTTTCATCACAGCATTGTTCTGTAACTCCAGTTCCTGCCAGATCTGCTCTTCATCAAAATGTTCCACGACCAGCTGAGCCAACGGGCTGCCTTTGTAATGTGCAGGCTCCTGAGCTTTGTGGAGGTCATAGAGGGTCTTCGTGAGCGAGGTAAAGTCTGTTGCCACACCATCTTGAAGGCTGAAAAGGTGGAAACACACAGTCAGTATTGGCAAGTCAGGTATATTATTACAAGCAAGAAGGTGTTTTTCATTTTATTTCTCCAAATCCCACCCATGAAGTTGGATGGAAGTCTGTGGTGTGCAATCATCAATGTCAGGGTGTGTACATGTACTCAACACAACAGTATAATACATGTATCTGTGGTACCAAGAATTACTGTTTCTATCACCATACATTGCACTGTTAAGTCTTGTGACAGGATAAACAATCACATGTAGAGTCAAGTCCTGCATCTTATCAAGGCATTTTGATATAAAAGTTTTGTAGCAGCTGGTTGTGTTGCAATATATCACGTTTCGTAATCACACCATCCTTTTCACGCGCTGCATTTTGAAAAAAGGAGTAGATGCAGGCTAGTTGTCTTCTGTGGTTATTGATAAACACATCACACCTTTTCTAACTGCATCAAAATGTGGTTTCAACACAAGTCATCGGTCTGAAAACATGCAGTTACCCTGACATGGAATAGGTACTGTAAAACACACAAACCAAGATCCAAGAGGGTGACAGCTTGCTGCCCCTTGAGATGCTAACGCTAAAAGTGCATGCAGTTAGCTTTAGCTAACGGTTAGCTAGTTCAAGCTATTCACTTCAAACCCGCGCAAATAACATTTACCAGCTTTTTAACAACAACAGAGACAGCAAACACTCGCCTCAGGAAGTTCTCTGGCTGTGCTGTGTTGGCATTAATCTTCTTCACACACTCCTCCAGCACGCTCCACACATCTCCACTAGCCATGATTGTTTCTCCCACATGGGGCCCGACCATCTATGTGTCACAGGTAAACAGGCTCAGAGAGAAACTTTTCCGCTGCGGTTTTTGGTTCCGACATACAAACATGGCGTCCGCCGCGCTGAAGGTTGCAGGTTGGTGTTGATAATTATTTAACTAGTGAAGACATGCTTTAATAAGGTGGTCCTCCTCGTTTTTAATTGTCAACCACGAAATAAGGTTCAACCGTTGCTGAACATTAGCTGCGTCACACAAAGTTACTGTCCTTATTTACATCATGGGTCTGTCTTGGTGCAGCGTTTGGGTAACATTACATAGCACTTCGTATTTAAGAGAACATACTCTTTATGTTCCCCAACGTACAGACGTTTTCTTCAATTTGTTAAGGTAAAAGTGAACTTTCTGAGACCTTAAAACCCTAAAACTTTTGACGAATGTCACAGCTGTGTTATTTGCATAAGCGTACCTCTCTGTAACCTACGGTATGTATGTCTATCAGTCATTAAACAAATTTACATTTAGGGCATTTAGCAGACGCTTTTGTCCAAAGCGACTTACAATAACATACAAACGCTATGCAGCTAGACATTGTTCAAAACCACAATCCTTCATTTTTATAAATGTAGTGGGGAAAGATACAAAAGGCAGGTTAAATTTGGGGAAATGTTGCACAATGCTGCTAGAATGTTTCCATTTGTGGTGCAACCATTAAAAAAACATGTCTTGGTAGCATCACACAGATTAACTCAACTTGTTGGCACAAGCTGGTACATAATATATTGTTTTTATAGCCTATTATAAGACAATATGGAATAAGACTAATGTTCACAAACAATAGCCACAACTAAAGCCACAACTAATCTCACTGTATTTCTATCTGTTCATCAGTGGCAGGTCTTTCACGATGTTCTCGTCTCACGCTCCCGTGGGCACGTTCGATGACAGCACCCTTCCATCAGGGCATTCCTGGATCACTCTGGAAGCTGGGGAGGCTGAACCACATTGCCATTGCTGTCCCTGACATGGAGAAGGCCACGGCTCTTTATAGGGACGTGCTGGGGGCCACAGTGAGTGACAAGGTGCCCCTGCCTGAGCATGGCGTCTACACGGTGTTTGTGGAGCTCGGTAACACTAAGCTGGAGCTGCTCCATCCTCTGGGGGAGAAGAGCCCGATCGCTGGCTTCTTACAGAAGAACAAGTCTGGGGGGATGCACCACATTTGTATTGAGGTGAGAAAGCATTGATAGCATGGGATTATACTCAGTGGACACTTTGTCAGGTACACCAGGAGAGCATCCCAAGTCTCTCAAATTGCATCCACGTTTCCCTCATCGTGTCTTAGTCCCTCCCACACTAAATTATTTGTTGGTATACATGCAAGTATAAATGCTGCACTCAGGAATTATCAGCCTCATGCGATGGAATAGAAATGACGATCTGTAAAACATGTTTTATATCCATAATAAAACTTAATGGGGGGAATAACAGACCATAACAAGATAGCATTTTCTAATGAATAAAGTTATTGATGTTCCTTTTGTTGTTCTGACTTACAATTAACACAGATGATTACCTAGACAGTGAATCAGAAAACAATTACAACTTGTAGTGACGCATTTGAGTTGTATCAGTTATCTCTCTTCACTCCGGTATAAAAAGATGAGACGTTGCGATGTATCAGATCAGTCCAATGAGCCGCTGCGTCAAATCCATAACTAATATGTTACAGATGTTACATTGCTAAGATGCTCTTTCGGGTCTGGAGACACAGAATCCCAGCTTTTATCTTTAAGTAGAAGACTTCCAAGGCTTTCACAGCTGAAGTGTTTCGTGTAGTTAAAGGGATTAAAGGGAATATCGGTGGAGTTGTACATTTGGTTTGTTTTTATAAGAGTTCCTCAGTGTGAGCTAAACAATAATTTATTCAATAGCCCAACCGATAGATAGATCAATATCAGCATATTAGGAGTGTATAATGACTGGTGTGTGTGGACCAATAAGTAACAATCGTCACATAAATGTATGCAGCAATAGTAGATACATTTTGATAGTTTGTCCACCAGAGGGCGCTGACCCCCTTTATGTGTGAAGTGTTAAACAGCCCAGACAGAACAAAAAAAATGTTATGTGTTTAAGTCAAACACAAATTGTTCAATCTCTAATTTATTGTTACGGGAGTAAAGCTACTTAAAGCATATACAAACAGCAGTTGCACATTTAAAACTAATTTGATACTTTTCTGTGCATTAAAGATTGTGAAAGTGTCTATAAGTCTAACCGACATTAGAAAGGGAATGAACATTTTTCCTCTTGTTTGCAGGTAGACGACATTAACGCTGCAATAGCAGACCTGAAAGCAAAGAGCATCAGAACTCTGTCAGCAGAGCCGCGGATCGGTGCTCACGGGAAACCGGTGATGTTTCTCCATCCTAAAGACTGTGACGGTGTGCTGGTGGAGCTTGAAGAAGCGTGAACTCTTCATTTATATATTCCAGAGTCAGTTTGATAACAAATATTGATTCAGGAATAATTCCTTTATAGAACTACTCATTTCAGAAAGGTGGTTCAAAATTCTGTTTTCTACTTTTCTGTTGTGTTGGGAATAAATTACAGTGTGGTGTGTATTTGCATATGGAGTTAGCAGTTTGAATCATCTTTACTCCACTATCCTAAACAACAACATATATTAGGATGATGTCATTACAGTATACAATAAATACTGCATGGAGAAAATACTAAATCATTTTTTAAATATTTAGAATGCTGCTCCATTTGATGGATCCACCTTAAGTAAGATATGTAAAAAGGCAGTACTGTGTTTTATGTCATTTTAATACAGAATGTGATGTTTGGGAATTCATAATAAGGACAAAGTGTTCACTTTTACATGATACTTACTTACTAACCAGCCCAAACAAACCAGACTAATTCGGCAAACGAGTTTGTTCTTACCGAACCAAATGGGTTTGGTGTGAAAGCACCATCAAGTGCTCATTCTTTTAGGTGAAACATGCTCAAGCTCCTTGTACGTTGTTGAGTACAGCACAGAAATTTAGACATTTTCTTGGCATGCAGTATACACAGCACGTCCTGTATAAAATATTTTTTCTTTATTAAAGTTGGTTATTATTTAAAACCATGCCCCTAGATCATCATGAGAGGAGGTGACAGTTGTAGCAACCATCAGGCAACAACAGTCTGTGATCACAAACTCATGGTGACGCAGGTAAACGCACAAACATTTAATTTACACTTGCTATAAAGCAATGACTTAATTTCTTTAATAAGCCTTCTATATGGTCCACATAATCAACGTATACGTAACTTGTAATACTAGTCTGTGGAACCACTGATTGGAGGTCGTAACAGTCTGTAAAATATTCTGGCACCAAAGTGGCAATTTGCTAATGCCTTGAGACGTGAACTCCAGATGATCATAATCAGTTTCACGTCAAGCTACTTATTTTGGATTTTTGTAATATATTTTTGAGAGACCACAGGCTCTGAAAAAACAGTAATTATGTCCTTCAAATTCAGATAAACATTGTGATTATTTCTTGATTACCAGTCTCTGTAGTCTCCGTCAACTTCCAAAATGTTTGGCTGTCCATTAGTTTAAATACCCCAATAACCAAAAACACGTAATTTGTAAAGATATAAAAATAGACCCTACAATAGAGGTCCTAGTTTACGACAGGTGTCAGCTGTCAGCCTAGTTCTGTTTTCTCTGGTAATGGAAGTGAAACAGATCATTAGTTCTACACATTTTTGAGTGGCAAAGTTTTGCCGTTTTTCAAAACAGAGCTTAATTATTCGAAAGGTCTTCTGTTTAACATTGAGAGAAGGAAAAAAAGAGACTTATCAGAATCCAGAGGGTTCATTTTAATTGTTTGATTAACAGCTCCTGGCATAAAACAAAGCAAAGATATAGTAATGACGTAGCTGACGGCAGAGAGAGAAGTGAAAGCTACAAGAGTGGACTTTGAATGGAATATATCACAACTCTGGGAAACAGGGAATTAGTGACTAATGTAGAGTAAATGGCAATAATAACATGAGTGACATTAAAGGTTTAAATGAATAACATGCATATGGCTTTATACTTGGAGAATATTTGAAAGCGTGATACGAATATACATATGGAGAAAGCTTTTGTAAATGTGCTGTGGCAGGATTTAGCTGCTTTCTTTGCCCAGGGTGTGTTTGTCAAACAGGTACTCGGCCATGCCGTTCTGAGGAGCTCCCATGCGGCGCAGATTGGTGACCCAGTCCGCCAGTTCTTTGATGGACTTCACCTGCTCATCCAGGAAGTGTGTCTCGATGAAATCACACAACTGAAAGGAAGGGAAGGAGATCAAATTAGAGCTGAAACACACTCTCACTGAGTTTCTGTTCACTACGTTTTTACAAACGAACCAAGAGGTGTCAACATGGAGTTATACAGACAGACAGGTAGCTATTTGATTGGACAGAGTGTAAATTAAAATGCTTGATAGTTATTTAAATCTTGAGAATTTGATCTTCAGGTTCTCTAGAAATAAATGTGAAATAGAGAATCCGTTACTCACATGTGAGTCATTGTGGTCAGCGCAGAGCTTGTGCAAGTCCAGCAGGGACTGGTTGACGCTCTTCTCAAGCTGCAGGGAACATTCAAGGGCCTCAATTCCACTGCCCCACTCATCCCTCTCTGGCTTCTGCAATACAAAGCAGGTCAGGGAAACAGTGAGACACTTATTAATGAGAGGTGGGATGCCAGTAGCCTGACCCAGACAACAAACCTTCCGATAAAAGGGTTGAGTGGGTTTGCAGTTTAACGTTTAACGCGTTGCGTTTGTGTGTTGGTGAAAGATAAGCAGCAAGGCCCACTCACACCCTTTGTATCGTTTTTGGCCTTATGTCACCCTCCCAACATCTGCTATACGATAGCCCTCATAGGACCACAACCGTACCTTAACGTCTTGTAGGAAGATCCTCCCCCCCCTCTGGTTCTGTAGTTTCATCAGCTTCTCAGCGTGCTCGCGCTCCTCGTGTGATTGGTTACGGAAAAACTTGGCAAAGTTGTTCAATGCCTGATCATCCCGGTCAAAGTAGAACGCCTGTGAGGAGGAAAGAAGGCAATGTTTGTGTTTAAAAACAAAAATGTCCTGAAATGTGGCTGAAACGAACTCATAGCGTTTAGGATCAATACTAACAGCTAAAACCAGCTAGGCACGCAGAGTTTAATTATTATTATATTATTAGTGATTATTATTATAATTCAGCTATGAAGACAATATAATTACAGTAGCTACCTATATCATTGTGAAAATAGAGCTGCGTGTAGGATCGGTAAGCTTCCTCAAGTGAGGCATGTTTTTTAAGGTCGAGCGATGCACTCTCTCCCCGTTCTCTGAACATAATCTCTAAAAGGAACTTCAACCTTTGTTTTATTACTTGGGCACACAAGCCCCCAGTTGCACAACCTGGTATCAAACACATACACTGAAAAGCTTGCTCACGTGGTTATCAAGTTATTTTTACTGAAAACAGCTTCTCTGATGCCGTTTTTTATTTATCAAGGCGGCCTGACAACCATCATCCACCCACCTACATGAAGCCCACACAGCTCAGCAGTTACATAACCACAATACAGTCTGGATAATGATGACTAGAAACACTTCTCAATAATAACTGGTACACACAGTTCCCCTTGTCGTTCCACACATCTTAGTTCACTCAGCTGCTGTTTAGATATTTCTCTATCCCCCTATTAGACTCACCATAGACAGGTAGGCGTAGGAGGCATACAGCTCCAGGTTGATCTGCCGGTTGATGGCAGCCTCGCAGTCCTGGTGGAAGTTCTGTCTCACCTGGGAACTCATGTTTCTGAAACATAGCGTAAAAAAAACATCACAAACAAAACTCAAAACGATACACTGCATATGTGTGTGTAACAAAAGGCATGTTTGATATGAAACGATGAGTTCATTTTCAGAAAATGAATAAGCATTTTGAAAAAAGATGAATTAAGTGATTTCTCAAGCAATCCTGAAAAACATTATGTGGCTTGAGCTTCTTTTAAATGGTTTTACCAAATATATACAACAATATAACGAGGTGGTTGAAGATAAATTACAAATGTATACTTGTCGAGCCTCTGATGCTGTGAGGAAATAGTCAGACGTGAATAAACAATTTACATAAAATGGAAAAAAAGAAGAAAAAAAAGAAAGATTATGCCAATCGATGCGCCCAACCTTCCTGGTTGGGTTTCATCGCCGCATAGCACACTGCACCAGACGTATTTATTACCTCGGTGCCACTGGCTTGGAGGCTACTTATTCCTGTAAGAGGGAACATACTGCCAGAAAACCAAATGAACTTGGCAGTGTGTTTCTCTGAACAGCACTAATATATGTTACAGTTGCGTCCAACACCGCACGAAAGGAAGAGTTACGGAAATATCGACTGTGTTAACGTACAGCACTATAACGGTGTTGTGTTTGGTGTTGTTCGGCCGTTATTACGCAGCAGACAGAGAGATGACTGCGCCAAGGCCACACTGGCGGCAAGGAGATAAACAACTGCACCACCGGGAGCTAACGTTACTTCACCCGGCTGAACCCACAGGATGTCGTCGCAGGGGGAGCTCCGTCGGCGACAGGAAAACATACATACATGACATAGGCTGAGAGGTGAATTCTTACCGGATCTCAGTGGCGGATCTTCTTGTGAGGAGGTCGAGAAGCTGTCCGAGAGACTCGTGCTGTTAGCAAAACAAACAGCTACCTTTCAAGCTAAACGTGTTCGGGATAACGCAGTTAACTGACGGTTCTTTTTATTTATCGTTGTTTAAAATTGATTTGATTGTTATCGATAGTTTGTCTCAAAAATCAAAAAGATTATCGGTGTTAGGAAGACGGTTGAGAGGTTGCCGTTCAAGCACTGTTGAAGCAGGTAACCTTCTCTGTCCGCTACGAAAGAATCGACTGATACAGATAGTACGACCCGTGACGTCACTGCCCGGAAGAGGGCGGGACCACGAGCCGCCCCTTTTATTATTTATTTAGCGGTGTAAAGTAACAACAAGTGTAGCATTAAAGCCTTACACATGGATCACATGAATTGATCTAATACAAAACCCCAAGTTTATAACAGAACAGATAACTAAGAATATCTACAGCATACGACATCCTCTATCCTCACCCTTCAGTAGGAAAAAACGGCTCACTAACCATGACTGCACAGCACAGCATGACTCAGCTCATTTTTGAAAACTTGAAAACTTTGCGATTAAGTAACAGTCTTATTGTCGCACGCCAGGACATGACTAATTGTCTTACTGAGACATGGGTCAGTGTAATCGTCCTGTTGAAAGTCCATTGTGTGACATAGTTTAAACTTATTATATCTTTGACAAGGCAATCCAGGATTACAGGCAAATCAGGTTCACATGTCCACTGTATGGCTCTTGATTGTAAGCATCTGATTAATTGTAATTTTACTTAGGCATTGGCTCCATGTCATACTCAGTGGTCACAATGACTAAAGAGTTTTGATGCATTTGAACAAGTGTGTATGGGTTTACTTAGATGTAGAGGGACTAAGTAAAGTTAACAAAATTAAAAAATATGAAATCAAATTAAATGAAACACTGCGTCTGTGATAGACTGGCCACCTGTCCAGGGTGAGCCCTGACTTCATCCAGTGTCAGCTGGAGCTTCAGCCCGCAATTACAATGGGGTGGCAATAAAACATATTACATTTTGACCTAAAGTTTAATATCTGGTTAAAGCAACACTAAGTTTTCCTCTTCGGTCCCCCTACAGGTTGGAAGCAGAATTGTCCATTACTGCCGTCGTAAATAATTTAGCCTACGGCAGCCTACCGTCGCACGCACGTTATTTGTTTGTATGCAGAACCGGCTCTGGAAGCGATGAACGATTTGAACGATGTCCAGTGACCAGGTAGAGTAGCTAACGCCTTAGCTAAGATTAGCTAACATGAGCCATAGCGATAGTTACGTATATATTAGCACAATAGCTAACGCTTTAGCTAACATGAGCCAATAAAATAATCGACAATGTATTGTACACAGATGCACACTGTTGGAAAAAAAAATGATTACCGGTATTATTTACAAGTCCAGCAGCAACAAAGCCAAGTCACCATCCATCTTGCATTTTGTAGCCTCCTTCAGCTCTCGCCAACGAGTGTGAGCCGGTCCGATATTCACTCTCGTTCGAGCTCTTTCTTTGTCATGCTCCCGTTTTTCTTCGCCTCATTGGACATTATACTCCTCCTTTTCTTTGCAGGCTCTGCCATGACGCCAATTTAAAAACTACCTAGCTGCAGGTATCTTCCACGCACCTGCCGGCACGCCCCCCACTGATCTCCACGCAGAGCCTTCACCTACCGGCTTTTGTAACGCTTGCCGTAAAGCAGGTCAAATTGTAGTCTAATTAGAACTACAAAAACACTACCCGACGAGGCAAAGTTACATAGTGCGGTTACAGCTGATAGAGGGCCGCAGAGCGAATGCGGCAGTGCCGTTCACCCGGTTTTGAGGTGATGAACCACTGAAACTATTTTGGAAACATTATTTTAAGGCACTTAAAACTCTTTAGTGTTGCTTTAATAGTGTTGCTATTGGGAAGTTTGATTTAGTCAGTTGCAATTCAAAATTGCTATTGAAATTAAATGTTATTTATGCATTCTGAGGCAGTTGTAAATAACTGATATGCAGGATGTTGACCCTTGAACCATATATATTGTGCTTCATCAATTTCCCTGATTGCCGCTAACACCAAAACCCTCAGATTTCACCAGAAGTATTGGATGGCTTTGAAGTGAACCATCATATTTGTTCCTCTGATTCTTATAAATGCACGTGTAACTGGGTATTATAGGTCAACCGTAAGTGTATGTAGTCTTTATGGAAAAACTAAAATAATTTTGTCTAAAGTTCAAAGCCATTTTGCTTTAAATGTATTGGACCCATCACTCGAAACCAGCAGATCACCTGCATGCGATTTTTTCATTGCATAGCAGTACATAATGCAGTTATTAGCATGACAACAGTCTGCTGTGGGGATCAATGTTTATCTCAGATAATAAAACACTGTGTCCAAAATAGAGGGCCTACAGCATGTTGTACATCTATACATGAAGCCAAATACAAAAACAGCAGCGCCATCTGCTGATCACTAGGCTCAATTACATGATTTATGAGTAACTAGCCACAATAGCTTGATGGTTGCGCTGGTGTCCAACAGCACAATTACTGCCAGTAGTGCTGAACGTACATAGTACATTTCATATCTGGCTTTCACACATTAAGTCTTGGGATGCAATTGGCTGCTTTATAATCTTTTAGGACGCAGCTCATATTTTACCCACTCAGTGACACCATTTCTACCCTATTAAATACCAGTAAGAGTTGATCTACTAGGATATTCTGCAGTTAAAAAAAAGAAGGAATTCAAAATAGTTTGGTGTTTTTTTTATAAATTTTATTCATGGTTGGAAAAAGTTTAGTCGAACAGGCCGAATCCCATGTCATCATCGGACTCCTCAGACTCCTCTTTCTTCTCTTCTTTCTTCTCCTCAGCAGCAGCAGCTGAAAAACAAAAACCACTTGATATAATTCCCCGTTACAGTCACCATGACATTTAAGAAAAAGCTAAGCTCGTGAGATCACTATGAAAAAGGAATGCAATCATTGACATTTATGTTCATTTAATTTTCAATTCATTTTCTCATTTAAATGAGAAATTGTTGTCACTGGTTTTCCTAATGACAGGTTATGACAGGTTTATCCAAAATAACAAGCACGAAGACCATCCATCGTCTACCGCTGGAGCCGATCCCAGCTAAGCACAAACATCCCATAAATAATATCCATAATACATGACCTGTATCCACCAGGTACATTGTTTCAGATTAGAATTATGTAGACATTTGAAATTAAATTACAAGAAAAAGTAATGACAACTAACCGATTTGGTTGTATAAAAGCATATTTAACATACAAGGCAATGGAGAAGACAGTGTGCCAAGTGGCATTGATGCGGACAAATAACGTGCTAAGCGGCGAAGCTTACCTGCAGGGGCAGCAGCTCCACCTGAGCCAGCAGCCGCAGAGCTGGCAACGGCACCGCCTGAGGGCACGCTGGCCAATTTACCGTAACCTGAGGGGACGAGTTGGCAGAGATAAGCACAAGTGACACTCGGCAACAGAGGTCAGACAGCATGTTGTTATCATTAGATATAATTTGGCAATTTAGTTAGTAATTCTGACATTGCTTAAATGTAGTCTTTGAAGCCTTGAAGTGGGAACTTGTTTAAGCTATTTAATCATTTTAGCAAACTGAAAATACCACCAATTGCTTCCCACTGCCATTATAAACGGACCATTATCACACACTTTAAGTTATAGTGAAGACCGTACAAAAACTGTGCTACTCATTTCAAACTGAAGTCAAAATTTATCCCTGCACAGGTACAAACACTCACCTGTGGCAATCACCTCCTCCACATTCTTGCCTGTGAGCTCAGTGATGACCTGTTGAGAGAAATCAAATTTGTCAGTATCACAAAAGCAATGACCAACCGCCGGTAGAAGAATCTGCTGCCATAACGTTAGAAACAGTCGTAGACAACTCTGTACCTTGTCCAGGCGTGCGTCGTCGGCCTCAATGCCAACACTTTCCAGGATCTTCTTGATGTCCTTGGCCTCAGGGTTTCCATTGCCACCCAGGGCAGCGAGCAGGTAAGCGGCAACGTAACGCATCCTGTAAAAATACCAGGAAGGTTTGAACTGTGAGTACATGTGTTAAAAGATGTTTATGTATGGGCAACTTTCAACATTAATAAATCTAAATTAAGAGTAACTTCTTCACTGAATAAATTCTGAGACAATACAAATTAAAGTAAAAAACATCTCTTTACTACATTTTAAGTCCAAAATCAGGTTGAAGAATTCCATTAATTAAACCAAAATTAACAACTAGTTACCAAAAATGACAGTTGCAAACATTTCCGATCTAATCTACTGTGATGTTTGGTTCAGAAATAATTTATTAAATGTTTCTGCATACATCTTAATTACAGGTGCATAATGTATTTAGGCAAAGATAACATCCCTTTCACTTCACAAAACCAGTCTTTGAGTTTAATCATAACGTAGTGTAACGTACAATCATACAACACATACTGGTGCCGATTTTCTGACCGTACACACAGGAGATGACGAGGTAACATTACAACATCTGAACATCCATTAAGCATCTAGGTGGATTTCATCGGGAAAAAACGTTTAAAGTGTGGCTAATAAACTAGTTTTACACCCATGCGGGGACGTTAACGTTAGCTGCCGTTAGCTTAGTTAGCCGCCACCGACGTCGCGGTGATGAAAATCTGTTAATATTGCTAAAATGCTGCTCTTTAATATTTTTTCTGTTACTGGGATTGAACATGTAGTTGTTTAAAACGATACACCGCGTGTTCTCCCTGTGATAAATACATGTATTATATCATTAAAATAGACTCACTTGAGCTAGTCGGCGAACGCGTGTTCACTTCGAGGTTAGCACGGACAGAAAGGAAGTTACGTCAAAGGAAGAGGGCGGAAGAAACCTCGCTTCTTCTTCGCATTCAATAAATGCAGGAAACATGTACGTCGCCCCCTGCTGTTCCAGAGTGTGTAACGTAATCCGTGCACCTCACGATAAACCCTCCAAACCCATGATGTGAATATATCATTGTGCAGTTATTATTAAACTTTACCACCTTACACCATACGAACCGACAACTGTTGCATAACGTAATATTTCAAAAAAGAAAAATCTAAAGAAAGCCACCATCTTGATATAATTTAATGTTACATTTTAATTCCATTAAATTGTTCTTATATACCAATAACATTGTTCCACCTCATACAAGCTGCTTTAGCCAGCATTTTGATGTCTTCTTGTTATATATTTAATCTTGCCTAGATCCGTCATTGGGGTTGTAACAATATCTGTAATGAAAGAAAGTTTCGTCAGACAGGTCTCAGACATTTCATAATGTATCCGTTTTCATCTGTGGTAGAAGTCACATTTCTCCATCCACCTTTCATCTCTTGGCCACAATCGACTATGGTTACCAGGAAAGACAAAGTGAACCATCCTCATGAAACACTCTGCAACTGGACTGGGTCCACACAACGAAAAACCAGCAGCTGTGCTCTGGTCCAGAGCTGTAGCATGAACAACCAGCTCTAATGAATCTCTGTCACATGCATGGTTTGATTCCAGGCAACCTGCCACCGCTCCGCCAGCTCCTCTCAGACATCTACGTACGGATGCATGCACCAAAGTCCACAACCACATTTTACTTGCAGGACTGTAACCTCAAAAATGTCACAAAGGGAAAATAATCCATCAAAAATCTAAAATACACAAAGGTAGTATTTATCACAGGACTATATTGCTTTATAACAGTTGTTCCCAAACTGAACAAATATGATGAAAAAATGTGGAGAGAAACTTTTCTTTTACAGGTGCGGGTACATTAATTTCTTCTTCATTACAACAATTGCTGGTATGGAGTCCTAAATGATTGTGCCATAAGTTATTAGTAACATCTATGATTTTCTTCTAAGAAAAGTCAAAATGTCTGCTGTGAAAAATGCTTCTAAAACGAATAGCGATAAACAAATGAGTGCTTTGATGCGTGTCAGGCTGCTCACTCACAGTCGACTAGTCACTCTTTTTGGTGACTAAGATGTTTGGGAGTAAAAATGAAACTTTCAATTCAAACTTTCAATTTGAAGTCCATTGTTGGAACGGCCATGACGCTCTCACTGAGTCTGTTTCCTTCTAACTTTCAATACAATAAAGGCAAGACAGTGAAAGAGGAGCATTAAGGAGCAGGGAAATCATTTATTTGACTGGCTGCAGCAGAGCACGTCAACAAGAGTGAGTCAGATGTGTCAGAAAATAATAAGAATCCTATTCATTGATTGATTGGAGGGTTCAACAGCATCACAGCAAGAATGCTTCAGTCCCTGCTACATCAAAACGAGGGTGTCCCATTGTACGTTTGCTAAAAGAGAAGTCTTCCATGTTTGTAACAAAACTTGAGCTGAAGGTACGAGGCATGCCCGTAAAGGTCTAACTGTTTGGACGATGAAGGGATGGGATCACACGAGTAACTGCCCCAGAAACAAAAACAGAATGATGATCATAAAAAGACGCCAGTCATACATTTAAGCAAGTTTATTCAGTTTAGAGTCCAACTATTATTTTGTTCTACATCACAACATTTTACATTCCACATCAATGTAACACAGTTAATCGGGTAAGAAACCGGAACACAAAAGAACACAACACAGCCTACAGGTAATACTCCTCAACAAGCACGGAATAAAACGCTTCAAAACATTATCAAAGTTTTTCACAAACGTTGCAAGTTTGGTCTAGAAAGAAAAGAAAAATCAGTCCAGATGTCGGAAGAGAAGTGCCGACGTAGGACGGTTCACCTCTGGAGTCTGGACTCCCACAGTCGGGTGATCTCCGTCCTACAGCGGCGCGGCTGTTCAGACACACGTGGCTGATATGGCCCTGGTACACAGTCAAAATGGAAGTACCAATTATTCCTGGTATTTGTTTTTAGGAAAATCACATATAAAAATTGAGAAAAATATCAAAAGAAAGCTATTATAAAAAATACTCTATTGACCATTCCATTACTTAGACAAGGAAAACGGGTAGAAAGTTGAAGGGTACGTCACAAAACCTTTGCAACCAAGTGAGACGATGGTCAGTGACATTCAGTGGAGAGCGTGATTGTGCAACATCAGCACCAAGTCTCATTACATGTTTTCCTGATTTACTATTCATGTGCGCAAGCAGTGAATCCAGCGAGCTAAAACACAATGAAGCCACAAACTATACATTAGATTAAGACATTTGGAATTTAATGTACACCCAAAAATAAAAGTCTAGTCAAAGTAGCCTATGGAATGGCCTATTGCTAACCACGCTATTCTTCTACGTGTGTCCTGACAATCATTAATAAGATAGCAAGGCTATTATCAAATGGAGATTTTCACTGCGACTGTTCGATGTGGATCCGTATGACAAACATTGTAAATGTCTGATGAGGTGATATAACTCAGTGCAGCGTTTCCACGCGTTTGTCCACACAGCCTTAAAGCAGTCGTTTCCATTAACATTCTGCAGTAGAATGACAACTATGGTCTATTGTACCATTAAAGGACATTTCAAAGTTTTTAAATGACCTTGCATAGATAATTGATTTTGCATTCGTTTTTTTGCAGTGCGTTTGATTTATTTTATACTTTCACTCTCCAAAAATTCAGCATTTTTCGTGAACGGTAATGGATTAAAAGAAGCAGACCCACTAAAATACAACTGGGCTTTGTACTCATCCTGTATCGTCTTTTCTTGCAATATTAAAGTAACATACATTCCGTTAAAGATACCTTGCACTGGCTTGAGCGAGGATAATCCCTGCAGGTAAACCCGACATTTAAGGGAACAGCAGACTGTAAGTTGACGTAGACAGTAATGACGGATAGTAATCAGACGTAACAAACCAAAGTAAGAATCCAAAGAGCGAAGTGTTTGCTTTTTAAGTTTACTTTAGCAAACAACACCCACTGACATTCACTTTCTTATGGGAAAAACTTTGCACTGATAATGATATAATCACTTTTCAAATTTATAATTCATTATTTCTGGTTACTTAATCCATCGAACTCTACAGTTCAATAGAATAAATAATACCTGACTAAAAATCTAGGCAGATGGGTATTTTGTTGTCCCACAAACTGGAGTTGAGTGGATCATCAAAGGGTTTTAATATTGACATTTTCTTCATTTTCTCTTCGCTGGGAAGGCAAGAAAAGTCTTTGAAGACTCATTTTTGTTTGAATTATACAATATGTGAAAGGAAACGACCTGCAGATTTGTTTGATTGACATTGTAGACACGGGTAGTATTTGGACTTCTGGATGAAGAAAGGTTTAAGCATTAATATCATAAGAAGCAACATTCATATGAAAGCTAAACATGCATTGAGCAAACACTTTAAACTATAAAAAAAAAAACACCTTTGTTTAGAAGTCTTGTAAACATGGGAGGAAAGCCTACATATACAGTATATTGGAGGTTATTGACACTGTTATGACATTAGTCTGCTTTAAACTGCATATCAGAACAAACGTGACTGTTTGGCAGTACTCAGTGACAAAATGTTTGTCATTATCATTCTTATTTTAACATATTGTGCAGGTTGTATATTACAGAGTATAATAGTGCCATTAAAGGGTGGCATAGTGTAGTGACGATAAAAGAGAAATAACAAAAACATACCATCATAAATCTGTAGGTCAGAAAGTGTTTTAAGTGATTACTAAATTATTTAAATGTATGGGAGTACGCTCGTCTGTGAATTGAGTTCAAGCATCGTGAAAGTACATTATTTCAATTTAAAGTCATGTTTCTATACATCTTATGCCAACAACGGTGTCATTTTGTATCTTTTATCCAAAGCCTTTAAAGATGTCAGACTACCAGGATTAGAAAAAAACGTGAATGGAAGGTTTCATTTAAGCCAAACTCTTTCTCTGCAAGACTTTGTTTGACAAAATGTCAAAAACAGACAGAAAATGAAAACATGCCAACGCAGCAGATTTACAGCAGAATCCCTAAATGCTATGTAAAGTCTGATTATGAAGTAGCCATATATCAGCCATGATGTCATTCTTCAAAACAACGATGAAAGCTCACATCAGGCATCATTGTGACCTCAAGAGATTATTTGATATTACAAATGTCTTATTTTTATCACCGCGTGATGCAAAGAAGCAGTTTTTATTTTAGCATAAATCCAAGACAAATGTTACCTGGTGAAAAGGAAAACATGACATATAGTACATTGATTTATGTCAAGACAAATTAATCAGAAGCTGAACAGGTTTCTTGCTGACAGCATGGCATTTGCTTATGAAGGTTTATTACTTTGTTAAAAGTAGAAATATGAATCTCTGTGGTGGCAGCAGTTTAGTTCAAAAGTTGCTGAGACCTCATTACATCACTTACAGTATCTGCTGAGCTTTTTATAGCGTGGTGTGACGTTAGAAAAATTCAAAGGTAAGCCCAGAAAAAAAAAGATAATCCATCACTTTTGTTTTTTTAAGTGTCCTTTAGTGTTTCCCTTATTATCCAACATACAACTGTCTCTTTTTAAACTCATTAAAATGCTTATCAGAGCTTCCCTTCTCCAGACACGTCAGCAGAGAGCCAACAAAACTGCACCTTTTCCAAGTCTGCACAATTAAAGGGTTTTTAAAAATATGCCTAAAATGTATTTTCAAATCAAATGATCTTTAAGAATAATAGATACAGAGCATGTAGTGATTCCTGCCACAAGCATTTAATGGCCAGTGACTTTAAACCATGAAAAAATAAAAATTGCAACGGTGAGCACAGTACGTGAACGTGTTTGCCCTGAGGCACTTGGTAGTGGATGTGATAAAACAATTAAAAACACTACCTTTCCAGTCGAAGGAATTGTGTAGCTGGTCTCAAAAGCACTCAGAGTCGCATTGAAATTGTCAATTCAAAAATAATGCACACATGTGAGTGACCACCTACACTGACAATCATGATCCTTTTAGTGTTTGTCTAGAGTTGTAGTGTCCAGTGTAACAATGGCAAAATTAAAAATGCTACAGAAAAGGGTAGAAGCACGATACAGTATGTGTGAGTGGGAACTAAAACTAAACTTGAGTGTGTTTGTTATGTATTTAGTGGCAGGGAGATAAAAAAAAAAAAAAAAAGACCAGAGCACATGGCCAGAGGGCTAGAGGAAGACAGACAGGGGAGCTGGGCATCAACCGGGAAAAATCCTACTGGGGGTAGTTGTTCTGTTGCCGGCGCTTCGCAGACCTCATTTTCTCAAAGCGTGACTCCATTTCCTCTAGGACCTTGGGGGTGTACCTGACTACCAGCTTCACTGTGCCCTGAGCTGCTTTGAGGAGTTCCACAGCTTTCTCATGGTGCTCACCTTCCACACTCTGCAAAAACACAGAAATAAACATTTGATCACAAAGAGGAATAAAACTACAGTAAAGTCCACAGTTTTTATAGATTTATAACACAAAAAGCAATATGCCGTGGTTGCCGTCGTTAAGCAACAAGGCATGTCGTAACCTATGGAAGAAACAATAACCTCAAAACTTTATAGGTTTTGGAGTGGCCAGAATGTCAGCGTACGGTGTGGTAACCTGGTTCAGCTACTATATAAATGTTTGTAATTTGAAAATTTTAATGAGCAATAAACCAAATGAATTGGATAATTGTCCTTGTCGAAGCACATCTGCTGAATGCATGCCCTGTGTACTTTTTTCAAACAAGAAAGTGTACATTTATATTAACCGTTTCTCGACAAAACACATTGCATGTATCCATGAAGCCTTATAAACACAACGAATGCAATCTCCTTCCTCGTAAAAAACAGTCTATGAGCCATTTTTTGCAAGAATTTTAACCCTAAAATGTTCACATCCATATTTGCGTCCAAGCAGTCTTCTCCCTGACCTTTGCTGGTGCTTTGGTGGTTCTTGGAGAGAGACTAAGGACAGAGCGCATCATATGCTGTACAGACTGTTTGAGGAAAATTAGTGATTTGTGATATTGGGAGATGATATTTGAAGTTTTAATTAAACTACTTAATCTGCCCTTATTGCTGAAGCGTTGTTGGTCACCTAGTAGAAAATAAATTAAGCTGAGTTTACAGAAAGACCAGCTGTCATGCTTAAGCTTCACATTTTACATCTCAGGGCAAATCCTGATTCTGTGAATTGAACGTACCACCCCATTAACAGAGAGGAGCTGGTCGCCTCTCTTCAGGCCTCCGTGTCGGTCAGCGATGCCTCCTGGGATGATCCGCGAGATGTATATCGGCGAGTTTTGCTCCTTTCCACCCATTATATTGAAACCCAGGCCTTCTTCTGTCTTGGGCAGTTCTACGACACGTGGATGTGAGTGTCCTTCACTTGCTGCAAAAGCTGCCACAGTAGCCTGAAAACATTTTAAAATACACTACATTTACTGCGTTCAACAACGCAATGTGATGTGTTCAACTAGAGCGCACAAAAGGAGCATGATTAAAAGATGCTTGTGTACTGAGTGGTGTTTGAGTTGGTCTACCTTAGCTGTGGCATTAGCCCTGACCTCAGGACTGCTGTTGATGTCCACCGTTTCATACACATGCTCGTAAACCTGAAGAGACATCGTTGGACAATATTTACTCACATCCAAGCAGCTGCTGTCGACATTTCCAAAATGTGAACACAAAGTGATCAAACCAAACCCTGCCTCTAAATACTTATACAAGTGTTTGAGGGATAACAAAAGACAAAATGACTCACTTCTCTGACGGCGTTACAGAATTCACTCTGTAAGACCCTCTGCAGCGCCTGCAGCTTCTGGGGAGGCACCTCCCCTGTCCTCTGGAGCTTGTCAAGCAGTTCAACAGCACGGTTAATATCTGTCAACGAGAACACACACATTAAGGTTTTCACCGATATCTGCAAATGGAGACACTCACAAAGGCAATGACTGTTTCCAGTGTGAATGTCAGTCCTCAATCTGTACCAATGGAATATTAAATAGGAAGAAACTATTAATAATTACCAAATGCCTGTTGTGGCCACTTAGCAAATGTATAATATGATTTACTTACCATTTGTGTGCAATCAATATTCTGTTTGTGTTTTGGATTAAGAGATTGTTTTTGTCCGATTCAACCAAGCAGCAAGCAGAAAAGTCATTATTCTCTTAATTTGTGCCCATTGCTACTGTAGCTGCTTGTAATTAAATAAGTACAGCCTTCACATCGAAGCGACTGTTTCATATGTAACTACGTGACTTGTGTTTTTATCAGACATTACGTGGCTGGAGGCTTGTTTGATTACAACCCAGTGAATTACCACACACAACGGGAGCTCATGTTATTAGCACCGTATTATAGGGAAGACTGGGGTTGAGACGTCTGTAAATATGTCCTGCTCATCCTGAACGATCAAACTGGTGAAATAAAGTGTATGAAGTCTCAATTATGCAACATACGATGAGCCTTCCCCAAACAAGCTAGGTTAACTGATGTCTGTGTGTTGTCACTAATATTAGCTACTTAGCTTGTGCGCTAAGTTAAACCATGTAGCCATAGAAACTACCGTTGGTGTCACTCGGTGCCCATAATATACACAGTGAGTCAAAGCCATAAACATCGGCCACCAGCGTCGTTAACCCAAAGTCAACGTTAGCCAACTAAACAAGAACGTGTGCTTTCAAAAACGATCACCGGCTCCATTTGGCTAACGCTAAGCTCGGTTAATGTCTCCATGGATCACAACAAATATTTCTCAGCTAACGCTAGCTAGCCAATTAACGTTACCTCTTTCCAACCGCACAGGCTCCCCAAGCGATGCCATTCTTGAACCGAGTAGCTAATTGAGACCAGGTAGATGTTGCGTTAAACGCTAGATATGGAAAACTAAATATGGTAATCCTGGCTAACGTTACGTGCGCTTAACCGAGACGATAAATCAGATTAGCCAAGTTAGCCGGCTAGGCTAGCTGCCAGTGTCATGGTGAGTTCAAGCGCTCCTCGTAAAATGCAATACCCAGTAGCTACCGAAATAATTGTAGGATTTTCTACGATTACTGGATGTCCCATCGTGGATCTAATACACACACATTTTAGTTTTTTTAAGTAGTTATGTCATATCACCTATGGTTTGTGCTGAATAGGTATTGGCACAGGTACAGGTATAAGACGGTATCGGTAAATAATAATATGTATAGGGTTGTGCCAATACTCTGTAATGTCGACATGGATTATGGAGAGGTGTTGTACTTCGGTGCTATGCCCCACTCAAGGTCTCCTTGCCCACCATCCAGGAAAAATGTACAGAAAGGTGCCCACTGTGACCCACAGTCCTAGTTACTAGTTAATAATCACACAGTCAGCAATCATCTCTGTCTTGCATGGATGTTCATAGCTCAAGGGATTCACATGTCCTGTGTTGGTGAAAAGGGACAGCTTCTTTGGCTGTTTGCAGACACCTGGGAAGAATGTCCTCTCTGCTGCCCTCTACTGGTTGTAGCACATATTGAGACTCCGGTCCATACGTGTGCAGTAATCTGCTGCTGCAGTGCTCCCTATGGGCTGAAACTTTCAAGCATGATTCACCTCTGACCACACCCCAGTTGGTGACGACACACAAATGGTTTTCCTTTGACAGCTGATGAAATGCACCTGCTGTGACATCACTGACAGGGGTGTGGCTAGAGGCACAACACATTTGAAGTAGGACCCTCATTGAGTAGCGCAGCAGCAACTACTGTCCTTTTTAATATAACAGGCTCATTGTTTTTATAAAAAAAATGTTTTGTCATTAAGCTTCAGCCACAGCTCTGGGTCAAATAAATACTACATATTACTATGTAATCTATTCACATGCATGGTTTATGATTTCAAAAGACAACATCGGCTTCATACTGACTGTAAGACAACTGGCATTCAGAGTTACTTTGATTAATGATGGCAGTGTTCTATTACTCAAGCTTCTGTAAACAAAAAGGTATAACTAACTTTATTAATCAACTCATAATACCTTGTGAAGAAAACAAGGCAAAAAGGTTTGATTCATTGTCCTGTGTTCTGAGAATGTGTGCTCAGGCATGTTTTAATGATATTAAATCATTACAATTCTAAGGTAGACGTTTTGTGTAAAGCAAGGCAGAATGACTGCGTGTCTTCCTGTATGATAATCAAATCCAATCGATTAGTTAATTCTTACTTGGTTTGTGCAGCCATGACACAAAACCTTTCATTGGGTAATTCATGACGATCGATCATTTGAGAGACACTACTGCACGGTTGTCATCTTCCTCGGAGGTGGTGTAGAGACTTTCTTTTTTTTTTCTGGATAACTCCCAGCATCTTCATCAGCTTCCTCTGGAGGATGTAAGACACATTTGAGAAGGAAGTGGAACATCTTTTCCCCGGTTCATGAAAAAAGTTTTCTCTTTGCAGCAGTCTGTTTTCCAAATCTCAAAATGCCAGGTCCGGTTTTCTTCACACTTACCTTTAAGTTGATGACGAAGAAGTAAAATGAGGCGGCGGGGTCACATGTAACACAAATATAAGCTTTTGATGAAGCTTTGTGTCTTCTCTTTTTGGAGTATGTCATATTATGGGTAACTGTGGTCAGGATTCTTGATATCAAGAAGTTGAGCATGTTTAATTGCTATCCTACATTTAACTATGGCATCTAAACGTTGGCAAGCAGGCTCAATATGTAATGCTCGCTGTTCGCTATAACTGGAGATACAAAATTCCAGTAGTATTTTAACCCTGGAAACAATAAGATTTAAAGATGGGATTACATGCACTAACAAGAAACTGTTGGGTACATTATTCATATACACAAATGTATGTGTGGGTGAATGCATCACTGTCAAACTCTAATGGTACCACCCTTGTGAAGTTCTTGTTATTGTGAATTATTACATGTGTAGCAGGAGAACCAACTACGTAAATCACTGGAAACCTGTGTATTAACACCAGTTTGTGTCTGTAATGTGCTGGTGGGGAGCAGGAAGTGGTTTAGGAGCATTTTTCACCTTCTTCCCTCCTCAAAATAACCCTGATTAACATGAAGAGTGGCGGATTATACATTCTCTCCACTCATAACATTGCCTTTATAGCTGTCACTCTATATCACGAATGCATTGTCTCCCCTGCTACTGAAAAGGCATTCTTTTCTTGCAGCCTGTAAAAATGTAATGAGCATCCGGGTCATTCGTGGTTTTAATTTGGTCGTTTTCTGTTGCAGCGTTTGTGCGCGTGCATGTGTGTGTATGTGTGTGTGCCATGCCTTCCTCCCGGCCTTCCTGTCTGTATAATAAGGTTTTATCCTGTTTGGAAATGCACTGTTGAAACTTTATCGACATTGATTTTGTTTTTCAGTTGCCTATATTTTTATTTCTTCAAATATTTCAGTTTAATATTGCAAACAACTTCACAACATACAAAATGAATAATATTAACCCAGAAACATGTCAATGAATAGATTTTATATATATATATATATATATATTTATATATATATATATATATATATATAATTATATACATTTATATATATATAATTTTTTTTTATATATATCTTGTCCTCTGGTGGGATAAAAAAATAAACAGCAAAGCTTTGACAACAGCACCTTGACATAGTATGTAAGTCCAACATTACCTTGAGAAGTTTAGAACAGTAAACAGATAAATTACTTGAGAGGAAAATTGTTTTCTGCTGAATATGTAAACGGAATGTTTTTTGGTCAGCATCGTATCCTTTTTTGTAAGTGGAGAATTTCTCAATTCACAATTGAAGCAGCATGCAAGCTTTTGAAGATGGAACTGTCCTCTCTCACTCCTTGCCTGTTTTTTTCCCTTCATTCTCTAATTCTTGGCAACGTAAACAAATCACAATGTCTTGAGGGATGTGATATAGTAATTTAAACTGGGCGCAAAATGACTGATCAGATTTTTTTTAATTGTTTACAAGGTCATGAATATGTTCAATAAATAGACTGTAGTATCACTTTTACTGTATAAACTTCATCTTTTTTTACATGCAGTCCATAAAATTTTCATTTGACGGAATAATTTACCCTGTTATGTATATATACAAATAGATATTTTCTCTTTATTCTCTTTTTTAAACTCTTCAATAAAATCTATACATTTTATACACTATCTCCCTCTTTTAATGGTCAATGTGCATACACATGAAGTGTCTATCCTTATAAACCGCCAGCCAATCTTCTTTTTGCTATCCATCGTAAGCGCTCGCACGTAGGACTGGGTTGTCCTGCATTGGGAATTATAATGCCGCTTGTCTATTCCTCTGCAGCCCTCCTTTGTGTACCCCATGGGGTTGCATTTGGTCTCATAAAAGTATTGCTTCAGTTGGCCATTGGGGACAGGGACCTTTTCCATGATGGTAACTGTCTGCCCAGACATGTCTATTGCCGTCTTTTTATCCACAGCTGTCACCCACTGGCTAATACTGTCACACACACTGAGCTCGCCGCGCCGCGAGGGATCGGAGTGTCGCCGCACCCTCATGGACATGTTGGCGGCATCCAGATAGTTTTTGTATTCCTCCAGAAGAAAGAGCAACGGCGGCTCCAAAGGCACTTGGTTGCTGATCATCACCCGTGAGTCGTACAGGTCGACATCCTTGGTCTCTGCGGCGACTAAAGAGGATGGGCCCCCACCTCCCTGGCTCTTATCAGCCCCCTGTCCCAGCTGTGCCGCCTCTCCCTCCACCTCCAGCAGCTCCTCTATCACCTGCTCAAACGTGTCTGTGAGAGAGGGCAGTTCCCCGCGCTGGCCTGGCCCACCAGCGCTCTGCGGAGTCCCGTGGCCCCGCGCAGGCCGTCGCAGCGGCGCCCAAGTAGCCTTCCGTCCGATGGCCCCGCATGCCCGGGGCGTCTCTCAGGGGCGCAGCTCTCATGCAACTGAAGTATGAAATAACCATAGTAAGGAACAGGATGGTCATCACTCTTCTAACCTGGTGGAACTGGAGGGGAGGGAGAAAAGACAGAAGACAAGAGGGGAGGAGGGGGGAGAAAGAACAAGAACAAATGTTCAATGAGGTGAGCTTATTCTAGATCCATGCACCATGTAAGGCTTTCTTCCCTTTTCCAACCTCGACTCTGTCTGTGAAAGCCAAAAAGAGAGCTTTGGAAACGATCACCCATGGTTTTTATGATTTTTTTTATTAAACTGATATTGGCGGCATGTCATCAGTGTTTTCAAATTGTTTGCAAACTGCAATCACTCAGTTCCTATGTGAGGGCTGGTTTAGATTTTTATCTGTTGGCAGTCGCGCTCAAAAGCTGTGCTGAACATCAAACGGCTTGTTTATTACAAAAGATAAGATCACACGAATAGATGTCACTACATCCTTACAGGCTTGTTATAATTTATGAGCATTTTTACTGGTGTGTTAAACTGTACAGTCTCTCGAGCGTGCAAGGATATAATGGCTGAATCTGTCAATCATCCCTCACTGCCTGGATCACTGTGTTGTCAGTTCTGAAAGCTCATATCTTCCCCCTATTTTTAAAACTCTATTCTTAAACATTATGTTTTCTCAGGGCAGGTTGATAGATTTGATATATAAAGTGGACAAGTGGCAAATAATGGAGGCACATTTGGCTCCAGGCTCCACCCATTTCCGGAGCGGCACAAAATTTGGAAAAGCTCTGCCTGTGTTGACATAAGGATATGGTTTTGTTTGTTTGAAGAGCTGATGTATTGTCTTGTGACTTAGATATTACCCCGCCAACAAAACCACCATTACCAACCCTCATGGACAGCAAATACAGGCCGGCCGCCTGAATGGGAAACGTTGTGTTTGTGTCAGCTCTGACAAACACCGCTGCTGCAGCATTATTTATCTTTTTCAGAAGCGACAGGCCTGATACTAAACCTTACAGTCATGTACGGGCAGCAGGAGTTTGTTGAGGGACATTGTTTGCTTTAGGTAGGTGGATGGCGACAGCACTGCAGGATGAACTAACAGGATGTCACGAGGAAATTGAATGACAAAAAGATGTGTCATCCTCCCTGCACCGTGAGGTACCGATCCAGAGAAACTCACAAGAGAAGCGAGGCACTGCCGGGGGAGGGAATAGCCACAAGGAGCCAGGTGTAGCTGAAACACTATACATACATCGCCCAAGCACAGAAGCATCCCTTACCTTATAGAAGCTCTAAGATTCGCAGCAAATCAATGAATTGGACATCCAACAGCCCGAGATATAAAAGCAACCATAATGAAAAGAAAATCTAGATCTTGCTTTCCACAGGGGCTCATTTAAAAATAGCCCGGCCGAGGCTTTGACTGCACTCTGCATGTCCCAACTTGATACAGGAAAACACAGTGAGCAAATACACTCCTGCCTCCACTCAGGATGGACACGAGGACCTTTACAGTAAGGGAGGAGCAAAAAAAAAAAACAACCCCACCTTAAAAGCATTTGTTTCATTCTTAATTGGTATCAGGGGCCGTGGCTGCAATTAACCAACACCACGGTGACTGCCATAGAGATATCTCGTCTATAAATAGATGTGCTGGGAGTCTCACAGTCTCTATTCAGAATATCACATCCTTCTTCTTAATGAGCCACTCATTCCCAGAGCTCAGTGACGTGCATCTCCAGAGTGTGTACGTGTGCGTGTGTGTGTGTGTTGGGGGGGAGGGCATGGGGAGGGGCTGGCTTGTATGTGTTTGCAGGGAGATGGGGGTATTTTTCCTCTCACCAATTAAAACAACAATGAGGACAAAGAATAAGGAGCTAATTATCACATTTTCCATTAAATACTGTGAAGGAAAAAAACCTATTTATCAAGCCTTCAATATTGTGTGGGGTTTTGGTTCCAATAACAAGAAATCTCTGCGAGGCTTCCCAGCACTGAGAATCACGTAGGTTTACGGGATGGAGGCCAGTCACGAGCTTTATGTGTAGGATGCATTTAGGCTGATATTATTATCAGCATCACGCTCAAATGGTTCCACTTCCACATGACGGAAATGAACGCAGAGGGCTGATTACTGTTAGGCGTCAAACTTCATGCTGGAAATGGTGCAGACGAAGAGTGCTGCATCTTCCGTAACAGACCACAGGGGTAATATTGCAGTAGCAGGGGGTGGAGAGAGTGCCAGCGTCATTTCGCAGCATAACAACCACAGATGACGTCTCTTCCAGGTCTCCATAGGGGAGAGAATGGAGGGGAGGAGGTTGCTGGGGGTAATGCCACTCAACAGTGTGCAATTGCATACTGTTCCCCCGGGTATCCTCACACCGGGAACAACAAATGATTTTATTTCTATCTCTGTGATTTCCTGTTTCCATCAGGACAATCAATATGGCTTATACTCTCAATCAACATCCTGTTAAAATGCGATAAAGCCAATGAATCATTTAATTGCTGTGGGACTGGCGGAGAATCTCTGGCTTATATCTACTGGAGGCTAAATGTGACAACTGATTGGTTTGCTCTTGTTTTATACATCCAGCGCAGGAACATTTTATGTGCACTGCTGGATTTTGCAGTTAATGAAAAAGCGGCTTGCGAGTTAACACAGTAAGCATGAATAATAAAGTGAGGGCGGAACAATATATGGAGGAATGTTTGGAATAAAACACTTTTTGGAGCCTCCAGGCTGGCTTTGGTTATGAAAATATAAAAAGGTGGTTGAGCGCAATGTCATTTCTTTTAACGTGCATCATTTCGAAATGAAATCCAGACAGATCCCAACATTCCAGCTGTGTCACATAATAAACTAGGCATCATGACCGTCCAAGTATGACAGTTCTTTTAACCCCCCCTCCCCGAAAGAAAGAAAGAAAATCACTTAACATGAGATAACAGGGAGATAAAGCCTGCAATAACCGCTGCAAACACACCTAGAGCATGAAACACCCAGAACAATAGGAGCAGGTGAGTGTGTGGACTCTGTCTCCTGTTCGGCTTTGACGTCTCTAGATGACCACCTGTTCATCTGCTTTGAGAGCGTGGCTGTATGGCGGGGATATGTAACTTATCCTCGCATTTATTCTCTGTGCCAGGTGGGGATTAAAGTGATAAATGCCGCCTTTGACAGATGCTGAAAAGTTTCTCTAAAGCATGAAAGGACTAGCAGGGCTAGTATTATTGCACATTCAGTAATGTTCCCCAGCCTCCCTGCACATGTCAGCACACTTGATGGCTTCATCTTCACGAACGGCGTGCATCATATCTCAGGAGCCGTTAGAAGGGGAAGGAAACATCAAACGGGGGAGATGAAAGAGGGTAAATGTGCCCGCTACATTTGAATAGAGATGTATGACCTATAGCAACATCAGTTCCTCCTTCGTGCTCCCTTGTGGGCATCTGCTTTGATCAATTCCTCAACAGCCGCGTCGGGTCGGAGCTATTTACCTAGCAACATGTTCTGTCACGTTCAACATGTACGGCACACAATTCCAAATGTTCAGAAGACGAACGCGGCACACGGTATCAAGAAAGAAATCTACTGGAGGACCCCTCGTGTGCCACAATGCAGCACTTAGAGTTGGAGGGTCTGCAGTAATGGCTTACACATGTGGACCCTCGCTTCCTTATGATGCGTTTCCCATCTGACAGCGTTTTGGAGCACGTTCAGTGAGAGATGAGCATCACTTAGGGATTATACCTGGCCTCCAAGCCAACCCCAGCCACCGCCACAGACAGCCCGGCATTCAAATAGCTGCTGAGTAATCTGCGCTATCCAAATGAGTCGCTTCTTCCCTCCCACGCTGTGTGTAACAGTGGACAATTGAAACATTACAGCAGCAGCACATTCAGGACGGTAAAAGCAAAAGTGAGACTCATCTTTGAATGTGTCAAATCTCTTTTGATGTCGTACTCTTACATTTCAAAATACAAATGTTAGGAAAAATCTGTTGATTTTAACCCACGAATCACCATTTCTTAAACCTAACCACTAAAAAATACCCAACAGACTTTATAGCTTTAAATTGACACTGGTGCAGTTCCAACTGTTGCACACTAGATGGCGCGTGAGACCGTGAAATAATAAGAGCTCCTCATTTTTTTCCCCCTCCCTCCGCCTTCCTCCCATCTCTGTTTCCCTCCCGCCTGTGAAACATGATAGATAGATAGATAGATAGATAGATAGATAGATAGATAGATAGATAGATAGATAGATAGATAGATAGATAGATAGATAGATCTATTCTAAAGAAAGAAAGAAAGAAAGAAAGAAAGAAAGAAAGAAAGAAAGAAAGAAAGAAAGAAAGAATATGGTCTTTTTCCGGGACGCACAGCCAGCTTTGGTTCTGCTTAATATTAAATTCGCTATGTGCGCTGTACAACTCTGACAATAAATTTGTCCCTAATGTGCATTTTTTGGGGGGAAATTACATCATTATTTCATCATTTAACCATCAGCTACGTGTGTTCTGTTATGATCCAGATATTTTCCCACGGAGTTGTCAAGACGGTGCCAGCTTTCCACCACTCTATAAATGGGACTTTATTTTAATCATTCTAGCCAGTAATTTGAAGATTCGGTGCGAGCACACAACACCGAGAAGTAGATCCAACCGTGTATGTTGGCCGACGTAGCTGGGCGTTTAGGTCTCGGGTTTCCTATAAAGTCTTAATGAGTTCATCAAAGTCCCCCCACCTCTCTCTCTCTCTCTCTCTCTCTCTCTCTCTCTCAAAAAAAAAAAAAAACATACGAGTCTGTCTGGAGTTTTTTTGGTGTGCGTGTGTTCGCAGCGCAGGACAGTCCGAGATAATATAGTGTACCAACACCCTGGACAAAGAGTTTATTGAGTTATTTATGAGCAGAAAGTTGTGGTTAAATGTTCAAACGTGGCTGCTTTCATAGGGGCGCCCTGTTAGATTGTTACGAAAAAAACACTAATAACGAGCCACATTTGCCCCCCCCCCCCTCCCCCCTCCCTTGAGATTACATCTGCTGAGCTCGTGCTCTCCTCTGGAAACCCAATCAACATAATAACTCCGTTTTTTATTAATGAACGAGAGGATAAGGTTACACATATCCCCTCTCGGGCTGTGGCGCTGTCTGTTCGCAGGAGAACCGGACTTGATCGAGACTTTTAGACCTCCCCCCCACCACCACCACACACACACACACGCGCACACACACACACGCGCACCTCCGCCTGTTTCGCAAGCAGCATCAAACAACGCCAACGTGTCTAAAAAAAAAACAAGTGAGCGGAGAAACAAACGGGGACACATACCTTTTACTGTCCAGTCGTAAAACAGACCATTCAACAGGACAGCAGTGGCATCTGGGACGTTTCGGACAACTCCCTGAGTAATTTAACTTAAGCGGTATTTTTTCTCTCTCGGCACTCTCTCTCTCGACAAGCTTCGGGATATCTCTTCAGCTTTGGAGCAAATAGATTAAATTATTGATGGTGGAAATTGCATGGATGAGGTAATGCACTCCCATGGCTGCACGGCTCCTTCGGAGATGGTCTGGAAGTGAAGTTGTCGCATGGTGAAACGCCGCAGCGGCAGCAGCACGGGAGGAGAGAGAGAGGGAGGGAGAGAGAGAGAGAGACCTCTGGAGCCCAAATGAGGAGCCTCTTTGCAACTACAGTAACTTTACTACACAATGACGCTGCAACATGTGACCTGCCGCTGGCTGACTGGTCGCCGCCAAACTCCTGTTTAAACAGCCCCGAGGCGGAACTATTGCAGCGCTTTCAGCGTGCATTACGCACTCTTGTTTGTCCGCATTCCGGGCAGCCCGCGTCCAGACCATAATACACCAAGACGCTCCTCTTCCGTATTTTACTGGCTGGGGTCGGAGAGGTGGCACGTTTATAGTTCTGCGTAAAAGCGCGTCATTTGGAGTTGGCCTATTTGTGGGAAATTACACATCATATATATATATGTATATATATATATATGTATATATATATATGTATATATATATATATCCCTCCATTGAACCCACCGTTGAACCCATTGCAGTCCTCCTAAGGCACCATGCATCCTTGATATTCTCATATCATGTTTTTTATGTGTTTTAAATAAAGTTTTGGATGGAGACAGGCACAGGAGGCTAACAAAGATGTGAACTTGGTGAAAACAATCCTGCTCCTCCTTGCTCTCAAAGTGAGCCATCTCCACAACAGATGGATGACTCCCCTGCAAGTGCTCTGCAGTGTAGTAACCAGCTTTCACGGGTTATTATGACCAAAATGTCAGCTAAACAAACCCATTTAACTTATATAGGCCCACACAGAGCTCGCTCGGAGAATGGAAGCGCTCCCCTCCTGGATGGTCGGCGTTCCCCTCGTCAGGAACAGACTGGGAACAATTCATTGCTTTTATAATGCAGAATTCAAATAAAAATGTCAGTGGACAACCTTTCAATGGGTGATGAACGTTTGGAAACTCCACCTCTGATGAATACAAGAGTGAGCATAATGGGGAAATAGCAGCTCATTATCCTTGTGACTTGGCCCCGGTCCAGTGCAAAGATTTATTGTGATGTGTTTGCTATATTGCCATCATGATTCTTCCCTGCACGAGCTTATGAGCTGGAGATCGCTTGTTTGGCATGTAGCAGTATGGGAGTGGATGCTCACACCTGCTTAATGAGTCACTCCCACCTCCAACACACCCAGGGACATGCCAAGATAGATATAGCCCTCCCCGAAGGCTCACAGGAGGTGAGGGCAAACTCTGGATGACAAAGAGTTGCATCAGCAATCACTGAGCGACATGACTCCAAAGAGGATAAAAAAAAAAATGCACACTGCACAAAGGGGCTGTTCCAAACAAGTAATTCATAAATAAATCACTTGGCATCTCATTAGAAGAGCAAAAACAACAACACGGTCTCTCATTTCTGCTAATACAACACAACTGAGGGTGGCGTATCAACAGAAGTCTTTTGGCTTGCATGCGAGGACTGGATTTCTGAATGAAATGAATAAAATGTCTAATCGCTGGGAGCATAAAGGAGTTGTAAGCAGAGCTAAGGATGTTTTGACTCATCCGACTGAGGGTCAAACAGAAGCATGACAGCAGTGGCCCGTTAGAAGGCAAACCAGGGATCTCACCGAGAACTGCCACGCCGTTATTTCATCGGAACGGAGGCCGTGACAACGACTCAAACTATCTGAGAACATGTTATGTGACATATGACAGGTTCACCTCATCCATGGCCAAACACATGTGATGCTGCGTAACAGTTGGGTAAGTCTCCCATCACATCACAACCCCCCCCCCCCCCCGTTTCTGCAGCAGAAAGAAGAAACAACCACAGGAGCCGACAACGCGGCACACTTGTGTAACCTTTCAAGTCTCCTCTTGCCAAACGCAGCACGATGCTGACGGGTCCGCACTGCTGAAAGCGTCACTTAACAAGTAGAATTACGCCTCCTTGTGCCAGAGAGGAGTCGCGTATACAGGAACAAAAATGACATTTTGTGAAATGTCATTTTCCGCCGGAGATAAAGGTAGACGATGAGGGTGTTTTGATCGGAGTGAAATTGCATTCCTCCTTTGAGGAGCAAACACGTCAGCCGAGAAAACATTTTGTGGGCTGTGAGGTTTGGATGACGTCAAACGAGACGACGGCGAGCTGGGGGAACAGTTGAGAAGAACTCCAGACTGGTAAACATGTAAACCCAGTACAGGCCTGTTACCATCGCACACTGGAGGGAGGAGTTAATGTCATCCCTCCTGTGATGACAATAACCTTTATTACAATCATCAGGCAGCATCTTCTTATGCTTCACATACACTCCTCCCTCCACATCCTCATACAGCTGATACATTATTTCTATAGCAGCCCAGACTGCAAATCACTCCACAGCCTATTAAGCCTCTCTCTGTCTCTGTCTCTGTCTGTCTATCCACCCCCCCCATCCCCCCCCCCCCACCCAATCCAATATCACCACAGCATCAATAACCTTTTGCATGGATCACTGCAGAATGAAAACACACCAATAGTGCCACAAAATTACTTGGAAATGGGGACATATGGGTTATGAGAAAGCTTATAACATACACTCATATCCTGCCGCCACAACTACAGATACATTTTGATCAAATAAAGGATAGAAATTAGATTCTTTTGGTGGGAAACAATACAAAAAAAAAAAAAAACTCAATTAGAGGTTATCTGACATTTAGTTAGAAATATCTACAAATATTGTTTTCCAATCGCTTGTATTCATTGCTGCATGTTCTCTCTCTCTCTCTCACACACACACACACACACACACACACACACACACACCCACACTCACAGCGTCATGTAGTCCGTTGATGTCCGACGTATAAGATGTCTTTACAGTCAGAACAACTACATCCACGGTGTATTAATAGCGCATCGTGGGCTCCATCAGTGTAAAATCACAATCACGCCACTGTGACGAATAACTGATAATTAAAGGTTCGGAATTAAAGGTTCAAGGCTTCGCCTCCTGACAGAACGTGTTTAAACAAGCCTGCTAATTGGACGAAGGTGTCGCTGATGAAGATGAGGATGATGACGGTGGTGAATAAAGCATTAGCAGCAGCAGCGGCGGCGGCGGCGGCGGGCGATGTAGCCTACATTTCCATTATGATTAAGATGATTAATTTTGCGCTCTAAATATATAGTGACGTAGGCTACAGCCGCGAGTCGAGATTTCCGCCATTATAGCCCGAAATAATCGATAGTCTATTTATAATTCATATCCGACACCAGCCCGGATAAATAGACAAGTTATTACATTTCATGAATGAAAACGTTGTAGCAGAGCACAATCCGAAATCGAGGATTTATTAAAGAGACACGCCTATTATTTATATTCAAAGAAAATTGAACCTCCTAAATTGAAAAGCAGATTTCGCTTTAATCCTTTTAGCTCCCAAAGTGCACGAATTGATCGCCAAGGGGGAAGAAACGACACACAAAGGCCAACATTTAAGCTACATTATGAAAACAACAACAATCCCGTGTAATAATGAACTGCGGAATGTATTTATTATTATTTTTTGTTTAATAAATAATACCGAAAGAATTCCATCTGATTTTTTTTTTTTTTTTTTTGCAATGAAACCTACCATCAGGTTTGTTATTGACGCCCACCCCAACTCTGCAGAGCTGAGAGTGCAGAGAGAGAGAGAGAGAGGGAGGGAGAGAGAGAGAGAGAGAGAGGGGAGATTCTCGGCAAAGATAACACGCGGAGACGCACGCACACAGGCGCGAGCGCACCCAGGCGCACGCCCGCACACAAACACACGCAGCCCCATTTATGGACTGATCCGCTGACGTACATTGCAGAAAAGTGCTATAAAAAAACCTTCATACATACAAAGTGTGTCGTGCCACCCCACAGACCCCTCCTAACCCGCCTCCGCTCATCCCTCCTCCTCCACCCAACACGCCCACACCCAAACCATAATCCCACGTCTCAGTAGGAAAAAAAATATATATTAAAAATACTGCTACATGGTCAGAAAATAGGCGTCCTGCGTATAAAAGGGATTACATTTATAAATAAAATGCACCCGAAAAAGAAGCATCCATAAAAATAATCTGACTCTCTCGCGGCTTCTGCGAATTAAAGGCCAAATGTTTATTTAAAGCCTCCCGATATTACAGAGACTTAAACGCGTGTCGTTTCGTTAGATAAGTTAATGGTTGATCTTAATTCGTGCAGTAAACGCTTTGGCGCTATTGATGAGGCGGAAACGTGGCTATTACAGTCGCGACGCAGCCCTTTATTAAAGGGGCACTTTTATGAATGTCGGACAAACTAATAAGTAATATGATCTATTTGGGTTTGACTGTCGTATAAAATGAGGAGTAATAGCCTATAAGATGCAGAACCCGATCCGCGCGCATTACACTGGAGGGTAGAAATGAGCGAAAAACGCCGGCGGAGAAGTCCCATAATTCAAATGCAATCAGGGATTTACTGGATACATTCGTTTTTGGAGCATTTATTTGAAAATGCAGGCTGCAAGAGGAGTCTTGATTAAAACAGGTCTGCTAGTGGGCGTTGGGGGCTTTTCTCTTGCAGTTGTTGTGCCATGCAATTGCTTCGTCTTGGATCAGAAATCTTAAATCTTTGACCAGAGGAAAAGAGAGAGAGAGGGAGGGAGGGGAGCGGGAGAGGAAACAGACAATATCCACCGGTTCTGCATCAGTGTGAGACGCTTTTTTTTTAAGGCTACAAGTCCGTCAGGAGGGCAGCGAAATCAAATCCCAGAGCAGCTTTGTGTGGTGATCATCTAAATGTAACAGCCACACGTGAGAGATTGTACGCGTGCCTTAATTCGGAATTAAAAAAAATAAAGGAGAGAGAAAGAGAAAGCAGAATCGATGCCTGCCGAACAATTGCACATCAAGCCCTCTTATCTGTCTACATCACATTCAGCCATAACATCTGTCAGTGGATGCACTTTGACCACGCCCATCTTTATTGTAATTGTTCTTTTTTTTCACACGGGAAATAATAAGAACAATTCGTGTACTGTAAAAATAAAGGGGGGGGGGGGGGGGGGGGGGGGAGACGCGTGTCGGGGCACAAGCAAATGAGAAGAAGTCAAGGCGATTATAATTCATTTCGTTTTCCCCACTCTTCATTCGCAGCCCCGGCGCTTGACGGGTCGACACAGAGCCGCGCGCGGACAAAAGAGGGGGTAGGGTAGCAGGTGAAGTGAAAAGCACCTTATGAATGAAACCGTGGAGCGGTCGTAGTAAAAACACAAGTGATTTGATGGCGATGACGGGAGAGGGGGGGCGAGGGAGGGAGGGAGGGGAGGGGAGGGAGGGGGGGTGGAGGGGTAAAGAGTAGGGCTATTTTTGGTCGATAACAAAATCCAGAGGGTTTGACATCAAGACAAAACATGAATGCAGCAGACCAAACAAGAAAAATAAGCAGACAGACAGGCAGACAGATAGACAGATAGACAGATAGACAGATAGATAGATAGATAGATAGATAGATAGATAGATAGATAGATAGATAGATAGATAGTGATGATATGCATCAGCAGCAGCAGCCTACTCCAGTTCGTGCAGGCTGGAAGGATCACTGCAGCGTCTTAAGTCCCATATCGGGAGCATGATTAGGCACAACGCAACGATTGCGCAAATTTTGTTGCAGCAGGCGGTGTTCGGAAACTCCAACAGAAATGACAAAAAAAAAATGTCGCTGTTATAAAAATCCCAAGCACAAAAACGAGTCCCTATTTTTAAACGCCTCACGCGACTGAAAGCCCATATGAACGTGCACGCACACATCTCCTATACATATAGACTAAGTTCAATTTTAGGAAAAAGGAAAAAGGAAAAAGAAAAAAGGAAAAAGAAAAATAGATGCCGGTCTACGAAATGTCTGTCACCTGGATCGGATTTCATTTCGGAGTTATTTTCGGTCACCGATGGCCACAATGAGCACTAAGGCGAGGGCTGCATGCTGTAGTTTTAAAGACGAAGTTCATCTGAGAGGAGCCAGAAGCAGCCCGTCAAGACGACAGGAACAAAAGAGTGAGATGAAAACAATGGATTGTGCTCTTACCTTTACAAGGGCTGACAACCACTATGTGCGTGGTTAGATCTCCGCGACCAAGACTTGCATGTCCCAAAGTTTAACGCAGTGTGGGGGGGCTTATAGGTAACTGACAATGTGGCGTGCAAAAGAGCAGATTAAGATTTCAACTTTCAACAAATGCTCTAGAAAAAACACATCTTAAAAGCACGAGCTCTTTTAACTGCAAGCGCTTGTTTTGTTTATCTCTTTCTCTCTTTTTAATTTTTTTTTTTTTTAATTTTTCTTTTTTTCCTCTCCTCCTTCTCTCGTTAGAATCCCGTTTATTTTCCACAGACCACAGGCTCCCTCAGAATAAGCTTACCAAAAGTTGAAAAAACAATCCCAGGTTTGGCAAAGGGGGGCTGGGGAAAGAGAGAAAGAGAGTTGGCGTCCACTCGGCGGTTTAGTCCATGCACGACTCCGGTGCCTCTGTCCAACGTGCTGAAAGCATAACACAGCCAGGGTAACTATGAGGGGCCAAGAAAATATCTATATACTTTTGTTTGAGTGCCCACTTTAAACTGCTTTTTTTTTTTTTTTTTTTTTTTACTCTGCTGGTTCCCCGCGTCTTGTCACGTGTACCCCCCCCCCTCCTCCTCCTCTTGCCAAACCAGTCCTGTTAATATTTGATCACATGTTGGTCGGACATTTCCTTCCAGATAACAGCACCTATATCACAAACGCCGGTTCAATTCCGTGTACAACCGCCTCAAAAAAAAAAAAAAAAAAAAAAAAAAAAAAAAGAGGCTCCACTCTCACGCCGACATGACAACAAGGCAACGCTGATGCTGAGCCCCATTGTTCTTAATGTCATGCTTATGTCAAGTGTGACAGGTAAGTGGCACATGTTGCTTTAAAAGAAAAAAAGAAAACGCACAAAAAAGAACATACATAGATACACGCATGCATAAAATATGAAGCCCTCGCTGCCAGCACGCCGAGGAGTCTCCAGCCTACATTACATCCACACGTTGCGCGCAGACACAATGTAATATTCCTTACCTCTCTCTCACTGTACCGGCATATCCCGAGCAGAAGAAATGCCACACAATCTCCTCTCTTTTTGTTGTTGTTTGTTCTCCTTCCTCTCTCTCACACAAGCTCAGTCAACATCAGCCTCATCAGACACGGGTCTCGATACTGAGTTTCTCAAGTAGCCACTGTGTCCAACCCTTCCAGCAATGCGTTGCCAGACTAAATAGCAAGCACGACTATTTACTGGTAATCATCCTTTTAAACGCCGTGCGTTCCCATTGCTACTTACCATTTTCCCCTATGCTGTCCTGGAGATAGAAGTGTCTTAATATCCACTCACTCCAACAGATGCTGGGAGGTAATGTGTCTTGTTTGAAGTCATCATATGAGAACTTCTGCTGTGCTCAGTAGATCGCCCACCACTTCGCTGACTTATGAATCTAATAACCCTTTGCAATGTCGGCGTGCTTTAAAACTCTCTGAGGCAACACCTTGGTGGCTCTACAGTAGGCTAAAGACAAACATCAACAAGCCCGGCTTGTCAGGCAAAGCTTGTACAGATATACGTAACACCCTCGCCCTGTCAACGCCATTAGGGGTCTTACGTGATTGAAATAAAGCGACGGCAATCCAAGTTTATGGGGATGCCAGTGATCCCGACCGGTCGCTCGTTTCACCGCCTCAGATCTTTGAAATCTGCGTCGAGCAACAAATGCCAAGGCACGTGCAACTTCCGAGACGCATCCACATTCACGCGTTTAGTGTTATAGACTGTTGACTCCCTCTTTGGCGAAGGGCCACGGGCCTATTACGCATATACGCACAACTGGTCATCTAAAGAATGTTTGCGGATGCACACGGCGCTTTTGCAAAATAAAATTGCAACAAAATATCACATTAATAGCGCCCCCGTGTCTACCCGTCAAGTTCTCAAGGAACTTGTTGCTGCTCAAAAAGAAACCCCCCTCTGCAACGCTTCTTTCCCCCCCTGGACCAAACAATCTCATATGGGCTATACTTACATAGTCAGATTCTGATAAAGTAGTGCGCTCCCCCCCCGGACAGATATAACAGGGGTAAAAAAAAGAAGTTAATCCACGTCCTCCAGAAGCGTGATTACACTGAGAGAAGCGACTAAAAAAATAACTCCCCCCACAGGAATGATCGATCAGGATTATCTGGGTTCAAAGATGAAATCTGTTTTCAGTAAAATTCCATCAGTTGCGCTGCCAACATTCAGCCATCTGATTGTTATGCAGTGACGAAGCGCTGTGCTTGCAAGTGATGCCCCAAATGTACTAAATAACATGAGTAATAGGTGATATTTGCCTGACTCTTTGCCAGCATCCCAAACTTTCTCTAGAGTGTTCGTAAGAAAAGTGTCATTCTTGTGGTATAAAGGACTTTTTTTTTTTTTTTTGGTCATAGTTTATCGAAATCACGCCGCATGGGTGGCGCGTTATTGGAACCCGTAGGCGTCTGCGAGGAACCAATAGCACCAATCTGACACATCCGTGGACTTCTCTCACCGAACTGCTGCTCATCAAAGGTTCAAGGTAACTCGATGCCATTCAGACCTGCTGCTCTCTACCTGCTTTTTTCATCATGTATTTGCTAAAAAAAAGAAAAGAAAAGAAGCTCTGGTTTGAATATTTAACTGCAGCACGTTTGAGAAGGAAAAAAAAACGCACGTTTTTTGTGTTGTCAGTGTCACTTGCCAATATTGCACCACCAAACTTCTGACATATTCAAACGTCTTTTTTTCCTCTTCCTGGCAAACATAGTTGATTCTAATTTAGTCTGTCTACGCATGTACTCTCCTGTCATCTTGCTTGTAGAGGCAGTGGCCAAAAAGAAAAAAAAAAGAATATTTGCAGTTTGTTTCTCAATACATTTCTGTCTCAAAGACACAAGATGGCATAATCAGATTGAATTTGAATTATTATTTGCTGAGGGAAAGAGATACCTTTTTTTTCTCCATTTCTTTTTGAAAAGGAAGAAACAAGTGTTGGACTTGAAATTCACACATAGCTGATTATCCTTGAGCTCGCTCCTTTGTGAATGTAGGTTTCTCACACAGGCTACTAATAAAAGGGAGTGACGTGAACAGAGAGGTAACACATATGAGCTCGGCGTGGACAGCATGCTGCGGATGAACAATGCCCTTCATGCTCTTCACATGATTAAATGATCAGGATACATGTGTCCCATCACCTCTCCGGCTCCTACCATCATCCTACTCCCGGTCCTTCTTGCCTCCTGACGTGGTAACTTGACTTGCTCCTACTTGTGATGTTGTTAACACTTCCTCTGCTCCCACAGCTTTTCACAGACTCCGTTACTGACTCATGTTCGTCCCTTTTCCACTATCCATGCCCTCCCCCGCGCTCTTCACCACAATATCTTATGGTGGAGTCCGAGGTCACAGATCAATCACTTCATCCCCTGGGCTGCATATGACTGCATGGCATTTTGCTCTGTGGTCTGCCAAGATACTTCACCTCTTTTGAGCTTACTCTTGGAACTTCTGTGTTTGAGTTGAATATATATATTTTTTGTCAGGGGGAGTGTTATTAAAATGTGTAGCCAACGGGGCCACGCCGTGGGATAAATATGGAGATGAATGTGCACAATTACAGATCTTTGTGGTCTGTGAAAAAAGAGAGAGACAGAGGTCGGTGTCGATATTGATATTCATTAGGAAGAATACACAGAGTGAAGAAGACGTAGAATAATAGCAGGAGTAGTTGCTCTTTAGTGATTGGTTCATTACCACTTGTTGTTATGAGGGAAACTGTCTTTACTTCCAAAGACCCGTCTGGAAGGTGTGATCTCGTGTGATTTAATCCAACAATTTTCAAGCCAGAAAATGAATCCCACCTCCACCATCTCAAATGACAACTGTACAAAATGAATCACTCAAAAAAAAAACCCCACAACTATTGTTAAAGCCATTTTAACACTGCAGCCTTCCCACTTCCCTGTTTACATCTGCTAATTACATTTGGGCCCTGTCTGGTCTCTGGAATCATTACTAAAATGTAGATTGCCAGCCTAAAATTTTCCGTCTATCAGCACTTTCCTCGCTCGCCGCAGTAATGACAACTATTAGGCGAGGATGGAGTCGGTGGCTACGTCTATCATTACTCTGTCTTAATCTCTGTTCCATAAATATTGATAACAAGAGCCCCACGTCATGTGTTACTAGTACCTTGCGGTTAAAAATAGAAAGGCCCGCTGGTGGCAGGTTATCTCTTACTGTCAGATTCCAGTGTATCTACCCCCCCGCCCCCCCTCTTGTTTCTACAGGAAGTTGAGCTCTGGGACAAACAAAGAGCAGACAGAAAACAACAAATACTCTGATTACACACCAGCAGAATCAAACGACCGCACCTCGTGCCTCCTGTATTCAGCCTTTAACAGTCAAACAAAGTGGAGCGGGTACAAGAAAATAAACTGTATATAAAGTCTTCCTTCATTTACATAAAAACATAATTTCTTCATAATGAACCAGTCAAAATGGTTTAATCCAGTCACCCTGTTGACAATGTGCCTCTCACTGTACATCTGTCATTCTGTCGTGCAGCTTCATAATATTTCTGTGGAGTGAGGAATTAATTATCAGGCTCGGTTGGTGACTCAGAGCTCAGGTCTTCAGAAAGTAATGCAGACTGTAAATAATCGCCCAACTGCCACCATACTTCACACTGATGGCGAGCGCTGCATTTGTGCTAATTTCTCCGTTCTATGAATAGTGACGGACAGTGTCAGGATGGATGATATTTGGGTTGCCCCAGTGGCTTGGCAGGCTGAAATTGGACTGACATTGCTGGTGTGACGTCCGAGGTTTTTATCTGGCTCCGCTGCACGCGTTATCATCATCTGTCTTCTCTGGACCATCTTTTACCGGTTGAACACCAGGTGACTATGTAAACTCTGTCTTTAGTGCCTGAGGGCAGAAATCTGGAGCTCTGGGTGTGACATGCAAGTGCATTGATCTCCTAACTCTGACTAACCTCCGTCTGCTCGAGTGGAGGCTGCTGCCTGTCTGCCATTAGCTTTATGACTGCCTGGGTGCCACTGGACTGAGAGGCTGACAAACTACAGTCAGTGAACAAGGAGGGTAAACATAAAAATGTAGATTTCAGCCATCATCTTGCAAAAGTCGCATTTCTTGGACGACAAAAAAAAAAAAAAAGTGAGCACAGAAATATGGATTTGAACTGGTCTCGGATCAGATATCGCTGATTTATTCATGATCGGAATGAATGCAATGTATTTTAATTCTGCAGGGTTGGTGCACTGAGATGAGATTGTGTGTTTGTGTGTGTATGGGGTAGTGCGAATTTGAATAGATGTATTTGCATGTTGTTGCTTAGCCAAAGGCATTATTGGCTCCCAGTGGTAGTGACCTGAAATTTTGCATGCACGGCAACTCTGCAAATGGTAGCCCCTTTATGATCAGCCAAATATTGCAAAGTATGAGGCACTGACCTTCAATGCAGCACATGTATGTAACACACGTCGGCAGAGATCTTCACATTTCATGATTTTCTCTCCTTCCCAGTTTTCCTGCTGAACTCTACGAGGGAAAGCAGAAACAATGATATTTAAGTCTGTCTGCATTAGGAGTGTGATGGCTCAGATTGATTTGGTGACTCAGATCATTAATAGTCCCATGTGCATGACACCATGCCTTTCGAGAAGTCAGACATACCGTAATCTAACAAAAAAGATGACTAAAAAGATGACACGATTGTGGGGATTTTTATAGCTTGCAGATGTACGGAAGCAAGCGTGCATTTTGTGGGTTCAGACATTCACGTTGTGTGATACGGTCAGACAAGGTCAGCAACACCACGAAACTCATATCAGCATCACTCAGGCAAAACAATTTTTAATGTAAAACCCCTGATTTTGACCCCCACACTAAAATGCCTATGTAGATGAACATAATCTTTATCTGCTTAAGCACTTGTGGGGGTGCTCAGGAATGGACGGGTCAAGAGTTTTCGCTCTTCTTCTGGTCGTCTGATATGAAAGACCACAGCGGCGCAGAGGAGGTGGAGGCTCGTGACTTGGAGGCCGGCGGTTGAAATCCCCAGGCCGACTGACGAAAGCGACGTAGAGAAGCAACACTGTGCTCTGCCTCGACAGCAACTGTCAAAGTGCTGCTGCACGGAGTCACTGGAGTCCCAACTGTTCAGTAACAACAGTGTAAGACTGTGTCAGTAAACTGGGCAGCTCCCAGGTGTGAGTGCGTGAACTTCTTTTTCCTTTGTTCGGTCAAACGACTGGTTTTAATAAAGTGTATTCTTGGACTTCGACTCAAACAAACTGGAAAAATCATCATGTGACACCTACTTAAACGCCACGGCTCGCTCTCCACCGTGGAAACAGCAGTTGTAGCAACAATCTCAACACAAGGTCAATTGAGTAGGTGTTCTGGAGCTTTCGATCAAATGACATGATCTTCATTGGCGGATATAGGTGGCTCCATGGAAATGTGAAAGGACCAGCAAAACTACTCAATTGGTGAGGCTGTTCTCTCAACTCTGAAATCATAAAAATCTAAATATGACCCAGTTTCTATTAAAAAAAAAAAAATCCTATTCAACATGATGGATTCTTCCATTCAGGAAACAGCTTGTGATTACACTGCGACAAACATCTTGAAGCCATCACATGCTCTTGGAGAAGTTTCTGACCCAATTTGATAGATGAAACATATCCAGAAATTCACAATTCAGCACCAGTTTGAAATAGAGCTGGACAAATATTATGGCCAGGGTAATACAAACCTATTGTGTTTATGTCCGCCAATCATTAACCAGAAGTTTTGTTTGAGGTAGAAAGTGTCACTTGGTTTTGTCCACCACTAAGCAATGACAAACTATTGTTTTTTTTTTATGTAAGAAGTCCTGCTGGGACAATTAGTGTAAATAATATACTTACACACTATCTGTGCATGAAACCAAAATGTAAAAGCGACATGTTGAGTCGCTGCTGGTTACCTGGCAATCTCACTGTCACAACAAAACTCCAGGAAGTGACTGCAGCTGGTCCGGAAATAATCTGACACATGATCCCCCATAAAACAACTTTTACATTTTTTATTTTTGTCTTACTGCTCAGCTAACTAACCGGCTGCTATAGCTGGAGCTTCATATTCACTGTAGAGATCAGCATATATCCCCAAATATTGCATAAATGCTGATCCTTTAAACTGCTCAGCAAAATGTAAGCTTAAACATCTACAATGTGTGATGTGTTTAAAAGCTCCAGAAAATCTAAACCTTGTGTTCATATGTGCTCACCCCTTTACTGCTGTTATAAACACCAAACCTTCATGATAAACAGTGTCACCGGTTGGTCTGGTAGTGTTTTTTAATATCTGAACCGCATGCCCCCCAAAACCCCCCGCCCCTCCCCCGTACAATAAAGTCAAACAAGATTCCCCATTACATTTGACAGACAGACAGAAGGCACAAAGTTTAAAATAAAGGTCTTTAAAGGGAATAAAAGCTTTGCAGTGAATGGTGAGGGAATTGTTAAGGATAATACAAAGGAGTGGGATTTCTCGTGCATTTGTCTGCGAGGGATATCCCAGCCAAAGTTTCTCTATACATCAAAGGGCCGCCGCAAATAAAAGCACACTTGTCAGGGGCGAACAAACTGCCTCCTTTGTGCCTTCTACCAGCCAAATTCAGGCACACAAAGCCTCTGGATGTACAACACTGCAAAGAAGACATACTATTCAGATGACATGCTTTGCTCTCTCTCTGGTGGGTTACTGTGTGCTTTTGTCTGCCCTGACCAGCACAGATATATAATATCACTGGATCAAAATCCTTTCAGTCCCCCTTTTACTCCCCGTTAAAGACTCTTGTTACACTCCCTTCCCCATACACTCCACCATTCTTTCTTTTCTTAAACAAAGTAAACTTGATGCAGCCAGATAACACTTGCAGCCCTCAGGCCCAATGCCCAAAAATGAGTGTCAGGTTCATTCAGGTTTTTTTAAGCAAAAGAGTCTCGTACGAACTGTGGTCAGACAGACTGGACATGTTTCACAGCTGCCTCAGGAAATCTTCATCCGTTTTGGTTTAAACATCTGTTGCCTGCATCTTTTACATGCCTGGGAAATAAATCACTTAGAAAAGTTTTTCCATGCTAAGCAGAAAATAGTAAGAAGAAAGTCATCTTACCGCCCGCACACGCTCTGACACGACTCACCATCACACACACACACACACACACAACTAAACAATGTTTTTTGATGAGTTGTATGAATCTGTTGATGTTAATTTCAGTGTATTTGTTTAAAATGATCTACATTGAATGCAATTTAAAGAAAAAACTAAAATAATATTTTGATGACCAATGGCAGTGGTTTCCAATCTGTGGGTCGGGGCCCCTCAAAGGAGGCACAACATCCACCCAAGAGGTCACATGGTGATTATACAAAACTATGTTGTTTCCAGACTTTTCTCTATCCTCCCTCTTTGGTGGAAATGTGGAGTCAAAAGTAGACGTTGTAAGTAAACATTTGGTAACGAAGTGGCCATTAAGAAAATTAGTGTTTTATAAATCAAACTAATAACACGTTTACTTTACTTTGGCTCTCCTGGTTGAGGAGCAGAAGAAACGCAGTGGAGCGTTCACAATTAAAATCTTAATGAATAAAATACAGCTTCTATTGTCACCATTATTATTATCACAGTAATTTCAAGTCGCCTCACTGAGCACATGGCAGCCTCGATTCTTTTCATCAATGACAAGTTTACCCTAGAAACGAATTTCCAAGGAACACCTAATTATTGATCAGTTGTAAATGGTATATAAAGCCCAGTACGATCCAAGCACAAGGAAGTCATTTAAGTCAATTGTGAGGTGTGTGGCTAAGAAGAATTTTAATGACTTAATGAGCTATTTTTGCTTGAATTATTTTCTTTCTTTTTTGCATTTGAGAAAAATGTCAAGGCACACCTGAGCTTACTCAGAGGCATAATGGCGAGAGCCACTGCTTCACTCTGCCTTAGAGATTTCATCGTGTTGAATAAAGCAAGTCTCTGAGTGAATGCAATGACTCATCACCAGGGTCATTTGCCTTTCACTGCAAATGAGTGTGGGTGTCTGACTAACTTGCAGTTATAAGCTGGATATTGTTTTTTAATCATGGGAGAGAGAGGGAGGAAGGAAGGGTGGGAAAGAGAGCCCTTGTTTTATTGTATTTACAGTACGTATGAAGGAGTGTGTGTATGTGCGGCTGTCTACAGTATGGAGAGTCGGAGAGATAAGGACTGAGGGCCACATTTTGAGTCTTTGCCCGGAGCCACGTGTGCTATTTATCAAACGGCCGCCTCGGCCTGGAAGTGCAGCTACCTGTCATCTGACGGAGAAGCCCTCTGCGTCAGCTTCCCTCCCTCCCACATCCATTTGAGGGAGGAACGCACGAAAGGTGGGAGGAGATATGAAAAGTGTGCGTGGATGCACAAGTTCACACACTCAGAGAAGGCTGGTTTTAAGTTTCTTTCATTTCTATAAAGTCGTTTTTTTTTTTGCAGGTGTTAAAAATTAATGGCTATGGTAGGTAGGAGAAAATTTAATTAAGCTCTATCTGCAGAAATCCAGCCCACATATAGCTACTAGAATATCCATGGTAACACTTCATTTAAAAGGGTCTGCATAAGACTGGCATTGCACTATCATGAAGTCAACTTCACGATTGTTTGCGATAGTTGTAATTAAATGTCAAGCGTTAGTCAATAATGTGTCACCAAAGGTGTTCAGCTTTAAGCTTTCAAAAGAGGAATATCACCTAATAATTTCTTTATAAAACCTAAAATCTTTATAAACCCCTCCAATGTATGCAAAAAATGATTAACTTAACTGTCAAGAGGCATTTTAGGGTGTGATAATACTTTTTAATTTAGTTTATTTATTGGTTTTCATATTTTTACACCATAGGACACACAGAGCAAACAAAACAGATATATAGATACCCACACAAAGACACTACAAATTAAAAAGATAATAAAAATGAAAAAATAGTTAACAAATACAATTATTTTACAATATCTCTCTCTCTCTCTCAATTCCTGACATGTTTATCACAGACTTAGCTAAAGCCAAGTTCTCATGACAGAGATCTCATATTTGCATCGGAAGGGACCTTATTTTCTAAATGAAACTTAACATTAAATTACATTCCCATGACACACGCAGCATGGATTTTCATCTGGAAAATGTGGACACAAATTCCACATCAAATAAAAACAAACAATATATGGCTTCAGATTGGCTATTTGTTATACGTTAGCTTGTAATGGGACTAGCAACAACAGCTAGCCCTGTATGATGATTATTCATAATAAACTTGAGGTCAGATAAGTTTATGTATTGTGTAGTTAATGTTAAACATTCTCTGTCTGGAGAGGTTTTTGTTGACTCTACTTAGGAGGACACTCATTAGTCCTCGTTCACGAAATATGCCAAAAATTAAAGTCACCATTTTTTTCGATAGCTTAGCCCAAAGAAAGGAAACAGCTAACGTTAGCCTGGGTGATGTATGAAGGTATATCAAACCTGATCATTCACAGCGGACCCGGTATGCATAGTTGTTACGTGGAAAAACTGTTCAGTCCAACTCAGCTTACATTTGCTTTAGATATTTTTGTGTGTGTGAAATGCTGTTCTGCTCTGTCGTTGTACCAACAGTGAAGCCAACAGCAAGTTAGCTGGCTTGCAGGCCCCTTGGCGATCTGGCAAATTGGGTGACGTCAGACAAGCATACAAAATGTATGAATCCGTGTATGATGATTATTCATAATAAAGTTTGAAGGCCATGCAAATTACGAGAGTTTCCTGGGAGAAACAGCAAAACGGGAGTGAGCTGGGAGATGGCCCTGAAATGCACAAGAAACTCGGGAAACACAGGAGCTTAGGTATGAATCAGAGGGTTGTTCAGATGGACTGTGGGGATGGAAGGTACATGTGATCCCAATTGAAGGACAAGGAAAGATATGCAGGTACACAAACCACTACATCCTGTATCATACAGTCACTAACTGCAGAACAGCCCAAGAAAATCTGTCAGCTTCAGCTCTGCTGTACAAGCTTTTTCTGTGTTTTGCTCTGCCAGAGATATCAAGCAACTTGTGTACTCAACTGCAGAGTGCAGTCGAGGACAGACTTCCAGACGTCAAGATGACGGTTTCACCTGGTGTTTGTGGCTTTATGCTAATGTCATCAATGCATTTCAAACTATGTATGGATCCTATGCTATAAACACCACTTATAAAAGCCCTGCAGTCTCAATTGTTTCGAAGACACACTCTTTTCATCAAGTGTCCCTAAATCCCACGTCAACGTGGCTGTAGTTATTATTTAGGGAGCAAAGGAGGAGTTCGGTGATGTAAAGTCCAAGTAGGGAGGAGGTCAAAAACACTGGACTTTAATTTGGGAGACTGTTGAACATTTCACATTTCCAACTGCAAGCAAGTTTCGAAAGCACGGCCACGAATGGCTCTTAACCCCTTGGATATTTCTGTAACCATGACGCCGAATGCCCCATAACCAAGACATAGTTGTCATTTTAACCAATTAGCACAACGTTTCCCTGATGTTAAATATTCTATTTTGAAAAAGCAAACACATGAACTTTCACTTTACTTAACCAACTTGTTTGCGTGCCTATACCAGTTAGCAAACCTTCAGGTTGGAGTTTGCAGCCAAGTTGCTAAGAGGGAGGAGTTACAAACACGTCTGTAAGAGCTAGATGAGCAACTGGATTCCAACTTATCTCTTTTTGTTAAAAAAAAAACAAAAAAAACATTCACTGACCTTTCCGTTGACATTCTGTTGTGTCCTGCTAACATCGAGCTGAAGCTAAAGATTATGCTTGACTGAAAACCGATGAAAACTTCCCTCAGAAAACAATTAATTAACTTTCAAATTCTGGATCACATTTGTATTCATTTAACCACCTTATTCCCAAATTGCTCCCAAGTGTTTTGATTTTTGGGTTTTTGATGTGATTTGCATGTCTGACTTGCATATTGTCCAAAGGGTGATATTTAGAGCCATCAGTCAAAGTGAACTGACGGAGGGAACAGGATTTCTCAGAAGTGCAGATGAAAAAATAAAAGCAGCAGGCGATAAATTAGGCTACACCCATCGCTAAATGATCGGGGCGACATGTTCCTCTGTTGAGAAACAAAGAGGATGTAGAAAAGAAAACACTGAGGAGAATACTCTTCTCATTAGTGGTGTGACCAAACTATGCGAGACTGAGAGGAATAGTACTAGGTGCAACAAAACAACAACAACTAGGAAAGTGACGCCCATGTGAATCTGGCACAGCCTGGCCTCGCCCACACAGTCCTGAGAGGAGGACCAATCGGGCGACAAAGGGAACACACCCGTGTGATCGTGGACCCATGGTGCCTCTAACTTGATTTGAAATATGACAGACTGTGTGAATAAAAAGTTGTTCTATTGAAGAATAGAAAGGATGTTGGGATGGACAACATGTTGTGGTTCCACTTTCCCTTGCAGGTGGACGTCATCACTACTGACACATTACTTTTGCCCCAGTGCACAGGCAGGCGCCTGGTGGGACAGATTTACATTTTTTACTCAATGGGCAGCATGGTTGCTCGGTGTTTAGCACCACAGAAAGAGGCCCTCAGTCAAAACCTTGGAAGGGAAAGCAGAAGGAATATAATTATCATAATAACCCGTGGACGCATCTCTTCGGATAGTGATGCGTCCATGTGGTCCACATGCAAGTACAGGTGCACATGAACTGAGGACGGATTGTGATCCGATTAGCCACCCCACCTGAGGCACGCATTGTGATCGCATCGAGCACAATGCGACTACTATTCAATCCACACACGACGACCACGTGGGGCGGAAACACGTTCAGCCGTTTGAGCCGGTTCTCAGAGCGGACACGTATTAATACCAGGTGTAAACGTGAACGCCAAAAATGGTAGAAACACTGCTCTACTCATTTTATTTGCCCCCAGAGACATGCATGCTGGGTAGCAGCCGTTGTATTTCCTACCAGTTGCCCTGGCCTCAAATCAAATCAATTAAGGCACAGCACTTCCCCCCATTAGTGACAAACTTTATGACATACAGCACCAGAGACGAGAGGAAACTGAAAGAGAAACGGGGGGCATTTGAAGGGAATAAGTGCGAAAGACTGCCGGGAAACAAATATCATTTGAATGTCTGCATATTCCATAACCGTCCTAAAGAGGTGGAGTCACGCAGCCACTCAGTGTGCAGCGTTTCCAGGGAAGTTGCGGTAAAGGGTAATGAGCATACACTCATGCACTGTATAATACCAGTTGGTTTGGGACTTAACCCTGTCTCCATGGCAATTGCTGCAATGATGACAAATTTGCTGTTTCAATAAACAAAATGACTAAAAAATCTGGAGCCTTAACTGGTGCCTCATCGCTGTGTGTTTTAGCGACGTAGTCATTACACGTGTAACACGGGAGGGAAACATTAACGAGGGATGATATTTTACACCGCGCTTCCTCGCAGACAGAATAACAACAGAATCGGTTTGTCAGAGTGTGTATTTGCAGTCTGTGGGTTCACACTGTAAGTCAGCAAAGTAATTCAGTAGACTCTGCAAATCGTGAAATGTTTATTTGCAAGGCTACCTGCACCATACAGCTCATTCTCCCAAGGATGAGTCATCCACAGGCTACATACAGTACATTTGAGGTGGGCTTCAGATGCGCTCCTAGAGGAGGATGTAGAGGGGCAAAGAACACTGCTGAGCCATCACAGCTGTACTGATTTTCTGTCACATTGTTTCACAACAGGAGACATTACCTGGTAAAGGAAACTGTAAATCTCAAACATCCCTCCCCCCCTCCTCCCCCACCCACTATAACCAAGGTCCTGTCAACAGTCAACTGTGTATTGATAAAAGGAGCAAGGTATTTGCTGCCACAATATTTCCTCACAACATTTGTTTGCTGAGGAAAATGAAGAGGGAGATTTTAATGCGAAACATTCCTGAAAACAAACTGGATGTCAAACAAACACTTACATATACAGGTATCCAGATACCTTTCCATCACAAAAGCACCTATTTGTGAACGCTCAACCGCTATTATAAAAACCTGCCGTGTCTACTTTTCTGACTGTCTCTTCCTTTCTGTGTGACAGACAGTATACATGCGTATAATGTCCTTTGAAGATGGATTTTTGTTGACAAGGTCCTTTTTTTATTCTTTCATAATCAACCAACAACAACCATCTTCTGTGTGATCTTTTTTTACACAGACAAAAATTGGCACTGATTTTAAAAATGGCATTTTATGAAAAAACAAAACCCAAAACAAAAAACGTCATCTAAGGCGCACCAGTGTTTATTCAACATCTGCTCTTGAACTTTTGTCAGTACACAAGCAAATTATTTTCATCGTCATTAATTACATTTCTGTTTAAAAGATTAAGTATGTAATCCATGAAATGTAATAAAATAGTACAAAAATACCCATAGAAAACATATAAAAACCCCAGAAGATTATCAACTGAAGCGATTAATGGATTATCAATTTTGTTGCAGATCAATTTCTGATGACTGACTAATTGATTAATGGACTTGCTGTAAAATGCTAGTTTAACTGTAAAGGTGTTCAGTTATCAAGGCTTACCTTTTATCCAGAATCACTATGTCTGACTGTTGAGGTTAAGTATTTCCCCAAATGTGGGCTAATTTTATGGCCAAAACAACTAATTTTGTTTTATACTCTGTCTGTCCCTTCGCCTCCCACTGTTGGCTTTGCTGGACACAAAATGTACATGGTGTAAACAACAATCTTCTTGGACTGATTTACATGTCAAATCCAGGGTACATCCCAGGAATTTCCATAATCTCCATTCAAATATTTGCATCAAGCATCACGGGACAGGATGATGAGCAAAAGCAACTCTTTAGTGTCTCTCTTATGATGCTGTATTTTTCACTAGACAACTAAAATACTATTCATTTTCTGTTTTGGTCTTTTTTCTTTTTGAAAAGAAGAGGAGATGAGCATAAAATGGAAAATATCAAGGCTGCTCCTGCCAAGAATTTAAAGCACTATTTGAATTTTAAATAGTAATCTTTTATTTTCAACTTGAGTCACGGTAGGCGGACGACGTAAATGACATATACATCAAATTTTAGTACCGGTGGTCAGCTCTCTGTGACTTAATGCGGCATATTGCTTCAAGATATCAGGTCATTTAAGTAGACAGGGGATGAAAAGTTGACAGCTGTGATGTGCAGCCTCGTGGGAGTCAGGAACATTGTAGGAGGGTTCATATGTGGTAGTCTCTCTTCATGGCCATCATTAAAGGCTCTTTTCAAACACGGGATTCACCCTTCTTAAATCCCAATCGGAATACTGAGTCACTAATTGCATCAGTGCGTTGTGTGTGTTAGTGTGCTGGTATCTGGGGGTGTGGCCGCTCATCTGTGACACCACGTTAAATTCAATTAAGGGTATTATCTCTGTAATCTGGTGCAAAAACATAAAACAAAAAAAAGCCCTTGCATGTGACTCGGCGATGAGAATAAGACGGTTACATTTAGTAACAGGAGAATCAATTAAAAGTGCTCCGACTGAGGGTGAAATGCCATTAAAGTCACTGTGATATTTGTTTATCAACACAAAAATAGAGTTAACAACTTTGTGACGCATTCGCACAGAGGTGTTTTTTTTTTTTTTTTTTTACTAACAAATCACAACACACACACACACACACCATGTAATGTCTCTCAGGGAGGCAAGATAAAACAATGGGTCCGACATGATCTGAGATTCTACCTGCAGTTGCTAAGCAACACCCACCTCCAACCTCTCAATCTGTCCCATTGGTCAGCAGGAAAAACGCACAAGGAACCCCATTGGCTAAGAGAAAAGTTAATAAACTTTAGCCAAGACCTGCCTCCCTGTGTGCGCACACACTCTCTCCCTCTCTCTCTCACACACACACACAATGAAGAGATTCTTGTGAATGAGAGCATGAGAGGGTGTCAGTGCTTGCGCAGTACAGTGCTGATATATGCATTGAGCTCCTGAGCTAAAAATAAAGATCACACTGAATGCTGTGCTACTGAAAGTTGCAAGACTGAATTCAAAGTGACAAGTCTAGTTCTCTCCAGACAGAGCAATGAGGTCCCACCCTCATCATAGATCCCGGAGGTATTTTTTGACGTTCGTTTTAAGTATAGAGTTTCTAATAAAAGCCTGTTCCCCATCAATTCTTCACATTTGATCAGGCTAAAAGTGCAACATAGGAAAGCCTAAAATATATTTGAAATACAACTCAAAAGATGTAGGCTATCTAGCAGTGGTTCCTAGCCTTCCTTCCAATTGACCTATCAGAGGAGCTCCAGTATCCACAATACAGACAATTTACAATGGATGCTATTCAACACTGTTTATTCAGTAAGTGGATCTGGTTCGGCAACAATATTTATATTTTCTTACGTGAATTGTCAATGTTACTATTAGCTGATTCCAATGCTTATCAGCTATTTATTTTAATCATTTATCAATTTCATTAAGCAACATTATCATTACTCTTAACTAACATTCAACCATTGATATAATTGTTTTGAGCTAGATTTCTTTTATTGCAACCAGTATCCATTACATTTTGCTACCTAAGTGTTTTATGTTACCAATTATTGGTAATTTCCAATTTCAAAACATTTATCCCTTACTTTTAACTATTTCACTGTTTATCCTTAAGCCAACTTCATCATTACTTTTCTCTAAGGTCACTTTTGCAACTATTGATTCATAACATTTTGTTAATTGACTGTTAGCTTTTATCAAGTAGCCTATAGGTCATTTTTTACGTCACTATTAGCTAACTATTGCAACTGTTTATCAAGTACTCAGGAAAATGTTTGTTTTTTTACATCACTATTAGATAAAAATGGTAACCGTTTATCAAGTACTTTCAGGTATATATTTTTTTTTCACCATAAGCTAACTATTGCACTTGTCTATCAAGTATTTTATTTTTATTTTTTTTTACGTCACTATTAGCTAGCTATTGCAACTGTTTATCAAGTACTTTCAGGTAATTTTTCCTGTCAATATAAGTTAACTATTGCAACTGTTTATCAAGTACTTTCAGGTAATTTCCCCAGCACTATTTGCTAACTATTTCCACCGCTGTAAAGTGCTATTAGCTTTGTTTATCACTCTTAGCCAACTGTTCCAAAGATGTATCCATTACTTTTAGCTATCTCCACTTCTTGCCTGATGATTAGATTGGATGTTCATGTGCTATGCTTGAGTCAGGTTGGTGGGAGGTGCATGTAGACTCCTGGCCCGTGGTACCCAGCTGCTAACTTGTTATTATAAATACTAAAGATTAGCCAGACTCACACCAACTTCCTCCTCAACACACTGGTAAATATGATGGTCATAACATTTTTATTCAAATATTTATTTTAAAATTATTAAAAAGTATTTAAAGAGTTGCTTCTTTCCACGTATGCCATGGCAACTGCAGAAATTCTTTTGTGGAATGTGAATCTCATCAGAAGTTTTGGACTTCAGTATTTTAGTTAGTGACGGCGCCTCTTTCAAGACTCGATGTGGGATCTGTTCTTTGTTGAATGGTGAAATACACTTATCATCCTGAATCCCCACAAGGCTTTGGTAGAGACAAATATCGTATTCATCACTACACTCGGGGTTTACCTTTCTTCCTAAAGGCATATGAAATGGTTGCTTTTTCAATGGGAAGACAATGAGACATTTATCTTTGTGAGTTATGCTGTGAGTCACTCCCAGGTCAGTCCAATTTTGCTTACCATTGTATTTTGCACATTTCCTGAGCCTAGCCTACGTCACTTATTTATCGTTGGAACATCTTGTAACACAACCTCCATTGAAACGTCACTCAACATCAATAGTACAAAAACATTTTAGGAAGGGGTTTATTTATTGAGAAACAGCCACAGTTTCTGTTGTAAGCTCTTTTATTATAAAATATCTCTAATCCCATGTTATTAACTCTATAGGAGAAAAAATACAAACAGTGTAGAGCATTTTCAGTTTCGTCCATTTGAGGTCATGTATAATCTTCTGAAGTTAGCTGCCCAGGGAAATGTGTTCACCTATCAGAATTAATATTTTTTTTTTAGAGAATAGTATGTAAAACCCGGAACATCCACAGGACATGTTTTTTTATTTCTCGCTGTTAGTGCGTACATAAGTGTTTTAATTAAAAATGATCAAATCTAAACAAAAAAGAAAACGTCCATAAAATATCAAAAGAATAATCTACACAGATGTCCAACAACTATACAATGTAACTATACAATCAAGTAAAATGTCACTGCAGCGTGAGTGTAAATCTAAGACAATGAGAAAATAGTGCAAATTAAATTACATTTCGTCTTATTACTAGTTGTTTTAGGTTTGAGAGAGAAACTATTTTGAAAAAGATGAATATGGTTGGAAAAGGGTGGAGAGTGTATATGTTCAAGGAACAAGGTGTGATTCAATTATGATGTTGCCTCACATCCGCTTGGCCACTCGTTTTAACTGTTGGGATGTTTTATAGAAAATGGACTTGGATTTCTGAGGCTCGAGTAGATTTCCTTCAGAAACGCTCCTCACAACTCTGCGAGGCTTGTTCTCCTCCGAACCTGGGGACAGACAGCAACGTTAACACAGAATCGTTACAAGGATTAACACAACTATATAATCTGTAGTAATAAAAAGCATGACCCTTTTACACACATACTTGCCACCAAGGACTACTACTGTTAATATAACTACCAACACCAAATGCAGATGGAACCCAAGAGCCTGGTCTGCTCGAGATTTCTGCCTAAAAGCCTATTATGGCAGTTTGTTCTCGCCAGTGTTGCGCTGTAATGCATGCTCCTGGGTGATGTTGGGATTTTGAAGATTCATTGAATCTCAAAACACTGAGTGTGTTCCAGTCCTGCTCCATGTGTAAAGTGTCCTGAGATTTTGTTGTGATAGGACTATAAATAAAATTGAATTGAGATGAAAATTGCAGAAACAGTTTGAGGTCATGAAAGACAAAATAAGCCTGGTTGCAAAATACATTCTGATTTGTTCAAATGAAAATTTAACCAAACAAAATATTATATTGCAAAATATCCATTCAGGGTCTTGTTCAACTGTGTGTGTGTTTTTTTTAAATTTACCAGCAAAACGATGCACTCTGAGTGGTCTGCGGGCAATCAAGGAGTCTTTCTTTATGCGCTTTGGTGCAGAGGAACCCTGTGTTAGGTCTTCTTGGATGCTGCCACAGTGAATAAAACAGACGGAGAAAAAAAGAACAAGTAATCAATCACAACATCAATAACTCCTAATCCTAATACCTCTTGATAACACTCAGAACCAGCTATGAATTTAGTTATTTCGACGATAGTTCTGTACGTCTTTAGCTCTGTCGTGCATAATCAGAAATATGTAGAGTGCTTAATCCACTGCTGGTATGAAACAAGATGATTTACATGAATATAAGAGAGAAAGCCAGAGGGACATTACCAGTTAACTTTACGCTTTCCTTGTGCAGCAGACGTCATGTCCATGTAGGTCGGTTTGGCTCGTCTCAAATCTTGTATGGGCAGGATCTGCTGTCTACAGGGCAAAGCAAACTTTCATGTTACCACAATATCTCGGGTGTAAGAAATGAGATTCACAAAACAATCCCCATAATCATCAAAATATACTTAAAACTCTTAAAATGTCACTAAAACATACTGAAAAGACATTTTACATTTAAGAATCAACTATTTTTATTCCGTCGCGGATAAGTCACACATTTTTTGTGAACATCTTTTTTACTGAAAAACAATCAATCAACCTAACTCAGACGATCATGAATCATAAGGTATCCCTGCATAAATACATTATAAATATATATTTATCTGCATTTTTTAAATCAGGTTGTATTTCTAACTTTTCTAATATAATAGCAATCTAGAAAGCTTTTTCAGTGACTCACCACCTCCTTCGGGAAAAAGTGGTATTACCAAAAAGTTGGGGCCGGACCTTGCAGGACACAATCACACTGTACTAGAAATGTGTGCACTGACCATGAGACGGTATGAATCCTATGAGCAGCTGGTGGCATCTTACAACAAGAAGTAACCAGACACAAATATAAAACGGTCAAAGTTATTTAAAACTTTCCCTCACCTTGAATTTCCAGAAATCCCTTGTATATCAGCCCCCATCTTAAGTATGTTAGGAAAAGCAACTCTTGATACAATTTGCCTGTGCTGCAGCGCAAATGTTGCCAAGACAGTGAATTTAGTTTTTGAGCATCACTCACCGACACAAACCCTGCTGCCACGGCTCCAAATGTTTCCTATTCTGTTTGCTACTTCTTAGCTAACTTAAGCCTCCTGGACCAATGTTCCAGTCTGGAAACTTGCTGCTGGCGAGAATATGTAGAATGTTTGCACTGTAGTCTTTGGCTTGTTTTGAATAAGGTTTTGGGGATTTACCACTCCTGAATGGTTTAGTTATCATCCAGATTGAGGATCTTTTACACAGAATCCCTCAATGCTTTCAAACTTTCAGTGGGCAGTCAGAGGGACATGTTTTCAGATTGTTGAACATTTTATGGAAATTATTTGAGAGATAGCTGTTTGTTTCCTCTGAACCAATTTTTAAATGTTTTTTTCTTAATGTAACTTTTGGTTATTGCAGTGAGGATTGCTTAAAAAGTATGCAGTAATTTTAAATTAAAAAACTTCCACCTGTACCTATTTCTTTAGAAACACCTAGACATATACGTGGGGATGTCCTCACTTTTTCAACTCAATTGGAGAGTGTAAAGGGCATTCATTATTTTTGTTTTTGATTATTAAAAGCTTCAAAACAGTTAATTCAAAGATTCCTGTTGAAGGACTAAACTCTCCATTCAACCTTCATTATGTGCTCTTGCCAGTTGTGACATAAAAAAGTTGAAGAAGGGTGGAGCATTCAAATCATTCAGTGAAATCTAAGAATACTCTGGAGCGTGCAGCGAGTGACGTAATAGAAAGTGTTTTTGTCCCATGAACATTGGCCCACCATAACTTGTGTCTTGTATTCTCTTGTCTGGACGAGAACTCAGTGATCCAAAAATGATCCGCTGTTGGCTAATGATTGGCCAATTGCTGGCTTGACATTACACAATATTAGATCAAATCAACCTTTGATGCATGAGACATGTGGGTGATTGTGAGTGCAGCCAAGAAAAAGGACAAGAAGTACACGAAGAACTGAGAAATACACAGGCATGTGTGTGACATCAGACACTTAAGTTCGGAAAAACGCCTCGGAATTGAGACATAATTAATGGCATATGACCTGAAAATGGGAATTCTTTGCTGCCAACTAACTGCTCTGTATATCATAGAGATTAATTGTAATCATGCTAATAATGCTCACTGGAATAGTTCTGCTTTAACAAGGGCGACAGCTAAAAACACTCCCTATCTAACTCTCCGTTTCTGAAAAGTGCATGTTGAGATAAATCGCCTGGTGAACAGGAGGCAAGAAAGTGTGACAAATGGTTCTGATACATCATGGCAGCTGCTGCAGTCTTCCCCTCTGAACTTGATTTATAAAAATGTATGTCTACAGTTAGATTGTGATGTTGTATCAGTTTTGTTTTCTGGTGTGACAGCAGTATTTTCTTTCCTGTATTCTTTCCTTACAATATTTCCTGTTTATGTGGAGAGAAGTGTACACTATTGTAGCAGTAGATTTTGGGTGGACCACGGGAGTGCTGTAGGCGTTATGTGGGTGTATCGCTGCATTTGTTTAAGACTATTTCAACGTGTTAAAAGGCTGCACCATATGGACTGCCAAGAGAACCAGCATGTGTAGAGTCAAGAGAACAGCAATCCACATTACAAGCCAGCCTGAAAATGGACTTGTAATGTTATCTAACTGACTTTGAGAAAGAAGGAAAATTCCTTCTGAAATCATGTGAAGTGTGTCTAAAGAATCATATGCACTGTTAAACATTGTGAAATCAAAAGAAAAGAGACATTGATATTTTTTCACCTTTTAGCAGAAATTTGATTCCCCTCATTGGACTTGGGAGGATCGAGTAGTTTGCTGGGACCTGAGAAGTCCATGGAAGAGGACGCTTTACAAGGACTACCGCTGCTGATTATGATGGTTGCATTGCTTGCAGTTTGGTCGTCACTGTCCACAATTTCAAATGTCATGTTGGGATCCATGGCGCTGGAGGAGCTATGTGACACAGCTTGAACAGTTTTTTGTTCTGGTGTGCACTGGAGTGGGAACATGCCCTCGTCAAACACTTGGGTCTTAGCGACGGTCCGGGGGCTTTGAGGTTGCAGCGATGCAGACAAATTTCTCCTGATGGGCATTCTGGGACAGAGTTGTTGTTGTTCAGAGAGATTTGAAACTGGTTTCAGATCGGTCTGTTTTCCTCCACCTAAGCAAACAAATAAATAAACAAGTTATCACTAATAGTTAATAGAAATGAAACAAAGCAGAAATACAGTGGATGGTAATAAACAAGTAATCACTAATAGTTAATAGAATTGAAACAAAGCAGAAATACAATGGATGGTAAAGACCCTTTAAACAACTTCATACCATGCCTGACCTGACCCTAACCTCAACTACACTGTCTACCAACGTTAGACAGCATCATTTGCCATCTTCCGAAAAAGGCTCAAGACTCACCTGTTCAGACTTCACCTCGACTCTACATAGCATGACCCACTAACCCCCCCCCCTCCCAACAGAAAAAAAAAACCTTACCTATAGCACTCTGATCGTAGCACTGTTTCTCTTGAAGTACTACTTTACTCAGATGAGGACCTAACACTTGTTCTATTTTTAGCTCTTACTTTATCGGCAATGATACGTCGTGGTTTCTTTGTTTCCTTCTTTTGACAAATGTACTTATTGTAAGTCGCTTTGGACAAAAGCGTCTGCTAAATGACCTAAATGTAATGTAAATGTAAATGTAGAACAACTTGGTGATTTCACATTAGAGATTTCTATATTTGTGTTTTTTCCCCCATCTGCTCTGCTCGCTGGTTGATTCAAATGAGTTCATGTGCCAAATTAGGGTCCAGCAATATTTCAACCAAAATGTGACGGAAGTTGGCGGTTTGTTGATTAAGCTTAAAACTCAAACTTTGATTCTTGCTTTTTGTAGTCATAAATATTAACTTTTATGGAGAAGAGAGCTTGTAATTTTAAAAGTTTTTAGGGGCATTAAGAAGCAACTGTTTAAGCGTACTGGTTTCATGTGCATTTAAAACAGAATTATAAGGTCCCTCGTCAAAAAGAAAATATTTGAACATTGCAGATCGGAGGCAACTTGGACTGACAACTCTAGAGCAGATTGAAAGGGAAACGTCCCAGTATTCCGCTTTGTATATCCTGCATTCACTTCCTTTCTTAAAATATTACCTCTGCAAACAAATACGACATCCTCCGTTCATGAGACCAGATGTTGAGCATTTTTGTGCTTGCTGGTCAAACGGTCACATGACATAGGATATGGTATGGCACCAACAGTCTTCCTTGCAAATGTTAGCATGTGTTCCAAGATGAAGTGCATAGATCAATGCATTGTTTACAATTAAGGGCTTTGAAAGTGAAAGCAAATCAAAACCCCTTCAAAACTAAGCAGGGTAACAGTAAACACACCCCTCACCAAATGATGCCGTCTCCCATACTTAATCAGTAATAAGCGCTGAAGTGCCAGCCTTAGGCTAAACATTGCAATTTTAAAAATGTCACAACGGAGAAATGAGATGGATCGTTCCCTTAAGTTGCATCAAAATGTGATCAGTAGTATGTTGGAGATATATATTGCACAAGGCAGTTGAACATTATAGTCCTCTCCTTGCACATATAATCTTTTACAACGTCAGAATGGAGCTGTGACGTGCATTATTATCCAAAAGAGCACGGCATTTTATAAATAGATCCAAACTCTAGGATTTTACCTGCTTACAGCCTTAGATCTTCCTTTTTCAAACCGAGGAAAACACGATGCTCAAACACACGACTTTGAACTCTCCTTTTGAGAGGAGATAACGTAGGTGCTGCTGCTGTATGCATGATGTTGTAGGTTCCTCATATATCATAGGGTACTTAGTTTGTTGCTCACATGCCGTTAACATGTACTATCCCAGTGAGTACCAGGGAACAATAAAATCATAGGGAACGATAAATGTGCCCTGAAGCAGTGTGCTAATCTTAGCTACCTGTTCTGCGACAACCAACTGCATTACTGGGACCAAACACACAATCAAATCTCTCAAACTGGCTTTGTTAGTTGTTTCTCGTTTTTTAACTGAATTATTATAAAGCCTACTAGCCAGGGACCTGCATTGTAATTTTCAAAGATCGATTGTATTTGATTAGGTTTTGTGATATTACGGGAAAAAAAAGGAATGCATTCTTACAATTACAGGTTTTTTTTCTTGCTGAGATATATTGCGATATTTTAATAAAATGGCAAGCCGCAATTTTCTAACAACACATACTAATTAGATAACAGTGAAGAGCTGACAGAAAACGAATGCTAGCAGAAAGGGAATAATATTTGTAACACACAGTAAAATAGCAGAGGGATTGGTTTACCATTAATTAATTATTGGTAATTGCTGGAAGGAAGCCGATTGACGTTTGTTTCATTTTAAGACAATTGTCAAACAAAGCTGCATTTGCAGTTAAATGCTGGTATTAAGATCAATGTTGGAATAAGAATATATTATGTTTATAATGATTATAAACCAGCATTACTAATCTTAAACACTAAATGAGATTACCAAATTATATGTATCAAATACTGATTGATGTGAGAAATTGTGACCAATCATGTTTTCAGGTTAAATCATGGTGTCTGCATCACATTATACTCATGGCATTTCCTGCAGGAGTGTAGTGGGGGTGAGGCACGGGGCTAAAAAGGGAAAATGCCAGCACGTAAAGGAAGTGAGAGTTCTGAATGAAAAGGTGAATGACCGATTTAGACATTACCTTAAATATCAAAATGCAATATTTAGCAAATGTGAGTCAGACCTCAGACAGCACACCGAGTGAGAGGAAGAGATGATAAATAGCCCTTTTCTGTGGCAGCAGAGTTCCTTCAGTCACATATTTTTGGCTTGTAGGGGATTAATACATGCATGAGTTGCTATTTCTGGTGGAGGCTGCGCTGAATTAGGGTCGCCTGGTTGCTGCTGCCTGTTTTTTATAGTGCGCCTTTTCTGGTTGGTGGAGCAGGGGAGTTTACGTCTGTTGACGTTTTTCCCCTGCCCTGCTGTGGATCTGCATTTTCATGAATGAAGTTCAAGAGGGATTGGGAGGGTTAGATGCTAGACAGACAGAGAAAAACACTTGAGGGTGGGAGGGAAGAAAGGTAGAATGGAGGAAAAAGCCAGACTAACGACCGTTTGAAGCAGAAGGGACAGCAAAAATCTGAGGAGGAAAAAATAGATAAGAGAGAAGCGAGAGGTATGATCGAACAGGAATATAAAAAGAACAGCACAAAGGGGGCAGTGGGAGGTAGCTGAATGAAAAATCAGGAGGCTATTAATAAACGCGTGTGTGAACACATTTTAAATCGACAATAAATCGTGTTCCCTTCAAAGTGATCACTTTGTCTGATTTGCTATTATTAAGCAGCCCGCAAAGAGTTAATGCTCTTTCAAAACCTCAACCCCCTCTAAAACCAATGAAATTTGATTGGCTTTGCAAACTGCAGGGAGGAGCTATTCCTCATAACATGCTGCAGTGACTGACTACCACTAAGAGCTGAGGAAGCAGTAAGGGACTGCCAACAGTAAGCACAACATTAGAGCAGTTTGTCTGAATGCTAAATAAAAACCCTATTTATTAAAACTTAACTGACCGACCATTTAGAACAACTGATAATTCTGCACAACATGGATGAAGATGAACCTATTGTGTGTATATGTTTGCGTAGAGAGTTACTGTATGTATGCATCTAGATATTATTGATTTTATGTTATTATTTTGTGTCTTATATACTGAGCAATAATATTGTAAAGCTGTGTCCACTATTGTTGAAGGTACATTGTAATAATGACTTTATGCATCTAAAATCCTGTTTTTAAGGAAGGTTGCAGATTATAATCTTTTCATGTCCTTGTTTCTCAAATACCAAATCCATGTTTTATTATGGGTCTGCTGAATGAAGTTAAACTTCGGCTCTGAAATATAAAAGCTCACCATAGTTAGCTAATACAATTAGAGTGAGTGGAAGTGTTGACACTTGTGGAAAGACGGCCGTAGATGTATTGGCAAAGAAAAGTTAAGTCAAATAAAATTACAATTTGACCAAATGGGGGAAAATAAAACCTATAAACTGGCTTGACGTGGAGACAGGGGTCAGACAGACAGGCGATACAGAAAGTAGGGGTTTTATATAATAACTTGTAGGGAGATTTAATAGCAATGGTGACAAACTCCCTGGTGCTTTCATGTTTCGTTTCCATTCAAGGAACTCTGGTCATCTGGCAGAAGTATTTTCCTCAAAAGTTACATTTCCCACAATAGGTTTTCATGAAATGTAGACCACCTGCAGTAAATATCATTACAGCCAATTTGAACGTCAATATTTCACAAAGGTTTTTGTGTTACATTTCCCCAAAGGTTCCATGTGTATAGTTTTCCCTCTATTAAACTGGATGTGAGTATTCACATCATTTCATTATTCATGTTTTGGCCAGGACAGAATGTCTGCAGCACAACTTTAAATCATATTATATTACACGTCTGACTTTTATTGTTTATTTTACTACTCGGAACAAGTACTTTCACTTAAACTGCTAAAAACATGCTCTGCAAATAAAAAGCAATACGGCAAAGTGGAAATTTAGTCTAACGAAAAACAATGAAACATTTATATGGCATGTTTAAACACAAATTTATGATAAGTTTGTGTTCTGCTTTCATACAACGGAGCATCATCTCTCAAAGTGTGTTTGGGCAAGTGTGATGGATTGAGTGAAAAGTGACAAGGAGGGAAGTGAATGATTAAGGTGGGGTGGGATTAACTGCCGTGCAGGGGTTTTAGATTAATGACTACAGTATGTTAGCATGATGGGGGAAAGGGGAGAGTAGATTTACCTTTTAGTGATGGAGCAGCATTGCACAGTGGTGTTCTTTTTGCACGCCCCTCTGCACCTGAGAATAAAAAAATAAAACGATTCAAAAAGAGATTCAAAGGGAAGCATCAATACTTCATCAACTGTAACAACATAGAAAGCTTGAAAAACTTGTACAAGCCCTATGGGGTATTCTTTCATTAAAAATGGTTATTATTAACACTAAATCCTTGAAAAGTGCAATCTTACATCTGTTTCTTGGATTGGGGTTTCAAAGTCAGTCAAATTAGTCACTGAAATGTGTAAAGAAACATTGCTTCCTGACATAAAAATATGAAAAATGACCACCTTCCAACACTTGAGCTATGATTGAAGGAGTTTTCATTGAGCATACTATAGTAGACTGTACATAAAATATTGTAAAATGCTCAAAATATTTACTGACAGGTGCTCAAGACACTACAATTATATATAATTAGTGTCTTCAAGAAAAGCACAATGTGCTCAGTGGGATGCAATATCAGCTGAGATCCAGCATGTTGGATGAATGGTCAATTTGACATAGATTCAGTCACTGCGAGGCCTTTCTCCCCATCCAACACGGGTAGAGGAAGGGGTGAGAATGTCCCATGCACTTGAAGGAGTTAATTGAGGGGAGAAATCATTGATATGTAATTTTTTGGGACGACCTGCCTCTCCATGACACGACACCATCTCTATATTTCATCGCACCAGCAAACAATGATAACTGCATCATTGTTGTTGTTTTTTGTTTTTTTTCTATTCTCATTTCATTTATGTTGAAGCTATGTTGTGTTATCTCAGATGCTATTTAAACATAACATTTAATGGACATTTTCCAAGAGGATGTCTTCGTCATAAGCAATCACCAATTACCGCAACATCTAATGTTTTTGTTGTTCAATCACTTTGCGGCCATGTGGTCAGGTCTTCCTGTATTTATCAAGCAAACTCTTCCCAGTCAGGCTATATGGCAGTACATTTTAAGACCGAAATAGTAAGTGTATAAATCGATTGAGTGAAAATTAACAGACAATTTTTGCTTTGAATTAATTTATCCAGGAAGAATGCCAAACAACCACTTGTTATAGCTTGTTAAATGTGAGGATTTCCTGCCCTTTTCTTAAAAAAAAAAAAAAATTCAAAGACATCACCTTGGCTACTGGGACTGTGACTGGCATTTTCACTTTTTATACTTACTAGACCAAACAACTCATTAATTTATATTTCAACCTTGTTTGAGATTAATTATGAAAAAAATAATAATAAATAAATAAATGAATATAAATAAAAATAAATACAGATAATTTGCCCAATCATATTTTCCAACTTTCACTTGTTTTGTAATTTTATCCCAACACACCATAGGAACATATGCTAAATAAACAACAGGAGAATAATTAGGATAAGAGTATGATGACTTACTGCAGGGGCTGCTCTGGTGGTATAGCAGATGTGAGAAGAACAGGACAGGTGCCAACTCGCTGCTGCCCACCTCGTTTGTCTCCTGCGATTCCTCTCCATTCCCTTCACCTTTCAGCTGCTGCCCCAGCCCTTCCTGGTCAGCCCAGACCACGCCTCTCTCCCTCAACACAAGGTGCTCCAGTTCGTGGTTCTCCATCTCATCGGCAGCTGTGGCCTGTCCAGCTCCCCGCAATGCAGAGTAGTGTCGACTATACGCAGGCAACAAGATATTCACCATTCTGAAATGCAATGGAAAATATTACTGAGATATTTCTCACAGGAAAAAAACAACACACCTGTGAGGTGAAGTTAGTAGCACTGAGTAATTGATAATTCAATAAGTGTGGGTTCTAGGTATTGTCAACCTACTTCTGCATACGCTTGTTTTCCTGATCCTGCAGAGCAGTGAGCTCGACCATCTGCTTGATATGTTGTTTGAGGTCATCAACCTGCAGCTCAAGTCGGTGGCATTGTAGGCTCTTATCTAACACCTGAACAAGGGGGAGAAATTAGTTCAAAGAGCATACATAATGAAGCAATAGCCATTCTAACACAACAGCATATTGATATAGCAATCTGGTGGGCAGAATTAAAAGAAACAAAAGGTGGTTGGGGCTCAGGATAATAGAGAGAAGATGCAAAGTTCTGTTTTCATCCATGTTTCATCAGAAAAGCTGTCTGCGCAGGGTAACGGAAGGGAGAAAAAAGAAAGAACTCTGACGTAAAGAAACAACAGCAGAGAGAACATTTGACCGGTGGGTGCGTCATAGTTCTGGGTCAGTTCCTGGAAGAAAGGATAAAGAAGAAAAAAATAACATGGGCATGGTTTTAGGTAACTGGCTGCTGTGTGAGGGATGAGTAAAGGGTATTGATTTATTCTCTTCAGTGATCCACGATTGAGCCGGAGAAATAAAATGAGCACGGTTCTAATTACTGGGAGAACAGATGGGAAGAAAACAAAGACAGTCACGACACCAGTAGAGACACAGCCTACCTTCCAAAATAAACAAACAAAAAACACCAAGCAATGAGTTTTGAAGGATGTAACCCATATTTTGAAGTTTTTCTCTTTATCTAATAATGCTGAAATTACTCCATCACCAATGTCAGTGCCATTGGAATTTGTATATACATGGCTACAGGCACTGTGGTTACACAACTGTTAAAATCAATACAATAAAGGTTAAATTAAACCTTGAATTTATTTTTTTTTAAATAATGACATAACAAATTGCAAATAAAACATAAAGTGTGAAAAGTCTATATACTTTTCAAAAACAAAACTTTGCCAGTGTTCTTCAGTACCACTAAAGGCAAAAATTTACATTTACATTTAAAAGAAAAATTACGGCTACTTACCTCTGAGGTCTGATCGTTCGACTTCAGCAGCTTAATCTCATTTTCGACACGATGAAGCCAGCCATCATTGTCCAGGAAACGTGTTTCCGTGTCCTTCAAACGTTTGTGAATGTGTTGCTGCTGAGTGCGTAAGCTGGCAATCTTCCGCTCGTGCTTACAAGTGGCCTATTGAAAGTGACAACCACAAAAGTAATTTCAGTGATTTCATGAATTGTCCTTTGCTTGTGTTAGTATTAGCATGACACACTATAAACTGTGTATGTCATCTAAATAGCAATAATTACAGCTGCAAGCAACAAGATGGCAACCATCCAGTCAAGCAATAGTGATAGTCTATAAATATTAGGCATTTGTTGGAGAGGTTAATCTGAATCAATTTCTTATAAACTTGCAACTACTGTAGCTGTGTGACAGGGAACCAAAATGCAAAGTTCAGAATTAAAATGTCACTTTTTACTACTTGAATGTCGTTTACAGCTTGGACTAAAACTGGCATTTAAATGTTTAAGAAAAGGCTGAGCTGGGAAGCAGTGACCCTGTCTTGTAGTGGTGCAAATGAGAGGTCAAGACAACTTTAGAGGAAGGAGAAGCAAAATCATGACTCAGCAGCAGTTTTTTCTGGGGATGGTGGAATCTGGATAGCAGCATAAGCATCAACTACCTTCTCAGTCTTTTCCTTGGCACAGAAGTAATGGACCTGCAGGTTGTCCTCCTCAGAGTACCGCTGGCGCAGCTCATTCTCCTTCAGTTGTCTCTCCAGATCCAGCTGTTCTTTCCTGATTTGGGCCCGGCCCGAGAAGATATGCTGCAGAGCTTCTGACACCCTGGAGAGAGAGAGATGGGGAGAGATGTTCAAGCAGTACAAGCTTTGCCTTAAAAAGGCCAGCATTTGGACATTTTAATGCAACAAAAGTGATTGTCAAATTTGACCAAAATTGATTTAAAAGAAAATAAAAGGAGTTAACAGTGCAGGTCATTCTATTCCCATCTTCTTTGCAAACAAAATAACAATTTGTGATGCAAATGTAACAATTGTAAACACATGGGTCACTCTACATGTAAATATATTTGAAATCCATGTAGTCAAGATAGATAAACTGTGCCTTTGTGCAGCTGTGAGGCTCCGTTTTAGCTGCTTCTGTCAGACAGGCGTTCATTCAACTCAAATTGTTGTGGTGTTGTTTTGGACTGCATTACACAGAAGTGTGTTTTTTGGTCAACTCTGATTCACATAACTTGGGATACAATATAGAAACACCTCTTAGAGTAATATAATCAAATAAAACCACCAACAAAGGGACCCAAGCCAGATGTGATTACAAGCTGGTGTGCCACATGTAAGGAACACATTGATATATTAATTGCTATTCAAAGAGTTCTTACAAACCACTTGTTCTAGTATTTAAGACATCCTTAAAAAGGCCATGAGATTAAATTAAATTACATTTATCAACACATTAAAACCAGTTTTAATACAGTAATACAGCTCCTTTAATGATAATTTAAAAATATACCAATTAATTACATCAAATCGCTGCATGACTAATGCCTTCATTCTCCACAATTAATTAATAATGCCGTTAACCTTTTCATATAATCTAGAGTTTCCACAAGGTGCCAGTTCTATTCGGACTGAGCCAAAAAGATATTCCTAGCTATATGATGCTGAAGTGATATCCAGATTGAATGCAAGTGGCTGTCTGCTTGAGTTAAAGCAGAGGGAGGGACGGGAGAGGCATGCAGGTAAATAAAACTGGAGAGCTGTCGCTGAAATGTGACTGCACTCTTCAATGTAACTCCAGTGACGTCGGAGACGTCGTGGCCTTGCTAGACTGCTGAATTTTTAATAGCGTGAGAAGCGTGCAGCCTCTATTCAGAGCCTCTCACTGTGCGAGTTGTGAATTCTGATGCCAGTGAATGAAATGTGTGGGAGTGAGACTCATTCAGCTTTTCTGTGTCCCCCGCCCCAACCCAAATACCCCCACAGATGCCACTGTGCCTTAAAAATGACTCGATGGGATGTGATTAAACTGATTCATGTAAAAGAAAAAAAAATGTGTAAACATAATTTGAATTCAAATAAAAAGGTGCTGCAAAGACGACCCCATCAAATTCAAAATCATTTAAAGAAAAGATGGTCAAGCTAATGTTGACTGTAACAGTTATATCAAACACTAATATACTTTTACACACTGTAAAATTGTTTATAAAACTGTAAGTTGCCCTTTCCCACCCACAAACACAAAATTGTAAACACAAGCATTTTTTCAAAAATAAACCTCTTTTCATTTAATCCAAGAAGTAAAATAATCCCAGGCTAGAAAGTTAGACAAAAATCTGCAGAATGCAGTTCTATGTAATAGTTTTAAATGTGTCCTTATGTTTTAATTAAAGCACAATAACAGATAAGCATAGACGTAGCAGTAATTTATAGAATATCATAATTCAAAACAAGAATAACGCTTTCTTTGCCATAAATGTATCCCAAAGCTCAATTAATTACCAACACACTGTTTATAAATGTTTTACTTCCTTGCTACTCAATGCAGATCCATTGACTACAGTGCAGGTGTGGAAAAAGACAATAAGTCTTTAGGTATAAAAATATTGGAATGCTGCAGAGCTCAATGTTCTGACCTGTATGATACAAGAGCTCTCTCCAAGATGCCATATAAAAGAGTTGGCTTACACTGTCAGCATATAAACTGTAAGAAATTGTTAACTAATATGCTTTTTAAAGGGCCTTAAGATGATACAATAAAAGCTCATTGATAAATAAAATTTCATTTTGGAACATTGATTGTACCATAAATGACAATAAACATATAGATAAAGTTAAAACAAAAAGTAAGTCTCAGGTTCCACTGAATCAATCTTACCTTTTGAACTCTTCTTGTTTCTGAGATGAGATCATGTTAGAAGTCCCTGGCACCATGTTTGTCTCAAATTCTTTGAGTTTCTTCTTTAACTGTAGAATCTTTAGAAAAGTTACAGAACATTGAAACAGCAGTCAGAAATGAACCACTGATCATACCGACTGTATAAATGAGCAAAAAATATGTAGATTCTTTTAATTGAAAAAGAAAAAATAATTGAAATGATATTACCTCTTGCCGTTGCTTTTCACATATGACTGCATACTGGCCAATGTGACTGTCGAGGCTTACAACATTACTCTTCAGCTGAAAGGTAAGGGGAGAGAGAAAATGGCAATGATTTAAAAGGAATGTATATATCTATAGTTTAAAATCAGTTATAAAGCAGTACAATAACTTTAATACTAACCGAGGACTTAATCTCCTTGGCCCTGTTGGCATACTTGAGTGTGTTGTGGGAATCATCGTATGACTTGGACGAGGGGCTAACATTGGCAATCATAACCGTCCTGCAGTTGCCCCCCAAGGAGTCTTTAAGTAGCCGCGTCAGCTTGCTGTCTCTGTATGGTATATGAGTTTTCTTGCTCTAAAACAAACGAGAAAGGATAACATTAATCCAAGAAATAGTACCATCTTTAATGTTCGGGTTTACAAAGGTGTACAAAAACAAACAGCTCAGAAAATGTGATAACTCCCGTGGTTCTATATTTTCTAAGTAAACTCAATTACTTAGAAAATATATTAAATGAAAGTTTGAATTGAACAAACACAGAATTCAATACTTCTGTCAGCCATGACACAAATACAAATTAAAAGAAAGTGCGTTATTGCTGTGATATGCAGAAGTGTACAAATGTGAGGCTGGCCGTCATATGCATTCTCCATCTGGACAAACTCCACAAGAGAAGCTCAGTCGTATTACACTATTTGGTGGGGACCAATAAACCCAATGGGTTACAAAATTCAGTATGGAGTGTTCATTCCATATATCCACAACATGGGGAAATCTTTCTGCAGCTGGTCTGTGAACACAGTTCACTCTGTAATAATGGCATTAGTGAAACTACAGCTGCTTAGGTGAGTCACAATCTCGTGGGCAATGGGATTGCAGAATGTCACATTAAAGTTAAGCAACAAAGGAGTGTAAAATGATCTCTTTTGGGGTTAGCGGCCGTGCCTGCACTTCTTCCTAGAAAAACAAGAAACCTACATCTGGATTCAAAGACCCTATTATAGTTCATGTCAGTTCCAGGGAGTTTCAGGATAGTCGTGCCAATTTGGAAAAACTCCCTTTTAATAAGAGCAGGCATCCAAAGTTATTCTGTCGGTATCGAAAAGCAAACTAAAATGTTTGTTTTGACTCCTTTAGTCTGGGCAATAATTGGGAATCTGTCACAGAGTCAATGTAAAGTGACCCCCTACAATCTGCAGGTGAATGGAAGGATCTGCACTGGGGTGAATGGGAGGTGTAAAGCAACCGTGAAAAACTAGTGTTGGCCTCAAAAGGAACTAGAGCTTAGATCGGGCCCAGAAAATCAAGCCTGACCCACCCGAGCACGTTCTGTCCGAGCCTGGCCCGGCCCAACACATTAACTGTAATTAAGAGCCCAAGCCCGACAATTATTTTTAATGTATGCATAGGCTGTTTTATGTGCATATCCATGGGAAGTGGGGGTGCAGCTGCACCACTACTCAGCCACAAAAATATACAAATAATTTTATAGGCTACGTTAGTGCTGCCACGATTAGGATAGGCTTACTGCAATTTTAAAACGTGTCCTTAAAATAACACACAGTACTCCGTTATTGAGTTGCACCTGTGCACGTTCCTGATGACTTGCTTAACATTAATTGTCCTGTATTTAATTTATGCTTTATGTCTCCAAGCTCCATGTTGCACTTTAGCGTAACTCCTTTATTCTTTGATTTAGCTGCACAGAGCAGAACCCTTGATTGATGCGTGTGCACTATGTGTAGCATCTTTTTACTCTAAACTCTAAAAGGAACCCAGTCACACAAGGAGCAATGTCTGGTTATACTGGCTCTGTTGCATTGTTCCTTCCCCTACTATTCTCCATGACCCTTCACATTGCTTTTTTAAAAGTTCCAATGTGTTTTGTTACGCTGTCAGACAACTCCAAGACCATATAGTAATTTGAAGACAGGTTGTAAATGATTCTTGCTAACCAAGGTTAAGAGTAATTCCAGTTTTCATAAATTATCCGTCTGATTTGCTACTATTAGGATTTAACAACAGTTTGAACAAATATAACAAAAGGTTGTTTTTATACAAGTTACCAATTGTGTCTCTAACAATACTGCAAGGAAAGTGGTGTCTTTTGATGCCGACAACCACAAATCTGTATTTTCAAATAGCTCAGATTGCTATGGTGGCCCTGAGAGCTCAAAGCACTGCAAATTTAGAAAACACATCTTCACCAACTTGACCATGTATGCTCAGCATTTAAAAAAAAACGTTGCAAGGTCACAACACAACAGAAACCGTTTCAAGGGGACAGTAAAAAAAAAAAAAAAAAAACTGACGCACATGGTTTGGACATGCTTGTGTTGTTGTTCTTTGGGCTTTATGATATTGGTAGAAAAGTAAAAAATGTATGCTATTGAAACCTAACCTGCAGTGTGTGAGGGAGAGTTACCAAAGACTCTTCCAAAGACATGCAGGTTAGATTAATTAATGACTCTAAATTGCCCGTAGGTGTGAATGCGTGCATGAATGCTTGTATGTCGCTATGAGTCCTGTGATAGGCTGACAACCTGCCTGGCTACAGCCCCCTCTACAAAATTATTGTCCACTCATATTCATCAACATACTGTTCTTTCATACAGTTTGTGACTGTGTGAGAGTAATTGTTAAATCTATGCATGCATCTCGTTTGTTTTCATCAACAGCCAAAAGGTTCATCGCATATTTTCAACTACGGCGATTTCTCAGTGTGCACATTACTTTTTAACTAGGCCCCGGAAACAGTTTCAGTCATTTTGTGACCTTCTTGCAGCAGTTTTTCTAAATGCTTGCACGTGTGTGGTCAATTTGATGAAGATGTTTTTTTCCATTTCAATAGGTTTTCTTGATTTGCAGTGTGTTAATCTCATTTTCAGAAAGTCCCTTTATTGTGGCTGGGAAACACTGGCCTTGAGTCGATTGATGGCCAAAGTGGAGAGAAAGGATGCTGTGTCAAATGTATCTGCATTGGTTTGGACATTGCCTCGGGCAAACATCTAACAACAAAAACCTCTGTGCAGCATAGCATGAAGATGACATACTAAACAGCCCAAACAGACGTAGCACACATTCTCCTTCACTCAAATGAATGGCATGTCGGCCTAGACACAAGTGGGGACATTCTTTCCAGTAAACAATGGCCACAACATGAATTCCTTGTCACCCAACAGTAAACACTGCAGCACCAAAAACCATCGGGATGGGGTCGGGAAGGGGTGGGGATTTGTGGTGGGTGTTGTAGGTTTAACAGATAAACTATGCGTCTCTGACTGAAACAGTCAAGAATGGTGAGCAGGGTATAATACTAACTGTGCAAAGTTTTAAACACAGGAAACACAGGAATTAACTAAGTTGCTGAAGAAGGATCACATTTCGACATGGCTGTGCTACATTTGCACAGCACTTCCTGAATGCATGTGGCGTGCTTGCATCTTGTCCCTTGAGACTGGTGTGTAAATTGAGAAGACTGCTTGGCAGGTTAATGTATGCAACTGGAATGAAATAATACCCAAATACTCAGTTGACTCACCACTTCCCAGGCTCTCTGTTTCATATGAAGGCTACTGCTTAACTTCATATATCTAGAACCATAATAATTTGAAGAAGACGGTTCAAAATGTCTATATTCACTGATGTTTTTGCTGACTATATACAACCATAAAAACAATACTAAACACAGAACATAGTAAAGGTATAATATGCAGTGTTTCTTCTAGTATTTCTTTTCAGCAGTGGGGGCAGGCCAACAAAATCTAGAGGGCTCCGCTGATGGGTCTTCACTGATCTGTCAAATTAAAAGCCCTCAGAGTCATGTAACTGCTACTTCATGACATTTCTTAAAATTCTCAAGCAGCGGCAATCATTTTACAGGGACGGGCCATCGCTCTCTTTTCTTCTTCTTATGTTGTGTTCAGGATGTTTCTTGATTATCAGCAAACAGCATTTGGGCCATATGTGGGGTGTAACCCCCAGCCAATAAGCAAGGTATGCAGCCTGTCATCATTCTCAGGTCAAACACTATAGCTTCTTCAAACCCCTTGCCATAGCGAGGCCAAGGAAACCTATTTGGCATTCTTTAGGAGTCTGACACAAAGTGGCGGAGCACAGGTTGTTACATCACTGTGCGTTTCTATGTGCTTTTCTGCGTATGTGTTTCCCACATCAGTCTCTCTGCTGTGTATTGCTACATCGGACTGTGTGAGTGACTAAGAGGAAACACAGTCCACAGTAAAGCATGCCTTTGGTTGCATTAAAAATCCGGCACCTTCCCGCTGGTTTGTGAGGAGGTGTGGATTAGGTATGGGACAATGTAAAACAAAGGGGGAAAAAAATGTCACCCATAACATGACACGTTTATTACAATAATGAAAATTCACCACCATCAACATATTGTGAGTGTTTTTTTTCCACAATACAATCTTATATTGTTCCATCCTTAGTAAGAATGTGTGCAATTGAAACAATCAAAAAATAATGCTTTATTGCCTGATTCACGGCTTTGTCCTCCCTCTCTTCATTTACTCTCTAGCTTGCTCGACCTCTGCTCCGGTTTCTCTCCCACTTAGTTGTTGAGCCAGAGAGGAGATATACATTTTGAACGCAATGTTTAAAAAACTGGCAGTAACTACACTTTAAAATTCTGCACATTCACTATACTGTCTAGAAAATCTACATGTAATACATTTTTAAACATGATAGAGTGAATAACTAGTAATGCCACAGCTAAAATATACAATATATTATTAGAGACAACTCAAAATCTAAAAGACTGTATCTTGTGTTTTTGTCCTTGCAACTTTCTCATATAAGTATTAGGTTTCTAAAGAAATCTTTATTCTAACTTTTGTTAGGCAGTGAGTCACAAAGTAGCATTTGGTTTGTTTCAAAACTAACCAAACACTTTGTTCAGTTTCTACGGTCTGACAGATGCTGCTGCTGTCTTCACTAACCAGGAAATGTCTTCTGTGCATGGGAAAGTGTTTAAAAAAAAAAAAAAAAAAAAAACACACCTTTTGGATGTTAACTCTTTTACAAGCAGATAAACAGATAGCTAATCTTAACTTTCAGCTGTCACAGTGACATCTGACAGACTGCTCCCAGGAAACCGAAAATGTAAAAGACTTAAATATTTAAAGGTACAACACTTTTTCCTGTTTCTTCTTTTGCCCTCATTTTCCATTTCTAGAAAACTGTTATTTTCCAGGGTCCCAAAGCAATTAATGATTTCTAGGAACAAGTGGGCACTGTGTTACTGGGGCACAATGATCTTGGAAATGTAAAATGTTGACGTACATCCTTGACTATCATTATGAGCAGAGCATTCATTAGACCTAATATCAACATAATGTGGATACAAACACCATTAATTACTGATAATGGATATTACTCCTTTAAAATGTTTTTATTTCTATTATTTTGCATGAGGCCACTTAAATGCATCGAGAACAATAAATGTCCAGTGTGTCTAGGCAGAGGAACAATTTGCTCTGTTTTGGACACTGCTATGTTTAGCTAAAAAGTAATCTGTATCCATCCTGTCTGTGATTTAGCTAATGAAAATAAAAAAAGTGCTCCTTCATTTGGTTGTTTCAGTATTTTTGCAACACTCAGTAGGTTCTATACAATATATGTAGGATATTATAAACTCACCTTTGGGTCAGCAAGAGCGTTAATAACATTTCCTAGGGCAAGAAGTGAGCGATTGATGTTAGCACCTTCCCGTAAACGAGCCCCTTTGGCATTGGTGGCGCTGGCTCTCTCCGAGCCGGCCAGATCAATCAGGCTCATTTTAGCAACGCAGGCATTAGGATTGAGGCTGGCAGTTTTGTCCTGCTGTCTTAAATATATCTAAAGAAAAGAATACAAAAAAAATCAATTCAAGACTATCAAAAAGCAAATTGTGACTTATTGTTAGAAGTTTGTAGTGAAATAAGAACATTTATCTTCAGATGAACATTTATCATCTGAAGATATAAGTAACTGCTCACTTGAAATTGGGGAGTGAGAACCATTTGCAGTTAATTTCTGTTTGATCTTTTGTTAATTATTGTCTTTGCTTGTTGTCATTCTATGATATGACAACAAGCTATAGCCTAATTGTGCCCTGGGATTTCAAAAACAAAACAATACCTGAAATACAGCATGGGACCGCGAAGATGTGGCATTCATGTCAGTGGGGTGCTGTGTCCTGTTACGATTGCCAGAATCCAATGCCTCCAGAATATGCGCTGCAGATTTGGGCTGAATAGGAGAAAAAACACACACACACAAAAAAAAAAAAACACAATGTCATAGATGGTGAGTGGCCCATTAACATGCCCAATTTGGAATCATCACAGTGTACTTGCATACTAAAGCAATGGAACAGTGCATGCTCAACATTAAACAGCCTGTATACGTAACCCACTTTCATTGAATAATATTTAGACATTTTTTAAAAATAAAAATAAATAACTTTATTGGCAGATTTGATCATTTTATAAATAACAAAGCTTAAGTTTCAACTCAAAATGTTTTTTTCCCAGACAAACTTAATTTATCAATCATATTGTGACGAAATCATGTATATGATCCGTGTTTTTGCTACAGACCTGATGCAGCGTGAGGCCTTGAATAACCACTCCTTTAGAGCTGTCCTCTCTGACTGCAAGAGGACCGATATTTGCCAACAAATCTCTGATCTGTTCATTGTAAACCTGTAAACAAAGAACAAACGTAACTGCAAACAGACATGTATAATTGGGTTAAAGCCATACTTCACCCACAAAATGACCATTTGTACATAAATTAGTGAACCCTTGTTGCCTTGAATTCTTGAGAAAAACGTTGTCTTTCTCCCGACATTGAACAAATAATCCAGAAACAGAAAAGTCTTGATGAAAATTAAGTGGGATCCATGTTTAACAGCAAAACAATTAGACTACTAATGCGGAAGTGTTTTGAATAGTATGGATTTATGATGAATGCATGTGTTTAGGAAGCACTGAACATACAACTGAATACATGAGACTTGGATTATATTGCATGTGTTGTGTGAGTTTGTAAACAAACATTTTGATATAGTTTTGCTGTTGTTAAACGCCACACAGTTCATCAAGATTGACTTTTTGTTCACTGTGGAGCCATGCAAGAAACATAACATATTCTAAAATTATTCAAGGTAGATACAGTAAATACAAAACAAATAAATAATAACCTCAAGATATGAGAATGCAACAGCAAATTCTTTCTCCTCCTTGACGTCATCCATGCGTTTGAACAGCTCTGTCATGGTGCGGTACATGATCCCAGGGTCGTTTTGCGAGCCTAACATAGTATGCGTCTTGCCTGCTCCAGTAGCACCATAGGCAAACACTACAATTGAAAAACAAATTTCTATCAAGTAAAACATGCGTATAAAATAACAAAGTGTATCACAATAACAATAGGAACAGCTGCAACACTGGAATTACTATGGATAGATTAAATCCACAGGTTGTAAAAAATGGAAGCATGAAACATCTCAAAATTAAACCCAGAAAAGCTCTGCTTATTGTGAAAAACCTGGCTTAGGTGAGCCTAACATTAAAAATGATGTTCTAACCAGCCTATATCAGACAGGCTTTAAACTCACACCATATTCTAAAGCTCCTGGTCCCATAGTAGAATTCAATAAAGACAAGCAGGCTGGTAAACTAGGTGGATGCATTCCACATCCAGAATGCACTCAGTTGCCACTTTATTAGGTACGCCTAGCTCTAAATAATGCAGTGTAATACACAAGTCCTGCAATAAATCCTACCTTCATGTGGGTTATAGTGTTCAGTTTCATTTTGGAGGCTACAGCTTGTGGTGCTGCTAAATTGTATTGCGGTATGCTGACACATGTTTATATTATATTATCCACCTCATTTATATGAATGAGGGTAGGAAAATTGACAGAAACAGCTTTCTGTATATTGCAATACATTTCAACAGCACAGCAAACTACATCCTGGAAAATTACAGGGAATTTGAATCAACCCTCTTCAACAAAAACTGAACACGATAACCATTAAGGTAGGATTTACTGCAAGACAGCCAGGTGTACCTTATTCAGCTGATCCAGGTATCTTTCAATGGATCAATAATAACCCTCTAAAGCCACATTTGTTTGGGGTTGTGTACAACTGGTACACTTGCTATCAAGATTTCCAATTTGTGCTGATTTAAAACACTGGAAGTGCACAGTGTTGTGAGCTAGTGACCAGCAAGTGAACCTTGGAGGAGACAAAGTAAATTAACAGCAGCCAGCAGTTTCAATTAATGATACGACACCATGAGTCAGCGAGCAATGTTGAGAATAAAAATACATTTGATTAAAACCACGGCACTAAAGTGGTACTGGTGTGGCTCGACTGCATTTGAACTTCAGTATTTGGTTCATCTTAAGGCTGAAGAGAGGCGGTCAAACATCCAAAAGTTTACTGCCACTACAGATTACCTCACTTTATTGCAGAGCCCCTGAGGGGTAATGTTGGGACTCTTTCCCCTGAACTATTTTTGCCTTCCTTCACAATCGTTTTGCATACCTTGCAATGAATTTTGTGTTACCTTTCTTTAAGCTTGGCATTGCACTACGTTTTGCATTCCCTATGATCCAAAGAGGATGGCTGAGCTGTGTGATGTATTAAGGCGGGCCCACACCGGACCGAAAATCGGTGTCTTTGACAGAGTCTGCTTGGTGTGGTCGCTCGAATCGGCCCACGTCGGCGTTCATTTCAGCCGATTCAAATGTGTAATCCGCCATTCGAGTCGGTCACTCTTTTACCATTCTGATTGGTGGAGGCTAGCAGCTTGACTAGCGAATCAGTGAAGCCCGGAAGTGACGATGGTAAACATACCAGATAACCAGTGGAATCGAAAAAGGTGGTCTAGAGAGGACCGCCTACTTCCGGTTTTCGTGTTTTTTTGGCCCACAATACAGATTAGCGGCGCCTGTTGTTTTGGAGACATTACATCTACAAGAGACGTTCCATAGGTGTGAACCGCCCATGTCGTTGTTCGAGTCTGCCATGTTAAGTAGCCCGACTTCATTTACAGACGCGAATCGGGCAGTCGGTCCGGTGTGGACTCGCCTTTAGACCTAGCTCTGACCACAGCACAATTTGAAGGACCCTAAGCTGCGACTGACGTAGACTAATATCTCTGAATCAATGCAGTTCAATAGCCAGGAACTAGTGGAGCTAGTTAACCTCTGTTGCTGTCGCCATGGCTGTGCTTTGTATGATTATGACATGGAGGACTGTTTCATCTGACATGGTTTTGCTGGTTGAACATTGTAGTGGAGCTATGTATTCTAGAAATCCTGCAGTGTATCGGTAACACATCAGTCATGTTGATTGGAACAGTGCAGGTTCAAAATCCTGTGTGGCTTTTCAGGCTCTTTTCTAAAAAAGAAGCAGTAATATGTTGTCACAATACAGCTGCCATAGCCATATCCGTCAACCATCGATATAAATGCAGCCATAGGCTGAGGTACAACCATATATACAGCTTCAATCACAACAGCCTGGAAGAAGAGCTCCAGTTGTGTTAACAGCCAGTGGCTGTATACTGTTGGAGCTCAGTCTCTTGAAATGAGTAATGAGCAATAAATAGATAATGTAAAGTGTCTCTTCTTTCTGTTGTATCAACACACTCACTATTCATATGGATCTTCTATACATTAATTTGTTACCTGTGCAGTTAAAGCCATTCATCACACCGTCCAACACTCCTTTGGTGGTGTTCTCAAAGATGTCGACTTGGGTAGAGTCCTCGCCAAAGACTTGGTCAAAAACAAACTTAAGGTCTTTGTTAGCCCTCTTGTTGATATTTCTGTTCCGTACTCTTTGTGACCCAAAACATGATGTGTCCTCTTCTTTTGGGTCAAATATGAGCATGCGGTTATCCACAACCTGGACCACATTTCGACAGTTTTCACGCTTCTCATTCTCGCTCGTTGGCCTCACCCGGACAACCACCTTTACGTGACTGCATACGTCACTTGCCATCGTGGTCCCTTCGCAGTGACTTATGTGGTGCTGCAAAACACAAACAAAAAGGTTAAAAGTTAATTTTCTTACTTGAACATTTAAAACTGTTTTTATTATTATACTCAATAAATCACAAATAATGAGATAAAAACAGGGGGAAATGGACAAGTGTCATGTCGAGGGTCTGAGGTGTCGTAGATTGTAATGCCATTTGTAATTTAGTGAAGTAAAATTGACTTCAGACTACAAGTTTCTTCAGCCTCCCTTGAAATTTTCATCTAAGTCATCCTCAATGGTATTGCAGATAATGATTGAAATGCTTGCTAATCAGAGTGACAACTCTGACAGGTTGTGTAGAGCCTGTTCTGAAAATGTTATGTAAGTACGGGTTAATAATAACAACATTACTATGAGCTTGTTAATCATGGATATCCTGGATGAAGACTGGGAGATGCATTTTAATACAACAACCCTCCAATAAATTCTAATCTAATGAAGGTCATAGCGTGTAGTTTTGTTGAGAATACATGTGCAAAATGACACTGATGTTACTTAAGATTAGGTGGGCAATGTTTATGTGTAACGTTACTTGAACACAACCGTCCTTGCCATTGCATAGATAACAAATATGATGCCCGTGCTTCACTGCGACTCATAACAATGAAACGTATGGACTATAGTAGCTAGTAGGCAAGTTTATCTCGTATTAAATTCCGAGTGGTTATGTTAAGTCAATCAGTTAGTTAATACGGCATAACAACGTACATTTAAAACTTGCCTGAAGTCAAATGGCTAGTAGGTTCACTACTCTCAATCCACACACGGGTCACTACCGTTCAGGTTACGTGCCACTTAACATGTTAGCATACACATTTGAATTCAAGCACACATTGCATTACAAAACAAAACAATTAAAAGCCAAACTGCCAACATTTACTTTGCAGGGGCTGGGTAACGCCTGCTAGCTACAATAGCTAGCAGTTCTCGCAAAACTTCCAACGGTAAATTAGCGTCGTTTTCTTCGTGTCGCATGTGCTGTGTGCGACTGTGTCTTACCTTTTGTCGGGAACGGTTATCTTCCCTTTCGTGTCCAACCTTTTCTAATGACACACTAGTGGCTCGTATTGGAGCAATAAATCCGCTAGGAAAGTCAAAATACAGCTAGCCGGTTAGATAGCCGGTCATAGCTAGCACGCTAAGCGCCAATATTTTCAAAAACAAGCCCTCGTCCTCTGTCGCAGCAGATTGGACGTGAGCTGCTGGGTCATGGGGCGGGCCGGAGTGACGTGCGGAATATGCCGCCGCTGAAGGTGGAGCTACTCTCTGGTCGACAACGGTAAGCTGCTGTTAACTTCCAGAGGTGTTCGCACGTTTCTCTGTCACAGCTCGACTGAGTTAAACGGGTTTAATCTGAACGTCCTTTTGCGTCCGGATTCGTTCGACAGTTCGTGTAATTAATTGCGTGCGGCTTTCCAACATGGTGGCAAGGCAACACTATCTATTGCATCGCTTCATCGTCACCCACCGCTGATAGAATAGCCGTTACGGCTACTACACACACGCACACACGTGATGAAGAATGGTGTACTAAACAATGCATAACGATTCTCATCTTCAAGACAAAGCTACACGACACGAATCTTTAGCAGTCACCTCGGTGTGTACGTGTGTTCGTTAAGTTAACGTGTTCTCCACGTTAGCACTGGCATTTTAGCCAGATAGTTAGCTGACGTTGACCTGCTTCACACCAAAAGTGATAGTGTGTGGTACAACAAAATCACAACATACACTTGATGCACTTGGGTTGATTAAAAAAATATAGCTAGCAGCTACCAAGACCGCTGTTGAGTTATGATATTATTGTGACCTTATACTCACCCCTAGCGCAATGGCTATAGCAAGTAGCCATGACAATGAGAGACGGGGGCTAGAATCATGGGCCCTTGAAATAAATACCTCCTCCTTTAAATGAAATAATAAAGTCCCTATTGTCGTGTCTCTAGAATTTTCTCCTACGTGTCACCCATTATCGTTCAGGGAAGGACAGAACAGAGTTTAATAAACCTGTATGTCATGAGACACCAGTGCTATTAGCCTGTAGGCGATTGCACAGATAAAAGAAAACCATCACAAAATGACTCCTAAGTGATAATTAGCATGCTGTTATGGAAAAATATTATTTACCTTATCTAAAAGATTATAATCTATATTTACACCTAGATGAACACAACAGTGATGTCATAACAATGTATACAGAGTCCTGTAAGATACCTCAGCTATGGCCCACAATGTGACAGCAATCCTATATCGTCACTCAATGTATTGCACTCTCTTAAAATACTGTGTAATGCTTGGCTGCCATTTAACATTTGCTTTGTGTTCAGCAATGCTTTGCAAAAAACTTGATGAATTCCTTCAGCTCCGGCACAATTTCTATTTCATTAGAAACATGCGTCACTAACTGAGGTCTAATTTTCAATGCGTCTTGTTGCCAGGAAACACCTGAATACCTTTTTAACCATGTGGCTCACTGCAGGCACTGTTATTCATGTAGAATCCCAAAATGTTGAACTAATTAGCCAAAGATATACTTGGTTCATGATGCAGTCTATGAGCCACAGATGTGGAATGTTGAAAGAGTTCAACCTTCAGAGTGATCTTGAATGGCTTGAAAAGTGTGATGCTCTCTTGTTTTGTTTTGGTTGGACACCCAGGTTGGAGACCAGCTGCTTAAGTCAGTTATAAATCCCCTTTCCGCACCGAAATATCAAAGCTACGTCTTACGCCTGCAGCACAATATATCTGCAAATTTGCACTTATGATGTAGGCCTAATATTATTGTTCCAAATGATTAAAATGAATACATTCTCCAAATAATAGCACATTGACTAGGCAGTCACCTGTCACACTATTACAAACCCTGCTGCTCTTAAACAGTTTGTTACACTATCGTTACACTGTAAGCACCATGTATCTACTTATATTATCACATGATTTTGCTCTTGATTTTCTCCATAGATCATTATATGGATCATGCTTTTTTCTGTGCGCTTCAACCAAGTGCTACGGAAAACAAATCTGGCTGTGTGGAGCGCATGGAGGTCATGGAAGTTAAGCTTGCACTCTTCTACCGTATGTACATCTTCTGGACATGGCACCCTGGACAGATCTGAAGAACTGTCTCCTGTATTAACTGAAAAACCTCCTCACACTCCTGTCATGCTTAACGAGGTGCTTCATTACTTAGACATCCAGGCAGGCCAGGTAGGTTTGTTTTGTTACTTGTGCAGTCATTTTGAAAGAAAATTTGTATCTCTGTGTTAAATGCCAATTATGAATTTGGACCAAATGAGTGTAAAAGTATTAAACAAAAGCAATGGTGTTGTATTTTCACATTATAGATCAGTGGGTGTGCAGAATATATACAAATATCATATGTGTCTATAGTGTCCACATTGAATCTTTAAGGACTGACTGGCTTCGCTGATGTAAGCAATAAGTAATTTGGTCGTATTTGTATTTTTAGGCATTGATATGCAGTCTGCCTTGGTTGCTGTGGTAATGATGAAGGCATGCAAACTCATACTGAGAGGTTTTCCTCATATTATGTCCTTCTAATATGTGTCAGAACATTTGAACCACCGATGAATGCCATATTTTAATACAAGGCCATCATTACGTTCTCAAAAATGACTGAATTGAATCACACCTCCCTGACAGCATCAACAACATACATTATCATTTCCACAAAGATGAAATATGTTGCAGTATGTTGTATTAGTTTAGTTGCAAATACAATACATATAATATACACTGAATTGAATTTAAACAAATAATTAACACCAGTTTAAAGAAATGGATTTCCAAATGTGTGCATCATAACACCTCAATAGTATCTAATTTTAATCTACCTAAGTTACCTCTTTACTGATAATTGTTGTCAATACCAAGATGTTGTTAAGGTAAAAATTCACACTCTATAGAACAACTTGTTGTTTTAAAGGCACACTTGAATTGGACAGAATGCCAAGTACTTGGCTATCATTTAATGTATGTACTACCAGGGCAGATGGGCATGAGTCAAAATCCTTCTGGTGTGGCAAGCAGCATAGGAGGGGAAGCGATGCCCTCCCCTCCCGCCCCGTATAATACATGGTCAAGACAGGTGGGGGCCATGGGTCAACAACTTAGTCAGGAACTGCGCACTGTAAGGCTGTTGGCAGGACACATGGTGCTGCATCGCTCCTGCCTGAACTTTAGCACCTCTTAACTCCTCCGCTGCCCGCCCATTTGCCAACTGTCCCAAGACAGCTTGCCAATCAGATGCTATTAAAAACAGTTTGATAGATTTTTGTACAGTACATGCTGTAGACTTCACTTAGTGTGACGCTTGGTGGAAATGTTGTATGGTTACATCCAGAAGTCATGTTTTAAATGCTGATTCACTGCAGATGTCTGTTAATTAATTAATTCCAACCTTATGTGTGTGCTGACAAATTGCTATGTTACACACTCACACACACACACACGCACACACACACACATACACACACACACACACACACACACACACACACACACATATATATATATATATATATATATTCATACACACACAATTATAACAATGTAGAAATAGCTGTCAGTCTCAGTCAGGCAATCAAAAATGTGAATTCTGACATGACTCCCTGACAGAGCTGTCATCTCAGCACTCAAAAGTGTGGTGGTTAAGTGATGGTGTTGCTAACAGATCAGTTGCTGTGAGATGGAAAACATGACATCAGACAAATGTCCACTGAAATCACTGAGTGGAGTGAGATTTATAATTTGAATGACTATTGTAAAATAATCACAGAAAAGTAATTGCTCTTGTCAGCTGCAGCAGAGTACGTATGAAAGCAGTACTTAAGCGATGATGGGTGTCAGAGCACATACTGCAGTTAAACCCATGTGTGTAAATGGAGCCTTTCAGTGCCCTGCTGCCTCCGACACAGGATGTTTATGCAGGTAGCTAATTTGCACTGGTAGCCTACTCTTTATTTTCAATTTTACAAATAACCATAATTTTTATTGGCTGCAGTTTACATTTTTCTTCACTGAAAGAGTACATTCACTTATCTTTTTTTCACCACCGAGCCCAATTGTAACCGGTAGAGACAACGCTATCTTAACCTTCTTCATGTGTGGAGAAGCCCCGCACTTTGTGAAACACAAGCTTTCAGATGACCAATATTAGAATGCTAAATGGTGGCAGTGCAGCCAGCAGCTAGTCTTGCTCGTCCCCAACCCTGGCTACTAAAATTAGACATAGTTTGTGATTGTGGATATTTTTATATAAAGTTTTCACCTATCCCGTGAAAAATCTCACATCCAGAGGGATTGGCACAACACTTTGTAACGTTTATGGTTCTCAGTGGATGTATCGTAATGACTTTATTGATTGTCTGACTTTTCTTCTAGCGCCTCCATGAGGAGACATTTGAGATAATGAGTGAAATGTTATGTTTCTTGGATGTATTGCCATTCAATTTGGTATTAGAGACACTCATATCCCTCTCAGGATGGTCATTGTGGGGCTGATGTTAGCATTTAGCTCATATGACTGCAATGGTATCGCATCACAGAACCGCTAGATTGGCTGTTTAGTCTTTAGTGGTGGGGACAAGTCCTGCAAAATGGACGAAAACTTTTTTTCGGATTAACATGACTGTATCTCATGCATGTTTGCACTATGTGTCTGACAGTGGTGAAAGGAGCTACTGACACTAGCATACACCTGACTGCTACTACTTTCGTTAGCTGAAGGATGACTGTAGGCCAGCTGATTTTTATGTTACCTTTAGTGGCTGGGACATTTCAAATTAAGATCATATTTTTAACATGCCATTTTGATGTACTCGGGGCTGCACGGTGGTGTAGTGGGTAGCACTGTCGCCTCAAAGCAAGACGGGTTCGATTCCTGGATCGGGCCTGGGTTCCTTCTGTGTGGAGTTTGCATGTTCTCCCCGTGTAAGCGTGGGTTCTCTCCGGGTTCTCCGGCTTCCTCCCATAGTCCAAAGACATGCAGGATGGAGATAGGTTAATTGATGACTCTAAATTGCCAGTAGAGAGTGAATGGTTGTTTGTCTCTACATGTTGGCCTTGCGATGGACTGGCGACCTGTCCAGGGTGTACCCTGCCTTCGCCCAATGACAGCTGGGATCGGCTCCAGCCCCCCCCCCCCCCCCACGACCTTGAAAACAGGATAAGCAGTAGACAATGGATGGATGGATGGATGGATTTTGATGTACTCCATCCATTGTGGGACATTTTTTTAAAAGGAAAGCCAGGTTATTGTGATTCACTTATAAATTCTTTCTTTAACACATGTTAAGCACACAGAAAGAGAGTGACACAGCACAACCAGGGACACAACGTTACAAACCTGCAAAGGCTTCTTTTTTTGTCATTTTGTGCATTCAGGAAATTTGAATTTTTTGTTATCTTTGACAGTTCTTGTGATGGCACAGGATTTACTTGTTATGTTATCTAAGCATGTTGAGGCTCCAGCTGTCACCGTCTTTGTTGCGTACAGCTACCATGGTTACAGGTGTCGTTCTCCTCTATAGCGAGATTAGTTGTAAAGGCACTGTTTACTTGTTCACACACACAGTGTCCATGTCACTCTGCTCTGCAGTAATACAACAGACGGACTCTCAATGAATCCAGCTGTCATTTAATAAACTGGCAGAGATGCTCTCTCTTGTCATTCCTACACACCTACCGACATTACCACAGCAGAGACGCTGTTCATGAAAATAAAGTTCATCATCTTGTTTTTTGCTTGAGAGGAGAGGCTGACACATTGCACAACATAGTGAGATTTCTTTGGACATCCAGAGATTTAGATGGTTGACCAAACTATATATTTCACCATAGTTCATGGATTTCTCTATTATTTAGTTTGACTAATTTTCATTGTGAAAATTTTTTTTTATGTTGACACATTTATGATCATCTGACCACTCAATAACAAATCCACACTTTCATGAAAACTTCAATTCACTAATACTCATTATTAAGTAATTGTGCTGAAAAAGACAAAGCATGAGGAGTCCTCCACTGGCGGAGGCTGCTTGCGTAGGGGGCCTCCGCTAGAATAGATTAATGAGCCATCAGCTGAGAGTCCAGGGGAAAAACCCTGCACTACTGTAGAAGGAGAAACAAGCTACCTTCTCTTACAATTCAGTCTCAACACACTCCCCTTGTGGAATTAATGAGGCCGTAAGTGTGAAACCTTTTTATTCTGATCAATATCAGAATCTTTAACAATCAACTCATTATTAAGTAGGATTAGGTAAATACATTTTGTTGTTACATATGATGATGACGTGGCAGGAGCTTTATTATTCTTAAGAAGTTTTAAGTTGGCTCATAATTCAAGCTCAACTATTATTTTTTTATGTCATTGTTTATGTCATTATGTCATTAAGAAAAATCCAAAGTCAACAGCAGTGAACAATGGAAAAACTCAGAAAGGTGTGAACCTTTCTGAGGACTACTAAAGCACTGGAACTCTGGGGTCATCATGAAAGTAACACAGGCATTAATGCAGGCTCTTGTAGAAAGCAGGCGGTCACCGATGTCGAGCTGGCACACAATAAATACTGTAGCAAAAAAATGGGCTCGAGTCATGATGACAACGGGAATCTAGCAAAAACATAAAGCAAAACAGGCAAAACACAAATCACAGGTGTTGTAGATTGCGAAGGCTATGAACCACAGCAGTTGAGTACTGCATTTTTCACATCCACTGTAATTTGGGTTATTTGGCCGGCTATAATTCGGACACATGAAGAGGCACTCTGTTCTATGGATAGATGACCACAAAACACCAGCGCCAGCTGCTTCTCTCAATGTTTTATTTTTTTTTCCTTTTGCATTTTTAGATACAAGATAGAAAACAGACTAAAACAAGTAGTTTACAACTGTGTGACATGAGGTACCATCTGTTTTGTCTGTCATTTCCACATCTTACATTAAATGTGTTTATTTGTGGAATTTATAGCTTATTGAGGTTGTCAGGCAGGAACATGTTTTAGTGTTTGATGCAAGTTAATCCAGCATATCTTCAAATGTGTCCCCTAGTGTGCTAATGTCAGCAGAGGATAATCTTTTACCGGGTACTCAGTGTACCAGCTTGTAAAGAGGGGCTGGATAGAGTTAATATGATCTTGTCTCTTTTAATTAGTTTGAAGTCTTACTGCTGAACGTTGGGCCAGCTGAGGTGAGAAATGACTCTCTTAAATCTACAGTACAGGGAATACCATGTACTTTTGTGCTGGACTATTTTGAAATTTAATATACAATCTATAAAACCTCTATTGTAATACTGACAATTGAAGGGAATTTTATGTGTGTGATACATACTCCCTTTTTGATTGTCGGTGAATGGGCTGCAACATTAGAAATCTACACTATTTAAGGAAAAAATATTTTTTTTTGTGTAATTTATATTCCCAGCATCAGCCAGGTGAAGCGCTGTTGTAAATACAAGCAAAGGTTGTAATATGATCTTGTCTCTTCAAATTAGTTAAAAGCCTTGCCATTGCCTGTTTGGGCTGTGCAGCTGAAGACAAGACATAGCTTTAGAAGTAAATATGAAGTACAGGGAGTACAGTAATTCGCTGACCCTTAAAATGATGTCTTTGCATATTTCCTTTTTGTAAAGGTAAAGACAGGTGCCTTACAAATCAAGTTGTATTCATTGATATAAAATAATGTTGGGTCTCCTAACACATTTTATGAATATCCCAGAAGTTTACTGTAATCTATTAAAAAAAAAAAAAAATCTGTCATCTGTTGTAATAAAATGTGATTTTTAATTGTAGACACAATGCTTAGAATAAATTTTATGTACATTAATCTGACAACACATGTTGAAGTTGTTTTGTCCCACAACACAAAAGTTGTTACAGCCCAGACCAAACTCATCGGTCTTACAATGCAAAGAATAAACATGATGTCTGTAGTCTGAAACATGCATCTATTATCTTCTTTTTTCAAAATTTGCCACCACAATCTCTTCTGGGTCTTTTTTCTTTCTTTATTTTTTCTCCTTTACACTCCTTTTTTGGGAGCACTGAGTAGTGAAGAGGAGGCTGGTAAATAATTGATCCTTGTAATTAAACACTCCAGCCAGGGATGCTGGGGCTGATTGACGGCCAGATATTAGGCCCTTGTCTCGTAAGGTTGCAAGTTTAGTCTGAGGTTATCAGTGGCCAGAAGAGTCTTTCTCCCTCCTGCCTCATTACTTTCATGAGTAGAACATTTCATAGTGGAGCGGTGGGTGGGGGTGTGGTGTGAAGACAGTCTGGGACTTCATTAGCCAAATGGGGTGCCTCAGTCTACAGAGCGCCAAATCGCTCAGCCTTGCTGAGCAGACAACCCGTTTGTGGGTGCTTCGCCACACATTCTTCAGCTTGACTTGCACAACAACTTAAACCTACCTGAGCAGATGGTGTCTATCATATTTGAGCTCAAGTAAACCTCGCTCCCACCTCAAACTCTATTTGCCCACCTTTCCAGTTTTGCTATATTGCTTACAAAGCTTAAAATTAAATAATTTTCCAAATGTTGCACTTTAATATGTTTGAGAGAGAGAGAGAGAGAGAGAGAGAGAGAGAGAGAGAGAGAGAGAGAGAGAGAGAGAGAGAGAGAGAGAGAGAGAGAGAGAGAGAGAGAGAGAGAGAGAGAGAGAGAGAGAGAGAGAGAGAGAGAGAGAGAGACTTTAAAACGGATGCTTGCACATAGCAGTGAACGGCACGGGGTAAACTGAAGAAGGGTGCTGCTACATCAATTATTGAGTTTGCATGTAGCTTTAATAACAATTATTAAAATTGCATAGCCCTATGTTCACATCCATCCAATATTGCTTAACTTGGTAAAAATAAACTGGAACCCATCCCCGATACTGAATTGATACGATAACAGCAGGTTTTATTGCAATATTTACATTTGTTCTTGGTGTGTGAGTGTGGGTATGCTAATCAGATACATGCCCTGTGGACAGCTGGATTTAGATGACTCATTCTTGCAACACATCTTCAATTGGTGTTTGGTGTGAGGTCCAACTGCATTATCTCAGTGGCCTTTCTTTTAAATATGTTGAGGATAATTATATCACAAAACATTCAGCATTTTGTCTAGTTAGTCTTTATCACTTTTACTGTTTAGGTATGCACATTTTTGATACACATTTGTCTGATTGAGTCTGGTTTTTAAGGATTGGTTCCACTTCTTGTCATATTAGAATAAGAACAATACACATCACCATGCATTGGTGTACATTGTTTGTACTTTTTGACATGCTTCCTCTCTTGATGTAATTTTGCAAGATCACTAAAGTCAACTGCGGAGGCCAGCTGCACTTAACAGGCGCTCCAACCAGGCTCTCATATTGTCAACATGAAAGATGTGGGGGGGTGCGTGTGGAAGCAGTGATGTAGATAAAAGTCACCGGATCTAAACAGCAACCAACATGCACTTGCTTTTTGTGCCGCGTCATCAAAGGTGCGGCCCATTTCACAAAAGAGATTGCTGACTACTGATCACACACTGATTGCAAATGGTGGCACACTGCGTTTCAGAAAGGATTGTTGTCCTAAAACACTGTGAGTCCTACTGTGCTCTCACCTTCTCATGTGCTGCGCATATGTCAGGTTGTACATTGCAGCTTGCACATGTGGTGCTCTGTCGTCCAGTCGAATACATGCAAGTTACATGCAAACAGGGTAATTCTTCTCTTTACCTGATTGGAGGAGAAAATCATTGTCATTGACTTTCGGATCTGTAAAAAGTAATAAACATGGGTCTTGTGGCCAAATTCAAGTGGAAATATTTTAAAACCGGTGTGATCTTTCCCGGCATATGTTCCTGCATCTAAATGCTTTTAAACGGCTATTGCACCTTTTCTGATAAAAGTCACTTGCAGTGACCTTATCTGTGTAACCAACATTATCTACATTCCCAGCGGCATCCAGATGAAGTGCTGTTGTTCTCAGCTGGAGTGCTCCCACTCCTTGCCTACTCAGTTTCCTGACTAATTTGGCAGGGAAGAGCATGTCCGATCTGCTCTACATGACACCACTGACCTAAACCAGAAATTTCTTTGCTTCCTTCTTACTGTTGCTACACCATGTCTTCCTCCACAGTTTAACCGCAGTGTCCCTGCTCGGGCTCACTCATTTTATCTAAACTATATAGCCGACACCTAGTTTAAAATGGATCTTTTTAGTGTGTTTAGTGTACAGCTTATAGATGTGCTTTGGCTCAAAACACATTCATCTCCTGCTGATAAGTACCTGAAAGAAATGGCTTATGGCTTAAATGACCACTATTGTTGCTTTGTACATGCTGTGGAATTCCCTGATACGCTGGGTAATCAAAGGGCATCCTGAGTCGGCATCTGAGTTCATAATATGACCCAGAGGTGCTTGTGAATTTTTATTGGGCTGTATTCACTGTGAATAGCAAGCCACACATCAACTGATTTGCTATAGTGCTATAAACCCAAGAATAACAATATTGTTGTAATTTAGTTGCACTAAATGGATGAAATGGATGCCGAACCAAGCCATGGTTTGATCATTTCCACAGTTACAAACTACAAATCTGTACAAGCTCATGGATGGACAGTATGACCATATGGACTGTGGGGTGATTGGCATTATTACCATAATAGCCTGCTTGTAGATCTCTGAATTTCTGCCCTCGTCTCTGATTTGGAGGAGTTTTTTGGAATGAATTGGAATGTCATTGACACTGAGACAATGAGTAAGGGAAACAAAAACAATAATACCACTCATGGAAAGGCCGAGGGCAAGTATCAAAATCAGTACATGGCACTGTAGCTTCCCTCTGAGACCTCCCCCTCCCCCAAGCCACATCCACTGCCCCCACCCCATTCCCTACTTCCTTTTTATGTCATACTGTATTGTCAGCCCAGTCTTCAAACTACTGGAAGCATCTTCTTTAATGCCTAGAAGTCTTTTCCCTATTACCATGCCTTCCACCACGAAGCCTTCATTTAGCAGGAATCCTCTTTGCACTCCCTAATGGACTTGGCCCTGTTCTTCTTTTGTCTTCCTTTAGTGCCATGAAATTCACCTTCAGGAGAGGAAGTCATCTTTCCTGATGCTTCTTTACATTTTGTGAATATAGTTAGATGATTCCACCCCCTCTTTTCAGTTTCACTTCTGCCTTCTCTCTGGCTTTATATAGTTTGCATTGTTTCCTTGGCACACTGTATTGACAGTAGTGTCACATTCAAGAGAAATCCTTAAGAGCAGTGAAGAAGAGCAATGAAGCATGTAATCATTTTGAATAGATCCACTGCATCATATTTGACCTTAATTCTTGTTTCCTGTTAAAACAAAGAAATAGCCTTTTGGCATTTCTGTCACAGTTTGTGGCATTTCCTCTCTGCTGGAAGTTAGCAGTCTATATTTTGTATTTTAAGGATACATTTGTAGGCATGTCAGAATAAAAGTATATGAGGTGAGACAACCAGATTAAAAAGAACACATTTTCAAATGAAAATGGGGCTCTTGAGACTAAAATGACAGCACTGTTAGTTCAAACTGCTTAAAACGGCTTCTGTTCCCATTCAGTGCCATAGCGAGACGTAGTGTGATGTACAGGACATCAACATGTCGTAGGAAGGAGTGACGATAAACAGTTTTTCATTTGGCAGTTGAGACTAAGGTTTACATCTCCTCTCCACTCAATGTTGGTTTCTTTTAAATATGATGGTGATCTTTCTCTATAGGAACACCATTTTTTTTTTACACAGACATAGCAATAAGACAAGGGAGAAGAGCAGGTATGTGCCCATCTACGTGGGCAAAATAGCTGATGTGAATCAATGCTGAGATATGACAATGGTATCCCATTGTGCGTCCATCCGTGATGGCACACATTTTGACTGACTCCTGAACATGTGTGTTGTTTTTAAGACAGGAGTGCTTTCCTGCTCCTCCCCTTACAGTATTTTTGTCCAATTGCATAGTGTGTGCAGTTTATACCACAACAGCTATGGCCGGACGCATAATGCTTTTGGAATGTCTTTTTGTACATATGTCCCCATTCTCCTGAACCTGATACCTTGGGATCACATTTAGGGAATTTCTTTAAATTTGGACAAATGTCCACCTACACTCAAGGATACACTGATCAGATTTTGGTGTTCAAAGGTAACTATGACATCAGAAAAAACCTTTTTGGCCATATCTCAACAATTCCAAAGTTAATTATGACAATTTCACACAAGTGTTATAGGGTAAAATGAATGATGATATTTGACATTAAATTTGATTACAAAATGTACATAATACTCTGTCTTCCACCTTGAAAAATCCAGAATCTATGAATATGCAAATTACTTTTCTGTGCAGGTTCATGTTTCCACTTCAACGTTTCCATCCAAGTTATGGGCCACGATTGGCTTTCACGCTAGTTAATTGCATGATGAAGTTTATATACATGTTAAACTGAGATTTAAAGTGAGCAGAAATGTTCTCTTCAGTAAATGAACATGAAAACAGAATGGCTGTTTTCATCAAATAGTATCAAATTCTGCCCGTGTCATACTGAATGGTTAAGATCAAACATCAAACAGAAGAAACAATAAGTGAAACTGATTTTTGAGTGGAGGAGGACTTTAATATTGCATCCGTAAGTTTGCCAAAGCTTCTCTTTAGCTAATACCAAATAGACAGAAATTATAATGTGAGTTTGTTAAAGGAAAACCTCAAATACAATTCAGAAATATAGTCTTCTTGGATATTTATATTCCAGCTCAGTTATGACAAAATAATTCGACCACACTACTCAAAGTAATGAAGAGGATTTTGTTTGCTGTAACCCTCTTGCTCCTATTGTCAACTCTGAACTAACCTGCTAGATTGTGGGAAACATGATTTTGATGATCATGAATGTCTATCTCTCACAGCTAGAGCACAGAGGTGAGGCTATAGTCTGTGCTAAAGTAAGGATGTGTGTCCTGAAACCACAATGCTGAATATACAGAAGAACCTTTTTTTGTGGATTGGTTTTCTTTTTTTTACATTTTAGGTATTACATCCTTACAGTTTAAGCCAGTTATGCTGATAAAGGAACATATCACAAAATGTATTTTAGTGTCTACGTTTCAGCAGACTTGGCAGACCTTCCTGATATGTTACAGTGCTATAATTAACACTGCAATTTTTAAATCAATTAATTAAACACAGTTGTCCTTTGTCTGTTTATCTGTTAAAGTCTGCATTCTGTTTTATGTGAAAATGAATCTTTCCAGCAGAGAAAATGTAGCTCAGTAAATCTCCAACCTGCAAGACAAAAACAGACAGTTTGGCTGGGGGTGGGTGGGGGGGTGGGGGGTGGAGAGTGATGACTCATGCACACAGTAGAGGTCCCTCCCTTTCCATTTCTTTCAGTGTCCAATCAGTTCTTTCCCAGCTGTCACTCATTGCCTCTAAATTGTATCCCCACAATGTTTTACCATTCCCTGTAAATCCCTTTATTTGCAAAGGTTTGGAATTTGCAAGGTAAATAAAAATGCCGCATTCAAATATTTTTGACACAGATTGTTACTTAATAATGTGATTACCTTACAGTGCAGATGATACTCCTCTACATCTAGGTTCTTGTGGTCATGCAGTGGCCTCAAATATAATGCTCCAGAAGAGGTTGCCACTTCATGTTAATTGACCTATGTTTAAATTTTAACAGAACAGAGAAAGTTCTCAGAGAGATGAGAGGAATTTATCATTTTTTAAATGCAATTACTTTCAGATTACTTTTTCAGAACACAAGCAGCCTATACGGCGGCAGAAAGACTAATCGTTGCCTTGGATTGCCCACGTACAGTAAATATTGAGTTATTGGCTCATAGTTTCAGAGGAAATACAAGTGCCTGCTATCACTGATTCTCCAGGGGTCTCCTCAACACCACTGTGGTGTAAGACCAAGTCTCAGGACTCTTTGAAGTGGGCGGATGCTTGACATGGGCTTTATGAGCTTTATGTAGAGGAGGACACGGACTGGCGTTTTCCTCTTTGCAGTCAGGTTTTCATTGAACGATATAACAATTGTAACTATAGAAAAAAGGCAGAGCTGACATGAGATGAAAGTGGTGGGGAAGAAAAGAGGAGTTAATAAAGGAGAAGAAGGAAAACGGGAGAAAATGAGAAGGGGTTGATGATGTTGTGGTGAGTAGAGTAGGTAGAGGTTACATTACAAAATTATAAGACAGATCATACACCATCAGCAGTATGGTTCTTTAAACAACTCGCTTTAGAACCATTAATCCATAAAGTTGAGGCTCCATGAGGAAGACATTCAGTAATCCGATGTCTAGTGGTAGAAGAGCAAGATCGTTTTCACTGAATAACATTCTTTTTTTCCAGTTATCGTCAGCTAATAAGGTGCAAGTTGGGTGTTTGGGGATACTGTGCATGGGTAGATTGTTCAAGATAAAAATTGGAGTGGTTGTTGTCACTGTCGCTGATGTCAATTCAGATTCCTTTGAAACAAGATCACTATAAAATTGAGCAAGACATAATGTAAAGGAAGGTGCTAGGGAGGGACTGGTGTTTTTGATGGCACCGATAACATCTAGGAAGAACTCCAGAGGCTTGGATAATCTATTTTAATGTCTACCTTCATGTTACAGGGTGATATTAATGCTGAAGATACACAATCTAGGGCATGCAAGGGTGTTGAAACAATACTTTTAAATGCAATCCAGTACCACTACCCAACCATCAATTAAATTAGAAGTCATTAGGTCTTCTACCTTGGCATCCCACTTAAGCGATTGTGACCCTAAATAGTGATAAAGTGATGCGTAATCGGGGCTCCAAACTCTTGACTGATTCCACTGCCATTTTAGTTGGTAACACCAGCAGGTAATTTGATTGCAACAATGCTGCTTCTGCAGACTGATTCCAAACCACCCATTTATTTAAAGGGACAAAGTTTCAATAGCAGTTGGCTCTTTGTCGATTCATAACCAGTTGGCTGACAGGCAGATGATATGATGACAGATGCGGTTAAGCATCAAATTTGCCCAAGCTGACAACACTTTCGCTTTAGGCCTTCACCTCAATATAATGTCATACCGAATAGTATTATTGGATTACGGCAAAATTGAATTGTAAAAGATTTTCCTATTCCTAGTATAACTAATCAACTCGCCAGTGAGTGCATGCATTGATAGCATAACAAATATTAACAGTTTGTCAGATTAGATGTGTTATCTAGCCATAGTTTCATGTTCATGTGTGAAGTGCCACCCCAGTACATAGAAGGGAAGTGGTATTTTTTATTGTGGTGCTAATTCCCACGATTCAAAGGGATACGTTCCCACCTAGGCCAACCATTTTTTTTGCCACCAGTTTACCTACAGTTTGTAGAGTATTCTCTGACGGCTCCCATGTCCCTGGCTGTCCTAGGATCAGCACCTTGGACAGCGATCATGGCACACTTATGTACAAAATGTAAAAACATATCCACCTGAGCTGAAATAGGATATGATAAAAAACAGTGGCTCAGTATACCTTTAAAAAATATACATATAGCTTTTACAGTTTCAAATTTACTCCCAGTGAGAGTTAGCTTTTATCATTTTGTTTCATCCTCTGGATATTTTTCCTCATCCCAGTGACGAGCTAGTCAGCCACATAATCATGAAGAGCATGCATACCCAAGACCATAGTCCTTTTACCGTAAATAGAGACATATTGTGTTTATTAAAGTCAAGCTGTGGGGTGGCCCATCGATTTGCATTACAGGGCTGTCTGACGAGAAGGGAGCTGGTAGAGGTGTCTTGTTGAAGTATCTTCACATCTGGGTTCTTTCTTTTATTGATTTTTATTTATGGACTTTTCATTATTTTGGAGGCCCCCATTATTGTATTGAATGAGGATTTCCTATCCACTGCAATCTATAATAATGTCAAACTAAGGACTAGCTTGGATGACCACTGTGTATTATGGTTACATACCTATTGTCCATCATACATGTGTTTACAATTTCAGTGCATGTATTTGCCTTTTCTTCTAACCATGAGGATCTGTAATAAAGTGTTAACTTAACAGACTGCTGATTTAGCTCATATCACAAAGACACGTGCAATATTTTATGGAAATTACATGAGGGAAATATCACATATGATCAACACATTTGATTTACTTGCTTCTGCAAAAATAAAGTTGATGCTTTATGTCCGTGGCTTTATAAACCTTTATTAATCTTTCCTGAGCTTAAGGCAAGGTGACACCAGAAGGAATATAAAGACACTTAATCACGCCTGCATGTTTCATAACGTCCCAGATTGTGTCTGAAATTTGCTATATATGGTGTTGGGAGACACTGCGACAAACGGACTAGCCGGCTTCCTGAAATTGTTTAGATAGTTTTCCAGTATGTCCTCTGCCTTACCCTACACTCAGAGCACACACTTCTGCCGACCAATAGCCTATGTCCTGTTGCAGCCAATCCAAAAAAGGGAAGAAGAAGAAAAAAAAAAGACAAAACACTGACTAAATAGACTGTTCCGTTAGTATTTGTCACTTTGTCAACAGTTTTTGTATGGAAGAAAGCTAGCCATGAAGTTATTTACTACCAGTCTCTGTGAGCCTATGGCACTTCAGCCACTCTCTTTCCCAGTCGAGCATCATCCTCATGGGAAGATTCTTGACCTGCAGTCACAGCTTGCTGTTGTCTCCTTTACAACATCAACATGTCAGCAGCGTTTTATGATCATTTAGATCAAGCACTGACTAATCAGAAGTTAAATGGTGAAAGCTGCGATAATTGAATAATCATGTTGGTCTCAAATGGGAGTTTTTTTAATTGCTTTTAACAGTGGCATTTAATTGTAAGTGGGCTATTTTTCTTTTAATTGGCAGGCCAAAATAATCAAATTGAAGACATCCCTTTGGTATCATCTTGGGCGCATGAATCATTGAATGAGTCACTAGTTGCAAGTCTAGTTAAGTGTGAACTTCCTAGAAGTGTGTGTCAACATGTCAGGAGCATTTACATTGTAGCCCTGTATGTAGCATCATGCCTTCATTAGATTTTGCTTGATCCCCGGCAGTGCTAACCTTTGTCAGCTTTGTTATAGCTGTGCGTACATGTTGGTAGGTGGGGGAGCATTTCCAGCAAAATAAACAGTGTGACCCAGCCTGCTTGTTTAAAAATATGTGACAAGAAAAGGCAATATGCATGGTGCAGTTGGGAAAAAAGGGGGATAAACTGAGATCAAAACTATAGAAAAAAAAGTAGAATACATATATTATTCTTAAATCAGGCTTCAATATCATCATATTGTCTCAACCCCTTTCAATGCAGCATGCAGTTTCTTCAGGGACAGGAGTAAATTCCATGTCTGTAGATCCCAAAACCAACAAGTGGGACACATTTAATGACTTATACAATTTCAAATACATAAATAAATAACACTTACCTAAAAACCTACTTTAAGACAATTGTGCAAATTAATTAAAAAAACAATCTATTTTATTCTCTCATGCTCATCTTTTTCCAGCTCTATTACATTTTTTGACTCACTTTCCCTATTTGCTCAGCACCAGCAGACAGTTAATCATATGCCATCTACAATTAGCATGATAGCATTCACTAAATTAGAAGTCATCCTTTGGGGACCATGAATATTAGCAACACATTTCATGGTATTAATCCTTTCATTGGTGTTCATGACACTTATACATGGACCAATGTATTGGACCAACAGAAGGACTATGTGATATTGTCTTCCTAGCCACATACGTTGCATAGCAAAACCATAGGTTTGTTTGTTTTAGTTTTGGTTTGTTTCATTACACCTCATCACAGGCCTATTTATCTCCAATTTTTCTTTTGTTTTAGTTTCAAACATTAGACATAAACAAACCTGTGATCCATTTGTAGACTCACAAATAAAGCTCACCGCCTCACAGGAGGGAAGCTTGGCGCTGTCGCAGAGCTTCGGAGATGTTGTCATTATGCATTTTTGTCACCCAAAATTGTAAAACCAGATCCCACACTAAACTGTCCTTATTTCCTTATTGGTGAACAGAAACGTAAGCTCATACCACTGGAATAACATCACGACTTAATGAACATCATGTGAGCTCCAGCAAAGTTCTGTAACAGCTGGGTCACTTTTTCCTTCACAACATGTATTTCTGTTTCTAATTAGCATATGCAGCAGGGGGACGTTTAAAAAAAAAAAAGTAATACTAAAATGTTATTTAAGTCATGGCCACACTTTGACCTTCCTTTATGACTTAAGTGCCTCCAATAGGATTTATTTTGTTTCTCACTTCGTTTGAACATCAAACTCTGGGTGGGTGATTTTTGGAAGTAATTGAGCAAATGCAGTTTTTCTTCTGTGTGTAGATGTCTTGCCTTAACTAGCTCAAATACCTCCAAAAGTGCTGTTTATTTAAACTTGTGCCAAAAGCACTGGATAGATGAGGAATGAAAGTATTTGTCGTAACTCTCCAGCATTCCTCTGACAAAAGAGAGATTATCTCAACATACAGAGAGGCATTTGGAAGAAGCCCTCCGGCAAAGAGTTTTGTCAACATTGTTATGCTCCTGTATCACGTGTTCACTCACTCAGTCACTCACTCTTACTTAGTATGTGTAGGACACTTTAAATGTAGGAAGCTGAGGCAAAAGGCCGTGTGCATCTCAGACATCACTGATCACCATCAATATAATCTCTTGACAGAGTAATTGCGGGAAGCTTTCATGCCTTTTGAGTTTGTCTGCCCTCACTGGCCATCTGTTTTGTACACCCCACCCCCACCTCCTACCTGCTATACTAATATTCACACCTAGCCTATCCTTATTGTTTAAATACAGACCCTTTACACACTTTTAAAGAAAAGTTGAAATCAGACAAATACTGAAGTGTTCATAAGGGGGTTCACAAGTCATTGTATTGGAAGATAAACTTGATTTAGTTGGAGCATAGCAGCAATTTGAAATTTGAGATTTATGTCCAGAGTCAAGTGCACAAAGGCAACGGACAGGTATGTAGACACTTTACTGCTCTGCAGTTGAGCAGGTCATTTCTATTCGTACCGTGCTCCTGTGCCACAAGCCGGCTAAAATGTGTGCGCCCTTGCATCTCGCCATGAACTTTGTGTGACAGAGGAAGAAATGCAAACCGGTTGCCTCCACTCTTGCCATGGCAACGGACGCGACAAGAAAAGCGATCCTGTACCTGTGTATCTTTCTCCCTAATGGTCTGTGTGTTAGTGTAACAAGATCTGTAAAAACTCCCCTCAATGACATTTTAGATCCCCCACTGTAACTGACCTGGGCTGGGGAGTCACAAGTAGGATTTAGGTGAGTACTCAGCCTTCTCTCAGGTTCCTGTTCCCCTTTTCCTAATGAATTCAACCATAAGAATACTTGAGATGAGGCCCTTTTTTCCACATGGCCAGGATATTATTTACTGTTGTGTGAGCTGCGTTTTGTTCGCAACTCCTCTTTCATGCAAAAAATCATACTAACCCCACATCAAATATGTTTATAAAATAATTTTAAGAAGATGCTCTTACCCATGTTTTTGATGAAACATTCTAAAATATGGGTCTGTGGTGTATTTAGCTTTTTTCTTTTGGGGTAGAAAAGCTCTCATTAAGAATGCTGGAGGGTGACTGCTGAAGTGTCCTGCATTCTAGCACCTTGCAGGTTTACTTCACTGTCGGACTGCACCACTTGGACCACTCCTAACTCTCCTATTCCCTCTGCTGGGAAAGGCAGATATTACACACCCCAAACACAATACAAAATATATACTACAGTAATTACTCTCGTTTTTAAGTATTTGAGAAACTGAGATGACCTGCATGGCGCTCTGGCCCGGTTCCAATCTGCTGCGTTCTCTAGCAGGGTCTGGTTTAGGTGAGCGCCTCGCTGACACCACTCCGTATGAAATATCAATGTGAATGACTCATTCCCAAGTTTGGTGTCAATCATCATCGCAAATGCCAAACCCATTATCACTTAATCTTGCTTTGTCCGTCTGGTGCCAGAAGTAGCAGACGTTTTCTTTTTTTTTAAAAAGGGATGATTTTCACAACAGAACTTAGGGCTTTTGAAGCCGCTTGTTTTCCCTCGTGGCGAGGGAACACGATTTTCAATTTACCTTACAAATTACCTTGTAAACATCAAATTCTCCATTTTTGGTTGCAGTCAGTTAATTTCTAGCTTAGTTTATTTGGTGTGTGTGTGTAAGAAAAAAGGGGTAAAACTTGTATCACACCTCATAGAGATGGGTAGTGTCCATGCTTAGTGCAGCACTGCTACAACTTTGAATAAACGTACGGTATTTATATTTTCAAACAAGCACCTCAAGGAATATTAAGCATCAGTTGGGGGTCTGTTCTGTCGTTTGCACCGGTGATACAAGCAGCCTTTAGCTTTTGTTCCTTTGGCCACCGCTTCCTCCAGATGTGACCGGTTGCAAGTGTAGACAGCCTGCTTTGCTGTTTGTGTTTTCCTTTTCCCTTTTTTGTATTGAATAGCACAACAGGCAAGTTCATTATGCGTGTGACTCATCCCACTAGCCCACACCCCCTCCCCATCTGCTGCTGTGCGCTGGAAAGGAGAGGGAACCGCCATTGATCACTTCTTCCCTCACACATGCACGCACACACCCCACCTTCAACGTCACCATCGATCGACATGTTTAATGTTTTTGTGGAGAATAGCTGGCATTTCCTTTTCTGTCATTTTACATCTGTTCCCTAGCATTTTCTGACATTAAAATAAATGTGCAGGCTTTTACAAAAATAAAAAAGTAAAGCATAATCCAACCAGTAACTCAAACAATCTCAGACTGTTCAGTTGCATTGCAGTGCAGGTCTGTGATTTCTTTTCTGTAGCAGTGGCAGTCGGGAAACCTATAAGGAAATATGCCTGGAGAGGAGATGTTTTCTGCTTTGCAAGTGTTAATCCATGGATACAGCTGAGTTTACAGCTACCTGATAATCTAAGCAGCTGTGGCAGATTGGTTCGCAGGTATTGGACATTTCCTTGATGAAGCATTTTCCCACTCCCTTGCTCCCAGCCTCATTATCTGATTAATGAATGGTGTTTAACAGTTAATAAACACTTGTAGCACATTCACATACAAATATGACAATATTCTGAAGTAGTTATTACACATTTATAAAGAAATAAAGTGCTTGCTATACGGTGCAAGGTAAAGGTATCTTTTGCTGATTTTATCTTTCTTACGCAAACCTAAAACTTACTTCGACAAATGTCAAATGGTATTTACACCTTTGGTTTAGGATAAGTTAACAAATTATTGTCTGGAATAACCAAATGGTAATAATATTCACTGTTGCCTCAAGAAGGAAATTGGCAACATCAGACCTTATTTTTGCATACATTTAAGCCCCATTAGGAAGAAATGCATTGTAAATATGGTGCATTAACACAACACAGGAAAAGACAAACAATATAGAGACCCTACCAAACATTTTTCTGACCTAAACAGGGGGCCCTATGCAAGTGCAAACAGTGCTGAGAGGCCGATCTTGGGGCATCTACTGGTTGGAGAGGGACTGAGTAAAAAAGTTCATCTACATTTTAGGCATTATTCCATCAATGCTGTATTTGTTCCAAGAGTTTATTTTGCACTTGTTGTCACCAAAATACCAACAACCTACTTGAATGAACCTCCCACCTTGCGTCTCTTCTCCCACCTGCACTTGGCATGAAAATACCACACAGACAATGTACCAGAAGGTTGTAGCGCTGCTGCTTGCGCTAGTCGTTGCACCGCTATGAAACTAGGACTCTAGGGGAAGGGTCTACCGAGCAAGATGTTGGCACTGTTTGCACATTTCTATGCCATTTTTGATTGGTATCGTTCTCTTTTGATAAGACTCTCTTGAGAGGACCTTAGGTGGTTAGGGATGTTTTCATACATTGCTTGTCCAATTCGCATGTTTCTGGCTGACAGCATGACACACGCCTGCATGCGTCATCTAGAAAAGAAATCAAACAAAGAGTTGATTTTGCTTGAAAAGGCTTTCCCAAGACAAATTCTTCATGGCTTACAGGGTTCCCTGTAGCATATCGTAGTGGTGGTTCCCCACTTCAAATAAAGAGCACTTTCACCAACGTTGAGTGAGCCGACTGTTCATACCATGAATTCAAAGCTAGATTGATCAAGAGACAAGATCCACCAGGATCTGTTTGATACAGCTTAGAAGGTGATTAATTGATCTATAGTATTGTGCATTTCTTTTCCGTAATTAAAATGAAAACCTGAGTTTCCATTACTGAGGGAAATGGCTGTAAGCGGCAGCTGTGAAACTAGCTGCGAGGGCAATTGCAGTGTAGCGTTGCGTTCACTAAAAGTTCCTTTCTCTGCCACTTATAGGCTTGGATTGCTAAAATAAGTTTTGAACATTATTATGAAACGGGAAGCTCAATATCAGGCAGCAAAAGTTACATTCTTTAAAGTTCTCCCTCCATGAGGTTAGGGTCACCTCACCGACAGGAACACCCAACTGTCTCCAGAGCTTAACAGCAGCTGGTTCATCCTCTTCTGCCTGTTGCGCCCCTCTGTCTTCCCTCATCCGCTCTTCAATTTGTGAGCTCTCGATTCGTAAACTTTGTCTCAAAAATACGGACAGCCATTGATTTGAGACACCTCATCCCCTTTGTCCAAATCATCATAATATTCAGCCATGAACCTAAAAACAACACAACCAACTCTGCCCGGCTGGAACTCACTTTTCCGCCTTTGGCACATGTGATCTCGCGAGATTTCAGAACGAGACATTCGCCTCCAGCAAGACTATTTCCATAATGTTGCGAGACACTCTAATCAGAGTCTATCAGTTGCAAAACCAAGCACTTCTAGTGGACATAATTGATGGTGTCAGCTTGGCCCGATAGGATTACATTGCAGCCCGTGAGCAGCTGTTGTCTACAGTGCTCTCGCTCAATACCGAACCAATTTCTGAAATTGTTTTCCCCATTAGTCAGACACAAAACATGAGAAAATAGGGTCCAGGTTGAAAAGATTCAGAAAGACAGATTCAGAAATCTGATTTAACTTTCCTGTTATCCTTGGGCCAATTTGACCCCCTTCAATGTTGCTTGAATTCAGTGACTTTTCCTAATTTAACGGTGGCAGAGATAAACATGATCATATGTTTTCAATGCCCACACTCTTTGGACACATTTAAAAAACAAGAGTGCTAACTTGAACAGCAAAGTTAATATGGTCCAGCTCCGCACTTGAACGACTGGGTAGACTTAGTGCTGCTTATGTTTCTTGTGATTTGCATATTTTTCAATCACATGGTTTTAAAAAGGGGAGGGGTGGATGTTCTTTTTAATGGGTTATTTAGGTTGTCAACAAAGAAATTTGAAGTACCTGTTTAGATTTTGATTATAATCATTTTCTGAAGATTTAAATTGCGGGGGTCAAATTGCCCTGAAGGATAACCTCAAAATTTGACGGAAACAGGAGGGTTAAAATAACACGTGTCAGTGCACCACTGTGAATTACAGTCTTAAGTGAAACATTAACATTGTGATGATACGATGATGATGATTAATTGTGTTTATGGAGTCCTGGTGTGAGAAGAATGTGTTGTTTTCTTGCTTTCTCGCATGTAGGTGGTCCTGGACCTGACATTTGGAGGTGGTGGTCATACCAAAGCAATACTGAATATGGTTCCCGAAGCTACAGTCCTGGCCTTAGACCGGGATCCTACCGCCATTTCTCTGGCCAAGCAGTTAGCCAAGGAACACTCGTAAGTGATTTATTGAAAAGTATCAACTAGACCAAAACACAAGTAAAAGCTTATGTTATAATCTGTCTAGACAAATGTTTATACTAAATAAATGTACCATAAATTCTTATTGTCGCAGCTGACAGCTTGACCGTGTTTGGTTCACGGTCGTTATTTCTTAAAACATATTGTAGGTGTGATATAGTATTGCAGTTCTCCCTGTGTTTCTCACTTCTCGCCTGAGCCGGATCAAATACTGCTCGCCAAGATACAGCCCCTGAGTTTCACAGCCCAATCAAATCCATTCCTCCTTCTTAACTTAAAGCTTTTCTCCCCCCCACGCAAAGCTGGTGGGCCCGGCACGTCATTTGTCAGAGTAAGGGCCCACGCCTGCAGTGTGAAGGAGATGCTGCCTCCCACGGAGGATCTATAAGAAATGAGGGGGGGGGGGGGGAGTAGAGAGAAGCCCAGAGAAGTTAAAAAGTGGAGAGAGAGAGAGAGAGAGAATGAGAGTGAGAGAACAGGGAGACACGAGGACACGATGCCAGGGTGAGAGGGAGTGTGTGTGTGTGTGTGTACATGAGCAAGGCGCGGGAGGATGAAAATGAGATGTTCCTAAGACCATGGCGTGGGAAGGAATCCTTTTACGTAGATTCTGGGGAAACCTCTCTCAAGGGAATCTGCAGAGAAATGTGCCTGTGAGCAGGGAATGACAATTAAGAGAGAGAGAGAGAGAATGAGAACAGTGTATTCTGTCATCAGCAATATACCCCTGCTGTAAACTCTTCCACGCCCACTCGTGATGCAAGTTGAGAGGAGCTAGAGAAATCTAGCACTTAACCAATATTATTGGAAGCCTGAGTAAAAGACCCTGCCAGCCCACGCAGTGCATCCACACGACGGGGTTAGAGGATTTTCTCTCTCCTCTGCACTCCCATGTCTTGAGCAAAGCACAACCTTGACGCAAACTGTTGACTGCGGGTGTGAATCTGAACCCACTTTTACAGCACAAAAAGGAATAATTTCACCTCCTAACTTTTATTTAAATCATTAGCTTTTGAAAGCAACCCTCTGTTCCCTGAGGTCTTTAATGGGATTCGTCTCCTGCCTTTTGAGCCTCGCTATTCTTCGCCTTTCTCCATTCTTGTTGTTGCTATGACTTCCCCGCTCATGAAGCCACGCAGGAGTTGTGCCCACATTAAATGTTACGAATCTGAAGAGGCACCATGTATTGTTGAAAAGGTCAAGTCAAGGCAAGCCTTGTATTTACATTTACATACGGGGTCACATTTAGACTTGCATGACATAAGATTTGATATAAACTGTTTGCATGCACTTTCCACTTTGTTGATTTTACACCAACAAGAGTCGTGCCACATCAGGATAGTAGAATCTGAAAACTTACTTTCCTAAAACTTTGCTCTCTCTCTTTTTATTAAAAAATGGGCGTTATTGCTTGGATCACATCCATCTTTGTACCTTCATTTTGATCTCAACTACACACCTGGAACATTTTGTGACTGCGTGTTGCATAAGTGTGATGCAATCACGTTGACAAACTGTCTGTAGATAGACGACCACCTGGAATAGGCCTCAAAAAACGCTCTTGTGGATGTTCCTGCTACAGTAGGTGTCTGTAGGACCACATTTTGCCATGATGACGCTCACACTAGGTGAAAACAATACCTGCCACACAGTATCGTGGAGAAACAGCAGGGTGAAATTCAACAGCTTTTGATACGCATTTCAAGGACACGAACACCCATTTAATTACAAAATTCACAATTTCTATAACATTCCTTGACATTTTGAAGAAAAACACATTTTTAAAGACTAGCTTGCGATGTATCACATCAACATTTTGGATCCATCATGGATTATTGATTTCTTTGTGGGGTATGACGTCTTTTGCAGCATTTAAACCTTATAGTATCTGTTAAGTGATCTGTGCGATTGTAAGTGGATTGGAAAGGCATAATAAAACTTTGTTTTGGGTCAGTGCAACTGGACGCAAAGATGTGAAAACAAAACACTTTCCCGAGGCTTTATGAATCTACTTCATAAACATTCGTAGATGAAAAACAGCATTTGCCTTTTGTCATTTTGTTACAAACCGAAGCCTTGAACATTTTAAAAATATATATGCCGGGAATTCAAATGTTATTTTGAACTCTTAACTTAAAGTTTCACCTGGCACATGTTTTTTCCAAATCTTAAGTTACATTTCAATTGGGAAAGACTGACATTTGTTGTTGTGGTTCATTCCTATATTGACTTACAGTAGTAGTAACAGCCCTGACTCTTAATCTTGGTGACTGGTATTTCACTTTTCCCATGATTCAACCTGCAAAGCTTTGGGTTCTCTGCATGAGTTTTGGGAGGGTCATATTCAGTGTTGGGTTGATCCAGTGGGATACCAGAATAACACAAAACTTGCATGCTGTTAATGTTGTGGGGTGCTACGGCTATAAATAGCTCAGATCACTTAAGCAATTATGAGCCCACACTTGGACCTCAGCACATACACCACTGAAACTTGTCCTCTTTAATAATATAAGACCTTACATAAGGCATTTATATCTCCAACTCTGTGTCTAAGCCACATAAAGAAGTTAATAATTTAGAAATGTTATGTAACTGTTTTACATATTTTTAAATCCTTCAGTCGCTCTCTCAAATGTGTTGGTAAAAATAAAGGTCACCGTGTCTTGTGGAAGGTATGTTCATCACCTGCAGGTGGGCGGACACAAAGGCTACAGAATTTTAATTTCCAATATTTAGAAGTAGTTAGTTTAAAACATGCCATCCTTAAAGAACTTTGATTGACATTGTAGAGCTTTCAGCATTGTATATTAGCTTGCTACGACACTAATTTGACTATATTAAACTTTTTTTCCCATTTATGCATAGTAGCTTGAAACTTAATATAAACTCCTTCCAGAGCTGCTTTCAAATAAAGCTATTAGGTCCCACTCAGTCCAATGCTACACTAAGTTGCTGCTCTCGACCCTCCTTTGCCAGTAAGCATGCTGGCTGGCACTGACAGCACCAAAAAACTGTCTCTGCAGATAAACAGAGAAGGTGATCTGCATAGACCAGCTTCGTTCCTTCTCTTCCCCAACACTAACAAAATGAGGAAGGAATTCAGGAATCATTTTACACAGCCCTGACTTGTGTAACGCTCACTGGAAGGCTTGTGGGTTCACCAGTCAGTGGAGCTCTGTCCCCTCTCTTCTCTCTCCAAAGCCATTCATACATATGAGTCACTCATTCACCGTAGGTCTGAGATGGGCTTTTTGTTATAGAGGACTACAGAGATGTTATCCTCACTTCCAGAGGGCCAGATTATGACTGTGCGCTTCCACCATAGGTCACTGTAACCCCATCACGCAATTAGCCTATTAGAACTATGCATTTTATGGGAAGATCAAAGTATGTACAGTTAATAAAAGTTTATTATACCAGCATTTCTATGTTGTATATACCAACGCATTAAGTAATGCTCCTATTTAATCAGCTTAACACAAAATGAAAACATCCACATTCCTTAGTGAAATATGATTATTTCAGTGTAATGGTGTCTCAAAAAACAACTCTGCCCTCCTATTTCATGACGCATCCATCCATTCATTCATCTCAAAAGCCATCGGCCCTCACCCAGGTCTTAAAGAGGTATCTTTTGCTAATTTGCAATAATGAATGGAACAGAGATTCCTGTTTGTCCCTTTCGACTTGATGTGCTTCATTGTTGCTCTTGCAGATGTAAATGCTCTTAAACATGGTAGCCATTGAGATTGCAAAATCCCAGAGGAGTGGAAAGCAGGACTCGGGTAGTAGTCTCCAAAATGAAATTTCCCTCTCATTGCACTTTGCATGAAAGAAGGGGTCTGACTGTATTTGCACAGGTTGCTCACTGAGAGCAGCAGAGAGGGGTTCAGTGAATAAGGGAATTTGTGGCTGCATGGCGTAGGAATCTTGAACTCTGCGGTGGTGTTTCCATGTCGACTCTGCTTAAGAAATGTTTTCTCCCATTCAGAGACATCTTTGCCTATCTCTTCACAGGCGGGAAAGTCTGCTGAATTTGAATGGTAAGATGAAAAGCCTTCTTTGAACAGTGGGACTTTACACTGAAACACATTCATGTGTGCATAAATGTCAGACAGATTTTGGCCTCAGCAAGAACTTCATATTACTATCACATCGAACGCTATCCTGCAAGAACGCTGGTATTTCAGGGCAAGCTCATTCATCTGATCTGTAAATCCCCTCCTGTAAGATCAAAATTAAAAAGGATTTACGTTTATGAAGACGATCTACTTTAAAGGTCCCATATTATGAAAAACAGGTTTTCTCTGGTCTCTACACCTATAAACTGGTCCTCCCTGAGCCTGTAAACTCCCAGGATGAGGAAAATTAGCGACTCCTGCATGGTCTCTGCAGCCCACCCACTGGTTCAACAGCCTCCTACAGGCTGTTCAGATTCAGCTCCTGTTGTTACGTAACGAAAGGAGTCATTTGCATTTAGCCGAACTCCTCTGCACGATGATAGGAGATATCCAGGCACAGAAACAGCCTGTTCTCAGGAGAGCTAAGCAGAGCTCATTTGAGCAACTTTTAGACAACTGAAATTCAGGACCATGGATGGGTTTGGCAATGCATATCGAAAACAGTGTTGTTCGACCTCTGACAGCTGTGTGGAATTGAGGAAAAACAGTATAATATGGGATCTTTAATAACCACATATTAATAGTTGTTGAGCGTTACCCACCTGTTGTATGAAGCATGTGCGTATCGAGGACCCCAGCAAATTAAATGCATCTTCCTTGCATCAATGGTGTGCCCTTGGTAAGCTCAACGCTTGTAAAAGCCTCCATGTTCACAACACTTTTAACGACATTGAATCAGCTTTGCCTTTGGAAGTTTCATGCAGACTCCAATTCAATAATTCTTTGTGCACTTCAAATGAACTGCCAATGGCTCTTGTGTAGAAGCTGGCGAACATCCATCACATCTGTACGCTCATTCTGCGCAAAGGAGGCGTGTTTGCAGTCATGCATGTCTTGGTTTGTCTTTCCCCTGACATGACGCTGAACGTCATAAAAAACGTTGCTGTCATTGTGCAACTGGACAGAGGGGCCATTTCAAAGCCACATTTGGCCGCTCATGTCTCTGTTGTGTGGTCGTTGAAGAGCCCTGGCCAGACCACAGACCTCTCATTTCAAGAGAACACCCTCTATCAGTGGACAATATAATTAGAATTGGGATCTGGTTCAAATGTGGTTAAATGGCCTGCTTGTTTTCCATGCCTGTGAAACCAAGAATTTATTGATATTTGATCAAAGCATTGTATGCCAGTTAAAGCTTTGAGGCAACAACATATTCATCTGTTTGACCGCCAGTAAAATGCTTGAACAAGAATCCACAATGGCTAAAATGTTGGAAAATCAATGAGATAAAAAGTTTGCGAACTTTCACCAAAAAGGTTTAAACTTGCAGTATATATGTTATGGATACGGCGGGTAGAGTGCCACTGAGAGGGCAACAACAGAAAGGGATTGTGCAGCCGATGAGAGAACAACAAAGCTTTTACTATAGATTTTTCAACAAATCAGTCACTGTGCGGGATGGTGAATTGCAGAAAAGCAAAGGAAGGCCCTGGCAGCGTGGGTCAGATGCTTCGTTGTTTTTTTTGTGTTTTTTCCTTGCGTGCCCATAGTTAATCTTGAGAAAGGTGGAGTCATTGTTGCATCCATAAAAGGGGCAACTTTCAAATTGAATCAAATGTCTGTTAAGGAAAGGGAAAGTCACATTATAGTGTAGCTTTAGTATAAATGAACTTAACTAGAACTATAGGGGATCAGTTGAGGATGAAAACGTGTGTAGGCGCTGACTTCCTGGTTAAAGAGCTAACTATTCATTTAGCCGGCTACTTTATTACATTCATTTTTTTATTCTAATGAAATAGTTGCTATTCACTGCATGCATGCACCCCCACATGCTCTATATGAATGTGCACACTCAGCTGAGAACTTGTGTCCCTATTGAGAATAGTAGTAGTAGCAGAGTAATCAAATAATAAATTAAGGTCTAATGATTTTTAATTATAAAAGTTCAGATCAGTCAGAAATAGGCGTGATTTTAAATATCAATAGCTATTTACACACTGTGTGGGCTAAATGACACCAGAAGCCTAAAATTCCATAATACGTTTACAGTTGGGAAGCTAAACTCATGAGATCATGCAATACTTACGATCAGTGTGTATGATGGAGTAGTGGCGTTAAAATGTGCCATTTTACCGATTTTTGTTTATTCCCACTTAGCTACGCAATACCAGTTAGTTTGAGTGATCGGTTACTATACTGATACTAACTGGAGATCAGTGAGATTCACATTAATGTTCGCACCAGGCCTGTTGCTCTACAGTGCTTTGTTGTTCTTTCAGATTATATTTAAATGAAGTCAAGGTAATTATATTACATGTTTCCTAGGATTGAAGTAGCAAATTATTATATTCTGGGATTGATGGTTTTGACAATCATTTTCAATATCAATTCAACAGCAAAACAAAGATATGTTATTCATCAACTCATGCATCAATTAATCTCATTTCACCAAAACACGTAGGCCTTGCTTCTGTGAAATATGTTGTCTGTATCCAGTGGTGTGCTGGTCACACAAGAGATTGATTTATTGCTTTTCATAGTGAATAATACAGGAGATAAGGAAATGTATGAACTGAAAACAAAATGTCCATACTGAATTGCAATATCTGGTCTAAAAAATTCAATTAGATTATACCGCTCAGCCCAACTGCACAAAGCTAATTCAGACCATGTTATCCAAATATCTTTATTCACTTTGCTAATTTAACCCCTCTCTTCTATTCATTTAGAGCATCCGTTATAAATACAGTCCACAGAAAGTAAACAAAACCATGGCTTTGCTTTGCAATTTGAGAAAATGCTCATTCAACAGTAGGCAAACTGAAAATGCATGCCATTAAATGAGTGTTTGAATGACATGCTATAGCAGCAGTAGTATTTTCTAAGACGTGCCATGAGTAATAGCTTCACTAGAAACAATGGTTGAAGAAGGTTTCAGAAGAGCCTTCGCTCCTGTTGCTCATTCTACCATCATCTTTGTTCACACAAAAGGTCATATGAGAAATGCATGAATGTGGCTGGAGAAGCTCAGCACCCGTGCATGAGGAGGTGACTGTGTACACAGTGTCTTGCTCTGTCAGTGACAAGGAAGGATCTGAATGGGAGAGCTAGCAGGCTTCCAAGAAACACCTGATTCCCTTTTAAAGGATTGACTGAAACTTGAGCTATTGTGGGTTTCCATTTGACTGTATATTTCACGTGGACTTCCCATGAAAATATTTGCTTAAAATGATTAATATTACCTTGACTTGCTGGATGTTGAGTGTGGGTGTTTTACATTGTGTTTGTGACGCTCTACAATATAGAAGCAGTCAATATTTCCCATAAACTGTAGAACTTAGCGTTCATCTTCAGTTGTGAGTCATGTAGCTTTCATATTATTATCAAGTCTAGCTATCGGATAAATTAAAACATTGATATGAAAATGTTTTTGTCAAGATCCAAGCTTAAATGTGATGATCTGTGAACAGGTTTTATATATCAATTCTATATCAACATAACTTAACTGGTTTTGCTGCCCCTTCTTGCACAAAACTAAAGAAAAGCTAGCCAATCACTTTTAAAATGTATCTTATTTAACTGATGAAGTTATTAGTAAAAGGTATTTAGCTTGCACTCACACACCCAATAAAGTGATGTATTTTTCCCTTATTCTCATTTTATTATTAGTTTAATACCTTGTCCTTCTCACCTTCTGAATGTTGCCAACGAGCTGAACGACAATTAAATATTACTCTACTTTTGAAAACACCGGATGTCACTGAAATTGTTTTTTCAATCCATTTAAATCCATTTACACAAGGCCATTATTTTGACAGCAGCCATATGCATTGATATACAAATATCTAATAAAGCTATTCCTCTCCCTAATCTTTCTCTAGCGGCCGTGTGAAACCATTGCTTGGCCGATTCAGCGAGCTTGAAGCCCTGCTGTCTAACATGAACATTAAGCCAGGCAGCATTGATGCTGTCCTGTTGGACGCTGGCTGCTCCTCCATGCAGATGGATCAGGCAGAGCGAGGCTTCTCCCTCAGCAAGAATGGGCCCTTAGACATGAGAATGGATGGAGAGAGGTAAGACATTTGCAACATAGTAGATCTGCTGTTGGATCTCAGTTTGACCAACAATACTGCATTAACAGAACTGGACACAAAGCACGAGACTTAATTCTCCTAATAATAATGTGAAGTGCTGGTTAAGCAGAATTACTAGCGCTTTGACATTGCTTCCATACTGAGCAGTGATGTCAAAGTGCGGTGTAGCATGACATGAGTCATTATTATTATTATTTTCATTTTATTTTCTACGTTTTTTGATTAAAATTGAATAAGTGAATATTTCTTTTAATTGAGTAATATGCTGTTATTAATTGCAAAAATTGCGTGACACAAAAAGGAAATATAATGACACTAAATTTGATTTATTCTGCCTTTGTAAAAAAATAATGAATAAGAAACGGTACATGACAAATTTCCTTTTTATAGAATTATATTGCTCTTTCAGAATTTAGTTTTTTTTTTCATTTTACCTGTGATTGGGTTTGTGTCATAATGTGTCAAAATGAAATGTTGAAATAAACCTTAAAGTAGAAGCAGGCTGATAAATAGGCCTATATAATATCATTTGTAATATAAGCATTTTCCATATATATATTTATATATATCGTATGTCGTATCATATTGATGTATACTGCTCAAAAAATGTAAGGAACACTTAATCATCACAGTATAACACCGAGTTAGTTAAACTTCAAGGATGTCAATCCGTCCATTTAGGAAGCTCAAGTGATTGTGAATCAGTTTCACCTGCTTTGGTACAAATGAAAGTGACAACAGGAGCAATGGAGGCAAAATCAAGACAAAGCCCAAAAGGGATGTGAAGGCCACAGTCCGTTGCTCTCTCCTTCTCCTTCCTGACTGATTCTTCTCTAGTTCTGCATTCTGCCCGTGTCCTTGTCACTTCTTGTGGCATGAGGGGGGACCTGCAAACCAATCAGGTTCACAGGTAGTCTAGCTCCTCCTGGATGGCTCATCCATCCACGTGAGGTCACAAGAAGGTTTGCTGTGTCTCTCAGCACAAGAGCATGCAGGAGATACCAGGAGACCAGTGCTGTGCAGGGTTGCTCCTGGTGCAGGACTAGCCTGGCCTCATGTGTCCAGAGTGTGTAGGCAGTTCCTGGATGACGAAGGCATTGATGCCATTGATGGCCCCACGTTCCCCTGACATAAATCCATTGAGCACCTACAGGATGTAATGTATCGGTGCACCTACGCTGACAAGTTCCACCACAGACCGTCCAGGTGCTCAACGATGCCCTGATCCAGGTCTGGGAGGAGATCCCCCACATCATCCGCTGACTCATCAGGTGCAGCCCAGACAGGAGTGCATTGTCAGGAGTGCGTACAGGCACGCGGGGGCTAAACACACTCCTGAGTCACATTATGAGTTGCCGTGATGAAATTTGCACAAGTTGGATCAGCTTGTGATTTAAATATTTAGCTTTGATTTTCGGTGTGATTTTGAATTCAGCCCTCAATGGGTTGATGATATTTCCATTTACTGTTGATCATTTTGTACATCAGTTAATATTTTACACTTGAATATTTCGTTGATCAAGATCTCATGTGTGATTTAAGTGTTCCCTTCATTTTTTTTGCAGTGTATATAGCAGGGATGCACGATATTATCGGCAAGTTATCAGTATCGGCCGATACCTTGCCGATAATATTGATGTTAAAATGTACGTATCGGATAACACGCCGATATATTAAACCGACAAATAAAGACTGCTGTTTACTTGATTGAATCAAATTAATTGCCCGAGGGTGCGAGGATTGTGTGCGCACCGCGACGTGACACGTCACCTACGTCAACTTGTAGCAGAGCGAGGGAGAAGTTCAAAATGTCGGTGGTCTGGAAGTTTTTTAAGGTGTCGGAAACGGATAGCAAAGTTTCTACTTGCAATGATTGTTCAGCGTTGTTGATGCGAGGAGGAGCCAAGACGCATTCTTTTAACACCACAAACTTAATTGTCCATTTGAAGAACCGTCATCCGGAATGTTACAATGAGTTTGTGACAACAAAGAAGGACACGGAGAAACAACAGGTAACCTGCGAGAGAAGAACTCAGCAGCTGCCTCTTCTACAGTCCTTGGATAAAGCCAAGAATTACAACCGCGGCCACCCGAGGGCAAACACCATTGCTCAGAAACTGATGGAGTGTATCGCTCTGGACAACCAGCCTTTTTCATCCGTTGAAGACGTCAGATTCTGCAGATTTCGGAACTACGTTGAGCCTCGCTACGCGGTCCCCAGTCGGAGGTATTTTTCTGATGTAGCCTTACCGGAGGTGCAAGCGGTCATTTACAACAACCGTGTTAAGTTACTTTGTCACTTGTGAAATTTGCCCTGTTTGTGAGTATTGTTATGATTGTCTCAGGGTAACATCATCTAAACCTGTTTTAAGTACTTGTGTTGTTTAAATCAATTGTCATAAATAAATATGCCATTTTTTACTTAGATTGTTTAAGTATTTTTCTTATTTTGAACAAGGAATGAATATTTCATGATTTTAAGCTTTGTATTTTATGTCTGCATTTGCCGTTGGGCCAACACAATAAGAGTATTTCACTACAGAAGAGACTTGATGATCCCTGCAATTAGGTGTGGGGGGGAAAAGTGTATATATATATATATATATATAGGTATCGATATCGGTTATCGGCCAAATGAGTTTTAAAATATCGGCATATCTGATATTGGCAAAAAATCCAATATTGTGCATCCTTAGTATATAGTGGACTGGAAGTAATAAGAAATGTTAAAAATATATTGATTTAAATGTGTTATCATTTCATTGTTTATCCATCAGAGCACACTCACAATATTTAAAACCTAAACTATTGCTGTGTTTACCTGTGTTTACCTAAAAAAAACAGTATTAATCAACAACCTTCCTTATAAAGTTACAATTTAATACAACTTATTATTAAAGAAATAATACTTTCACAATTTAATTGAAATAAAAGCATTAGTTTTACAGCCATAAAACGACTGCAAAGTCATTTTAATAATGATGTGATGTGTTATACTACTGAAGTGTGTGTGGATGGATAGATAGACAGACAGACAGACAGACAGACAGACAGACAGACAGACAGACAGATAGACAGACAGACAGATAGATAGATAGATAGATAGATAGATAGATAGATAGATAGATATGCATTGTAATGTTTAGCTTCTTGAATGTTTTCAGAAATATGAATCATATACAAGGTCAGCAAAATGTGCAAAGCGACGAGTTCAGATAACTACATTATGAGCTATTGCACTGGCTGCATTTTTCATTTCATTCCTTCACAATCATTCTATTCATAACTGTCAGCTGTAAAGGTTTTCAGCTGTATCTCAGAGTTGTCAGAATGTGCCACTGTCAGCAAGGATGTGACGTCAAACGGCTTAATTGGGCTTCTCTTTGTGCGTAGGTACCCCGACATGCCCAGTGCTGCTGACGTGGTGAATACCTTAGATCAACAGGCTCTTGCATCCATCCTCACTGCATATGGGGAAGAAAGAAATGCCAGGAAAATAGCTTCAGCCATTGTGGAGGCGCGCCGTATCAACCCCATCACCCAGACACAGCAGCTGGCCAGTGTGGTGGCAGGTAGCTAGACACCATACTGATTAATTCCCCACAGCATTCTGGTGGCTGCGAGGCAAAATAAAACATGAGTGGAGTTATTAAGGCTGTCTCTTGGTGGGACATATTCATCGCAGAAAATTACGCAGACCGTGACCTCAGTCATTATGCTCTCTCCTGCCTCTGTTTTGGGTGCCTACCGCCCATGAGTTGGGGCACAGACAGACAGAATGTGGCTAATGCCTTGAAAACACACAGTCACATTTTCTCTTTCTCTCTCTCTCTCTCTCTCTCTCTCTCTGTCTGTGTCTGGCTCTCTCGCTCTCCCTCACTATATTGCTTTTTTTGCTTTATCCCCCCCTCTTTTACCCTGTTTCCTCCGCTCACAAATATGTACACACACCTGAAACAAAGGCAAACACCCACATGTGCCCACACACGACACACTTGTGCATAAAGCTGGATTACATTGTTTGTCTTCACTTTATATATATATATATATATATATATATATATATATATATATTCTTTTAGCTGTATGCCTCCAGATTTGAGCTGCTGAACGAGTGAGATGTCATTTCAGTAGTTATTGCACAGAGCAGTATGTGCGTCAGTGTCACCCTGGGAGAACAGGTGTGAGTAAGAGCAGCTGTTTGATCTCTTTTGAAGAGTAAAGCGAGTCACAACCAATGTTTATTTGAAACAATCTTAGAGGTTTTGATATAAGAAAGTTCCAGGGGGACTCTATGAACAATTGTGACAGCGATGCTGGTAGGAAGAATTTAAAGTCACAGGAGAAATGAAGTGGGTGGCAGGGAACCATTTTGGGGACCTGGTAGCATTTAGACATCCTATCATCCTATCTTCCATCCTGTTTTTTGGTCACCCTTTCTCTCCCTCCTTGTTTATTTATTTACCATTAACCTTACCTTACACATTGCATAGGAATATATTCAAAATGCAACGGAAATAACACAGATTGGAACATGTTTTTACTTTAATTTGTTTTCTTCAGCATCCCCAGGGTAACATTGTTATACTGCATTTAGTCATTTACAGAAGCGGGGCTATGTGAATGAGCAGGGCTTTGGAGGCGTATACACACCTGAGGGCAAAAGCATGCCCACAAAAACCGCAACTGCATTTCCGACACATGGACTGGTAAAAACTTCATGCATGCTTCAGACTTCAGTTGATTTCCCCCCACAAATTTTATCACTCAAATATATCATAAAAAACTCATACATATAGAAATCCACTATTGACATCTGCTTCCGACCAGGCAGTTTTCTGGAGTGATCTGTACATGATAGGCAAATTCGAAAGCATAGTGATGTCAGTGGGAAGGTAAAGGTGGGGCAAGGGGGGAAAAATCAAATAATTAAACGGCATTTCTTCAGGTCCAATTTCACTGATTTGTGACTTTTGAAGCAGTTTGTAAAGTCTGTTTCAATATGAACACTATAAACGAAATAATCACTTTCGGACGCCATTGGGAATCCTGACGGATACAACACAATTTATGAAATTGCACTCTTCTTTGCCATTTTTTACATTGACAGTTCTAACAAGTCATAAAGCAGGCAGGACCATGTGTATACTGCATACTATATGACATAAATGATGTGTATTAAAGTAAAGTAAAGACTGGTGAGAGACCTCAACACCACTAAAGATACAAGACTAAAGATATTTCACGGCTACAAAAGCAGGAAGCAGGACCTCCTCATATTTGTCAGCTGTCAAGTCGGCCCTGCCTCCAGAGGACTGTCCACTGTCATTATCTACAAGGATGTGAGGGAAAACCCTGATCAGAGTATGAGTAATGTTTGGCCTGATTACATCCTTGGACATGTACAAAGTACAAAGTGATGACCAGCTATCTGATGTCATCACTGGCATTTTCTACATATCACTGTCATAGGAGAGTGTTCCCACCTGCTTCAAGACAGCCACCATCATCCCTGTACATAAAAGGTCTGCCGTGTCCCGCCTCCTGTCCCGACTCACCTCCATCCTGATGAAGTGCTTTGAGAAACTAGTTTTCCATCACATCACCAACAAGGCTTGGACCCTCACCACCTTACATACAGAGCCAATATAATCACAGAGGATGACGTATCCACTGCCCTCCCCTCACACATCGCACATCTTGAAAATATTAACACCTACATCAGAATGTTGTTTGTTGGTTTCAACTCAGCATTCAATTCAATTCAATTGTATTTATAGTGTCATACCAGGACAAAAGTTATCTCAGGACCCTTTACACAACGAGCAGGATGCTCATGATGAACGGTCTTTTAACAGTCCATTAACATGTTCACCCAGAAGCTGCTTCTAGCCCTGGATATGATCTGATATCAATGCACACATTTTAATGGCCTTATCAGGGTAATACAGTATTTTTTTACAAAATAGATGACGTGGCGGATTTCACAAGGACTTTATAGTCTCGTAGAGTGTTTTACTTGAATGGCAGTGAACGCCGGTTAAAACTGGTAGGCTGAGCTCCACAAAAGTATATACACTGCAAACACTGATGTGAAACCAGATGTGTTGAAGACAGGTGAAATCTCTGCTAATGGAGAAGTCAGAATTAGACTGGTTCAGTCCTTTCTGCTAACTGCTAACTACTTTTGCAAACTGAAGGGGAGCAGAAGAGAGGTAAGGAATTTGGGACCAAAAATTAACATTTCATCCTCTGGATTTACTCAGATGTGTCCCGAGTCCTTTACATATAATTCAGACTTCAGGCTGCTAAAATTATTAATACATGTAAAAAGTTACACGTAGACCCTTTTATGATAATGAGTGAGATATCACTGCCGGATGCTTTACAAATAGATGTGATAATAACAATTCTACAAATAGCCACAGCTGTGCGTAGTGGTGTTATTATGCAAGCGCAGTCTGTTTCATGCTTGAATGAGATTCTTAAGACAGCAACATGGCGTGTGTCTTGCCTCTGGGTGGGAGGAACGTGTGCTAATGGGATCAATACGGCCTCAAACGTCATGCAAGTGACCTAAAAAAACACACACATGGCAGCCATGGACAGACAACTGTGTAATACAGCTGTGAAGGTAACAGAAAAATCCCACCACCATTTACTGGTTTTTCTTATTAATATTGTTGAAGGTGCTTTTAGACCCTGAAATGGAGCGCAGAGAAGCTTTCGTTGAACTCTACCAAACATGTTTACTTTGCTGGATTCAGATGGCCCAAGGGAGCTCCATTTAGATTCATTACATCACCGGATGCATTCAACACAACCCAATAAATTGCATAATCACCCTATATATAACTGCATGTGTATGTTGTGTGTGTTTGAAAAGCTAGCAGGGAGGACATGGATGTATTGATTTAGAGATCCCAACAAGCTGTTTAAAGATAATTTCCCCCCAGAGCAACACCAGTGAAACCCAGGTGGTGATAATCTTGAATAATTCAAGATTGGCACATTGGCTTTCACTGCCAATTTAAATGAATTAAAAAAAAAACACTACCTGTTGCAGAGGCTGTTCTAAAATGAGCAAAAGTCTGTTAAAAATGTTTGATGAATGTAACTGTCAGATGGACTGAGTTGCACCATCTACACTATATTGCCAAAAGTATTCACTCAACCATCCAAATAATTGAAATCAGGTGTTCCAATCACTTCCATGGCCACATGTGTATAAAAGCAAGCACCTAGGCAATGCAGACTGTTTCTACAAACATTTGTGAAGGAATGGGTCGCTCTCAGGAGCTCAGTGAAGTCCAGCGTGGTACTGTGATAGGATGCCACCTGTGCAACAAGTCCAGTCCTGAAATTTCCTTGCTCCTAAATATCCCACTGTCAACTGTATTATAACAAAGCGGAAACGATTGGGAATGACAGCAACTCAGCCAAGAAGTGGTGGGTCATGTAAAATGACGGAGTGGCTCAGTGGATGCTGATTGATTAATTTAATTTTGTGAATGCACAGAAAAGAGCACATAAGCACTTACAACAACTAGTCATCATCACTGAGGATAAAAACACAATAAAGCTCTCTAAGGCTTTTTTCTATTGTCGTCCCTGTGCTGAGGCGCTAGTGTGCAGAGGATCAAGCACTTTCTGCAGAGTCAATTGCTACAGACCTCCAAACTTCATGTGGCCTTCAGACTAGCTCAAGAACAGTGCGTAGAGAGCTTCATGGAATAGGTTTCCATGGCCTAGCAGCTGCATCCAAGCCATACATCAGCAAGTGCAATGCAAATTGTCTGATGTAGTAGTGTAAAGCACGCAGCCATTGGACTGTAGAGTTTGGTAGAGGGGGGGATTATGGTGTGGGGTTGTTTTTCAGGACTGGGCTTGGCCCCTTAGTTCCAGTGAAAGGAACTCTGAATGCTTCTAGCATACCAAGAGATGTTGGACAATTCCAGGCTCCCAACTTTTTGGGAACAGTTTGGGGATGGCCCCTTCCTGTTCCAACATGACAGTGCACCAGTGCACAAAGCAAGGCCCATAAAGACATGGAGGAGAGAGTTTGGTTGGATGAACTTGAATGGCCTGCACAGAGCCCTGACCTCAACCCGATAGAACACCCTTGGGATGAATCAGAGTGGAGACTGAGAGCCAGGCCTTCCCGTCCAACATTAGTGTGTGACCTCACAAATATGCTTCTGGAAGAATGGTCAAAAATTCCCATAAACACACTCCTCAACCTCGCGGAAAGCCTTCCCAGAAGAGTTGAAGCTGTTATAGCTGCAAAGGGTAGACCGACGTCACATTAAACCCTATGGATTAAGAATCGGATGATTAAGTTCATATGCGAGTCAAGGCAGGTGAGCAAATTCTTTGGCAATATAGTGTATCTTTGATCAACTAATATCGGCTATAAGCTGAATTGTAGGTGTGCAAACTAACTACTTCATGGGGACATGTGAATACACTGTGCACATTTCTGCTGGGACAAAGCCCTTAGATCTGAAGCATTTCTGATTTGTGGTTATGCCACGCCATTCTCATCAGCTCAAATTGAAACATTTCAACTTGAGCACACCATGTTGTCGGTTGTGCTACCTTTCTGTGTTCTCCTGTTTGCTGTTGTCATGAACAAACACCTGCTTTCTTTTCTGGCCGGTAACACAAGCATCAAGCACTGTTGTCCAAATATCTTATTTTGGAATAAATTTGCCAATTTTCCAAAGACATGCAGGATGGGGATAGGTTAATTGATGACTCTAAATTGCCCGTAGGTGTGAATGTGAGTGTGAATGGTTGTTTGTCTCTACATGTTGGCCCTGCGATAGGCTGGCGTCCTGTCCAGGGTGTACCCTGCCTTCACCCAATGACAGCTGGGATCGGCTCCGGCCCCCCCGCGACCCTGAATACAGGATAAGCGGTAGACAATGGATGGATGGATGGATGGAATAAATTTGCACTCTGGACTTTGTTGGTGTATGCTAAAAACATTATATCATACAAATTAAGATGAGGCATAACACAAAGGTGGAGTACAGCAAGAGCTGAATTCTGTATGTTGCCATGTCTGCTGTATATTCACGGTGTTCCAGTGTTTCCTTCTTAACTAGCTGATTTTGTCTCTATGTACACAGCCTAATCTCTTCTCCTCTCCGTGGATCTGTCTGCAGGACCTTTGAAAGATGAATTTGAGAGAGATCACATGACTTGGTGAGGCCAGACCAAGGCTGGTCCTTGTATTGATTGCAGTGTGACTCACACCTCGGGCTGTTTAGTGCAGGAGAAGAGAAATGCCATCACTCACCTTTCTATTTATTGTATTTTCTCTGTAGGTCTATGTAAGCATCTAATTGTTCATTTGTCTTCTGTGTGGGGGTTATGAGTTGGTCAAATTGGAAATTGGTACTTTTTCCATACTTTAATGTGCAGCGAATAGTTATTTTTAATACATTTGCAGTTAGTTTTGGCGCTAACCTGTCCACAAAACTGACCTTTTTGTACCTGCATTCGGATGTCGTGTTCACCCTCCAAACTGGTGCACAAGTCTTAAGGGTAGTTTTCCTCTCCGCTTGTCTGCAGTTAGGAATGCATTTCTCTTAATTGCACATGTTTTTTCAGGCTCACTCAGATAAGGTCTAAATATTTTTGGTATGGAAGGTTCTCTGCCTCTAAAAGGCAGATGCACATTGTTCAGGGGTATTAAAGAGGACGGTTGTGGTGGGGAATAGAAACATAAATCTTCTTTTATTTTAAAGCAAGACTGAGTGCACCAGCCAGACAACAGTCAGACTTGGGTGATGACCCTCCTCCCAGGCACTAGGTGTCCCTGCGATGTGTTCCTAGTTGTCTGATGCCCCCCCCCCACACACACACACACACCAAACCCTCTCCCATTTTTATTTACCCTTCCAAAACCTCACAGCAGTTAATTCCCTGTTCAAGGCTTTAGGGGGGAATTGAGAATGGGCCCCTCTCTCAGGAGGAGATCCCTCTACCCACTGGTGATTTTGTGGCAGAGATTGGCGGGAACATTCCTGTTCTGTCCCTGTTAGGCTGAAGAGCAGATTCCCTGTGGAGTTTGTTGGGGGGTTTGAGAGTGTGGTGATGAAGTGGTTGGAGCAGTTGTCTTGGGGGCACGTCCGGGTCTACAGGTGAGTTGCCAGCTAATGGTGGATTTACTGGGCTTGCGGGTTTGAGTGCATAAGTACCCACCACGAGTAGCACCTTGAGACTAGGGGGGACCTAGTCACTGTCACTTAGCACTCGGGACTGGTAGCCTACCGAAATGCCGCCCGCTTACCGACGAACTCTTTTTCCATTAGTTTTTTTGCACACTAACTGGCAACCCCAAAGACTCTACACAGAGATTCCACATGATACCAATGTCGTTATTCTATTGGATCACAAGCCTTGCTAGAAGCCGCAGCCACATGTCACACATCTACACAGAAGTGAACAAATCATTAATTATGGACCAACAACAATTTTAAAATGATGAATTCACAATCAAAAACATTTTTTCACGAGAAGTGATACTTTTGATTATGCACCTTTCTAAAAGCTCTGTGGCTGTATTATTATTTTTTATTATTTGTTTACAGAAAAATGTTATAAATATGACCATTAGACGACTCCGCTTGCATTTATAATATAAGACGGCCTGCTATGTGTGATGATTCTCAGTCAGCCAGCAGATAGCTACTCTCTCAGCAGTGTCTCTGGTTCTTTAGATGGATGTAGATGGTTTAGTCTTAACCTGAAGAGTTCAACCTCTTGAAATGTGTTTTTCTTCCTTTCTGTGCATTCATCGCTGCATTTGGAGTGTGTACTGTATTACATTGCCCTGCTGATCTGATAGAATAGCGACAACAGCTATGCTGTGTTAAGGTTAGAGAAAGATCAAGGTTATGGGCAGGAGTTAGGAAAAGTACATGAACATTGTTCAGTAAATGTTAGTCTGAAACTGGTTATGAACATGGAAGTCAAAAATGTGTATGAATCCGTCCACATGTGCTGTAAATCCAATATCAATCCAAATCCAAAAGGAATCTGGCAGTGAGGTATATGGTTTTTATGGTGGAGGCTTTTCTGTTTTAGGGTGCAGTCAGTTTTGATCTTCTTTGAGATTTTCTTTGTTAAAGTTGAACCAGACTGAACTGTACTGGAGGCGGGGACAGTACTTCCTGCTCTGGAGTGAGACTGTCCCTTTTGGTATGTTGTTGGCCAGGTTAGAAAAACACAGCGATGCAATATAGATCCTCCAGAATTGGTCAGATGCTCCCACTCCTAAAGGACTGGGGCTGCATCTAACGGTTATTTGTCATCAATGCTTATCCATTTATTTGTTTGTTTGTAAAATATCAGGAAATAGTGATAAATGCTCATCACATTGAAGAAGCTGTAATTAAATGTGTAGCTTTATTATTCTTGAAAAACGACCGGCATCTCACTCAATCTGCTCCTCTTGGTCTCCTGTAGTCTTGCTTAGGTCTGCAATTTCTTCAAATTTTGCCCAAATTCCTCATGGAAGGTTGAACTGATTGGGGTTTGATGGTGAAAAGTCACTGTGACCTCACAAACCCTTTTTTGACCATAACTCAAGAATTTATATTATAATTTTGACAATTTCACACAAATGTCTAATAGGATTAAAATGCTGACATTTTGGACAGGCAAGGATGTGTTTCCACTGAGCATCCAGTATTAACAAGACCCCACTCTGACCATCTCTTTGTCTCTAGGATCCTTTCCTGCAGCTGTTGTCTATGCACGCAAAGACCGACTACAACGACCTGCGCATGTGGCCACTAAGACCTTCCAGGCTCTGCGTATCTTTGTAAACGATGAGCTGAATGAACTGCACGCGGGGCTGCGTGCCGCCCGGTCGGCACTGACACCCGGAGGACGCCTCTGCGTGATCACCTTTCATTCGCTGGAAGACCGACTGGTCAAACGTTTCCTCCAGGGACATGACTTGTCTAATCTAGATCACTATCACTTCAGCCCAAGGAAGCAGAGCACCAGGAAAGACAAACTAGTGGATGAAAAAGGGGATGGTGGAAGTGTTGATTGGCTTCCTCTGAAAAGAAAAGTGATCACCCCAGAAAGGAACGATGTAAAAGATAATCCTCGAGGACGCTCTGCTAAACTGAGGGCAGTGCTCAGACGTTAATTATGTGGCAATAATTATGAGGCAATATTTATGAGAAATCAGAATTTCTCTCTGTTCTTCAAGACTTTTGACTTTTTTTTTTTTTTACAATTAATACGCAAAGAAAGCAATACCTCTTTACTTTACTTTTTCTGCTGTGGTTGGTGTTTTTCTTTTTGCATCTTGACTTGGAACTCTTTCACCAGCTTGTTCCAAAGAACACAATTGGACTGGTGGGAAGCCAGTGAGGGTTGTCATCCTTGATCCCGTGGTTGCTGCACTGTGATGGGTGAGCTCTGGCAGCACCATGTGTTGACAAAGAACACTGGACCTTCCGAATCAGGAGAAGAAAGAAATGTGAACTCAGAGGTCCACTCAAAAGCTTTCCGAGCTTTCGATTACATCTCACTGTCTTCAGTCAGTGAATCAAGCTGGTTCAGGTGTCGTCCAGGAAATTTGGTCATACACTTAGTTCACACGATGACCCAATTCAGCTCCATTCACTGAATGAAGACCGTATGAGTAAGTGGACCTTTGATCTGAGCTTATTTCATTATATATACTGCTCCCCGAGGAGGATGATGATGATAACTATTATTATTAGAATTTAGAGGATCCCAATCCTGCTGGGTAGCAGTCTTTCTTTCGCTCACCTTGCATTTTCACCAAAAAACCTGTAGAGAGCCAAGCATTGTGTGGAAGCTTGAAGTGAAATCTTGTTTTACACAAGTTAAAAAGTATGCAATCTTTATGTTGCTTGCCTTTTGGATCATACAATGTACAAGACATGACAGACAAGTTTCTTGAATAAGGTTTTAAAAAGGGTTAAAAGTTTTTTTTTTTTTTTAACATTACAAACATCTCAGGTTTGATCACATCAGCACTGTAATGACGCTGCGTAATACTGTGTTTGGGTGAGTGATGAATTAAAACTTTAATGTATGTGTGCTATTCTAATAAATGTGATTTTCTTGCATTGCCAACATTTGAGTCTTTATCGGGTGCTTACGGCAGATAATGTATCTCTACATATAAAACCAGAAAAAGAAACGCCTTTCGTCATTGACGTCTGTATTTCCCCTCAACCTTCCTTAATGACTCGTTGAAGTGAAACCTCTACTGTACCGTATGAATCAGTAATGCCACGAAATACTGAATGATGCAAGTGTCAGAAGTGATGCTGAATGAGCTGGTGGTTGTTCTTGAGCATTCTCTCACCTTCAACTGTAAGCAGATGAGGTGTTTTGATCTTTACTATTTGACTTTGACTAATTGTAATTGCTCCATCAAGATTATTAACACCTTTTTTTCTTCTTCTGTCTCAGTATAGTGCACTCTAAATATACACTCCTTGTTACCTTGGAAACTACAGTAAATGGCGCAAGTAACATTTAACTCGGTCTAAAATTATATGCTGTTTTAATCTAATCTGAAATTATGCCATATCGGTAGTTTGAATGCTCCACCCTTTTCACATCAGCGGATGTGGAATATATTTGCACACTTATTATATACACCTATTATATTTACCATATATGGTATGAAAATAATAGTCACACTTCACTGACGTGTAAAAGTCATTTTGAAAATATGGGAGAGCGGAAGTTCTGAAATGTTTGTCCTCAATATTTTGAGTAGTCTTTTGTCCTGTCACCGTTTGATGTATGTTGATGTATGGGTTCGTGTTTTAAAGGAGACATATGATGCTCAGCTCCAGGTTAATACTTGTATTGTGGGTTTCTAATAAAACATGTTGACATGCTTTATTGATCAAAAAACTCTTTATTTTTCTCATACTGTCTCTCTCAATACACCCGTATTCAACCTCTGTCTGAAACGATCCGTTTAAGTGCATTTAAATTGGAATTGCGTTGCCAGGCAACAGCTTGGGTCCATGTTTACTTCCCGTCAGTTGATGTCTAGCGGTGACAACTAAAAGTCAACGATTCAACGATCTAATCTAAAGAGCCTTATTTGACTGCAGTATCTCACAGTAGAATCGTTACTGCGACGAGGCTCATTCATAAATAATAACACGGCTATTTCAAAATCACAGAATAGGCCTTTATTAATCAGAGCACTCACATTAGAACACAGCACTAGAGCACTAGATATACTGTGTATATGAGTGATACTCTAAAATCTGGGGGTCGCATTACAGCTGTATTTTGTTGACTGTCCCTTCATGTCATTTTCCTTCTGTCTGTGGATTTCTACAATGGAGGAAAATGGAACGATGACTTAAAGTTGTACTTACAACCACAAAAAGCAGGAAGGATAAGAAGCCTACACACACACACACACACACACACACACAACAGCCATTAATGTAATTTTTAACCATAAATGGGCAAGAAGGAAAAGACATGATTGTAAACCCTTTGATGCTGTAAACGTACACTGCAACATATTAATTTAGCATTTATTAATGACCACATGGTCTCGTGTTTTGTTTTCATGTACGAAAAGGGGTCATCTCTTTTTAATCTCATTTTTGTAATAATCCACTGTTGAGACTGGCGTGTTTATTGAATGGTTTAATTTGAGGCAAGTGTAAGGTCAGGGTGGACGCCGGCAATCAAATTTAACAAAGTCTGTTCTATATACACTCTATAAAATCTCATTTGTCTAAATCTCTAAAACAATAATCTAATGTTTGTTGCTCAATGCAGGAGAAGATGATGAGACAGGAACATCAGCTCTTATAAATTATTATCCACAACTGCAAATTCTCAATCACCATGGAAACAGTGACCAGTAAATATACTGTAGGATGACGCTATGTGGACTTGAGGATCAATCCATAAATTGACTGCCAGGTATGCAACTAATAATCTACGTTGTTGAATCACTTCTCTGAAACTGCTGACTGACACACCGAGCATCATCAAACCTTCATATTCACAAATATGACGCATGTAGGCTACTTAACTTAGTATGTTTGTTTCATGCGTTTACTGTTTACTTCACAACATTTCAGAGGAGAATATTGTATTTTTTAATCCACAATTGACGGTTTTAGTCATTTGTTAAAAGAAAATTAAGATTATACATTCAAGACATATGATTGTCTTATAGTTTACCAGGTCAGATTAACAAAACACGATGCAGTTAATAGCCGGAAAATAGTTAAATGCTACTTGCATCACCATTAATGATATAATAACATGTGCAATACACAAAGGGGCCATACTCTGCATTTAGTACCTTTACATTTACAAAGCTTTCTGACAGTTATGACACACGGTCGAACACAGGATATTGGACATTAACAATACAATTCAAACACGGCCGTTTCCAATTTGTAAAGTGTTCGGGGTATTTGAGCATTGAATTCATCATTTTTTTCCCCCACTGAACTATAAAATCCAAGCATTCACTCTCTCATGTGAAGGAGTTGGAATACAAGCCAGATTTGAAAAGGATGGTGGGAAACAAGAAATGACCAGTACAAGGTAAGAAAACATACTAAGGGTGTTGACGTTGAACTCTTTTTAATACCAGAACTGTGTGCATTTTAAAACTTTTTTTTTTATCTGTCTCTGAAGTTTCAGCTTTTCAGTTCATTTTGTTTTTATATGATGTATGTGAAAGTAAATCGAGTTTGTTTGTTTCACGTCGATTCCATGAAGGCAGATGTTCAAAGACATCAACCTGGTGACAGCCATTTGAGTTTGGTTGATCTGCATCGTCTCCATGGTTCTTGTAACTGTAATGCAGCAGAGAAAATTTAATCCATCTTTTTGAGCATGTAAATGTATTCAATCATCAGAAGTAATTAAACAGGTCTTAACATCTTGCCCTCATTAATTATCTTCATGTCAGAGGTCTGAGATCCAGAATATTTTTATATTTTTTGTATGCCAACAGTGGCTATTAGAAAGCAAGGTCTCAACTTGCACCTATTCTGTTGAAAGGAAATTATTAATTGATTAATCATTGTTTAAGACACATTTTTTCAATTTTTGTTTATTTTATATTTATCTCACTGACTGTAATTATTGGTTAATATAAAAACATTTATCTAATTGATTGAGGGCTGCACGGTGGTGTAGTGGGTAGCACTGTCGCCTCACAGTGAGATGGTCCCGGGTTCAATTCCCAGGTCGTGTTCAGGCTTCTTCTGTGTGGAGTTTGCATTTTCTCCCCGTGTAAGCGTGGGTTCTCTCCAGGTTCTCTGGCTTCCTCCCACAGTGTGAATGGTTGTCTGTCTCTATATGTTGGCCCTGTGATAGACTGGCGACCTGTCCAGGTGAACCCTGCCTTCGCCCAATGACAGCTTGGATCGGCTCCAGCCCCCCTGCAACCATGAATACAGGATAACCTGTGGATGGATAGATGATTGATTGATGATTTATCTAATAAAAACAGTCCTCAGTTCTAATTCCATTAAGGCAAATTATTGAAATGAGCTGTAAGAGATTGGATACCCATTACACTTGAATGTGTGAAATAGTTAAAATATGTGTGGTCCACTACAAATGGAGGGATATGGGGCTTCAGTTGTAGGTGTATACAATCTTTGATTGAAAAGGGAAAAAAGGAGTACATACTGTCTTTAACTACTGGCTATGATTATTTATGGACCAGCTCGTGTGTTTTATACTGGGGGATTATATTTAATGGGATTTTGAACAGCTGCAGCATGTAAAACTAACAACATGAAAAACAAACTCACAATACAAAAACGAAAAATGTAAGACAATTGAAAAAAGAAGAAAATTAGCTGAAGCATGAAGGCTTTAGTCCTATTTTTTTACCCCTAAAATTGAATGACTATGCACTCCCCCTGGATATTCATGACTAGCTTTTTGTTATGTCTCCATTTCTGGCAGAGAGAAGTGAGCCAGGCGCTGTGACCATTAGCTGTCTGTGTGAGGAGAGAGACATGCGTCAGCCTGTGGCTCCCCCTCTGACAGACTAAAGAATGTTATGAGTTTCACAGCGTCGGAGGACAGACTGAGGCGGCCACAGAAAGCTCTTTCTAGCCAGATCTTTACTCCCCTCCCTACGTTCCCTCCCCGCCCATCTAGGCTGCTCCACCTGCTATAAAAAGACTTCTCACTGAAAAACACTGAGGTCAAAGCTATTTGAATAATTTTTGTGATTGACGCAGGGCCCGCAGGTCTCATGCGAAGAAGATCCGACTGTGAGAGAAGACAGCCATGTTGGATAATAGCGCGTTAGTGCACAGCCAGGGGGCTGCTGCTGTGTTTTGCTGACTTTCAATTTGAAACTTAGTTCAAGGGATTAAAATGTGACATTGAAAACGTTAATTGCAAGCCGAACCCTCTTCAGAGTTTAGCCGGATTTGTCACTCTTAAATGGAGCTTTTCCGTGTATCCCAGAGCTGGAGATGATCGCAGTGTTTTCGTTATGCCTGACCCATCATGAGAGCACCTCTTGCTGTGTCAGGTGTGTACAGGGTCACCTGTGTCAGCTCACTTAGTCGAGTGAAGAGTCGCGAGCTGTAGGAGACATATCGACTTACTTACATTCTATGATAGCCAATGATATTTGTGCAACAAAAACAAACTCCTCGCACCCTTTTCTTTCTTTTATCAATTATTCTCCATGAGGTAATACGGCGTATTAGGGCCACTGAGGCTAAAATTATTCTGATAAAAAAAGTTGCAAATTTGCAAGTTTAAAGTTGCTTTTTTTCTCCGAATATTGCCCACCTCTCTCGGGTCCATTTTTTTTTTTCCCTACAGTGGCCCTAATACGCCGTCGTAGAGAGATTGTGTGCAGGAATATTTTTCCTGAATGCTTTGTCTTTTTTGTGCAGCCGCTCCGAGCGTTTCTAGCTGAAAATCTCTGAACTTTTCAGAGAAGGGCTGGTGATGTCACTGTAGGAAAGCTCAATTAGGCCTGTCTGGCTGTCCTGAGCCTTATGTCAGACAGACACATTCATAACAAAGACCATTATGACTTTTCTAACTATATATATATATATATATATATATATATATATATATATATATATATATATATATATATAATAGGTCTAAATGAAATTTGTGCAATATCACATGTTTAGTTTTCCTCAAGCTTCCCTCAGCAATGGAATAAGAAGCAGCAGAATTGCCTTGGGAGACCCCTCATGCACTGGGGTCTCCAAGCAAGCAATAGTGATACAATGCAAATGTGTATGCAAATGTAGCGCACATCTTAACAAAATGTCCATACAATTTGGGAAAAAACAATGCTATAATGCACGTTTCCATCCACTACTGTTTCCTGAATGTAAGAGATTAAAAGAGTGCCAGTCAAAACTCAAGTGATAAATCATGTGAAAAAGTAGATGGAAATATGGCATTTATGTTTCCTTTATGTATTATTTTGAGGAAGGTTCAATAGAAGTCGTAGAGTTAAGGTTCATCATGATTTATTCACTAAGTCTGTCTCCAATGCACTTTGTCACATTTTGTTTTTATTGATTTTATTTTCAATATTTCAACTTTTTAAAGTTAACTTCTGGATAAGTTATGCATTATGTATTGATTTAGTGATTTATTTCCTCATTTTTATAATGCCAATGTATTTATAGTTTTTATCTCATAAGGATCTTATCTTATCTTAGTTTTAATAGCTGTTGCCTACCGTCACATGACCCTCTGTCCCTTGAGAGTTACCTACGTCACTTACCTTGACCTTTTATGCGCCATGTTTGTTGATAAAACGGCCAGCTCTGCCTGGTGCATTTGCATATTGTGATCCAATCACAATGCAGGGGGAATGGAGATAACATGACTGCTTATTAATGCTAGGTTTAAATGCAAATATCAGATTTTGTGACTAGATAAGATATCAAGATGAAGCTCACATGTTGTGATGTCTACAGCCCTGAATGCAGGATAAATTATTAAACAATACATATTTTATACAGAACATGGAAATAGAAGATTGTGGTGTTAATCAAGTGCTTTTATTGAAACATATACCAAGAGATCTGCAGGGGAAAATATAATAACATCCCTCATATTGGACTAAACTTCATCAATGAATAGAAAAAATTAACATAAAATGTAAGTTAATAAATAAGCTGTGTCACCAAAATGTGTTTCCTTTCATGGAAGTTCTGTGAATGGAAAGGCATTTTTCCTATATGGTGGTAAAATAACAAAATAAGAGAAACAACACGGGATGAAAACAAAAAAAATCCAACTGTCTTCAAATTAGGTTGTAGGAGGTGAGATGGCAAAACCTTGAAACCAGGAGCTCTCTGTAATCAACACCAATGAGGCGATATATTGGATGGCGGTGGAGGAATAAAATCACCACCCTCCAAGTAGGTGTACAGTATGACTATGACCCCCCCCTACTTACTGCCATTATCTCACCATAGGGAAAATTGCCTGTCTGGGTACAAGCCTGCAATATTCCCAGCAGTCGTCCGTTTGGCTCTTACAGAAGCACCACTCTCTCAAATGACAGTGAAACTGAGGTCACACGCCGAACAGTCACCCTGGGGTTAAAATGATAGAGTTTGTGCGAGTGTAAATTACTCCATAACGTGGGACACCGTCGCTCCCGGTCTTTAATGGATACCTTCTGAGTCTTGCTGTATAGTTATCTTATCAGCGTGAGTCCTGTTGGCCTGTGGAGTGGCCGTGACAATGTAAACACTGGACTGAGATGGTGATCTATTCTAGTCTTTTTGGTCCTTTTCCTGTCGGAGAAACTCAGTGTCATTATGCTTTTTTAGCTCCACTCCCTATTTCCAGTCCATTCTCATACCCAACGTGTTAACTACTGACTCTCGGTTCAGGACCCCTAGGCGTCATCATGGGGAGCCCAGCTTGTCAAAGTGTGACACTCCACTACCGTCACATAAAACATGTGGTTAACGTTGTAACTGATGTTATGTTGACCCGTCCATCCATCATGCTCTGGAAAACACAAAAAAACACTTGAATATAAACATATATGGTGTCCATACAGTAAATCCTTTTGGGACACTTGCTGACATGTGCAGCTGTTGTCCTTGGGAGGACAGAATTTTGGGAGAACATGCAAACTCCACACAGAAGGACCCGAAACCGGGACCCTCTAACTGTGAGGTGTCAGTGCTACCAACTACACCACCGTGCAGCCCGGGGAAAACGTTGTTTTTGACAAATTTCAAAATCATCTTACTCCTAGCCTGCCATTCAGGGTTTGATATCTGCCCATCACATGTGATGTGTGACTCAAAAAGGTTTCTTCCTTGGTATACTATCTTTTTTAAGTGTTCTTGTTTTGCTGATGCCACCCATCTGTGCACTTTGGTCCTTAACATTGAGCCTTGTTCAGTCCTGCTCTCTAAGACTCATTAGTACCGCCAACATTAGATCAGATTATATCTTCATCTCTTATCAACTTGATAACAGCAACTTTGTCCTTACTTGTTCAGTGGTTCAGTAACCTTAAAAAGTAAAACATCATTAATGTATGACATTTAATGACTTCTAAATGTAAATGCTTGACCTGTGTATTGCAATGGCAGCTGTGCTTACAGTAGCCTAATGCTAGCCATGGTTGCTAAATGCTTCAGGTTGCACGTTGTGGGACAGGCCTTCCCCAGTCCCGCTGAGCCTTTTGCAAAGATTTACACTTCTCTGAACATTATTTTCAACTTAAAAATCGGTCTGCTTCATCTCATAGAGCTGATGATTTTTTTTTTAATATGAAGACATGCAATAAGCCATCTTTGAAGACATGAAATGACGACAAGGTTTTGGGAAAAGCAAAACAAGCCAGTAGAACTAAAACGTAATACATTTCTGATTGCTCAACTGCTTCTCTGATACTTTATTTAGTTTCCTTTGGCAATAGATAGAAACCAGATGTTTGATAGTACGACTCCAGAGCTGTTGCTGTTAACAGAATGACATCTACACACAATATATAAAACAGTATTTTGATTGCATTTAGGTGCATACCATTTTCATGAAAGATAATAAATGTACTTGCATAGTTTGCCAGATAAAAACGACTTCTCTTATTGCTATACCATAAATGGCATTTCATCTCGTGTTCATCCTGTGATTATGGTGCTGACCGCCCACTTCTGCTGGCATTAGAGTAAATGCATCCTGTCCTTGCGACATTTACGTTCAGTCCCCTGGGACCTGTAGAATCCTAATCCCGGCTGCAGCGCTCCACTATCAGGTGGTCGTGAGATGCTTTTTTGGGTAAACTGCAAACTAGTTGGACATATAGCGGCAGAAAGGATGGGTTACAGTGTGTGGTCTGTTTGTTTGTTGCCAGGTGTCTCTGTGTTTTTGCTTAGCACCAAGAAACACTGTGTTTGAGAGTTGTTTGGCTTGTGGTGGTGCTGTGTGTAATTTAAAGACTAGCTGTTGGGGTGTGGGGACTAATTCTTGACAGGTGACGCACTTTTGGACTCCTTTGGATGGCTGCGTGACAGTAGGAGTAAACCTGTGGGTGTTTGTCTTCCAGTGTATTGTGTTGGCTAGCTCTCCACTTCCCTCACCCCCACCTTCGCCATTTTGCTCAGCAGCAATAAGGCTGGGTGGGAAGTGGTGCATCCTCCTCTTGGTCAGTGCTGCTCAGGGCTGTAGCTTCTGGGCAGCAACAGCGGAGAACAGCTGACTGCAATATGAATCTGTCATTAATCAGTCAAATAAGATCTCGGCTTAGTGTCACCGGATTTTTTTTTATGCCTCCCCAGAATCAACTTTGTGTTGCCCAAAATGTCAGGCTTGTTAAGGCCTGATACACAGCTCTGTGGATATTTATATGCAGATGACGTGATGATTTGCATCACTAACTACACATAATATAGTATGTGATAGTATCCAAGCCAGAGCTTAACTCAAATGTGATGATTAGTAAACCACATTAGTGTGCAGAGCAGGTTTCAAATATCTGAACCATTAACTTGTTCCTTGTTTTGAAAGTGAATGTTCAGACACATAAACATAACATAAATATACAGACGGATAGAGTTTCGCACTTGTTATAGCAACAGCGGTTCATTATTTGCCTCTTTCCCCCCTGAAGTCCAGACAATGTTCCACGTAAAAAAAAAAAGCAAAAAGCAAACATGACATATAAAAACTGGCCCAAGGAATATTTGTGCTTAAAATGTTAGCCCTGCTAATCTTGCCCCCGCAAACAGGTTTTTTCTCTTTAATTTCAGGATTGATGCCTCGGTATGGCTTCCAGAAATAAAATAAAGCCCATTTTAATGACTGGAGCAATGCAACATTCCACCTACTGCTCTTGACTGTACCTTAGTGATTTACATGCCAACAGGACTTCAAGTACATCCAAGAGGTGAGAACAGAACACAGCAAAGTGTGCTACTTGCTGCAGCCACCGCCATGTAGAATTCCTTGTGTTTTTCACTTGCTCTGCCAATTTACATGGAATAAAAGCACACAAAGAAAGCCTTCCGTGAGAGCTGCAGTGATAGCAGACAGTGAATGTTCTGAGCAACAACTGCTTCATTATGGATTAAAATGTACTGCGCAGTACATCAATACAATATCATTTAGAATTTCACCTCACTTTGGAGGTTATTAGAGTCACGTTTTTCAAGATACATTTGTGCGATACCTTAATGTTGTGAAAAGTATAGCTTAGTATTGGCGACGTACAGGGCGCGCTCCAATTTTTTTGTTTAAGCGCAATGAGTCACACATTTGCTCGATGCTCGTAACCAGACAGAGCGCAACAGACAATGCTCTGGTCATGTATTCAGACAGAAACATAGATGGATGGATGCACATTTTTCTCTCAGAGTCTCTCAGATGTGAGAAAGGCTCAAGTGTGGCTGCTGCTCACAAAGAAGTTGAAGCAGAGAAATGCCACAGCGCACGCCGAGTGACGTCAACCAGGAGGCCCCGTGGGGATGAGGTGAGTCAGAGCCAGGGCCGCGGCCTCACCAGTTCTCCGCAGCCATGAGCGCGTCATCACCAGTCTCACTGACACCCTCTCACATTTCTCTGCATCTGCTTCAATGTGCCTCTGCCTCCCTCCATCCCTCCGCCTCCTCAAGAGGATCTCTTCACATCCATGGCATACGCCAGTCCTAGCTCTGCCTTTGTCTCTCTCTACACTTTCGGGTGGGTACTCGTCAAGAATTGAAATGTCCCGTATCTAATGATGGTGAAAGCTTTCTGTCATTTTATAATGTAGTCGAAGAGGGGCACTTAAAAAAAGAAAGAAGAAGAGGCGACATAATAGATAAGCCCAAGTTTTTCATTAGGTGAAAAAGCTTTTTTTAATACCTTGATGTTGTGAATTTGATAGTTTTGTATTGATAATATACAAACATTAGCAGTAAGCTGGAGCAAGCGCAGTGAGTCACACCTTTGCTCGACGCTGGTACTTAGACAAAGAACAGCACAACCGACCAAAATCTATTCCTCTTATATCCTCCAGACCTAACCATGCACAGGTTAAGAGAGCAAATCGCTCTGTATCTCAGCAGTGTAGGTTTATGCTGATAAGGAGCTCATTAATGCAGGATATACTGTTAGAGATGGATCGGGGCTGGCACATCGGAGCTGTGATGAGTCATCCATCAGTAGTCGAACAACACTTTAAATATTTTTGAGAAACCGCTCAGACACAAAGTACCCCGTAAAACATTCAGCGCTTAACCCACCCAGGGCCTCTCCTAATAGCCAGCATTGGGAATGTAGATGAATCAACAAGACTTTTATCATCACAGTCATGAACGTATCCAAGACAAACAGATCGACAACAGTTGACATCCGAATGAGAAATAATAATGAGTATGAAATGAGTTTTGAAATAGCGGTAGTCTTAATGACAGTCTCCAGTATTTGTATTTCACTGAGTATCTAGCTTGAATGTACACAGGGCTCAGGTTGCAGTAGAGCTCAAACAATTAGTCAATTGACAGAATATTAATTGGCAAACATTTTTATAATCACTTAAAATTAGCTTTTTTTAATATTTTGCAAAAATGTCAAAGATAATCCAGCTATTTTTTTAATGCATGGCTACATAGAACACTTATCATATATTCTGCAAAATGAAAGGGTATTGAGCTGTTTGTCAGACAAAATGAAGAAAATCATTTAGGGCTCTAACTTTTCTATAATGGTTTTCTGGTGTTTTATAGACTAAATTATCAATTAAACAATAATATAACCATCAGATTAATTGATAATGAATATAATTGTTGCATCTCTAATCCTTTTTGAAACCCTTTATTTCTATCCTACAACTCTGTTGTTTCTCATGAAAACAAATGTTTTTCGAGGAGAACATGGAGATTTCAATCTTGGCAAAATCAACAGCTGTCAGAATCTGAAAACAATACCTTTCATAACATGTTTGAAGACTATAAACTCAGAGTTGATCATTTCTACACACGGCCATCTCTTCTGACATGCAGTTTACGTGACCAGTTGCTCTGCAGAGCAGTGCTAAAATGGCATGGCACAGACAAGCCTCTAGTGGGGAGGACTGCAGTAGATGGAGGGGAGGGCTGGCAGATATAGAGAAGCAGATTTAATTTCATATTAACGTCCTTCCAATTGGTCGACTTGACGCCTGTCTGCAAGCAGCCTGCAACGTGTTCAAGTTCCATTCATTCCAGGTAGAGCATGCTCAGCTAGGGGGGAGCATGAGGGCGTCAGTGGCGGCGGTGGGGTGTTGTTGGGTTGGGAGCTGGGGGGGGGGAGCTTGCCCGGAGAAAGAGGTCTGCACCACATACAACATTCAAGCGGACATCTGACGTCAGAGCATCAATAATTAAAGCATTTTATTCATAGCCTGGGAGAAAAAGAATCAATTGACAAATCACATATTCACTTTGAGTTACTTCAAACGGTGAGACAATTAAAATGCACAACATGTCTGTGTGTGTGTACGCGTGTGTGCGTATGTGTGTGTCATGCCATTTATACATTTTTCTATTTATAGCTTCCATTTTATTTAGGATGCAGTCCCCAATATATGGCAAAGGCAGGCATGGAAATTGTGACTCCCTGTTTTTCTCCTACTAGTGTGCCCTTGCGTTCTGATTGGTTTTAAGATGCATCCAGTCGATGTGTTTCCATCACATTTATTCAACTCCCTCATTTGTATTTAATATATTGTTGTGCACACCATCTAAGAATATTCAAATTGTAGTGATATGTTCAGATTGGAGCGTACATGGTTCACTGACATGCATTCTGGTTTCCTGCTTACATTACACCTAATTGTTCAGCGTTATATAGCTGTGCTTTGCAAAATGACGTGTGCAGGTATTCATAAAAAAAGGTTGTCTTAAACACATTTATGAAATTAATCTTAAAGGAACTCATATTGTAGGGAGAAAATTATCATTCACTTTTAGCAACTAAACTACCAATTACAGCAAAACCATATAATTAGAATATACTTAGCAAATCCATATATAAAATATGTAAAAGGTATCAACATAACCTCTTCTTGAGGAAAATGTGTCTCCTTGCATTGCTTGTAATTTGTGTTATTTAACCTGAAGACATTGTTATGAAGTCTGAAGACGCTGCTGAACATGTCTCATTCTCAGATAAACTATTTTTAGACAATCGTTCTTAAAGCTGCACTAATCAATGTGAGAATGTGTTATGTGAAAGGCGTTGCTGGTCGTGGAGGAACCCAAACCCGCCACCATTTACGTTGTTTTCAATGAAAAAGCTCAGATAAACCCAGTGTAAAAACAGCAAACAGACGATGTTAGCAGCTAGCCGCTAAGTGCGGTGGAACATAGAGTTGGTGGAGCCCAAAACAGAGCAAAAAAAGCTCCTTTTACATATCATGTTGCCAGAAACAGGACTCTGAATGAATACTTGTGTTGCTAATGTTGTTCTACTGTCCCCAAGTAATCCGGATAAATAAATATGTGGCTCTAGCTGGCAGTCCCCACCAAGGTTACAAATCCAGCCCCTCTGAAGCTCTTTAACTACACCAGTGTGTAAAACCAAACATGCTGTGTTTTTACGGATGGTTATGTGCCAGACTATTTCTTGGCTGGGCGCAGCGTCTTCTTATAAAAACACATTGAACAAAATAATAACATTTTAATTACTGAGCTTTAGAGAAGCTGTTCAACAAATTGCGTCAACGGCAACTTTTCTCTAACTAACTTATGGTCAGCTTCACTAAATGCCTCAAATACTACAAACATTTTCTGTTTCTACAATCATTTAATACTTGTCAACTTGGTTAGCCAGCTCAAGTAAAACACTTTTCTAACAAGTAGAAAACCTGAACCATTAAAGCAACATGAATGTTGACTTCATTAACTTGCAAAGCATGTCCTCCGTTCTCCCCATCCGACAGTCTTTGGCCTCTGCATTTTGGCCTGCCCCCGAACTCTGCTCTGTCTTTGCCCGTTGCTGCATCCCGGCCTTTGCCCTTTCCACCTCCCAAGACACTTTGGGATGCTCTTTCAGGGGGTTAAGAGCATGTTTGTATTATGGTTAGAATCTGGTAGTAAGCTTTTTTTTAAAAGAGGACATTATTACTGTCGCTTCCAAGCCGAGTCGTAGCGAGACTCGAACAGATGCCTGCAGAGTAAAAGACGATATTAAAGTACAGAAACATGCCACTGAAGTATTTCATTCACAAAAGCATTTTAAAGGATCGTAAAAAAGCAGAGTGAAAGCTACTGAATGAACTCAACCAATGTCTGAATGAAAAATTTAACATTTTGACCACTTTGCAATTTGTATTATTAGTTTTTTTCGTTTTTTATTAGCTTCATGTTTATGACTCCTTGAACCCCTGTCTCCCAGCAATTATTAAAATACTATTGATTTTCTTTGCAGGTATGTTTGGAAGGAATCATAATAGCAGCCTGGATTACAAGCAGTGCTTTCGGGCAGGAGGGTTTTGTATCACACTGTTTCCTGTTGATGGTTGGGGGTGATGGGAGGTGTGGCAACTCAAGCACTTACGGTTAAGTTTAGGAAAATATCATGGTTGGATGGCTTCCCCATGGCAAGAGGGGCCAGGGTTCTCCTTGTGTTAGCGTGCCAGTCCTAAGATATATGTGTGAATGTGAGTGTGAACGGTTGTCTGTCTCTATGTGTCAGGCCTGTGATAGTCTGGCGACCTGTCCAGAGTGTACTGGCTCAGCTCCAGCCCCCCCGCGACCCTGAACAGGATAAGACCCTGTCAGATAACCGATGGATGGAAAGATTGTTGCAGGTTATTCCAGTAAACTCATGCTTCCAGTCACTTTGGACAACAGTGGTTCTTTCATTTTAACATTACATTTTTTTGTGTTTCTGAACATAACATTAAATAAATCTTTAGTTGCTAAAATGTATCATGTGTTATTTTGCTGAAATGTTCACTTTCAACACTTTGATATGTTCAGTGAAAATGTGTTGTCCTTATGAAGATAAAACTTTAATGTTATCTGTATTACAGAGAGGGTTGTTGTTCTATAGCTTGTATTCTTTTGGCAGCTGTGACTGAATTAAACTCGCCTTTGATTAACATCTCTGTACCGCTGAGTTTATCTGACAAATCCACTGTGATAATTCACTTTTGACAGCAAACATTTACATTGTATTACAACGTGACGTGATTTGACAACTTCCTAATTCACGACAGTCAAAGAGAGACGTGAGACTGATTTAATAGCATGTAAGCTCCGCGATTGGCAGGTTGCTGGTTTGATTCCCTGGACAGACTGGAGGAATCACAACTACTCACTCACCTGTCCTTCAAATCTTTTAAATGTGTGCCTCAAAGCTCCGATTGTAGATTGTGTCAATGTCCATGTTGTGTTTTCAAACTGGGTGCTCGGATAGCTTGTTCATGTACGACTTTGACTCCCCATGAAGAACTTATTTGCCCTTAATGTGGAGAGTGGAACAAAGTCAAGACTGTGAGGCTTTGACTGTTTCTTTGACGGGAGGCAGAAAGAAACAAAGGGAGTGGGGTGAAGTGTTCCCCCCCCTACTGACTAAAAATCTGTCTGATATATCCGGTGGAAATTAAACATAGATGCAGATAAAAACACAGATCCACATTCATTCATTTAGTCATTCATTTAGTGTTTACTTGTTTTAATTAAAGTTTTTAGGGTAAGGGTTAAGGTTATTCAACCCTCAAACGTCAATTGAGGATTGTTGTGTTTTGTTGTGGTTTTCAAGAACAGTAGAGCCTTGACAAAGAAGTAGGCTACATATTATCACATTATTTGATTTGTTTGAAATGAACTATGCAGAACCATTTAGTTCTGGTATATTGTATTGTATATCATATATTGATTTTATAATAAATGGCACCTGATATAGACGTTTATGATTGCAGTTGTCTGTGGCCCCTTGTGAAATAATTAAAAACAGGTTGCTTTTTAATGTTCATATTCCTTTAATGTATTCCATGGTTCAGTTAATGTTTAGGTTAGTTTCACCAAAAGTTAACTCATAATGTAGCATTAGCATTAGCACTGTTGCTATGACTACCAACACTTTGATATACGTTATACAATAATTTGGAATAGTAGTTACATAACAATATACACTATTTTATATTTGTTCTCAATAAATAGATACAATTATAACATATGAAAAGTAAAGTATATAATATTCATAGTTCTTTCAAATCCCTCAGTGAATCCATTTAAGCACTAACATTTGTAAGTAGAAACAATTATAATTGACTTTATTAAAACTAAAACATTTTGTTGAGATGGTACAGTTTTTTAGTGGAAGCCTAATTAAAAGTTCCATAGATGGAAAATAAATTGAGTAGCATAAAATATATACCTTTACATTTAGGGCATTTAGCAGACGCTTTTTTCCAAAGCGACTTACAATAAGCACATTTGTCAAAAGAAGAAACCACAACATATCATTGCCGATAAAGTATGAGCTAAAAAATAGAAACAAGTGTTAGGTACTCGTCTGAGTAAAGTAGTAGCTGTTCATCAAACATACCTTAAGAACAACAGTGCTATGATCAAATGCTATAGGTAAGAACACGGAAGTGCTATTTTTTTTAATGTAAATGAAAAATGAAATGATGATACAATTTATGATAAATTACAATAACAGGTCTAGCCTTCTTACTTTTGCACATCTTATTTTTCATAAGCTCGTTTCAAGGGTTTTCTCCAGGTTCTCCGATTTCCTCCCAGTACCAAAACTTGTATCCCGGTCCCTGTGAATGGGGGGTTTAGGGTTAAATCAAATATGCAGATCATAAAATCAGATGTCTATACCAGATTGTTCGAGACAGGGGTTACCAACTAAATGGAAACAGATGAGCCTCTGTCTCGACCGCCAACGCGGACAGCCGAAAGATGAAAAAGAAGATTTTTTTTTTATGAGCCATTTGCTCCAAATACCAGAGGTTTTCATTCAAAACTATTAACTTGATAAGTTAAAATTGCTTTTATGATGTGCATGAAGTTTTAACTGGGACATTCTGGGACCCCTGAAACTGGATTCTAACTAAATTACCCATGTTTAATTTTTGCCATTTCTGAAGTTGCATACATTGAAGTCAATAAGCTGAGGACCTCTTTGTATATTGCTTTTTGCAACAAATAAAATAGAGTTAGGATTCATAAGATTAAAAAAAAAGAGATTAGCTATAGCTTCGCAGTTTAGCAAATGTAGTTACTTTATTAGCCTAGAAGTGGATGCAAAATTTAACTGGTTAAATGTGATTACAGCTCTCAACGATCTCATCAATCTCAATACGAGTTATATTGTTTCATTATTAAATAATTAAAGCTAGATTCAGATGGGATGCAATGCTTGCTGCAACATTTTGAATTGAATTGTTAAAGTATATCATTAAAAACACAAATGGTTTTAATACTATTTAATATTGGCAATCCTGGACTTGCATATGGATCACCAAAATGTGGTGAGAAAATTATAAAGAAAAAAGAAAACTATCAATATGTTTACATCAATTAGTTTTGATAGACATATCACATAAAATGAAGGTTGGACCTAACCATTAGATGAAGAGATAGATTTCTTTTGAAGTATGAAGCACAATGAAATATATGATGAAATAGATGGTTTTAGAAAACATGAAGAGCGAATGGTGAATGGACCTGCAAGCGCTGATTTAATCAATCATTTAATTTAAAAAAAGTCAAACTTATCAAATGATAAAGGTTCTGCGCACACAATCATTTACTAACTTTTAAGATTTAAAAGTTATTAAATTAAACTATTAACCTGAGTTAACAGTTGATGTCTTCAGTAGCAGACAGGTTTCGATGTTGTGCGTTTCAGGCAGCTTTGTGTTTTTGGATTACACTGAAAAAGTATAGTAGTTTGAGTTGTAGTGTTTTTTTGTCTAACGACTGCCATACATTTATTTAACGTGTAACTGTTGTTTCGCTAAAATGTTTCTTTCTTTTTGCAAATCCATATTTTTGTGTGAATCACACAGTTTCATGTCCTGAGGTTCTGTTTGTCCTTGTTTCATTTTTTATTTTGTCACTCAATTCTCCTCTCATCACTTCACGTCTCTGTGTGTTTTCCTGCCACTTTTTGATTGTCTGCCCTGATTACTTTCAACTGTCCCTCATTATTCCTGCAGTCACGCCTCCTCCTGCTCACCTGCTCTCATTTCCCGTATCACCCATACACTATAAAATACCTGCCAAGGGGCCAGTTCATCTTCTCACCTCGCGTCCAACCCTGCTTTTAGTCCCTCTCTCTGGATTAACCTGTTAGCCAACCTCCAGTTTCATCTAGACTTTGTAAATGTGTTTCAACAATACATCTTTGAACTCTTCCTGCTGCCTCCTCATCTGTTGATCTGCGTTTGGGTCCAACCCTGCGTCTCCCCAGACTGCAACACACACATTTGATGTGAATATTTTTGAGGCATGTTGGATGACACAGCTCCACGTGGGCTCGGATCTGGATCTGAGTGACAAATCAGAAGCCAACCGGATAATCCTAGTTAATACTATCTACTATCTATCTACTGTGAGGATATAACAGGTGAGAGGGAAAATAGAAAAAAAACATATCTGAAATGCTTCAGTGTGTGATGCAGATGTTGAATCTAGTGTTTTCTATACAGGCTTAGGCACAAGTAACTCCTTTCAGTCACTGCACACGTGCATGTGCATTCAAATAGCATATTCACATCAGGTGGGAATGTGCATTTTCCTGGTATTTGGAATAAAGCTCATCTGACTACACACGTGATTGTCTGTCTGTGTGCACATGGGAGCATCAGTGTGTGTATGTTGTGTTTGTATTTTGATTCTAACATGAAAAGGCACTTCCACACCCATATATTACCTTCTAAAAATAAAGTCATGACGTCAAACAGGTTATTTCAGTTGGTCAGCTAGCGTTCCCCCCTCCCTTCTCAAAATGCACTCCAACAGCAACTTTCCAGCTTAGACCAAAAAGTGTAACAATGTTGTTTAGCAATCAAGCAACAGTTATGATAAATGTGACAATGCATCTTATATTTATGATAACACAGCCACGATCGGTCTCTTTCTAAATTAATCAATCAATCAATTTCCCTTTTACATTTTTTTCCCTCAAACAGCTTATCTGCATCCCTTCGGTTGTCATGGCGTTAAGGTGTCATACATATTAAAAGCAAACATTATGTCCCCCTGACGTGCTCCTATGGATGGATATGTAACGACAAGGCTGAACTGTAGGAACAAGTTTCGGATTGTTGCCTTGATAAGTATTCACATCACATAACTCTCTGCAGTGAGGCTTAGATGTGAGTCATAGTCTAGAATGGTAGGAGGGCACATTAACAAGACTGACTTTTTATCACCACTCAGCCGAAAACAAATATCTTCACTGATTGGATGAACGACTGCGGAACAATAATAGGAAGTGACTAATTAAAGAAATATTAGTGTGCTTTTTACATACATACATACTATAAAATGTTAAACCTGAAGTGGTCTGGAAATAACAACCAATGCTGAGGATCAGCGACAGTTTTGTTGCATGAGAAAAGGCTAAAATCCTCTTAAACAACAAAACAAACAAAATTATTGAATTTAAATTTGTCTCCATAACAGATGCTTAAAGTGGCAGACCATAACATTTTCATCTATTTAATTGTCTTTTCAGTTACTATCTATCAAAGAGTGAGTTCAATCAATGGTGATTGATCATGTGAACCACTAATTGTACTTGCTGCTTTGACCAGAAATAGGATCTCTGTGTCTGTGGCAACATTCCCACGCAAAATCCAGAATTAATGACGCTTTTTATGTCAGTCAGCAGCGGTTGGGGCCTGTTCAGACTGTACCTTTCCGTCGACGGACCTCATTGACTTTGCATGGGCTTGCGTCACATTATGCCGAAATTAATTGTGGGTCCACTCCGCTGCATTATTTGCGCAGCCTGCGAAAAAAAAAAAAAGGTTGAGAAAAATTAAACTTTTCAGGCACCGACGTCAGCCAATCAGATCGCGTCATGCAAATATATGCAAATAAACTACTCTGACGCTGGCCAATAAAATCGCCTTTTTGGTAGGACCAGGAAACCACATGAAAAAAGCCGATAAAATAATAAACAAAATATAGTTAATTGCGGTTGGGAACAGGCTGGTTCTTTACGATCAGTTCCTGTGTATATACAGAGACTGAATTACTAAAACACATAGCAGCGCTCCTCTGGCTAGAACGGGATCCATTTTGCACTATAATAATAAGGAAGCCGGAAGTAGCCCGAATTAGCGATTTCAATGATGACTGCTGACTGCATCCGCAAAGGCATCTCCCCCATGAACCAGAGACGCCTTCCCTTTTCCGTCAACGGAAAGGTGTCGTCCCCCTTTCACTCTTACATTCTCTCTCAATAAAAGGCAAAAAACAGCCCACTAAAATAACTTAAAAAAAAAAATTAAATATGGGACGAGATGCTGCAAACCAATGCTAACTTAATGTCGGACCACTGAGTGACCATTCTTTTCTTTCAGTAAGTAGGCTGGCAAAAAATGTAAGCACCTGTGCAGGTACCCAGCATGGCTTGTTAATGTGGAACGGCTCAGTATTTCTAACTAGTGACTCAGGATTCTTTTGGCAAAATGACTGACAATGTCCTCACTGCTGTGTGTGTGTGTGAATATACAAGTCACTGTGTTCTCTTTAAAACAAAAATGTTCTTGTTGCATGCTCATAATGGATACAATTATCAAACCTCACAAATTATAAGCCACCTTTTGTTCTTTCCTGCTCGGTTCCCTGATTGTTATCATGAAATCACACTGCTCTGTGTAATGAAAGTGTCAACCTGATTGTATACCATGGAATACATACTGCTCTGTAGATGTCACTGATTGTACACCATGGGGACACACTGCTCTGTAGATGTCACTGATTGTAACCATGGGTACAAACTGCTCTGTAGATGTCACTGATTGTAACCATGGGGACACACTGCTCTGTAGATGTCACTGATTATACCATGGGGACACACTGCTCTGTAGATGTCACTGATTGTAACCATGGGGACACACTGCTCTGTAGATGTCACTGATTGTAACCATGGGGACACACTGCTCTGCAGGTGTCACTGATTGTAACCATGGGGACACACTGCTCTGTAGATGTCACTGATTGTAACCATGGGGACACACTGCTCTGCAGATGTCACTGATTGTAACCATGGGGACACACTGCTCTGCAGGTGTCACTGATTGTAACCATGGGGACACACTGCTCTGCAGGTGTCACTGATTGTTACCATGAAAATAAATTAAATTATTAAAGTTGAGTTCATTTTCAGTTTAATATCACTCTAAACTCAATGAATGATCACCATCACTTTAGGAATCTAGGAAATTAAAAGTAACTTTTAAGTAAATTGATATTGAAAATAATCTTAAATTGCATTTATTGTATTGTATACAATACATCCACAAAACACATTAAAAAGACCCGCAACAACAGGTATTCCAAAAACTGTAGAATGACACTGACCCTCAACACTTAGCACTTTGACAGTTACAAGACAAAGCCTGTAAATGCTCTAAATTCCATGGAGGGAGTCCAAGTGACAGTGCCTCAGATATTTTGAGGATGAGGAACTATTTCATTTTGAAGAACAAAGCAAGAGCTCTGCTCCATATTCAGTGCTCTTAAGTCTGCTGCATTGTGATGCCACAGAAAAATGTAAATATTGAAATTTGTCAGGAACTGCTGTTGGGAGCAGGAAACAAAGCGAATGACAGTTTACATATTTTAGCAGTGAGAAACATATTTCTGAATGAGTCTTGCATAAATATCTCACATCAGCATCGCCAGTGGAGTATTTAACTTGACTTATAATAAAGTGGCAAGCTTTCAGTAAGTCTTGTTAACTTTTTCCGATAACGTGTTTCACAAGTAAGCTGTAATGAATGTCAGATATGTGCTCACTCCTCCTCACGCTGTATGCTTGTCCTACGTCAACACTCCCTGGTCCACCCTCAACTACTTCTGGGAACCCCCCCCCCCCCCCCATCAGATTTTGTAAGTCCTTTATGCTCTTATTGACATTATTAGCAGCTATCCTTATTTTTTTAATATGCAGTTAAGGCCAAGTAAGTGTGACACATATAAGGAAAAGAAAGAAAAAAAGAAAATATTCTACCTGTTTTCATATCCCACAATGCCACAACCAAGCTCACCTTGTAATTGTAACACGCCTATCTGCCATTCACACGGTAAAACACATAAACACTGTTCAAAGGATGGAAAAGCAAATTTGATTGAACTATTACATTTTTGATATTCAAAGAGGGTGGCGGTGTGACGATAACAAGCACGCGGTTTCCTGAATGAAATGAAACTCACAAATGAAAGCTGGGTGAGTGAAGTACCAGCAGCTGCATTAACACAGCGATAAAGAGCGGGGCATCATCACCGTCATCATATATCAAGGAAAGGGACATTGATTTATTTTTTTTTGTTAGTCCTGTTGTCAGAAAGCACCTTGTGGAAAATTCAAAAGCTACTCTTGAACACAAGATGGCTTTGCTTTGAACTGGATGTGAAGGATAAAGCTTTCGATTTGAAGTACAAATCTGAGACGTAAGCAATTAAGTGAAATATCAGTAGAAATTCTAGTTTCTAGTGTTTTCAAGTCAGACAACAGTACGTATTAAAGGCGGGATCAGTATATTGTTTGTACATGCGTGTCAGTTGTACCGAGGCTGTGAATGAAACAAGGTGCTTGTAGCTATACAGCAGGAGAGGAAGTAATAACTCTTAATGTTGGCCACTTAGGAGACGCACAAGGCCTCATTATCTCCCTAAACGCCTCAGGCTTTCCGCTGTTCTCACCTTACACCCACTGTTGACCTATGACTCACCAGCCCCTCTGTCCTCATAGTAAACCTTTATTACATTACCTTAATCGCGAGGCATCATGTTGGGAGGTTTGAGGGCAAACCCCCGGCTCCTCATCGTTCGTCATTTCACCTTCTTTCTATAAATGACGTACACACGCTTGGCCCGTGTCGGCAAAAACACTGCACATATTTTACATTCTTCCAGCATGATACACAAAAAAGAGCCAGTTAATTTTTATTTAGATTTACCAGACTGGTTGAGCCGCAGCCCTGTGTGACCGACCATAGGGCTGTTTAGACACTTAACGTCACTTCATTTAGATTATGGAGTGACTTTGGTCAGAGAACTGGTATGTCTCATGCTCAATCGTGAAATAAACTGTTTGAGGCGCCTTGAGGGAAGCTGAGGACAAACGTTAAAATCTCAATGTACTTACAAATTTTGAAACTGTACCAGTTTATTGCAAGAAAAATGATTAAGTGAGTTTTATCAACATCAGACCAAGTGCTGTAAATGTGATTATTATTTATATGTCACTTAGGTAAGTCATTCGTTTTCTGAAAGAATAACCTGACAGAAAATGTGTACAGATTGAGGTTACAATGATTCACTTACTGTGTTTTTGTGGTACAAGAGCAAGTTTGTTTTTCCTGCAAAACATCACTCACAAGACCATTTCAGTACATTTTAATGTCAATAATGAGCAGACTTTTTTCTTACGGCTCGTATGAAGTATGTTTTTAGGAGTTCCCTGAGTACCACACAGTTGGATAATGGTAGCTTCCACTGGCAATTGTATTAATGGCAACAAGGATACTCAATCACAGGTATGTATCAGAAATCTGTTTTGATTTATAGTTTGGTAGTGTCCCATAGCCAGATCTATTTCCACAGCGCTGTATCAGGACAAAAGACAAGTCTGGCTGCATTGATTAATATTCTGGTATAGATGATGTGCTCTGGTTTGTTTGTGATTGGCTTAAAGAATTACAATAATCTTGGGTTGTGCTAAGCCCAGGCGGCACTGCCTGCCCAATGGCAGACTTATATTCGCAGTCTACATCCGGTGAGTCAGACAAGTATTTTGGTAAATTGCTTGGTACATTTGTGCAAGTAAACATAAAAACCTGGATCTTTGGAGACTGACAAAACATGTAAATATTGTAGAATTTACAACAAGGTCAACCACCAAGAAGATAACTGGCAAAACCTTTTGTGGTTTAAGCACTAAACCGTACCAACACCATCATGAGTGTCAGTATAGGCTTTATGGAGCATCAGTTTTCTTATTGCATTACCTGTTTTCACCACACAGTACAACGGGTGCCAATTTCACTCTTTTGACAAGATTTTATTGAAAACTTGGGGAGGCGTAACCCTAAAATGCAAGTATGAATTGTCTCTTCTCTGAAAAATTACCTTTTTGTTAAAATGACAATGATAGATTGGTTGAAATTGAAGTGAGCTTGAGTTGTAGTTTCAACAATCACAGAAGTCTCTATACCAAATCCTGCTACATGACCAACCTCTTCAATGTCCAGCCACATGCTCAGTAAGTGGCTCATCACCACCCAGCTTCCACAGAGACACCATGTCCTCAGTATGTCCTACTAGCATTTCCTTTAACCTCGCCTCATTAATTTTAACGGAAGTAAAGTTATCTTTTATCTTTTAGGCCTGGTGCTCTTCCAGGGGTTTGATCAGGGGCGCTGTGTCATGTTTCAAAACAAACCTCCATTTTGACTGGACGTTCTGGCTACAAAACCACTTAGTGGTTTAGGACTCATCACATAATGTCAACTTTAGTTTTGCACAGGACAACAACAGTGGTCTCCTGGATGAAAGTCCTGTACATTAGTTGCTCTGTCCATAATGCCACAGGTGCTAAATGTGCATCAGTTTCAGTTGCCGAGGAACACTGACAAAGCTGCGTTACATTGAGAAAATTAATATCCATAAAATGAATTCTGAATTTCAGAATGACTGTGCTAATTTCACAAATTAGTTCAAAAATATCATGTGGGTTGAAATATTGGTGGAGTGAATCACTGTGTCGGAGACACAAGGAATTATAACAATATTGATTTATGGTAACTGAGTATAGGCTCACTGATACAACAAGGGATGCAGCGATCGTTGTGGGTCACCTTAGTTGTGCAAGAGTGTGTCTGTTCCTCAGAACCAAAGGTTTTCATCTCAGCCAGAGGTCACAGTCTCCACTTTCCTTATTTCCAAGCCTCACTTCTGCCGATGACTCATCTCCCCTGCCTTATTACAGGGAGCAGCACTCACTCTCCATCGTCGGACTACAGGATTATTTTACTGCACACACCTTATAATGAAATGGAGAAGACAATGCAAAAGAAAAAGAGGGGCAACAAATTGATTGTAAACAGTTTTTGAATATAATTTTACTAAAAAATGTGTCTGATGTCATGATGACGTAAAGAAGATCTGGAATGTATTGCAATGCTAAATTTAACCTGCAGCAAAGACAAATATGATGTTACTAAATACCTAAAGCCGGTGGTTTCAAATAGGAAACATGTATGTGAGATGCTATTTTGGGACTGTTTATGTTACTCGGATCATAACCAAGATACAACGATGTGAAACGCCAGAGGTGTTCCCAGAATCAAAGCATTACCATTGAGACACCCCCTACAGTGTTTTCACAATGACTCTATATCAAATTTCTTGTTTTGCTTATGAAACACTTTCATGTTATTTTGAAATGTCTGGAGCTATTTAAAGTACCCTGTGAATGTTTGACCATTTGACTAAGACTATAAGCTTAAGACGCGGAGACTTGGACTTGTGTTTTGTGAATGTCCTAACCTTCAAAGGAGCAATTAACAACATTTATAGCAGTAATATAGCAGCAAACATATATGAGCTATGTAAAGATACAGTGGCGTAATGTCTACCTGAGCAGAGAATCAAGTCCCTCTGTATGTGTTTCTGCTTGCATTGTTGACATAGCAGCCCTGCGATCTTTTAGTGCATGTTCGTGCATGTGAGCGTACCCCGCTAGCTAACTGCTCTCATATTGCAGTTATAGCTGATAACACTTCCCAAATAATGGGATAATCACCGTGGTTTACCACCCTGAGTTCAACACTGTTAGCTCTATCAGCATGACCCCGTAGTTTGTACTGTTAGCGCTGTTAGCACAATTAGCTACAGGCTGCCGGCACTTTCCCCAAAACCTAACCAAAGATTAAACCTGTGGACTGTTTTTTTTGGCCAGTTAGGGGCAAAAGAAACAAGTTGTAAACATGACATGATGATATTCACACCTGGTTAACCTCTATTTCATCTATGTGTAACAAATTAAATACTGTAACTTTTGCCACATCCCCTGGACAATGTTTTGCACATTTCTGTACAAAGCTGCGACTAAAACTGCTCACCTTTTTCATTGTAAAACTGAAATAAAGGTTCACTTTCTTTGTTTTAATGCGCCAGATATACCAAATTCCTTGCTTCCTTGCTTATGCGAAAACCTATATGGCAATAAACCAGATTATTATTCTGTTGTAATGACATATTTGCAACTTTTTAGTTGATTGGACATCTTTGTTGTTGATTGGTTGTTGCGGTCGCGCTCTCTTTTAGCTCCAGGTTTGATCTCCACCAACTCCCTGGGTAGCTGCTAAATGCTCCACTTTGTCTGCTGTGCTAATGTGTAGGGATTTATTAAAAGCTTTTTTTCCTAGAACAAAGTCAGGAGACCAGTAACGCCGAACCATAAAAATGAAGGACAGAAAAGCTAAAACATAAGCTGAAACTCACCATTAAGCTCCATAAAGCTGCTGTTCATCATAGTCCCATCCATCCATTGTCTACCACTTATCCTGTATTCAGGGTAGTGGGGGTGCCGGAGCCGATCCCAGCTGTCATTGGGTGAAGGCAGGGTACACCCTGGACAGGACCCCAGTCTATCACTGGGTTGACATGAGAGAGACAACCACTCACACTCGCATTCACACCTACGGGCAATTTAGAGTCATCAATTAACCTATCCCCATCCTGCATGTCTTTGGATTGTGGGAGGAAGCTGGAGAACCCGGAGAGAACCCACGCATACACAGGGAGAACATGCAAATCGAACCCAAGACCCTCTCACTGTGAGGCGACAGTGCTACCCACTACACCACCGTGCAGCCCATCATAGTCCCATCCATCTATTTTTCAATAGTGATTTGTAAGTTTGAAGGCACAGGCCAATTACACTGTCCTGCCGATAGGGGGGGGTCAGATGAAAAAACATATTTTGTTGTTTAATTTGGAAGACTTATTCCCAGAAACCGATTCCAATGATGATAAATATTGAAGAGGTGTGCGTCTATCAGCTGGTTTTGGAGTTCTTCTGTCCTCTAGTGGCCACAAATCGATTATTGCAGCTTTAAGTGGAAGACTCATCATCTCCATGTTCGCTGTTAAACTGCTGAAACACATTCTCAGAATTTGTACTCTGTCATCCACTCTGTATACATCTATAACTCCTGTTGTATACGAGCCAGACAGGAGGGAATTTAATTTGTCAAATATGCTTTAAATATACCGTTGACTGCTGCCTGTGCAGGCTTTATCACCTTGTTTACTGTATTCTCCTTATTTATCACTGACACATGCATGGGGGCCCAGTATGTTCAATAACCCTCATTCTTCTCTTCCTTTATGATTTAATCAGTGAGTGTTGGCAGGAGCCTAATGGCAAGGCCAGTGATGAGTCAGCCAGGCTGCAGTTTTGGGAGCTGGAGGTGAGAATAACACCAAGGGGAGGCGGAACAGAGGCAGGGACAGAGAGAGAGAGAGAGAGAGAATCAAGCAGAAAGGAAGGCAGGGAATAAGGGATACAATTGTGAATAAAACGCTGAATTTGGAAACAGATTTTTTCTCTCTCTAGTCATACAGCTTAAGTATTGTTGGAATGCAAAAGGTCCGTTAGTGCCCGAGACACCTCGTTAATTGTCCTCTTAGAAATGTTTAACATCAAGATGACTACTAACCTTTGAAAGAGCAGATTTGTTCCATGCATAGATCACATTCCAGTCCAAGAATGCCTCCCCTTCATCAGGAGTCTGGGTCGGACCTGCCCCCATGTTATCAAAGCAGCTCTACTTGGTTCGGATAACATGAACATAAATGTTGTTGAAAATGTTTCCTCCAGGATGCATAAACATGTAAGACACATATATATACCTCCTATCAGCCTGATTAATGAGCCAGACTAGTAGCATTCCTTCCGTATCCCGCCAAATACCATGATGACAGGAGAGCTTTCCATGCCTGTGTTTAGTTTGTGGTCTTTATTTTCAAACAGGACAGTAAATGTTAATTATGGACCAATTTAATAGTTGACTGTATTTTCACTGCCAGAGGCATCCAGTGACATTGTTTGGGTATGAGACGCCGCAGTTTAGACAGTGTGGTATTTTCATTCATAACACTGAAGCTATCCCTGTTCCTGCTATTGAACAACAAAAAAACCCCAAAAGATGTTAGAAGACATCCATCAGCTGTTATAAAAGGTTATTTCTACATTTCAGGCTCATCTAAAAGGTATGCTACATTTGGCGAAAAACATTTTGTTAATCTGTATAGAAAAAACGCAAATACTGAAAATTTAAATTCCATTTAGTTGCTTCAGTTTTAGGGTCCTGTATTGTGCATATCGGCTGACTGTCACAGTATTATGATTACCTGGAGATTTAGACAGAACTGAGCCATTGTTGAAGGCACATTGAGAAAGTGGGCCCTTCTCTCCGGCTCAATGACAGTTACGGTGCTCGCCACTGGGTGAAAACCAACCAGACCCTTGTCTTGGAACGAGCTTTGTCCACTTGGCATTTGCCTCCTATATTTGCATTTCTTCAGCGCTGGGTCCACCATTTACGTATATCTTCCTCTTGGATGCACGCTTACAATCTTGCACTTGGTTGTTACATTTTTGACGCCCAGAAAGTAGTGACCAGAACAAAATGAACATTCAACTGTTCGCATGCGGACACCATCATACTTCTAGTTTGTCGATTGAGCGACCTTGAGTGTCCGACCTTTTCCGACAGTGTCAAAATGTCTTGATGATTAAATGTAAATACCTTCTCATAATAATATTAAATAAATGAAAATGACATGGAAAATACTATATCACAAATCCACACACGATTGTCTGATTACTCATAAGCCGTTTTTTCCCCTGCTGACTTTTGGCTTATAACCACAACAACACTTACATGACAACAGTCTCGCTAAAAATGGTTTTTCCCTTGTGTTTCTAAAAAGGGTCCCTGTTTAGACAATATTGTTTTGAAATCAATTGGCATGCACATGGACACCTAAAACACTGTAGAAGGCATGCCAGGCCATTATTGGCGGTACAACTTTGTATTAGATAAACCTTCCAGTGCTTTCGGTGAACCCCAATAAAGCTGTCCATCCTGCACAGAAACGCTTTGTTTTCTCAGCGCAGTGTCAAACATTATGGACATTATGTGAACAAAAAAACGATAATTTAGTTTGGGACGGTTTAGCTAGGTGATCCGCACTGTTTGCTATTTGATTGCAATGTGCGAGGTGGAGCCGTAACCTCACCGCTGGAGTTGAGTATTCAAAGTATTTCACTCTGGAACCTGGTTTCCAAAGTTTCCATTTGCAGCCCCCTAAAAAGCCGTTGCCATGTAAACAAACAGCCGGAATATAAAAATACTTACTGCTTAAGTCAAACACGTTCTCGTTTAAACATATTTTGTTACTGTTGGACAGAGACAGGCTGGCTGTTTCCCTGTTTCCAGGCTTGGTGCTAAGCTAACCACTCATTGTTTGCATACAGTCAGGATATTGATCCTCTTATTTAAGTCTTGGCAAGAAAGTGAACAAGCACACAGTGTTTCCTTCAATGTTAAGGTTGCCTATATATTCATATTGATTGTATTCAATATTAATACAATATGAATATAGCACTAGCTATGCAAAGATGTAGTCAAGCAATGTAAACCTGAGCAGAGAATGAAGTCCCTCTCCCTCTGTGTGTGTTGTTATTCAAGCTCACTCATGGCCGCCATTCTGTTGTTGGCACTCCAGCTCAGCCACCACCATGTTGAGAGCCATATAGAGGCAATAGATATGCTCTGAATTTCGTATTGAGCACTTTTAAAGCAAATTTGCTGTTTTCCAGTTTTTTCACTTATGTATGTTTTACAGTGTTACTAAAAAACATTGTTCTATCTTTTATAATATAAAACTATATAATAATCAGTAAACAGTAAACAACACTATGTTTTTTTGTTTTAATCAAGTCTTTCTGACTCAAAGGAGGCTGAAGTAGGTGCAGAATCATTAGAAGGGCAGAATCTCTTTTGTAGCATTCTTTCACAGTGCAGGTGACAGCCTGTTTCTTACTCTGCGTGCACATTTCAAAATACTCATGGTAAGAAAGCCAGATTTCTTGCACTTATTATGAGACAGCATTCAAAGACTGTCACTCATTTCCATCCATGCAGCCCCTGTGTTCAAATGTACCTGAATGCAGCAGATTTCTGTAAATTGATATGAATCATATGTGGCCAGTGCCTGTGAGAAACCTTTTTTCGTTGAAAAAAATGCTTATTTCACTGCAAAGACATTCATCTCAACAACTAATTTGGTCTCTGAGCTTGACTTTCATAGACCAAGAAAAACATTAGTCTCAACACACGAGACAACGCCACTCATTTCCACGAGTTCCAACATAATAGAAGTGAATATTGAAACAAGACTGAGTGGGCAAAATGGGCCTCCTGGCAATTTATATTTGTGTTAAGAAAATAACATTGTGACACTACATCATGGAAACTGACTTGTGAAAAAAAAATGTCATTCTTTTGAGCCGTGTACTAACACAGGTGCATCCCTTTACAAAAGCTTGATGTGTTGAACCCATACCGATGCGTCGGGGCAAGGCTGAACAGCTGTGTTTGGGCAGTTCTTCTCAAATCACAAAGTCAAAGATTTCTAAGTTCATCACCACAATCTTGCCCTCAAATTGCCAAACCAGCATGATATTGCACAGTAATTGAGATAATTAACTTACATATTATGAAACATTTTACCGCCCATTCAAAGCCTTCACAACGGAGCAGTTTCTCGCAGCTAGTTTGAGAACCGATGACCACACGCAACTTCTGAAGTTTATGCAGGGGCTAAACGAGGTAGTCCAGACGTACATCTTCACAGGCAAGCCTTCCACTTCTTTCTTGGGAATCGTGAGGCATTCCCAGGCCAGATGGGCATCTAATCCCTTTAGGATTTCCTCCAAGACGGATGCAGGGAAGAGTACCAGATCTTCTCTGGACAGATGCCAGAGACCACCTCAAGTGGCTCCGTTCAAACTCTAAACTCCTTGTTGATGTCTGACGCTGATGCCAACAGAAAAATACCCTGACGAAAACCAGAGATGGGTTGTAATATGGTTTTCAATGCAAAAAGGAACCTTCTTTATAGAAATAGTTTAAAATAAATTAATCAAATATATTTTGCAGAACTACCTTATACAGGCATTGCTGCAACCCGCTTACATCCCCTGATATCTTGTGCATCATATTGTATCATAGACCCCATCCAGATGTCCACCAGAGCCCTTACAGAACACTTTCCAATTGTAAAAAAATACTGCACATGTACTGGGCTTCACCTCCATATAGGCAGGGGAACAACAAGTAACCAATATCAGAAATGATCAGCTCAACCGAGAATGACCTGGAGATGTGTTTCCTTACTTAAAATAAAAATGTTACCTAATTTGGAAGAAATAAAGGTTTAAGGAAAGGGATTTACCAAATCATTCTTGTAAGATGAGAGAAATTCGGTAGATGTTAGCCTCCATGTTCCTCATCATTAAAAAAACATCTTGTCTCGTTTCGCATGTTTTCAAGCTAGACTATTGAGAGCACTGTTGAGAGAGTGAGCGGCTAAACTCAACAGACAAGTATTCTAAAAGTATTAAAGTTGTGTGGGATCTTATTCTGCAGGAAATCTTGAATTTACCACATAAAAAAATACAGAATTTAATTGTTTATTAAAATAAAATGAAAAATGAAACTCATAAATAAAAAAAATAAATAAAAATCAAACTTTTCCATTTCCTATAAGTGGATTTAAAAAATATATATATTTCAAGAAATATTTCACTTAATCTTCTGTTGTCTGTGTGACTTCCCCAGTTTTCCAGGACCTAAATGAACCCTGTAAAGCTTGGGTATAAAAAAACGATTATTAACAGGCCAGATCTAACTCACCAGCTGCCTATTGACGATGCCTGTTCCAGGGACACGGGGACTTGTTACATCTGTTGTCTGGGATTTTATCTTTTCACTCTACACTATGTCGTTCCTTGCAATGTGAACCATGTGGGAATTAAAGTGTTTTGTATATCTATATGCTTATTAGATAAAGTCTTAAATTGTTAAACAGAAACATAAGTAGCTGTAAAAACCTTAATGGTAAGACATGTGCAGGATAACAGAAAGACAGATTATGTCTCGAGGTTTGTTTCTGTCATAATCACTATCCACTCTTCCCTAATGGCTCATATGGGGATCGTGCTTTGGTATGGCAATATGCTGTAAGCTTACTGTTTCAATTTTACAGCAAAGGAAAATGTTTTATTCTCTCATTAATCCACGTAAAAAGAGCTCATGAATTAATGCCACTAGTGGTTCACAGGCGTGAATACTGCTGCAAGCATTAACGTGTCAACAAACAATTTTTAAATAATCAATATTTCTATATTAACAATACATCAAAATGCTACTTGAATTTTTCAGTTCACTCTCACAGTTAGGATCATTTGCGATTAAAAGACAGCTGTTTTCAGCAATGAAGCTTTTATAATCAAACTCTAGCTACATGCCCGGCACCAAGTTAACAGACAGACGCAGTTAGCAACTAGCTGGTGAACAAAGTGAAGCATTTAGCAGCTTAAGAGCCAGATATTTCCCTCAGGATTTGGTGGAGCTGTGATAGACTGGCGACCTGTTCACCTGCCTTCGCCCAATGATAGCTGGGATCGGCTCCAGCCCCGTGACCCTGAATACAGGATAAGCGGTAGACGATGGATGGATGAACGGATGAATTTGGTGGAGAACAAAATCGGAGCCAAAAGAGTGAGTATTGGACGTACATTTTCCAGGTGGCCAGAAACAGGACTCCAAATGATTCAATGAGACTAGAATAGCATAAACTACATCTACTATCACTGCATGCACATTGAATGTGCTGTGCCGCTCCTGCAACAGTACATTAACATTGCCCATATGCATGCACACACATATATAAAAAGACATGCTCATCCCAATGCATCAAAAAACTACAAAACTAACATCATGCAACCTCGGAAGAAACATTGAAAGACACTGTGTGAATGTGTGTGCATGTTCTGTGGGTGTGTGCATTTGTGCTGAATGATGCAGGTCATGAATTGTGAGAAGCAACTTCCAGTAATCTTGTGGAGAAAGAAGACAGTCATTCTTGTGGTCGCAGTTACGAAATCAGCCTGGCTAAAGTGCGTAAAGCGCTCTCTTGTAGTAAATGTGCAGTCAATTAAGTTACCATGTCGGATACGTGCCACTTCGTTGCGAAGACAACACGTTTGCCCAAACACTCCTCATTATACAAGGATGGTACACAGTCATTCCCTCTCAGCCCCTGTGCATTTCTTTCTCCTTTATTAACAGCTTCTCATCAAACACACAAATGCCTCGAGGTCTTTGGGAAAGCCTTGCTTAACTATGCTGGCAGAAATATGTGCGCTAGAGAGATCCAGTGACGTGATTCAACCCTCTGATGTCTCTCATGGAGGACATCGCCTGAGAAATTATTAATTAGTTTTGCACAAGAGTGGTAGGCAGGAAATACTATCAGCTATACTTAGGGCTATAAACTTTGGCTCCTATACATGGTTTCTCTCAATGGACAGGAGGTCTTGTTTAGAGCGTTTTATTTAAAGTGTATATTCCTGTCTGTTTTATTTCCATAATGGCTTACAGTAATTGTATTTATTTGCATACCACTGGAACTTGAGAAAGTTGTTGAATAGGCATGATGTTACTTAACTGAGGAAAGTAAATCAATCTCCGTTTCCATGTGGCAAATAAAATAACACAGCACAATAAACAAAATTAACTTACTAACTGAAGAGAATAGAAACTCAACTAAATTACTACAAAAAGCGGCTATTAAAATGAATCATGCGAGTTAAAGAGATCTGATCAATGGCAATTTAACGCAACGGTTTCAAAGTAGCTCACCAATGGACACATACATCTGGACATTTGTTTTATAATGTATCAACAAATTGCTCCCACTCAGGTTTAATATTGTTGCATCTGGTTTCATTTAAAGGGTGAATAACATGCAGCCGATCGTGAAAGACTATTACCATGGAGGTAGCACCTATTCTGCTTCTGACTTGTCGTCAATCTTTCACCTAGTACTCACTGCAGTGATTCACCTTTAACGGCAGCAGGTGCAGATTGACAGGAAGAGGTGCATGATTGGTGCCAACACCAAAAGTCTCTCTGGCCGTATATAAAAACTCACCATGAACTGAACTGAACTGATGACTGATGGCAAAATGCTTTACTTCTTGCACACACCAACTAAACTCTTCTACAGTACCTAAAACTTAGCAGCTTAAAGTGCCAGATATTTCCCTTGGGAGGTGGTAGTGACTAAAATGGAGCTAAAACAGAATAGGACATCTATCAAAAGAATGCTAATGTTGCTCCATAAACTGCTGGTTGTTGTGTTAACAATTTGTTTCCGCAACCCCCGTTGCCAGAAAAATGTCATTGCAGATTTAAAACACACATTTCTATAATTTTGAGGTTCATTTTTCGTCGGCTCTAGCGTGCATACCCAATGCTAGATCGAAAGTAATTATGTAGCTGGCTCTTATCATTATCCATCATTCGGTACCTGCATTGATTTGTCAAGTTTTCCTATGTCTAACTATGACAATTAAAAGCAAACATTTCCATATATGTCAACCCTCATCTCCTTCACCCAAAACATCATACGTTTTTCCAACTTGCATCACGTAAACTTTCCCATACATGGTCCATTTCCAAACATAAACTCTGCAAATGTTATACCTGCTGTCACCTGGTGAGTGTGGCAAAACTCACTCTGCATCTCCTAATCAGCGCCTGACGAGAAACACCTCTGAATCATCTCATCACCACCTGCTTGAGTTCTCCACTCCTGCAGTTGTTCTTCGCCCGATTGTTCCTTCCACATCTGGCTCCTTGGTCATTTTGTGATTTCGACTAGCCTTTCAGTTAAACTTTTTGATCTTGATTTGCCTGCCTACCTGTTGCTTAACCTCACGGAACCTCACAGAACCCTGAACACTTCCCTTAATCATAAATAAATCACTTGCTTTCACCTCTGTTCCGGGCTTGTCTATGTGGGCACTTGGGCACCATTCCATGAGTAAATCCTCATATTTGTAAGTAAAGCGTCTGTGATGTGTTCCTCCCTACCGCTGCTGTCTGTGTTGCATAAAGGTCCACAACACTTTTGGTAACTAGCTTTCTATGGGCATACACCTGGCCATGTCAAATAGGATGCAAACTACTCTGTTACTTGTACTGTGTTAGAACAGTCATCAGTGAAAAATAACACAAACTTATATCCATCACTGGAATCTGTCCCGCTAGATCATGTGTACCAACACTAGAGCTGCTTTGGCTCTTCCATCAGGCTCCATGTTTGGAAGATGTTTCCTAGAGTGCACACTTCACAATGTATGGCACATTGTCTGTTTCACCACAATTTCTGCCGGTTCTCCTTCTTTGTCGTTGTCAGTTGGCTGATTTGAAAAAGTGGCCCTTATTGCAAAAAAAGATGGCCCAAAAACGTTGTCTCCCACAGTTCGTAGTTCTACTCTGTCTACTCGTAGTGCTAACATAAGATGCCGGACATGCGCTGTATGTTGCAACGTTTGTCCTGGTTGCAAATTGCCCTATAATTGTTTCTGGGTAACTCTGTGCCTGTAACCTGTTAGCAGAGGTGAATCATTCAGCGGTTGTGCCGTGCACACACCCAGTGCTAGACTGAAAAGAATTCTGGAGGAATAAAAACACAGCGGGATATCACTTGTGCTCGACTGGAACTTTCCCCTTGAAGGGAACATTATAGGCCCTTTTCAAAGCAGCCATTTCACATGCCATTACGCACAGGTGTAATTAATATGAATTATGACCATGTACCATGTAGGTGTGCCAGGGCCCTTATGTTGTGCATTTTGGCTCACTGGAATGACTGTGCACCTGTGTTTCCCTGATACGACATGAATGTACACATATACGACTATGTCATTTCTCAGCGCATGGAATTCATTAGCAGAGGTAGTGTTTATTCAAAGTTTGTTCATATTGAACGTGTCACGTGTCTGAATTCGACACTGCGTCCAAACAATACACCAGCCAAGTGTGAAGTCGATCGGATGAATGGGACTCGAGATACGCAATGGACATACACACAAACAGATGCCATGCTTTATATTATTTTTACTATATTATTATTATTTTACTCCCATGAGCCTTTGCACTCCTTCAGTGTGGGATAGTTGTTAGAGGCTGCAACTGCATTTTTAGACAGAAAGAAAGAAAGCAGCTTAGAAAACATGAATCTTCTCCAGGCAAACACTGTAAATGTAATGTATGCGTAATCTATACATATATGCTGCCAGGAATACACACACACACACACACACACACTTGTTTGCTGAAAGTGCTTTAACAGCAGCATATAAATAGGCTGAGAGGAGTCAGATTCAAACAGCTCCTTTGCAATAAAAAGTGCTCACAGTGAGACGCTTTGTTCAAATGTCCGTACTTTTATTCATGTTCACATCATGAGGCCAGCATGGCTGACGCTCAGTGATGTGCGAGCAGCGCATGAATTGGTTGATTGCTATATTAATAGTAACATGTTTTACTGATTGTGTCCACGTTTTTGGAGGGTGTGGTGACTCATATATTGTTGACATGGAGACCAAAATAGCAGCCAAATGGAAGAGGACATTCAGTCTACCCTTGAGACTTTGCACGGTGGTGAAGTAAAATGGAGAGAGATGGATAGAACGAGAGGAGTGACAGAAGGAGAGAGGAGAGGAGAGGAAGGCTTAGAGAACTATGAAGGTTTGTGTTGTTGTATAAGCCAACGGTGAGTCACACTCACCGTTTGAATCTTGAGAACTAATAGAAAATCGTTTGTTTTCTCTCACTAGGGAGTGGGTTAACTCTACAAGGACAAAAAAGGAAATAAGGTGATTCGATAAACAAGAAGGAGTTTTCTTATGCAACATATGTCACGGTCATTACAGAGTGGCGCAAGGCTTTGGTACATCGAGTGAATTAAACGCACTCGCACGAGTTCAGGTGAGGTTCTGAGTGGTAGGAATTGTTCTGCTATGATGTGTCATAACACTGCAAAGTGTCAACATCGCAACAGATTTTACCACGGGGGTGAACTGTTATCGCACCATTTACAGGTCAGGAGTAAACCCCCCATGGATGTCAATGTCGACGGTCAGTCGGTTGTTCCACCACTTTGGTCCAGATTGATAGCTCTACATTTAGTGGATGGATTGCCCTGAAATTTGGTGCATACATTCAAGATCTCAAGGGGATGAATCCTAGTAAAACTGCTGATCCCCCGACTTTGCCTCATGGCATCATGAGGTGGACATTTATGGTTTTGACTGATTTAATGACTGTGGTCATCCATTCACTTTACATCAGGTCAAAACATTTATTTGTCCAATACTTAACTAACCACTATAGCAAAACTAATACCATTCCTATCAGTCTCAGCTGTGCTGTGTGCTTAGTGCTAATTAGAAATATTAGATTGCTGACATGCTTAACAAAGTCATTGGTAAGCATATCTGTGTATGCTTTGCATTAGTATGTTAGCATTGTTCGTTTTGAGTACCGTGCCTATACAGACTCCAAGCTGCTGGCATGTTTACAGACTCTTTTCAAATGGATTTGAGCATATTTATCAAGATTCCAGGATATGATCAACATGCAATATTTGATTCTCTATCATTATTTAGGTTAGCTGATGGATTAAAAATTAGATGTTTCATGTGCTTCAAAGTTGTAGTCATTATCATCTATTTAATAGGCTGTTAAGATCATCTTGATAACATTTTTATTTATTAAACAAACAATTAAAAAAATAATAAATCTCCAGAGCCTTTAGAAAGGTGCAGAATCAAAGAATCACTTCTCGTGAAAAAAAAAAAATTCTGATTGTGAATTAATCATTGTAAAAAAATTTGACAGGTCCAAATTTAATGTTTTGTTTACCTCTGTGTAGATGTTTGACGTGTGACTGCGGCTTCTATGAGCCAATAGAATAATAACGTTGGTTTCACGTGGCATCTCTCTGTAGTCAGGGGTCAAGAGTCTTTGGGGTTGCCAGTTAGTGTGGAAAAAATGGAAAAATGGCTGAGTTTTAATGTTAAGCGGTTAGCATTTCGGTACATTTTCAGTAAATGTACTGTATAGCTACATGTTGCAAAATGAATTCATACCACGAAAGATTCATCAATTTACATGACTGAGTCTGTCTTAAGTGCCACTCTACTCAACCATGAAAACACAGGTCGTGCAACGAACTGGCAACCCATTGAGGGTGCATGCACTTCGAGCAAGCTGTGTTGTGACATGAATGTAATGGAAGGGGGGAGTACGAGTGCGACATCTAGTGGCTGGATGTTATCAATGTTGTCAATAGCACCTTTAAGTTACTATCTAAAACAATAGTGATTGATCATATGACCCATTAATGAAAGTGCTTGTACTTGCTGCTTTGCCCAGAAATAGGATCTCTGTTTCTTTGGCGACATTCCTGCGCAAAGTCCAGTGGCATTCCACGTCTCTCTTCGTATACAGTCTACACTGTTCGCTTCCAAAGGAACTCTGGGAGATGAGGTCCCAGAGGCTCGCCTGCAGTTACATCTACTGCCAAAGAGGCCGCTAGAAGCAACATATCTCAAATCTTACGGAGTAAAACTTTAAGTTTTCTTGGTCTACAATAGTGGTGCCCAACCTTGGGGTCAGCACTCCCACAAGGGGGCTCAAAATGAATCTAAGGGGTTATGAGTTAATTACCAGGTAAGGAAATTTCACTAATCTTTGCTGTTTTTTTTGTGAAATACTGCATAGTTTTCTATAGTTTCACAAAGAATTATCAAGAGTCACTCAATCTGAAAAAGAAAGTGATTCGATTGAACTGCTCAAAAAAGTGATGCAAAATGTATTCATATGAAGGGGTCACGTTTGGGAAGAACTGGTCTTCACCATTAAAACTGGATGTAGTAGAGTTTTGCCCACCATTGATCCGCTATTGAGCAATATTTTAGTTTTTCCCCGTTTTTGTATAATTTGCATGCATGAGCATGTGTGATGTGCTTGTTTGGCGATGTTCCTCTGATTAACATAACACACTAAAAATTCTGCAATTCAACAACCCAGGCAGAAAAAGTCGACTGCATACTAATAGACGCCAGTGTTCCCCCTTCCCCCGCAACCCATCTTTCATTTAAACCAGGGAGGGTTGTCCCTACCCTATCCAACAGGATCACATTACAATTAGTCAGTAAACTTAGAAGTGCCACAGTATATTTTACACATGCTATCTATAGTTCATACTGTATCTACACAAAGTAACCACAACATTCTATTACAGATCATACAAAAATAGTATATTTTCAACGGGTGGAAATAACAAAAATTAACACTAAAAATAGAAAAAATGGAGTTGATAAAATGGATTTCAAATGAATGCTGAAGTATCAAGTGATTTGATTAATTTTAATCAGATTTGATGTGATATGATTAAAACATTTGCGGTTTCATAATTCCCCCATCTTACATTCACCATTCAAAGCACAACATTGACATTTATCATTTAAGGAACGTAGTCTCAAGAGCAAACACATGAATTGAAAAATAGTGCTACATTCTTGTAATTCACCCTTCACAACACCCAACTGACATTCTAGTTTTACAGCACACAATTTTTCCTACTTCCACCCAAAACGTCAACTCACCAAACCAGGGCCTCTCACTAACTTGTTTAAGCTAACTTTAGCTCCCGCCACCTCTCTCCTGCTGATCGAGCTAACTGGGGAACCCAGAGGATCCAACTCACTCGCCGCTAAGCTCTGAAGCACCAGGGTTCTGATCTCGGACCTCATCTCCACGACAGATCACAAGTTACACAAGTCCGACACAATACCACCACTGGCCACTAGTCCGCTGTGACAGGGTTTTCGCTGGCTGATTTCAAGTTGCTACAGCTGGAACTGCTGACTCCTTCGTTCTACCCCCGGCAGAGTTCGCTGCAGGGAGTGAGGCTGGGGGACTGCAGGGTGCGCAAGCTCAATCAGCTACTAAATGGTCTTGATTTTTGGATATTTTGGATGGAAAGCTGCGTGCTGTTAGCGATAATCATCAGTCGGGTGCTGTGAATGATCATTTTCGACAGTTGTTATCAGAGTAACACCACTTCACGTCAAATGTCAGTCAAGTTTGTTGGTTTGTGCAATTGACAATTCATCACTATTTTTCCAATTCACATACATTATCACATACCCTTTTATTATTTTTATACTTAAATTTGAATTTACACAAAAATCTCAATGTGAGTCTAATTCATGAGATTTGAGCATTTTCCCCTAAAGAAGCAGGAAATCCTCCAGAACTTCAGTGTCAGAAAGTATAACATCCGGCCTGATTATTACATAGCTTTTGTTTCAATTTATTGCATCCATCAATAGCAAACAACTCACTAACATTGCATTTTCTTTGTCGGTAATTTCAGCCCAAACCTGCAACAAACTTGCAACCTTTTAACTGATTTTCATTCCCCACCCCCTACGCACTGCACTGTTCGAATTACACCACTGTTTCTTTTCATTGTCTACACCCAGTAGACTTTGTGAGCACACAAAAGGAAAGCAGCATGGTTTTCTGGTGTTCCATCAATTGCAAATGCAGCCCCACAATGAACAGGCAGGATAAGCCGAACCTCGCCATCAGCAGGACTTTAAGATTGAGAGGTTGAAAATTAATCTGACAGCATGCTTTCAAAAGACAGCCTGGAGCTACAGGACACACATGGGCTAATATGTGTTTCTACGTTTCTCTAGCCTCTGTGGTTTTCAATTATTATGTGATGGGACTGTTTAGGCATGAGTTTCACACTGGGCTGCTCTTTGTGACTAAAAAGGCCCACATTTAATTAATCAACTAGAGTTTTGTTTTCTTGTTGTATATTATGAATATTTATACTGATAACATCTTGTAAATGTTTTATTGCCAGGGAATGTGCCAGAGTTGATTTATTTCAAAGCACAGACACTTAACTGAAAAAAAAAAAAAAAAAAAACACATCTCAACTCAGTTCACCTGTCCAGACTGCTCAAATGACCTCTATGGTAGTTATAGTTATAGGGCATTTTGCCTATTTTCTGACATTTTTAGACCAAACAAATAATTTTTTGAATAATTGAGAATAATTGTCAAAAGATAATTATTGTATTGTTGCTGTATGTTATACCCTTTATTACCTATCGATTGCTTTGCATTGCATGGTAAAAGTCAACAGGCATGCATGGATATTATCAATACAACTTGTGAAATTATGAAAGAAACTCCATCCTTTTTAATACAAAGAAAATTGGGACAAAATAGAATACATTGAGGGTCACGACAGGGACAGTTAACTCCACCACGTCATTGCATTGTCAGTTCTGAACATTGACAGAAGTCAATCTGATGAAGGCACATCTTGTTCATCTGAGAGGATACTCTATATCAGACATATGTCACCAAACAACAGCAAGCACTGTCCTGATGCATGCTCAGACACTAGAATATAGCTGGAGGGGACAGTATCACAATGAGCATTTATACAGACAGAAAGGATGAATGACAGGACCACATATGTCGATCATAAAAGAATGCAAAAACTGGGCATGCATTCTGCCAGATTTAAAGGGTAATTTAGGGATGAAATGTATTTACTTACAGAAAATGTGTCCCACAACGCTCCTTCGCCAGGAGCATTTCAACAAAAAAATCACAACTGAAACATGCACTAATATGCGACGGTGGATTCATTAACAAGCATTTTTTTAATTTAAAAACGTGGAACAATGTGCCCCCTTTTGCTGGTAAGGCATTATATCCATGAGTAACTTTTAATGAGAGTGGTAGCTTTAGGCCTTAAGACTTAGACGCTTCTTTAGACCAATTTGTCCTCCATTGCTGCTGAGGAATTATATCCTTGACTAACCTTTAATATGAGACTGTTAGCTGTAGGCCTTAATAGTTAACATTTCTAGGTCACCATATCCACAAGCCTCATCTATCCGAGTCGGTACAACGCGATCCAGTTTCTATTTAGTACCATGACCGCAGGTTTATGGTAAATGCCGTAGCTCTTGTTTGGGCGATATAAAATTGGTTGTAAATGACACTCATGAGCATCAACAGCACATTGAGACTCTGAATGGCTAAAATACAAACCTCAAAGCCCCCTTTCACATGCCCAAAAACACAGCAGCATTGTCCCAAGGTTATTTATATAATACTCTCTGTACCAAATCACAAGTGCTTCATTACCTTGAAATGTCAATGACGACTTATTTTCATTAGTCCGCTTCCCCGCCCCCCTTCTGGTTCTGCGGTCTTTGCCTGAGATAGTTCTTATTTGTGTCAGTGATGGTCAGACAAAAGAAGCTTTATTATAGGCTCGAAATGACGAAGATCAGACATCCAAAGCCGTCACAGAAGAAGGTGATCATTGTGAGCAGTGACACTCCTCTGAGGACAGACAGATAGCATCATCTGGCGTTATGGTCACACTATCCCTTACTTGCTAATAACTAATCTGGCCTGAGCATCAAATTGTCCCTCAGGGCTTGGCTTTCTTATTGAGCATCAGAGCTAAAATGAATCGCCGAGCAGAGAGAGACAAAAAAGTGACAATAACTGACATTTTTCACAGCATAGAGTGGGGTGGCACATCTCGTATGGTGACGGGACAAATAAGTCCAATCCGACCTCAGTAGGGGAGGATAGGTGTGAAAACCACAGTTCTGTTTGGCATTACAGGGAATCACAGCTGTATCAAGGAGCTCTGCTAGTCATTTCAAAATAATGATTTATTTTATTGCATTGTAATTTCATCAACCGTTTTTTTTGTTCAATATCACGTTTTTAACTTATTTTGGTGTGCTGCTCGGATGATTTCCTCTATTGTCTCATGTTCTTTGTCTTTTATTTCTTTTTTAAGCCTTTCCAACAACAGAGACGACATATTTCACACATGGTACAAAGATGTAAGTCCGTTGTCACATTTGAATTCCTCCACGTCTTAATCTTCTGTCATGTGGAATGCATTATGGTACGGTCCAGTTTCTGATTCATTACAGGATTGTACTCCTGAGGGGCGACGCTCATTCAGACCATTGACAGTGAATGGAAAGTAGTTTGGAGCACTGAGAAAATCTAACCACTGTGGGGTAGTGTTTCTCTTCAGAAGAACCTGGTTACACCCACAACTGTGTTGAGTAAGATACAAAAACTAATACGCTTAATATCTGGGTGCTTTTGCTTAAATATGAGAGCATACATAATCAGTGATAATGGACCTTGATCAGTGTTTGTTGGCATACTGCCTTAAAACACGAAGGCTGGTTTTCATTTACCTCCTCTAAGACATACAGTATAGGTCAAATATGTGTCAGTATATGGAGTGGAAATAAAGCGTAGTTTTGTTGAAGTCATGAAACAGGCTAAATGGAAGGATTTAAGAACACCGTAATAACTAAACTAGAATTCTTGACCAAAATAAGTTGTGAACCAATCGCATATTATTTTTTAGATTTTTTCCTGATTTCATGTCTGTACTTTACTTTCAGTACATTATTTTTTTGTCTCACAAAACTACATGAATGAAACAATTAATGCAAGATGATAGTGCTGATTTTAAATAGTAGAATTTAAAGAAACACCGGCCCTCACTGCATGTTTGATTCATGCCAGTGGACATGGACTTGATTTTAGTCATAGTAGTAATAATGCAAGATTTTACTGCTAATCCTTTTGAATATTTCAACAAACTGATTCAACAAAGAAAATGGAAGGTGTCTATACGATTACCTCTGCGTGGGTTCATTTCATTCGTCATAGGACAGCACAATGCACTGCAGGCACTATGGTCTCAAGGTTGTCTGCAACGTCACTCTAGTGGATGAATCTTTGTGTTTTGACCCTTCGCTCACTTAATCCGCTCTCTCATATGATTTTTCACAATATTTCAATGTTAAAAGAATAGAGCTTCCTAATTTAATTACAGGTTTAAGCATAGAAACCTTGCTACTGTCTTGAGATATCTGTCATCTTAGTTTGTGGATCCATGGAGGTCCAGGATGTCTTCAGCCTGGCTTTTATGAAAGGAAGAGACTGAACCATCAAATTAACAGTGAAAAAAAAACATGAATTCCTGCTCCAAATGTGTCTTTTTTACATATTGCATTCCATTAGCTGGCAAACTCATCAGCAAATCATTCAAGAGTCACTTGTAATACAGCACAACAGTGTGCGAAGCTGATCGCGGGGCCTCTGAGGAGCTGTGTGCAGTTACAATAAAATTGGTTTGGCTGTAAACAAAAATGTTGCTTACAGTATGAGTGTAATAGCATTATTTCACCAACGACAGCAAGAGGACATTTCATTGAAATAACTTCTGCAACTTCTGGATGAGATATTAGTTAATTCTGGTGAGAAACCACTCCGAGCAACTTCCTTCCACAGTAGAGAGGTGTATGGACAGTGGGCTGACCCGACTGGCCGTGATTGACACACAAAACCACCCCACTGATAATGTATTGCTCGTAAACCAATCCCAGTTCCCATACATGCTGCAGGTGTGCCGTATGCCTCTGGCGACAAGAATACCAAACATAGTCGCCACACCCCATGCACCTTGTTCCCTGTCTGGTTGACTGCCCTTTCCCTCATGCACCATTGATTATCCCATAATGTGAAGGGTGGAGATGCTCTAGGTGTCAAGTGCTGTAAGAGTGAGTTGGTGTGTTAAGAAGAGCTCTTTATTTATTGTGTAAATATTTGTGGGGGGAAAAAAAGATGTGGAGGCAGGAGCAAGATCTCTGATAGAAAGACATTCCTATATCCACATTTTAAAGATCGTGAAATAAGATGAAAGATAGGACGCCTTTATAGGACAGTAATAAAAAATGTATAACTAAAAAATGAAATGCATTTAACAGATGATAGGATAAAAACTAAATAAAAAAAGATGATATCACATACAAGCAATTCTGTAAAAATGTGTTTTGAAGAGAAATTGAAAAGAAGTGGCATATAATTTAAAAAAAGTGGCATATATGCAGAAGAAAAAAGACGATCTAATGTCCGACACACAAACTCAGTGTGAAGTTAGGTTTCTCTTATGGAAACAAATCTATGTCATTTCATATATAGATGAAAATCCATCATTTGTGAAATATTGAATGTGCTGTGCGTTGTCTCTGACTCTGATTTTTGCACACATCAGTTTGTCTTCCTTATACAGAAGAATGGAACACTGGTACATTTTTCTTTTATGGCCGTATTACGTAAACTGCCTCCTCATTTTTGTTCTATTATTGAACAATACTACTAAATCATTGTTTTAAGTCTGTTGTAAATGCTTTTGGCCTGGAGAAAGAACTTACAACTCAACGGGATATCCTGGTTTAATGTCTTCTTGCTTAAAGGCCTTTGATGGGAGCTGTCTTAGTTTAGTTTTTGTTATTCATTCACCTCTTCATGATTGTGCTTTCTTGTGTATTGTAGGTTAAACATGACGGAAGTAATAAGTAACCCTAAAAACAACAATATGCTATCCATTTGAGGCAGGATGTGCTAGTCCCTGCGTTCCTCACCTTGTATTATTTATTTTTGTATGATTTTGTAATTACATCCCCATTGGCATGCCATGTACGGATATACTTGAATTATGCAGGCATACTTAATGTGATCTCCGCTGAACTCTGTACATAGTGACTCTCCCTTGTCTGTCAATTATCCAACGCATCGGACCAGTGAGGAAAACTACTGGTATAATCATCGCATTAGAGGTGTAAAGCATGTTAAGTAAAAGCACTTTCTGTTCTGAGAAATGTAATACTTTGGTCCCCTTTCATTGAACAAATAGGAAAAAGTATCCGTTTGACTCCAGTTTATTACGTATTTAGTTACTCCTCTGATAAAGATTTTACACAATAAACACGCAATGACATAATTGAATGCGATGCAAAGCCTGAGTATAGAAAAGGATTCAGACATGGCAGTATGGACAACCTGAATGTGGGTTATTATTTGTCCCTATCAACGACTTAACTCTGCACTAACTTCACAAACATTTCTCTGCCAATACCGTGAAATGTGTAATGCTTTCTTTCCATGCTTATACTCAAATGCTGCTATATTTAATCATAATTGAACTCTGTACTTTTACATTTTGCTGAAAGAATCTGATCTTTTCTTGCCGTGACATTGAAAGTTAATACTAATACAGTACGAAACCTGCATTAGCAAGAATGGGTTGACAACGGGAGAGGCAGGTAGATGCTCCAAGGCGGTGAAATGCCCCAACAATATTGAGTTATATAGTATGGTTCATATTGGTCTCACATGGTGCATATTCCAAAATAAATATGTGTTTCCTCAAATTGCCCCGAACTGACAGTTACTGTTCTTCAAGCGTATAGTATAAAAGATGGGAGAGGGGTCAAAAGGAGCCCTACAACTGATTTACCTTTTGACCTCTAACTGTTTACGTGGCCATGTCTGACAAGTGAAATTTACTATTCAAAGACCAAAAATATCAAAGTAGCCGGGTCACTGAACAGTTTATCGCACAGTGGTGGGAAGCAAGTACATTCATTTAGGTACTGTATTAAGTACATTTTTTGAGGTACTTGTTTCATTTCCTGCTACTTTATATTTTCTTGACTTGTAGTGGAGTAGTTCCCAGTAATGGGATGTATCACTATTGATAATTTTACTTGATAAATGTAATTCCATCCATCCATTGTCTACCGCTTATCCTGTATTCAGGGTCGCAGGGGGGCTGGAGCCGATCCCAGCTGACATTGGGCGAAGGCAGGGTACACCCTGGACAGGATGCCAGTCTATCACAGGGCTGACATGTAGAGACAGACAACCATTCACACTCACATTCACACCTACGGGCAATTTAGAGTCACCAATCAACCTATCCTCATCCTGCATGTCTTTGGACTGTGGGAGGAAGCCGGAGAACCCGAAGTGAACTCACACTTACACAGGGAGAACATCCAAACTCCACTCCACACAGAAGGAACCCGGACCCGACCCGGGAATCAAACCCAAGACCCTCTTGCTGTGAGGCGAGAGTGCTAACCACCACACCACCGTGCAGCCCTGATGAATGCATCTGAATACTGAATACCATTTACACCAACGTCAGAAAAAATAAAGAAAAATAAAAAAATAATGACTTAGTATATAGTAGTATAGTAGTAGTAGTAATGAGAAACTTTCTAAAAATAATGAAAAAACGTTCTTAAAATAATGAGAAACTTTCTTAAAAAAATGAGAAACGTTCTCAAAATAACGAGACACTTTCTTAAAACAATGAGACTTTCTTGAAATAATTAGGAACGTTCTCAAAATAATGAGACACTTTCTTAAAACAATGAGACACCTCTTAAAATAATGAGACACTTTCTTAAAACAATGAGACACTTTCTTAAAATAATGAGAAACGTTTTCAAAATAGTGAGACTCTTTCTCAACATAGTGTGTTAGTGTAGTATGTCATTATTCTGATGTGTGGGCTTCCCTAGTAACCTGTTTACACCACTGTAGCCTACTAGGTGATATATTCCACCTCTTGTAACATGGTAACTGAGTAGTTTTCACAGGAAGGCTACTCAACCTCCATAGCTGTACCTGACTCCTTCCCCCCTAACTGCTGCTTGGTGGACTGTGACGTCGGTGCAGGTCTCGGAGTGCTGCAGGCCGGGCCCAGTGCTGCAGGTTGTCCGGTAGGGTGCCCGCCGAGCTACAGCACGCTGTTGATGTCAGGAGCGGAGGGGGGAACGCGAGGAATGGCTGAACGCTGTCGGTGCTCTTCTGCGAGGAAACAGACCGAGGTTGTTTTAACGGAGCACTCCACCGACCCCGGATCAGCCTGTTAGCGAGGCATTAGCGGGCACTGTTCGTTATTTTGGGGGGGTTATTTGATGGGACAACGAAAACGCAAAAAAGACGCAAGGTAGGCTACCGCTCCTGTCCCGAGCCCTGCTACTTATTTTTATGGACTAATACGACACACGGGGGGTTGAGAAATGTTTCCCAGGAAGGTAACACACTCGTCCGGCTGTCGACGCTAGCGGAGCCGCTACGACCGTCTCTCTCCCGGGTAGTGAATGTATGAAGGGCTCGGACGTTTATGTTGTTTTGAAAAGCGTCGGTTAGGCTTCATCTCTTAATGCCTCCACCGACCGACCACATGAGAAGTCCGCGTCCGGAATAGACTCAAACCACAAAGAAAGGCCCCCCGTTTTATCGCTGCCACCTGAACGGACGGAGAGAAAATGCGTGTGGATTTGTTTTGGATGTGTTTGTGGTGTTTCCTGCGTCCCTGTGCCGCCGGTCAAGGGCAGTCGACGGCCGTTTGTTCGCCCTCATGCAGCTGCGATGAAGATGGGGGTGCAGACTGCTCCGGGAGAGGGCTCACCGCCGTCCCGACCGGGCTCCGCGCCTTCACCTACTACCTGTAAGTAGACCCACCGACATCCACAGGCTCGAAAGCTCCCGGTGGAGGCCCGGGGAGGCTGCTGTGTTTACACGAGTAGTGGACAGGCACCACCATGGGGGTAAACTTTCTACAGACGGCCCACCAGAGGGGAAGAAAGACCTGATCTTTTTCGTTTATACTCATCATTAATGTGCCATAACTCAGAGTTCAGCTCAACTATACACGGTTGAAGGTTGACAGCTTGTCACAAACTTTCAATTGCAGCCAAAAAAAGTTAAATCCTTCCCTGAAACAACATTAAATCTGCTCACAGTGCAACGTAACGCTGTAACTAATGATTATATACGTGATCAGCTATTCAAACAATCATTTTAGAGTTTAATCACTAGATTCACAAATCTACACAAAAACCTATCTGCAGCTTTTAAAAGAAATCATCAATTAAAATTAAATTCAAGCAAAAGCATAGTAAGCATGCATAACATGTTCTGGTTCCAGCATGTCAGACATGCAGAGTGGATTCTTTGTCATATATGATAGGAGGCTAAACTGCTTGGGGTTTGGGTCTTGTTGCTTGGATCATCTTGGACTCTCAACATGCTGTGGTCACTAGTTTTTTGGTGATTTTTAATGTTAAGTTCGATCACTAATAAGAATAATTTTTAGGTGCTGCATTTAGTCTATAAAATAGTGAAAACTTCCACCACACGCTTCCAGGGCCAATGTGCCATCTACTGCTTGTTTTCTCCAAACAACAGCACACAATTAAAAAGATTTAAATCAATTATTATATAAAATATGGCGAACCAGTATATGGTGGACATTATTGCTTGATCGAAGACTAAATTATAATAACAAACTAATCAATTATCATAATTGTTGCAGATTAGTTTGCTGTTATTGAACAACTTGTTGCAGCTCCAGACATGTTGGTGAGGTTTTTCCCCCCACTTTCTGATAAACATGGTTAGCCCCATCTGTAATCCCAGCATTCCACATGTTCCCTCAAAGCATTATTATTTTCTTTTTTCTCTTGTCCAGCAGCAGGTTGCATCTTCAGAGGTATTTTTGTGATCTTTAAGACGTAGTTAGTCAAACCAGTGCAAAACTGCAGTAGAAGCTGGTGCAGTCTGTGGAAATATAGGATTCAAACATTGCTGTAGCTCATGGGATTTTAATGACAAACACAAGTTGTTTCTAGGATCACAAAAATACCTTTTCGAAAATGCAACCTGCTGCTAGATAACAGGCAAACACACAATGCTTTAATCCCCTCCCTTACCCACAAGGTTTGCTTAGGAAATGCTATGTAACGTGGTTCGGTTACAAAGCATAGTGTTGCTGAGGTCACATATAGGGCTTGATTCGGTTGAGCAATGCTGGGTGGATTGTAGCCAGCAGCGGTGTGATTAGAACAAAATAATTAGGAGCCAATATTACATTCTCACAACAAGTCAGAGTAAGAGTTTAACTACTGCTTCATGGTAGGGCTCATTTCTTTTTTTTAAATAAAAAGTGAAGCACATGTGCACCAGGTAGGTCAGATCTCTAAGGGTTGGTGCCGATACAGTTGATGATTGCCCCACGGAGAAACTTTGTTTCACAACTTCTGGGTTAATCATAAACTAAAGTAACCACTTGAACAACAGCATTTAAAACAGTAATAAACTGTGGCCTTTTTTTGTTATTACTGTTCTTCCTCAACACAAACACATAGAAGAAGTTATGACTTTAAGATTACATTAAATGTGTTATTTTGGTCAACAAATTAACCTTTAATCTAAAAATGTTTGTTGTTGTTTTAAGGAAACCTCTGTGCTGTTTTGCCACCTTTTTTATGAATGGTGGCCAAAGTCTGGCCACCACAACCAATATATTATGCCACTTGAAATCACCATTGTTAGGAACGTGTTGGTTAAAGTAAACAGAGGAAGTGGATTAATATGACTAATGCTTATTCCTGAAATTCAGCATACTTTTCATGGGCAGACTAATATCTCTATCACAACATGACGATGTTTCACTGAATTATATCCTAGCACTTGCTGACACTCCACCGGCCTGTTTAATTCCACAACAATATGTTTTTTATCGTTGAAGATTGTGCTATCTATCTTTATGTCTCTGCTCTGCACATGGTAATCTAAATGCTGGGAATGGTTTTAAACGCCAAACTGCCTCACATCTTTGTTTCCACCTAAAAGTATGTGAAAGGTTGTTTGTCCCCCTCTCTGTCCCACTCTCATTTGTTCTCCTGGTCTCTTGAACTTAAGTTGTCCTCTCCCACTCCCTTCATCTTTTGTATGTGGAGCACTGGGGTTAGGGATCATGATGGATTAGTGAGACATATTGCAGCTGCAAGGGCTCCTTATCTCGGGGCTAATGCGCCCACAATGGTCTGCCGATGTGTAAAGGGAAACATTTTTCCATATTTTTGTTTTGTTGTTACAACATTTGAACTCAGGATTGGAGAAGTTTTTGTGTGTGCAGTTATCATGTCTTCAGAATCAGTTTGACGACTTAGAGACAAAGAAAAAAAAATCTAGCCTCGCCTGCCAACAACAGGAAGGTTGCAAATTTAAAGATACAACAGATTCAAAGTGATGTTCACCAAAGGTGAAGAAGTATCAAGGACGAGTATTTTAGGGGAGTTCTGTTGTTGCTTCTCTACTGTTGATTTGTATCTTTGCTTCAGGATAAAAAGTAAAACCTCATGGCAGTGGGAGACCACACGTTTTACAATAAATCATATGAGGATGTTGGAGTGGACTCTTACCTACAGCCCACAGGGGTTTGAGTTTTGGCGTCTGTAATGGAAACAGCTCTGTCACAGAAAAGCAGATGAGAGAAAAGAGGAGGCCCCTCAGCCAGTTACAAAGCAAACACTCCTTTTGAAGGTATGTAGTTTACCTGCCATCAAGTCTCTGCGCAGTTTTTTGGTACAGTGTTTGCATGGACTCTTGTGCATTTTAAGGGAGCAAAAGTGGGTTAGTTCAGCTTGCATCTCAGTTGTGTTGGGTCCTTTCATAGCCTGAACAAGGTTGAGACTAAGGGAGAAAGGAGGGGTGGCGTCAGGGGTCTTGCACTCTGCTGGTGGAGCTTGCCGGCATCTCCATTGGTGCCCTCAATCCATTTTTAACTGAATGATACTTTTGTTCTTGGTCAGCAGAGGTGAAAGGAGCCAGTCAGTGGTTCCCACTCTCAAAACAGGATGACTTGTGGATGGGTGAATATTAACGCTCCCTCCCCCTCTGAGTCCCCTACCCCGTCCTCCACTTATACACCTATTCCCATCCCCCCCCATCACAGTTTCTAACAGCTAATGCTTGCTGGTTTTCTGAATCTTGTGCCAGTGTTCATAAAAAAAAAAAAAAAAAAAAACGTTTTTTATTGGATAATTCTGATGAGATTTTGCAAACCCTTTGCAGGGTCATGCTTGTCGTAACAATGTTACTGCATACTTATTGTTATATTGAAAGGTCTGTGATTGTGCTGCAGCATTAGTTTAATTGTAGGTTACACACAAACCTTCACTCATCCTTTATTTTATTGGAAGTTGTGATGCATTGCATCAGGGGCATAACATGAAGGGTAAAGTAGTTGCTGTCGTTTAGTGGGTAGTTGAAATAAGTCTAGTTGGCATTCAGTGCCTGAATGCAAAAAGGGGTAAAGAGTGTTATATGCCAGAACACACATAGGTTTCCCAAAAGTCACGGGAGAGAGTTTGGTATGGTCTTGATCTTTGCAATGCAGTTAACTTTCCAAAAAGGTTTAAAGTGTTAAATTGGGGAAAGACGGGGGAAAGCTCCTCCACGTCTGGAAATCAGCTTTCCCTATTTCAAAAAAGAGATACTGTTTAATTAAAAACCTAATAATCTGCATTCTGAGATTTGTAATTCCTACTATACAAAAGCCAAATAATTTATTACTACTATTAAACATGGTGCATGGAAATGTAATGTATGCAATAATCGGTATAAGGATCGTCAATATGGTTGCAAAGCCTTCAAAGGTATTTTCTTTATGTTACTTTTTGCACTAAATTATTGATAACATTCCCATGAGAGTCATACTGTGTTTAGAAGCCTTTTTTGATACATTTCAGAAAACAGGGAAATAATTAGAGACACAATTTCAGTCTTGATCGAAGATAAAAAAAACACAAAATTAAAACATGTTATCTGAAGCTGTTTCCCTATTAGTACAGATTCCATATAAAAATATTTGTCCACTCCAACTGAATTTTTACAACTAACACTAGTCACTGTTAGCGGTGCAGTGAAAGCAGCAGCAACTGTCAGCGCACACTGGATCCATTCACTTGCAGTGTTGCTGCACTCTGAGGTGTCTGACAGAGCTCAGTGCCCGCCACACAGGGACGTTCTTATATTCCTAAGTGAAAAAAACAACATCTTGATGTTAAATAAACATTTCAGGTTGCAAGTATGCAAGTCAAATGAAAGCTGTTGTACAGGCCAGTGTATTGCTGCAGCTTGTGCAAACAACTCAGAAACACAGTCAGGAATTGAACCTTGCTTTACCTGAATCTAGACCTCCTCTGGGTTTGCACATCTCGGAGTCTTCATTTTAGACATTGCTTTAAAAAACAGTTCTCAATCAGTTATTTAATCTTTAATATTTCAGAAAATATTGAAAAGCTTCTATTCGACTTGTCCATTGTTCTGTCTTCAAATGTTTTGTCTGACATTTAACAATGATGCAAAACATTGATGAGATTCAATGACTAATAGTTGCAACTCTAAAATGCATTAAAACTACTTCTATTTGTTGCAAACCTACACATTCCTTTTGAAAACATGGGGGAAAGTTGCCTTCACATATGGGGGCATACCTGCTTCATCACTGTCACCGGTCTCACTTTAGGCAACAACATGGATTTTTTAACACCGTCTTTACTGTGATAAACCCACACATGTTATGAGCATGAAGGAGATATAATAGCCATTTTAACAACTACTACACTCCCACAGACAATACTGTCTGTGGTGACGTACAATCTACTGTTGTTCCGCTTCGGTGCAGAACCTCTTGCGTTTAACTTTGGCCCCCATGTTAATACGTTGGAGCGACCTGCGTGAGCGGCCAGCATGAACGGCCAGCGTGAGCGGCCAGCGTGAACGGCCAGCGTGAGCAGCGCAGCCACAACCGCTGAACTGCGGTGACCCGTACGCATGTGGCGGACACACAAACAGCATTGGTGCTGCAGCGCTGCTACAGCCAGCACTTAACAGATCATTTTCACCGTCTATTTTAGCTGAGAAAAAATAGGCGACACATGCCGAATCTGTAGTTGAGCCGAGCCGTGCTGCTCATGGTCCACGTGTCTTTTGTACAGTGCTGGTCCATTTCAAACTCCTTTTTTGATGTGGGTTAAGATGTTTCAAGTGTCGTGTAATTCACATTTTGCCTGTGGTGAAAAGAGGTGGAAAAAACAGTAAATATGTGGTAAAAACAAACCTTTCCAAATTGTCTTTATTGCTGAGATCCAGGTTGCCCAGCAATACGGTTCACTCACAACTCAAAACAACAGCGCGGCTGTTTCTAAGCTACTAACTCTGAATGGATTACATTACATTTATATTATGGAGCAGGCTCCCAAAACCCTGTAGGTCCATACCTCATTATGTTTCATTACTTCAGGAAAAAAAATCCCAAAACAGCGAGATATCAATTTTAGGTTATATCGCCCATCCTACCGTCACAGGGGTATAGCATCATGAAAGGCTGAATAAAAGGGAAACAAAAGTGATTCTAGAGCTGCTGCTGACATCTAACCAGATCAACACACTTAAACCATCTGATGCTGAAGCAATTACCAGACTGCCTGAGTGACCTTGCTGTCATATCCATTACTAACAAACTGTGACAGAAAGAGAAGAAGACCATGTGACAGATTGTCTATATACGTGCCGTTGAATATCTTCATGAGAGGAGCCTTTGTATATTTCTTTTCTGGGTTCATTAAGATCATAAAAACGGGTCACGCAGTTTAACCACCGTCAGTGTGCAAGGCTTATTAAACTGTAGATTACCACGGCAACTGGTCTCCTGCTTTGCATTACCAGTTCACTTTAGGGAAACGGACCTAGCTATGTGTATAACATCCAAATGTGTTTAAAGGCTGCTTGCTGTTTAAAAAAAGAAAACAATACCTGTTCAAGTCTTAAAGTTTCACAGCATTGAATCACATTATAATGGACAAGTGTAATGGTCTGTTCAAAACACACAGATTGCTTAGCTTCCAGTATTGCTGCTTACAGACAGACAGACAGACAGACAGACAGACAGGCATCTGTTTAAAGCATATGTAACAAGGCCTTTTTTACTAAATTATCTTTCTTGTATTCACTTAAAATGAAAAATGAAAAGTTTTCTCCAACATTTTACAATATGTGGTAGCACAGTGTTGAATGAATGAATAATACACTAGCCGGGTCTGGTTTCAACGAAGAATCGTAGTTTGCATTATGGCTGAAATGGTGGATTGTAATTTTATCAGACCACAGGAGCTTCGTTCATGTGCTTTTTTACTTGGAGTGTGTTTGTTTTGTACATTCTGCCATGCAGGATTGATTTGTGAAGGGTTTCACTGATTGTTGGCTCTATCACTTCAGTTTTTTCGCTTCTTGGCGAAGAGCTCAACTGAAGTTCTTTCCTGGTTTTGTTTGGTCAGTAGACAAGATTCATTAAAAGATACTTTTTTTTTTTTTTTTTGCGACTTTTGTGCTCTTAGAAATTCTTTTACACCATTTCCCAACAAGTACTTTTTTTCAGATGAGCGACACAACAGCTACATCCAGTAATAGTTTAGATGTAAATATTTAGTAACAACCGGCCTCTGTGCAAGAGTTTGTGTGGTTATTTGGTGACTCGTCCTTATGTCCTTGGTAAACACGGTATAACCAGGCCAAAACAGTTCTGTGCTTCCATTCTGTGTGTTTATATTTGTGGAAGGTTGTAAGAAATGTCAGAGATGTGACGGCAGGGCAGAAACACATCAGTACTTCAGATGTTGACTGACTAATATAGAAAGTGGATGTTGTATTTTGACGATTAGGATCTGTTCATGCTTCACCTTAGCAGCTGTATTTTCCCTTTACTCAATGGTGTCTGCTACCTTTCTGAGATTCTTTCTGTGCTTCCTCTCTGCTGAAGTGAAGCCAACTGGCACATGGGATAGACATTTACTGATACCTGTTTGTAGAAGCGTTTAGGCTTGTCACCATTTATCACAGCTGCATTTTTAGTGTCCCCTTCAATCTCTCTTAGCATGGGACAGGCCAGGACCTTGATGAGTAAAGCAGCCAGACACAGAGGGGAGGGAGGAAGTGTGATAGTCCTGCAGGCCTCCCATACTCCTCAGCCCTGCATGCGGTTCAGACCAGTCCAGTCAACAGTTTGTGGAAGATGTAGTCAAACTGTTTCAAATGTGGTTAGGTAGGTACCACCAGTGGTGGCAGATCTGCAGCAGTGGTTGCTGAACACCACCAGAGATGTTGTCTGGCTGGGAAACAAAAAGATACGTTGTTGATGGAAGTTTTCTTGCAGCTGCTCAGTCTGTATAGTAATTGGATAACCAGGTAAGTGGAGATGGGCCACAGGTAGCATGGATGATGAGGGTTCTGTTAGGACCCGCCTTTTAAAGCTTGTGTGTGTGTGTGTGTGTGTGTGTGTGTGTGTGTGTGTGTGTGTGTGGTTGGGACTGCAGAGGAAGGGCAATATGATCCTTGTAGGATTCAGGGGCCCACACACAAGGTCCTAGAGAGATCTGGCAGTGAAATTCAAGATGGCCAGTTGGAGAGTGAAAGGGGGGCAGGGGTTTGCTTCATTTGTGAATCCCTTATGTTTTTTTTTCATTCTTGATATGTCCCTTCATTATATATCAAGGAAAGCGGGTTTGTGGATTCCTAATCAGATTAGGGATCCAGAGCTGAGTCTGCTCTCCCCATACAGGTTTCCTCAGTAAACCAAAGACAGCCTTTTGTCTCTTTTATTGTCACACTTAACACATTCCCATTAACATATGTATATGTGTTTTTTTCTATGATTATTATAATTATGGAGAGCATAATATAAGCACATATACTCATATTAGCTTTGTGGGGAAGCAAATCAAGTCCTGTGTGCATATTTTTCATGCTGCTACATGCCTATCTTTACTTGAAAGTTGTTCAGAAAAACGAAGATCCCTGGGGCAAAAGAGAAGGGCTTTTTCAAGGCTTTTTTGGTTGAGGTTACACTCATGCAGGCACAGTTAAAAGACTTAAAATTCACATAAGGGATATCATATTGCTTTTAATGCAATTTAAAATCACAGTAAAAAACCTCATCATGTCAATAAATCAACTGCATCATGTAGTCTACAGCTAAGTAGATAAAATAGGGCCACACACAGGAAAAAAATCAGATCATTATTTAATTGTAAAATTCCTACTTAAAACAGGGGGTCTTCATAATTAGAAAAGGCAACGTGATACAAATAATTTAAATAAATGGTTAAAACGATTTTTAAGTATAAGGATATACATTTTGAGAAGAAAGTGGAAGTGAACAGAAGACAGTTTTAAAACTACACATTTTTCACACAAAAAATACTCTGAATATATTACAAAATATATTAACAAACTGATTTAAAGATATCAGTTAAGTCTGCCTTTCTAACTGATGATTTGTTTCCACAGTGACCTGAGCATGAACAACATCACCGAGCTTCCAGCATTCGTATTCAAGAACTTCCCCTACCTGGAAGAACTGTGAGTACATGCCCCGTTTCTCTCTTGCTAATGATGTATTTGCTCTATACAATGTTGACATGAGGGCTCATGATACGCACCTGGGTATTTGAGCTTGTGCTGCAAAACACACATTATAGGTGAACAACATGTCCTTCTTCTCAGCTGAAGAAGATAAGCACCGCAATTACGCGAGGTTACCAATCACTCAACTATTCAAGTTTAGTTGAACAAGGGCGGTTATAAAAGGTGCAGTAAAGCTCAATTAAAAAGGTGACGTGAGACAACATTTATTGAAGCCTCGATCATCTGACATCCTGTGTGCATTTTTGCTTTTAAAGGATTATCGGGGTGGCAATAGCACATCTCTGCTCCGGGGCTTTTTGAGTGCCGCACATCTAATCTTAGTGGGTGTTTGTTATTTCTTTACTCTTTAAGTTCTCCGCTGTCTCACTCAGTGCTGCTGGGAGTCAGAGATAAAATCTGTCTACCTGGTATCAGGTAACATGCAGCCCTGAGAAAGCCAAATTACCGGTGAGTGAACAAACTCCAGTGGTTCTTTGCAGGCGTGTTTTTTTTTTTTTTTTTTAAACTTGTGCATCTTTCAGCTGGCTGAGTCTTCACCCTCTTCTTTTCCATACGCCACTCCATTCTGCTTTGTCGAAAGGCAATTTACTTTTCATCGCATTGTGTGGAGGAATGCAAGGCAGGAAGGAAGAGGGCAAAACAATGGTTTCCATGGCAACAGAGCTGAAAAAGAAAACCGACCCAGTCTCACTGCTGCTTCTTTCTTTTCTTAGGTCATCATAATGGATGGACTGTCGTTGGGGTGTCATTGATTGACATATTCCCTTAGTTCATGTGTGTGTTTGTTTAACCTTGTTTCTGGGAACAGATCTGCAGGCGTGTCTCAGTAAACTTTGGTGGATGACTTTTTTCGCTGCAGGGCTGCAGCAGTGTCAGTGAACCAGAGCATGGGCCCTGAGGGCAAAGACAGGGGGAGAAAGAGTTGACAGAGAAAGACATCGGGGAGAGAAAACAGAGTGGGACGTCCTCATACAGGACATGAGCGGAGATGAGGGAGGAATATGCACTCCTTCGTAGTCACGCAATCTCCTCTGCTCTTTTTCTTTCTTGCCAACGGCACCACAAAGCTCAGCAGACGTGATGACAGATATTCTCTGTCTCCTTAGCCGTTTGTTTATAGTCTTGAAATAACCTATGACAGATAGGCTCCCTATATGTCTTTAGTAAATTGTGGTTAATGACATCTGGGTCAGCCTGTTGGATTTTGTTGATGGAATGATTTAAAGGTACAATATGCAGCAATTTCCTAAGAAACAATGTGTAGAGTGATGCAAAAATAAGCCCTCTCATTATCACCTATGACTGACTCACTTATGTATGTGGCATGTTTTGGGTGTAACTCCGCCTTTGTCACGCGCCTCAGTGGACCGAGGCTCACAGACCTGACAGGCCGGACAAAGACAGACCAGACAAGCCGCAGCAGGATGAAGCATCCTTTTTGGCTTGTGTTGAATTGGTCCAGTTAAGGAGAAACTCTACACTAGTGTTTCCAGCAATACACGTATTGTGTGTCAAAAGTGTGTTTTTGCTGGAAATGAGCATTTATGTATCTGCTTTATGTAACCCCCCCCAAACCGTGATCTAATAGGCAAGACCCGTCGTACATGAAAGAGATTTATCGCAACACATGGGCCCCACTATTGCTGTGCCCTATCAGAACTTATCAAGTTATTTATGGCTGAGACGAACAATAATGTTAACATGATAAACAGCAGGGCTACAGCTATGTACTGGCACTCCCCCACAGTTGAGCCTCCAGTAGCAGCCAAGAGCCTGTCTTGCCAGCAAAAAAAACACTTTGCCATTACAGTTGGGAATAAAACACTGGTGATTTAATCCAAAATGAAGCCAGAATAGAGAAGAACATTTGCTTCAAACTGTTGTTAAATGGATTTTCTCAACAGCATCATTTAGAACTTGGACTGTGGTCAGCTTGCTGTATGGTAACCTTGGTGATAAAATGTTTCCTCCAGAAATGTACCTTTGGAGTCGTAGTTAACATCTACCCTTAAGTTTTTATGTACCCGGACTAGTACCTTTTAACTTTTTAATCAGAGGTGTTAGGTGCTTTAATCTCTAACACACTTGTTAATCTTTTGTTCTGATGATTCAACCAGGAAAGTGTGATGCTGATCCAAGCCGTAAAAGTGCTCCAACTGTGAGTCACATTGTCTGTGGGAAAATGAATGTGACTTTTACTTCTAGAACCAGAGGCGCCTGAAATAACTTCTCTCACTTGACAACTCTGTTACATGATTATTGGAAATCTTCATTGCAAACAACATACAATTAAGTCATAGGTTTATTGCCGCAGCTACCTATTTCAACAATGGTACAAAAAGGTGTGTACTACAGGTGAGAGCATGTCATGGAAGAAGGGTGCTTGTTTGGGTTTTGCCATAGCAGTTTTGTAATTTGAAACTTAAACTGTATTATTTGGCAAAAGTTGAATCCCACAAGTTTGTGTAGCAGAGTGCACTGCAGGGCTCTTTGTAAATGTGCTGTTGACGAAGGTAGACCTGTGGAAGTGGTGTTGCACAAGGAGAGGATTTAGCCTTTCCTCAACGAGACTTAGCACATTCTGTTTTCCTCGTTGAAGCCCGGGGGGGACGTGTACTGAATTTACTAGAAGATGCGAGAGGAGGAGAAGCTCTTTATGTCACCTGGAGGATATCTGAATGATTTGTCAAACCATGTTGGCATGTGGTGGTTAACTGTTTGTGACATTGATTGTAGGCCCTTCGTTGGGTGAGTTCTTTAGGAATTAAGGTCCCTGTATGTTGGAAATCAAGAACAATGAACCAACAGCTGCACACCAGCTTTGTGTCATTATTAATTTGTCAGTGTCCATCTGCATGTGACAACTTGTACGGTAGGCATGATAATAAGGGCAGATTATGGTTTGGAGTTATTTAATTATTTAAGCTGCCACAAGACTTCCTCTTGGCGTATTGTGGCTCAGTAGACACATTGATCGGTTGATCCGGTGGTATTGTGAATTTTGGAATCGATCTTGAAGTTATTGATTGGGTTTGTCACAAAGCCAGGTAAACCTAATTTATAAAGCCGGCGAGCATTCACATCCTTATATGGCAGCTTTTGTTGACCACAACAAAGATAGACACATAAATTGTACGCTTCTTCAAGTTTAAGACGCTTAAAACACTTTTAAATCTTGATCCACATACATTTTGGGATGTCTAAGGTCGTATTTCAGAACAGTGCTGGGAGGATGGTGGAGTTGAGAGCCCTGCATGCACTACTCTTCAATCACAAGTACAGATTATTTGCCAGCATCTCATTAAATAGGAATTCAGTAAAATTACAAACATCTGTGAGCACAGTGCATTCTCCCATCACATGTGCAGACCACTGCACTGTCTGAGCCAAAGGACTACATGCTTTCAGGGAAGTTTTTATTACATTACCGGAGTGAATATGCTAATGTATTCGATGATACTTAAGATAGCCTGCAGAAAGTAACCTAAAGCAAAGTGATAGTGAAGATGAGGCATCAGTGTCTGACGATGAGGAGGATATTCAGGCAAATTAGTGGAGAAAAGTCTGCTTTTTGTTGGAGGGGCATCACAGGGATTTTTTTTGTATTGTTATTCACTGAAAGTTCAATACCATATTAAATTAGTCTTTTTTCTATTAGAAGGGTTTCAAATGATGTCAGTTTTATTATGTGGGAAAATGTTCATTTCTAGCTGCATATGACAAGGTTAACACTTCTTGACCAAATAACCCCTCCATTTATTTTTTATTCCAGTCAATTTTCATAAATTCCTGCAGTTGCCATGGAAAGTTTCCAAATTGACTGTTGCAGGGAATTTTGGAACATTATTTAGGTCACATACATTTAGTTTGTAGAGGTAATGGATTACGATTTGATATAAGGCACCTGTAGGCAGGACTGATCAATCGAAATATACCTTGATCAGGTTCAGTTCTGATTTGTTCCAACAAGGTCATGCTTATCAGGATTTACACAAGTCTAAGCTTACGTTGGGGAGCATTTTGCTAGAGGGCTATTTGCCTCCTGCTGTCATACACTGTATACTATGGGAACAAGTTATTCACTAATTATTTCAGTCTCATCTTGGATTCGTAGCTGTTTATACTTAAACCAGCTCTCTAATTCAGTGAAAAGAATGGCAAATGAGCAGTTTTTAGTCCACAAGAAGGGTACGTAGTTTTCTAACACTTGAGCTTTAATTCTCAGGCTCACACCCAGCAGCTCTTGTTGCAGGGAATTCAGCCTGGTCTGACTCACGTTGCAGAGTGATAAATCTGGTGCTAATCTCTGTGGCCAGTATACTTGGGCTGTGTGTCCCCGTCGGCCTGTCCCATGCTTATTTACACCACTATTTCCTATACGCTTCCTGTTCCCAATAGGAAAGGGAGGTGTCCCCTCTGTCTCAAGTAATTGATGCAGGGGCTGAAGAAGCTTCCCAGTGATATATGTTACCAGGCGGAGACTCTCACAAGGCTCCACTGCTTGTATCAGCCTCAGAGGGGCGAATCAGTTTTTCTCTCTCTCGATAGGGAGCACTGAATTGTAAATAGTTGGGAGGCTCAGAAAGGGGTCTAAAGAGGGGATACCCAGAACCAGCTCTAATCTCTCGTAGGTGACAGACGAAGTGACAACAGGCCATGGGATAGATACATGTCTTTGACACCCCAGGCCCCACGTTCAACTTGAGACCTGGACCCTAATCTACTCAGGCACGGGAGGTGGAGGAGATGTAGCTTGTAGGTTTTATATGTTTGAGAAATTTCCAAAATAAACGTGTGAATCTTTCTCTCACAACAGACGACTTGCGGGGAATGACCTGTCATTCATCCACCCTGAAGCCATGTCTGGACTGCATCAGCTCAAAGTCCTGTAAGCATGACCCTCTCCTGTCACCGCCACCACCGTCAACACACACACACACACACACACACACTGTAACTTATGGTGTGACGGCGTGAATTTTTCCGCTCACTGGGAGAGAGAGTAAATGTTGCATATTGTTTGTGGTGCTGCCAGAAAGTCACCCTAAACATAGTTACACAATTTACATCCACTTTGAATAGACTGAATTTCCATCCTTGCCCTAACAGTATCGGTGGCTGTGAAAACACCTAGCGGAGCATTCCATACAAACCATGTGTAAAAATTAGTTCTGCGTAATTTACACTGGGCAGCACACCCTAGTGTGCTTGCACAGGCTCGAACACATTGAGCGACACACAAAGTGCTTCCCTGTTGATTCTGCAACGGGCCAAAAGTTCAAAGTCCTGTTGATCCACAGGTGGGGTCTTGGTTACGTGACTGCAAACACAAACACATGGAGGCATTGTATATACTTATCATATCGAGTGATTTATTCACATTGTTACTCGTGACCACCCAAGTGAAAACAAACAATTATTTTGACTAAATGCAGCTCAAACAAGCCCCATTCACATAAGATTTGGGTCCGTTTTCTTTTTTTTTTTTTTTTCAACAAATGACGTGATCATAAACAATGTTACATGCTCTTATAAGTAAAGATGAAAACAGATACCTTCACAATGCAGTCCTTGTTTAAAGTTTCTTCTGTTGGCGTCAGTATCAGGGATCAGGGAAACTCCATGAAGTCAGTGTCGCTCAGTGTGGAGCCATATAAACAACAACAACACATAGAGGAGGCCTTCAGAGAGCTCCCTTCAATAGTAAGCCATAGTTGGCAACAAATATATCTGTGGATACATATTGTTTTATATTCATGGTGCAAGAAAAGGTGCCGTGAGTTGAGTTGAAATCATTATTTTGCCATTTTACCTTCAGGATGCTCCAGAATAATCAACTGGAGACTGTGCCCAGTGCAGCCCTGACGAACCTTCACTCTCTCCAGTCTCTGTAAGTCATCTGACACACACACACACACACACACACACACGCATGCCGGGTATTGTCTGCTCAGAAAACCTTTGAGTTTTAAGTGGAAGTTTCCATCTTGCGCTGTACTAGAAAAACATACTGGGCCTCATTTATCAAACGAACGTACGACCGAAAACCGTGCGTACGACCATTTCCACGCAAACTTCGGCATTTATCAATTTGGACGTAAGCGGAAGCTGCGATCAGATCTCACGTCAGGTCTGAGCTCGTGTACGCAAATTCGAGTCTGTGGATTTGCGGTGCAGCACAGCAAAATCTGGCGTAAAATAATGAACAAACCTCAGCTGTCATTAAGCATAAGCAGTCACATATTTAGAACAGATCAAAACGGATTAATAAAACGAAAACATTTCTTTTAAAGCCCATGTTTTTACTGATACCACTTTCAAAAAATTAAACAATGGGATAAATAGCCTAAGATGACAACTAATTATTACACATTAAAATGTGAAAGAATCATAAATACAAGCAGAAATGTGTGTTTGCAAATTAACTAAAGGCAAAAATGTGTAATTGTTTTTGTTTTTGTCCGATGGGTGTGACAGAACTGGAACAACAATGAAAGCACCTGTTGAGATAATCATCGTTCCACTGTGGTTGGTCAGATGTTTATTCATTCCCCTATTTAAACAGATGCTTTGTCAGTTATCAAGTCTTGGTGATGGCAGACTTGCTTATTTTGGAGGAACAATACGCGCGTCAGACGTGAGCGCGTTTTCAGGGACCGCAGGGATCTCGGTCACCTCCACCACTTATGCCACAGATCGACTCCGACCCAATTAAGGAGGCAATTTTTTCCTCCGTCCCCGTCAAGATCAGGCTGGAGTCTGTTTGGCCTCCTCCAGTCTGCCTGATGCTGCGATGTTTAAACGCAGCAACGCGTTTCTTGGTGGCCAGCTTCATATCCGACCATTTTTTCTTGACCTAAATGTAAAGAATTGTTTTGATCAGTTAGCAGACATAAGCTTTTAGGCTGCGGATGAAAAGATTCATTTAAGTCGTTAGGCATGGGTTAAGTTATTGAGAATGATATTCAAACCTCAGCTGGAGTCCGTTCCTCTGCGGCAACGCTGTTGACTGCCTCCGTTATCTTTTTCCAGACAGCGTTTTTGTGAGCCCCTTTTATGCCACCCTTCAGGCTGCCAAAAAGCACTGTCTTGTTGTGTTCCACCTCCGATGTCAGGATGCCGATCTCCGTGTCAGAAAAGCTTCTTTTCTTACCCATGTTTCGTCTCTCCATGTTTGACCTCAGTGGGCGAGGCCTCCGAAACAGGAATATTTATGGGCGTAACATGTTAATGACGATCGAATTCAGCCGCCGCATTTATCAAGGCCCGCTCATTCGTACGCTGAGATTGGTCAGATACGAACGTTTCATAAATCGCACGTGTGTCCTGTCGTAAGACCAAATCTGCGCTCAGATCTGCGCCCGTTTTCACGCAAGATTGATAAATGAGGCCCATTGTATTAGAAAAACACACACTGCTATGGCTGCGGTGATTGTATTAATTATTTGTCAGCGTCATCACACAGGTCACTGTGTTTTGTTGGGTTGAATTATTTTCAGTTGATTATAAGTGCCAAGCATGGCCTAACGGGGCAGAGAAAAACAAAAAAAATGGTGGTGCTGCTGTAAAAAACATTCATGTTAACATGTAAGAAATCACACTAGCCCTGCGTGATTTATGAATACCAATGTTCTCTCTAGAAAGTGCAGTTAATGAGAAAGACATTTTGCCCAGAATTCCTGGACAGGAAGATCCGCTGCAGTCATCAGTGCCTTTGTCAGAGAAAGCACTGTGGTGCATTTACACAACTGATGATCTAGAGTACAATGCATCGTGTAAAAAAAGATACGGCAAAAAGCAACAGGAATACTGCAGAACAGTTAATCTACTCAGAAATCTAAACGTTTGGTGCTGAAAATTTGCTTAACAAATATATGCAAAAATGGGTTTATGTCACTGACTCATCAACTTACACCATAGTTACTAGTGGAGTCCTGGTCACAGCCAGCATCAGATTGCTTCTATCGTGGTCTATAGAATAGATTCAGGCCGTTGTTACACTACGGTAGGATGGCGACATTATGAGAGTAAAGACTTTACTCTTCCTCCAAGTCGAGAATTACTGTTGAAAGCTCAAATATTTACTCAAAACATTGTTGATGTCATCTAGGGGCGGCTCCACTCAAATCACATACTTTACTCCTGCTGCAGCTTTTGTTGTTCACTAAATCCAGCCATAGCCCTGTGCAAATGTAGGTCAGTCTTACTTAGCAGATCTATAGCTAACCTTTTCCTTCTTATGTTGGATTGTTGAGTTTTCCAGGAACATGTTTTTCCACCTGTTTACTCGTAACTCTCACGATTTCCTGCTCCGCTCTCCCTCAGTCTCAACATTTTTCTTTCTGTGACTACCGAATGTCATTTTCATTGAGCCCATGATACATACATGGCTCTATTTTTGCCACCTCCAGAGACAAATGGCAGAATGGTTCCAGCAGGAGAAATGTGCTGAAAGTCCAGCTTTCAGCTATTATCACTCCTCTATCCCTCCCCTTGTCCCTTGCTCCCCCCTCTTTTTTTCTGCCACTCTTCTTTCTTTTTAGCAGATGTCTTTTCTCTGTGAGGGTTTTAAGGTCTGTAGCTGAAGTAATATGCTTTGACAGAGCAAGGACTTGGTTTGTATAAAGCCTTAGAGAGCTAAATGTCAATCAAGACTGTTTTCCTTCCAGCCTAGACACTTGAGGAATTTTGAGGGAGGGCGAGACAGTCAGTGAGGGAGGCTAGCAGGAGAAAACAGGGTGGTGATGGTGAAAAGAACACTTGTCTGTTCATAATACGTCTTCAATGAAACATATAGGCAAGGCAAGGCAACTTTATTTGTATAGCACATTTCATACACAAGGCAGACTCAAAGTGCTTATTTCCTTTTTTACCATCAAACTTATTGGCCAATGGGTAACACTGAACATCCGATTCCCTGAATATTCACATCATGAACAACATTGCTATATCATATTACTTACATTGTGTAAGGCAATGCTCCACTGCATTGACAGGAACCCTTTAGGTGCAAACACCACTTGGGTGCTTATTTTTGGAGTTTTTCCAAGACTTTACGATGCCTTGAAGAAGTGGTGCTCGAAACGTTGGTTGATTTAAATAACTGAAGACTAAAAGTTTCCAAAATCTTGTGATATGATTAACATATTTATATATTTTTCTTTGTTGTTTTTTGTTATTTGCTGTTTGTGAGGCATTCATAGCAGTGTGTCTGAATATTGTTTGCCTGAACAAATACATTTGTTCTGCTGCAGTCGCCTGGATGCGAACCACATCACCACCGTTCCAGACGACAGTTTTGAAGGCCTTCAGCAGCTGCGTCATCTCTGGTTGGATGATAACAACCTGACGGAGGTCCCCGTCGGTTCTCTCAGACACCAGGCGAATCTACAGGCTCTGACGTTGGCGCTCAACCGCATCTCGTACATACCTGACAACGCCTTCGCAAACCTCACCAGTCTAGTTGTGCTGTAAGTTATATTAAGCTCCTGTTCTAATTGTGGTTTAAAAAAAAAAAAACAATCTGCTCAGAAGTGCCAAAGTACACATATTTACTATGTATCTGTTTCACTGCTGTTTGGACAGTCACATATGTCATTTGATTAATCAATAAGACAAGAATCGATAAGACGTCATTTAAAAGGTAGTTTTTATTTGAGTAATTAAGAGTTTCAGAGTCATTAAAGGGAACTTCCCGAGGACAGCCAGGCGAACTTTGCATGCAGCCTTTGTAGACCTATACACTAAATAACTCAGCAGGAACAACCTGCTGGGGTGCTTTTTGAAAACCCTAATTAACCAGGCGCACTGACTGAGAACATTCTCATGTTGACTAAAATGACCCGAGGGTGTAGCTGAAGAAATTAATTCATTGGGTGTTAAGTAGATCAGGATAATTCTCAAGATGGGAGTCAACAACATGCACATTCTCTGTTGTGTGAGAGTAAACAGTAATAGTTTGATGTCCTTTTGGTTCCGGAGCCATGGTGTTTAATAAGAGGACGTTCAGTTCTGACTGTGTACCAACCAGTTAGCACCATATGACTGTACTGCTAGTTCTCTGCACTACATTTTAACAGATGTAATTAAGGTATTCATCGGTTCACCATATCTATTATTCTGTCAACACAATTTTATGCAACTTACCTGCTTTATTCATTTCCACAACTTGTAGTTAATAAGTAAAAAAATCACTGCAAAAGTTAGAGCATCAATGTAGAATCAAGATGTTCTTGTTGTTTTATGCGTGGAGGGGAAATGCTACAACTTTCCATGAGAGGAGTTTGTACAAATATGTTGCCTATTACGAATCTGTGGGATTGTTATACATTCACACAAACACAAACACACACACAGACACACACATTGAGTGGTATGCGGCAGGGTTAGCATAAACACGTCAGGGTAAACAGGAAGAACAGACCTTGGATCTATTAGGCCAGGACAGCCTTCTGTATACACACATACGGTACAGACACCTGATTCACAACACACCCTGCCGTTCAGACATGGTTGGTGGAACGTCTCACAAAACTGCAAAACAGGACTGAAATAAAACCTATGATTAATGCAAAAATGATTTAAAATCTGTCATGGCATGACGATCTCACGGCTGTGTGTAAAACTCTTTTTGCTTTATAGGCATCTTCATAACAACAGAATTAAGGAGATCAGAGACAACTGTTTTGCCGGACTCATGAACCTGGAGACGCTGTAAGTTCACCCTCGTACAGCAGGTTGTATGTGTGTGTGTGTGTGTGTTTGTGTATGCTAACAGCTCCCCCACCCACCTCTGCTCCAGTCCTCCAGACATCATTGTGTCCACTTCCTCCTTTAATTGCTCTAGGATAAATAGAGCAAAGTACATGATGCTTATCATATCTGCCCTCCCACTGTTCACTTCCGCCTGCCACACAGCCATGAAAAAGCTTTTAGTGACAGCCGTACCTAAAGGCAAACAGCTACTGCACAGCCCACATGCCTTTACAGGAGACCTGGAATGTCCTCAGAGTTTTCCTTCTGAATACCATCGTACATACATTTAAAGGAGCAATGCACAGCATTCAGAGCATTTATATAGCAGCAACTACTTAAATAAAAACATACTGGAGTAACTTCCACCTGAGAAGAGAATACGATCGCCGTCCCTCTGTGTGTGTTGTAATCCGAAGTTCTTCTTGGTTTTGCTTCTCGTTGTTTACATAGCCAGGCCCGGCGCGTATGCTTTTAGTGCATGTTCCTACATGAGAGCGCGCCCCACTGGCTAGCTCACGGCCACCGCTCTGCACTGCTCTCATGTGTTACAGCTGATAGCGCCATCCCCAACACACAGCGTCCTCGCGAAATGTAGCACCCTGCCTCCAGTTCCCTCTCCGGTAAACAGTGGAAGCCCCGTCAGCACGTTTGCTGAAGTTTGAACATTAGCTGCGATGTTGAGAGCCGTTGAAAGGCAATCGAAATCCCAAATATCATTTTATCCAACTTTAAATTAAAGATGTTAATATCAGGCTGATCCGGTGTTTACATTTTCCAACATAATAGTACAGCACAGTATCTACTATGGGTGTAGAAGGTCAGAACATGTACAAAATGTTCGGTACACGACGTCCGGTAACCTTTTGATACACCCAACGATCCAAACAGCTGTCTGTTTTTACTACTCACACGCTGAACAGAAATTCTGGAGCGAGTTTTACCTGAAAGGTTTTGACAGCAAACTAGTTGATAGGTAGAGTATGCTAGTTAGTTTTGCCGTTAGCCGTGTTCATTAAGCTCAATGGAGCACGACACTGTGTGCCGACATTGTTAAACAGAAGTCGGGTTCATCTGTGGATGCACTACAGACATTTAATTTACGATGGCATCACCTGAATGTGTCGATTAACGGAACGAAACAGTCGAGTCCTCCTCTCAGCGTTCAGGCTCCTCCCACTATATACCTTCACATGTCAAAGCAACGAGTAGAAGTTAGAGTCAGTTCATCATCAACAGGTCTTAATCAGAGTTGTATGATGGAGATAATAAACCTTGACCCAAAAACCGATGTTCGTACCAAACCGTGGATTCTGTGTCCCGTACCACCCATAGGGGGCAAATGTAAGCATATATTAAAATTTGTAAACGCAGTTCCAAAAGTTTTCTGCAATGGCTTCCAATAGTGTTTTATAGCCTCTAGTGTTTTATTATGTTTTACATAATATCTGTAGAGAGACTGAACTGCTGTGAAAGGAAGGCTTGGTGGGGATTTGGACAATCTACATCCCAACCGTGAATACAACACTGAAGTTCATACGCCGTATATTTCCATAACAGCAGCCCTTCAGAGGCGTGTAGGCCGTGTGCTGTCAGGATGCTGTTTTATTACATGGCTGGTCTGCTGTTCATGTCCTTTCATGTTGTGATGAAACGATAACCACGCCTCGGTTAGTTGATTGATAGAAATTCAATTAAGATTTTCAATAAGAGATTACCTGACATTTACTAAGGAAAAAACATTTCCGGTTTCTGAAAAGTGAGGATTTGCTGCATTTCCCTTGTTTCATATCTTTGTAAACTGATCTTTTGGTGTTGGACAAACCAAGCAATGTGAAGATGCATTCTCCAAACATTTTCACCATGTTTGGACATTTGGAGTCAATTTATGATTTCATTTTTTAAAAAATGTAAATATTCCCATAACACTGGACTAGGGGTTGGTTATTAGGGTTCTGTATATAAGTTCAGTATTTGTACTGGTCAGTTGTTTCATTGGTTAATTATAAAAAACTATTGTTTCTGTTATAGAATACATTTGTTACATCAAAATGCAGGAAAACAGCACTGACTTTCTGCATCTCACTCTGTCTCATCCTAGAGATCTCAACTTCAACAACCTGATGGCTTTTCCCAAAGCAATACAGGCTTTGCCCAAACTCAAGGAACTGTGAGTACATGGTCCTGCTTCTCCTCAACATTTTGTACTGACACTCAAGTCAGGGACTTGGTTAACTTATCAGTGCATGTAGGAGACTTTTCAATGTCTTTTAGTTTTTATGTGATTTACAACAGACACATCTGACAAAACAGCTCTGAACTGAAAAAGAGGAAAACTAGAGTGCACACGCAAAGTAGCAAAACTTGTTTGGTCTTAAAGTGCTTATGCACATACAAGTAAAAATTCAATGCATCTTATTGTATAATATTATGAACACAATAGAAAATACATAGCTGAAATCTTTTGAAACACGTTTAAATATTTGTGCTTTTATATTGAAGGCTAAAAAGAACACGTCTTATTTCCTAGATTTCCTGATAAGAACATTATTTATTTAATGATAGGATTTCCTTCACACCCTTTGCCTTTTGTATTTTCTTAACTTACCTGAACTTACTTATTATGTCATGGTTTCATATCGGTATCATATTGGTGACATCACGTGGTCTCCTTTGTATTCTTCCTGCAGCGGGTTTCACAGCAACGATATTGATTCCATACCTGAAGGGGCCTTCCACAACAACCCCCTGCTGCGAACCATGTAAGGTCAAACTCACCGGCACAGCTTGGAAACACACATAGCACACTACCAACTCATATTTGTTTACATAGTGGACCGTGTACAGTATGCTTACATACAGTATCAGCTGACCATGTGAGGATTCAGTTGATGAATGTCCAGAAGATGGTGCCATTCTCGCATCATAATTGATTTTGGTTTGAACTCTTCTCCTCTGCTTTTGCCGCCCTACCAGACATCTGTATGACAACCCTCTGTCCTTCGTGGGAGCTTCCGCTTTCCAGAATCTGTCTGACCTGCACTCCCTGTAAGTCAAATCAGACTTGGCGACTCGTCATGTTTAATCCATCCCGGCTTGTGACTTCGTGATTTTACTATTCGTCGACATTTATGTTTCAGGATGCTGCGTGGGGCCAGCATGATGCAGGACTTCCCCATCCTTACGTGGACTAATAACCTAGAAAGTCTGTGAGTGAACTTGGATGCAGCATCGGTTCCTGCTTGTGCTTTGGTGTGTCTCGAGAGGGGACTGATTAGGTTTTTCATTTCCAGGACCCTGTCAGGAACCCAGATATCCTCCATCCCAGCCGACCTGTGTGAGGACCTCAAGTTGCTTCGGACGCTGTAAGAAACTTCTTCTTTCCTGACACCTGCAGTAATGTTAAAATACAAATAATTGCACTCCCTGAAGATTTAAGATCGTTAGGAACTTACCGGGACAGTAAAAACTGTCCCAGTATAGCTCGATGGGTAAGCGATGCTTTAAACACTGCGACATAAGAGGATTTGGATTCCCATTCACTCCAAAACATGTGGCATTTTAGACAAGTGTGCATCCTGAGGTTTAGGGAAATTCTTTATAGACCAATTTTACAACAATCCAACTTATTGTCTTCATTCTTTAATTTAAATGGGTCCCACATGTCTAATTGTTGAAGCTGTTTGTTTTCCTCCATCAGTGACTTGTCCTACAACGAGATCAAGGAGCTCCCATCCCTCCAGGGTTGCATCCGTCTGCAGGAGATGTGAGTGTTGAACGTGCAGCAGTCAGTTCACAAATCCTAAAAGCTTAGAAGAAGAAAATATTACAATGTGTAATAACAAAAAAAAAAACACAAGGAATAAAGGTAATTGTTAACTAGTTCATAATCTGTTTTCAATCTACAGAAGCTTTCAGCACAACCATATTCAACAAATCCACAGGGACACTTTCCAGGGTCTCTCTGCACTCCGTTTACTGTAAGTCCACTTAGTCACACACACACACACACACACACACACACACACACACACGATGCATGCTGTATAAACAAATGTTTTATGCCTGGATTGTGAGTTCACCATTTTGTTGCTTTACACAGAGACCTGAGTAGAAACGAGATCCGAGTTATTCACAGAGATGCTTTCCTCTCCCTCACGGGCCTCACCAACCTGTGAGTATGACCCGTCCTATTGGTTTACCACCTCTGATCAGAATGAGCGCTGAACTCTCCAGTCACACCGCTTGGTTTGACTGCGTTGCACAGAATAAAACTGCTTGTGTATAACATCTTTTTGCAGAGATCTAAGTATGAACTCTCTCACTGTGATCCCGACAACTGGACTGAGCATGCTCAGTCAGTTGAAACTTTCGGGAAACCCGCAGATGAAAAATGTCCTGACTGCAAAAAATCTGCCCAAACTCAGGTGAGGAAGAATTAATGAGGTCTACTGTCAAGTTCTGTTATCTCAAGTGTTTTCATTTCACTCTCTCTATGGTACAAAATGTTCCCTCCAAATGCTTTAAATGCTCTAGTTTAAAACACATTATTTTTTGAAAGCTAAAAAGAAAAATCAAGCTATGAAATAATACAAATCTTCCAATAAGCAAAATAAGTAAACTATGTAAAAGTGTTAGCTAACACTTTTGGGTAAATCCCTGAAATCTCAGTTTCGGAAATATAGATCACATCATAACTAGACAAAGTGAAATTCTCAACACTGGACATCAGAAGGATGCTATCATTTTTTCTAAACGATTATTCTTATTTGTAGATCCATCTCTGTCCCTTATGCCTACCAATGCTGTGCATTTGTTGGATGTGACTCATTGACGAGTTCTTCTGATGAAAATGAAGTAAAGAAATCTGCAGGTGAGAATGCTGCAGCCGGAAAAAGTCCTCTCAATTGAATTTGAATTGAGATCATCTTTGTAACGTTTGTGTTCCTTACGTGACGTTATTTTTTTATTTCTAGGAGGGGAGGATGTGGAAAGGATATCGATGATTATGCATTGCTCTCCTTCACCAGGTCAGCATTAAACACCTCTTTATATCTTTGCTTATGTGTCTGTGTATCAATGTTTAAGAGCTTTGACAACAGCTAAAACAGTACATTGATGAATGAAGTGTTAACTTTTGAGCAACCGCATGGTTTCTGTCTTCAGGAGCCTTCAAGCCTTGTGAGCACTTGCTGGGTAACTGGATGATTCGTCTGACAGTCTGGTTCATCTGCCTGGTCTCGCTGGTCTTTAACAGCCTGGTGCTGGTGGCCACCTTCTCCCCCACACACCGAGCTGCAGGCCACTCCCACACCCACACGCCGACCCTTTCCCCTGCACGGCTGCTGATGGGCCTTCTGGCCGTGGCCAACCTGCTCACGGGCCTGTATGTCGGCGTTCTGACCGTGCTGGACGTTGCCACCTGGGGCTCCTTCGCTGAGTTCGGCGTGTGGTGGGAGATGGGGCCGGGCTGTCAGGTCACAGGAGCTCTGGCCGTCTTCTCATCGGAGTGGGCGGTCTTGTTACTCTCACTGGCAGCCGTGGAGCGGAGCGTGGCCGTAAGGACGATTCTCGGGAAGGTAATGATGTCACCCAGGAGGAACGTTGGCAGCCACCACGGGTGCTGGAGAGGGGATCGACGCTTCAGACTTGCTGCGGGACTGCTGGGTCCTGCTGGCTGCCGCCGGAGCCTGCCTGCCTCTGCTGACCTCCAGTGACCAGTCCGCCTCTCCTCTCTGTCTGCCCTTCGCCGGAGGAGAGAGTCCAGCTCTCAGTGTTACGGTTGTTCTGGTGCTGCTCAATGCGCTGGCTTACCTGTTCACTGCAGCTGTGTACACCCAGCTGTACTGCCATCTGGGCAGGGTGGAGCTGGCCGACCCGGAGCAGACGGGTGCCCTGCGACACGTGGCCTGGCTCATCTTCACCAACTGCATCTTCTTCTGCCCGGTGGCAGCGTTCTCCTTCGCCCCTCTCTTGACTGGCTCTACAGGCGGCGGCCCAGAGATCGCCAAGTCTGTCACCCTCATTTTCTTCCCGTTGCCCGCGTGCCTGAACCCGGTGCTGTACGTGTTCTTCAGCCCGGCCTTCAGGGAGGACTGGCTGAGACTACGCGGCCGCGGAGGACTCACCAGGGAGGTGAAAAACGGGGCCGAAAGCCACAGAGATGATGGCGGCGCCGGGTCGGAGCTCACAGACAGCGGCTCCTCCACCCACTTGGGCTTTGACTGTGGGATGTACTCCCAGCTTTGTGGAGAGACGGTTGTATGCGAGCAGTGCGAAGCTGCGCTACATGCCAGGACCTGCTCCTCTCCCTCGTCCTCCACAATCTGTAGACACTTGGTGAAGTCTCACAGCTGTCCCACCCTCCTGGCGGGAGCTGCAGTCTGCCAGCGCGCTGCAGGGTTTTGGGCAGACAGCGGCACGCCCTCTGCCCAGTCTGAGTATGCAGACGAGGGGGACTCGTTTGTGTCGGACAGTTCAGACCAGGTCCAGGCCTGTGGCCGGGCCTGCTTCTGTCAGAGCAGAGGCCTTCCTCTGGTACACTACTCATACAACATACCTCGAGTCAAGGACTAAGGAAGCTGCAGAGCTCCGTCTGTGTGCACGGATCTCTCTGTCATGTGAATTTAGATGCTAACAGGAACATATAAACATTTTTATATCAAACAACAAAATGTGCCAACTACCACACTAAAAGACTTTTCAGCAAGCACTTATGTTTGTAATTACTGTGTAAACAGAGGTGCAACCAATCATTTAAAGGGAACTTGGTATGCTTTTTGGACTTGGAGAGCATTTCTACGTGAAATGAACCGAGCACATCGTGTTAGAAACTGGCCCACAAAGGATCTCGCAAAGGAATATCTTGCCACCAGTGCCTGCCCTCTTGCTATCGATCGGATGTCACGATGTTGCAAGCCTCAATGTGTGTCAAAGATTTTGTGATTTCTCTGTTTTACCTGTGCTTATAAGCTTTTCAATTTAAATTGTTACACGCCGTGTCAATTTTAAGAGTTTCTCCACAGCAACTGTTGATTTTATACTTTGATTTTTTTTTTTACATAAATGTAGCAAATGTAATAATCATCCTAGACTTTTCTGTGTGAATGTAACTTTCAGGTGGTCTTCACCTACCAGAGGGGGATAATGTAACGTGAGCAATAACTCCTGCCCCGCCTACCTGTGATCGTAATCTCTCATTGTGAGATTGGTAGAAGTAACTGCCTGTCTATAATAACTTGTCTTTGCTTTAAGTTACTAAGACTAAGAATGTGATAAAAGTAGCAGATATCACTGTTATAGCAACCGCTATGCTTGGTGGTGGTGAAAGATGTTATTTATTGTTTGAGCAGTAGGAGGGTGGAGACGATTTCAGGTGGCCTTTGAATGATGAACATATGATGTAATCGGAGCGTTCACCAAAACGACAGCACTTCTCTTTATTAAATTCATCACAAAAAACTAGTACCAGATACAGGTTTAGGTCATTATTGTTAGTTGAAGGTTAATTGTAGTTATTTTTTAAATCTGGGCCTTATTTTCTGAGTTTTTGACTTCTTGCTGTTAGATTGTCAAACTTTTTAAATTTTTTTGATAACTTCTGAGCTACATCACTCCAACAAATATTTCCTTTACAGTGCAGCAACGCTTCAATAATAAAATAAAATAAGACCTGCTTTTATCTGATTTTTGACTCATTGCTCTGTTGAATACAGCGTGTTTAATGAGCATAAACTAAATAAAAACTGCCATCCGGTGTTAAAAAGTTCACGTTGAATCAAAGGAATCATTTTGGGGAATATGTGAGGTGAGAAGATCAATACAACTCATTACATATTTGTATGCTGAAATTAATCTTAAAACTGCTTAGCTTAGCTTAGCTTAGCTTAGCATAAAGAATGGAAGCAGAGGGAAACAGCTGACCCGTTTAATCCATTCTAAAATTGAAGGATTAAAAAAGAATTATACCTTGTTAATTAGTGAGCTTTAGATCTGATGGTATGTTACATATGGACAGAGTGAGACTAATGTTGATGTTTGGTGACCAATCAGCAACAGCAAACCTAAAAATCCCCCCAAAAATGTCATCCATTGCATCAACACAGTCGATCTCGTGAGAAGAGTGATAGCTGGCCAACATTACTGTTTGATTTCAAACGTATCATTAAACATTTGACTTGTGAGCCATAAATGAAACACAGGAATACCGTCCAAGTCAAACAAGTAAATATAATCCCTCTCTTCCACCTCTTCCAACGTGACATGAATGCAGCACAAGACTGGCAGCCAGCTGAGTTAACAAGGAAGTGTGTCGGCACTGCCAAAAAGTACAACATTATCTGTTCTAATTGAAATGTGCGTGGTTATTACTTAACCACAGATATGTAAAGACACATTTCTGCAGTGTGGATCTTATTTTTTCATGTTGACATTCAGCTTTATGGCGAAGTCATTTAAATGGTCATGATTGTATGAAATAAGGCCTATGTTGAAAATAAGAGGAATTATCTTTAAACCAATTCACTGCCTCCAATGTCTTTCCAACCCAGTTGTATTATACACTCTTATGTTAATGTCAGTCTGTGCCATTGCACAGGTCATGCGAAGAGCGTTATCATAAAGTAAGCGTATGAACGTAGAGATGTTTCACCCTGAGCAAGGCCGCGTGTGACGAGGGATTGACTGATGTTTGGTGTGCCGGAGCGTGACTGTACACATTAAAGGTGGCTACACCCTCAGAGCGTGTAGCCACAAGTGCACGCCATGTGAGTGCTCAGGAATTTAGGCAATGTAGGGAAACGTTTTCTTTCAACAAGACATCCTTGTATCCTTATAATGCACCGTTTAATTTGAATCTTTTCTAATTGGATTTTCAGCATTTGTCTCGACCGGGTGTGTAAATTCTGGCACCAAACAAAAATGTCCGTTGATTGTTTGAGATATCCCATGTGGTGAAAATGTATGTTTTGTGTTTTTTAGTAGCTCGTTTTTTTTTTGTATTTGTATGTAAATTATTTGAAAATAAAGCAAGTAATCAAGAATGGGATGCTAACTATGGAAGCTACCTCCTCGACTGTAGTGGCTACCAGCAGTGCTCTGTAAAAGAAAAGTCTGTTTTCATCTGTTCTTTTTGTTTGCATTCGTAGCTTTATGTTGACACATGGTTGTACATCATTTTAGATAAGTGCAAATTGTGGGAGAAATCTATGTACTGTATACTGTGATTTATTTTTAACCAAACTATAAACTATGACATTTTTTTTTTTTCAGCAATAATACAGATTATGAAATGAATCTCACTTAATTTCAGCTCAAATTAAAATCCTATGCGTAGTTTTTATGTGAGATCTCCCTGAGTTGTTTTATTCTGTTCAAGTAGAAAAATTCTTCCTTAAAATTGTGAATTAACTAAAAACACAACGCCGTATTCGGGCCATTGTAGGTAAAAAAAAATATAATAATAAAAAGCCAGGAAAGATTAGATTTAAGTCTTACATTTACAAACTATTATTTAATATTTACATATATAAATAATGTGAACATGACATTTTCTGATATTTTAGTGGTAAATTTCACCCAAAAAACTTGCATATACTCTGAGATTCTAAAGTCACACTCACTTGCCTGGTGTGATGCCTGCAGTGGATGACCTCATTACAATATACTTTGATATAGGATTTAGACTTTATAATCTTAGAGAATATTCAAGATGTTTTTCTCAGATTTTTCTTTTTTTTTAAATTAAACTTGTAATATTGACCTCTCCACATTTTTCGTTGCAAAAATTGGATGAACAAAACCATTTTTAATCAAATGTGTTATCAAATTAAAGCACTTCAGAGACTTTTATCTTCATCAAGTATTTGATCATATATCTGAAGTTATTTTACATTTTACCAGAATTATAGGACTTGGGAACATCAGGCTGACAGGTTGCCCAATGGCCTCATGGGAGGACAGGTCATTACTTAAACACACAGCTGGAAGCATCTTCAGCAAGCTGTCCAATCACAGATAGCTAATGTCCATAGAAAGTCCATCTCTCTGGTCTAGACTAATCGGTTTGATCTATGATTGTTGTATCCCAACAATTGTTACACGGAGAACCATGACATTCATGCTCCCCAGAGAAGGAACCCTACAACAGGGTCATTATCCACTGAAATATCTCCACATATTGGCCAAAACAATGTACAGACATCCATGATACGTAATTTCATCCAGCATCATCATCAGGTGCTTTGTGTTCACTGCTAATCAATGTTTGCACTGTGACTCGATAAGCTTAATGGTTAAAGTGATTCCTGCTCGACATCAGCAGGCTAGCACTGTTGGCAGAAAATAATGAAGTATATCAACTCAAGTACAATATTGGGGGACTTGTACTTTTACCGTGTCATGCTGTTCTGTACTTGTACACCGTTCACTCCAGGTTGTGGTTATTTTGCAGATTCAGATCATGAACACAAACTATAATCAACAAATAAGTCATGATGTATTAATCTGCAACATCTTTACTAGCTGCATTATTAAAATGTTTAATGCATGAGGAATACTTTTAGTTCTGGTGGTTTAGGAACAGTAGAGATATCCCTTGGCATTGTATAGAGAAGCCGACATGTAATTTGAGAGGACATATAAATTATGGATTTTGACACCTGGCGAACGTGGAGCGCTGTAAGGCATCCGTCCCGTGTGTTAAAAGTGGCCTGGTGACATGTAAAAAGGCTGGCTGGATCTTTTGCAGCTGTATGTTGAGAGGAGACAGGAAATATTTACATGGAGGGCATCAAAGGGAAAACTGAAGTGATGTTTCAGCGGCTCCTGCTCCACAAACTGCCATGTGTTCCTCTTCATCTCCACGTCTTCAGCGGTAAAACGCCGTCGTGGCTTTTCCAGCCTTTCACCCTCTGTGATGTTCACACTGAGCCCATAGCTCACACATAACCAAGTCCTCCACCACTCAACCTCTCCTCTGGACTCATCAGTGGCTTTGCTTCTTCTGGGAACCAAGGCTGCTCCAGCTGCATGGTGGCCGCTTATGGAACTTCACACAGTTACAGAGTTCATTGTAACACACGACCATGACTTGATAATGAATTAAATCACTCCTGATATTTTTATGACATAGTAGGAATTTATGACTTCATTATATTTCTGTTATACAGTGCAAGTATAGTATGATAGTATACTTTTGATGGTATTCTCATGGCATACTATAATATGACTTTGTTTTATGACATAATATTCACATGTATATACCTTTATATATCTATATACACTGTTATAAATGTTGGAATATTTTGTTTTCAGATACAATCTTCTGTTTATTCTTATTTAAATGCAGCAGTAATCACTTTTGACCATGTGCAATGATTACATTATGTGTCCCAATAAGGTGAAATGAATTCATGCATACAATTTGTTTGCTGCTATAAAAGACAAGACATTTGCAAATGATTCCAACTTTATGGGAGATCCTGTTTATATATAGTTTGTTTTTTAATGCCATAATAAACTATGCATTTTTTCGACTTTTCTATAGGACATTGTATAACTCTTTATGGCATACTGTACCAAAATAGCTCACCATGGCTTCTAACACTAATGTGATGTCAGAAACTGTTTTTTTGCACCAGTACTTACTACATTGTATCAGATTGCCACTACTTGAAAAAAAACACAACTGAATGAAATCCCTCACTCACTGTTTTTCATATTGTTTTTTTATATTGACCTTTGTAAACACACAAACAAAACCTAACACTACAATCAATTTCTTTTGAGCAGCTGAAACAAGAAGAACAACATAAATAAATTGCATAAATATCCTCACATTATTTGACTATGCACATTTACTGGACACTATTATCTATTTCTTCTAACACTTAGAAATGTGAAGAATTCAGTAATCAATTGGTACACTTGATCCCAACAGTGAGTATGACGCAAGAAGATTTCAGAAGAGGAGAATGATGCAAAACAAACCGAAGATGTGGGCTGAACATAGTTTGTGATGCAGAAGAAGAGTTTCTCGTGAAACAAAACAAAAACATGCGTGAGACATCTCCTTAGTCAGCAACTCCAACCTCTTTACTTCTTGTCTTCTTTAGCAATTTGAGCTGCAAACCAGGAAATAAACATACATCAAGATTATAACATTTTTATGACGTACTGACATGTTTATGAGACAAAGCAATGACTATATTTTTACAGCACCATGACCAACAATACTTGACCATTTTTTCTATATTCTACAATATTAAGATTCAATATTCCATAATAAACTGTAATTTTTTTATAACATACTAAAGAATGCATTTGTATTAGCTTTGTATGGGAAACTATATTATGAGTTTTAACAATAACTTTTTTTTGCCTTTTTAATGACATACTATACCATGACATTTATTTTTTGGTATGCCAAATCATATATTTTTGTATGTCACCAAGTACTTTTTGAGATAAAATTTGAGAAAAAATTTGACTTTCATGACATCTGATACTGTGCCTTTTTTTAATTTTTTTTTAAATTTTTTACATTTTATGATAGTATCAATTGTGTGACAGACTATACTATACCTTTTATGTCATACTATGATTTATCATTCATATTCAGAATCAAATCATAATTTCCTAAATAATGTCAAATTATTTAATGAAAAAATCCCAAACCCTTTAATCTGCGGTGAATTACGTAATGGCTCAGTATCTCCTTCTGAGTCCGTGGCAGAAACCTGGGACACTATGAGACAACGTTTAGGAAGTGGATATGTGCTCCTCTTCATCAGAGGTGGAAAACCAAAACTAAAACTTTGATCAGGCTGAAATCTGTAAACTTATTGTCCACACAAATATGAGCTTCACCAAATCAAAATAAAATAAAATGCAGCTCACAGCTGCTTTCCAAGGTTTTTAATAAGAAACACACAACGACAAGTGATCAGAGGAAAGATGCCACACTGCAGTTAAAAGCTTGGATCTCAAAGTATTACAACTTTTTCACTTGTATTATGACTCACTTCTCGAAAAGTCTATGTCACATAGTTAAATCTGTTTTAAGACTTTCCACCACAAGAACAATATGTGGTATAATATAACCTTGTTGTACATTTTTACTATATATTCTCTCATTTACACTAGAATGTGTTTTATGTGCTCTGGGCCAGGGGGCCTGTTGTCTTGTTCTCCCTGTTGGTCTTTCCTCATTTCAGGTCTGGCTGTTTGACCCCGCCCATCTAATCAGGTGATTGGCAGCAGCTGCCCAGCACGCTTCAAAAGCCTCTCTTCCTCTCTTCCTCTCTTGGCTTGGTTTGTTGAAGCTCCAGTTTAGGAGTCTGTTGTTTGCTGGGTCTTATGAGTTATGATACTCTGGTTTTGCTTTTTTTATGCATTTACCAAATCCACCCACCATTGCCATTTCCATGCACATCCTACACTACTGCTTTTACTGACTTTCACACTTAATTTGCTTTAAATTTCATTTTCGATTGGATTTACTCCATTTGTTTAGTAACGATTATTGAATTAAAAATGTGTGTCTCCCATTTTTGTCACAGCCTTTAACACGTTAAACCCATTTCTGTCTTTGTACCACCCAGCAGGATACTTACGGCGAACCTCCAGTTTACACTCCACAATGTCTTCGCCGCGTTCGTTGACAGCTTTGCACATGTACATTCCTCCATCGAAAGTACAGGGCTTACGGATCTCCAGCGTCAGAACACCTTGTTTACTGAGCATCCGGTACTTGGCTTCATTTGAGATATCCATCTTGTTTCTGTACCAGGTCACTTTCGGCTAACAGGGTAGGACAAAGTAAAACAGTTTGTCAGGTGAAGTCTACTAGTCCAGTAAATAACCATGACGACTGGGGTTATCTGGTGGATACTGTTTCACTGAGGAGAGGTTGATTATTATTTGTTATTAATCCTCAAATGTCTGCAAGAAGAAGAGTGTGTGTGAATGTGCGTGTGCTGTGGGTGTAAGGTCATTGGCCCTGTCATATCAGTAACCAAAGAACCAGTCAATATCAATATCTACAAGCAGGCCGTCAAGCTGCAGAAGGAGGCCTTTTGACCTTGGCTGGCCCAGGGGTCTCCAGAAACGGCAGACAGGTACCGTTTGGCCAGAAGGGCTGTAGCTGCATCAGTTGCCAAAGCAAAGACCAGGGTGTGGGAGAAGTTCTATGGAGAAGGATGGCCTAAATTAAGTTCTGGCAAACAGTTCAACTCAAAAAGGAAAGGTCTCAGGCTGTATTCAGCACAGGAGCAGAACTCCAGACCTGGACTGGGCATATTCTCAAACTCCCGAACACGACCCAGTAAGTTGCAACGGATGGATAAGATTCACCCTGAGGTGCTGACGGCTCTAAATGTTGTAAGGCTGTCTTGGCTGACATGCCTCTTCACATGCCTCCCCCCCCCCCTTAACTAAAGTTTATTCCAGGGTGCCGATTGGTTAACCTCAGATACTGAGAGGTGTGATGGAGATTCTGTGGAACTGTTGACTCTTTCCAGTGTTGAGGTGGTTCAGGCATCTGATAGAGGTTTTCTAGGCATGTCCGTCCAAGAGGCCCCAGGGTAAATCTAGAATATGTTGGAGAGATTATATATCTCATCGAGATTAGAAACACCTCAAGGTTCCCCAGGAGGAGCTGGAAAGCATTGCTGAGGAGAGGGACGTCTGCTGACCTTTGTGACCCGGGTCCAGATAAGGAGAGACAAATGGATGGATGGTTTCAAAGCAAACACAGAGGAAAAGTCCTAAAAGTTATATAGTGGAAAGCTTTGGAAAAAGCTGAAATTTGGACCTCAAGTAGGACTTTTTGATATGACGTGATGACCCTACTGACCTTTGGTATGCCTCTGACTGAGCAGCTGAGGGTCGTGCTGTATCCTGCGATGATAGATCGGTTCACCAGCGGATGTGTGAACTTGGGAGCCTGTGAGAAGTCATGTTCCTTGTAACTGGGTGGCTTGTACTCCATACCTGTGGAGAGAGACGGACAGACAATTGGGTTACTGGGTTTTTCTCCATGATATAAAACCAGAACTGCTTTGCACTAATTATATCTGTGCAGTCAAAGCCCACCTGTTTTCTGGATGTAAGCACTGTCTGTTGTGTTGCATGGCTCGGGGCTGAGGCCCACCAGGTTGATGGCAAAGACTCGGAAGACATACTCGTTCCCCATGATGAGGTCGGACGCCACGCAGTTGGTTCGCCTGTACTGCTCGTAGACCGTAAACCACTCCTTCATATAGACATACAAATATTGATATTGATGTGAATCATACGCTGGTCTTCACCATCACCAGATCTCAACCCCACTGAACACTTGGATTGGATGTTGGATTGAGGGTTCACAGCCCTTTACAACAGCATCATATGTGTATGAGTCCTCCCAAAGGGTTTTCTAGCTGTTGGAGGACTGGATTAACACCTGAAATCTACACCTGATGATGTTACTAAAACAGCACTAATCATGGGACTCATTTCTCTCACAATGTTTAAAACCTAATTGAAAAAATGTGCTAATAATATTAGATTCACTTATTTTGCAGGCAAGTTCAGCCATAAATGTACATCATTATATTTGCCAATAAAAATAACATCATATGATAATAATCTCGAGATATGACTGGTTCGCATTCTAAAATACCTTCATAATCTACCTGAAACTGAAGGAGTTGTGTAATTGTGCACAGGTCAAAAGTATTTATTGAGATACAAGCATGAAATAGGATATGAGCAGGTTTAAATTGCACCAGCTGTTATCTGTGACATCTCACAGGTACACAGTTTATTGTTATTGGCAACATGATAATCAGTAGCCCCGAGCTCGCTATAAAAAGATATACGTGAAATAAATTTGATCCAATGAAACATGAGCCGTCAGCCAAGCCGGGCGGGAGAACAAGGGCCCCGCGTCACTACGGACAATCCGGAGCAGGTCAAGGCTACAAGGATAAGATTAGGACATTCTTGGCTGACTTCGTTCCTGGCAGCTCGGGGGTGGAGGATGGTGCCAGTTGGAGGTCTTGCCAACAGGCCCATAATGCATCACTCCTGGCCCACAGATACTCAGCATTGGTTGATTAGAGTTTATGTGTCACAGGGGAGGCTAAAATATCCCTCTGTGTCCATGCAGCATTCATTCTCACACGTACAAACACACTCATTCATGTCGAGTCATGTTGCAAATGTGGCTTCACAGCGGATCAGTTGATGGTCGGCAGCTAAAGCTAAATGCCTGCAATGGACCAGTTTCAGGTGTCTCCTCACTTTTTATTTTCAATTGTCTATCTGTTGAAAAGTGATTTAATTAGCATAATACCTGCCTAGCATGGACATCACAAGCTTGTTTTCAGCTTAAGTCTCACCATGGTCTTCTTGTCAGCCTTCTGAATGGTGTATCCAGTTATTTCACAGTTACCGTCGTCCTTCGGGGGCTTCCACTCCAGGGCCACATTGAAGCCCCAGATATCCATGATCTTCAGTCCCTGAGGGGCCCCTGGGAGATCTTCGGAAAACAAATGGATTGTGAGAAAGCTCCCACTACAGATGCTGTATTTAATCTACCCACAACAAGCTGCTTACCAACAACCTGCAGTGTGATACTCGCTGTGTCCTCGATATTCTCAATCTGCACCTGGAGATCGTACTTCCCCGAGTGTTTTCTCTCCGTCTTGCGGATGAAGAGGATCGTATCCACATCGCTGTTCCTCACGTTGGCAAACGTGGGGCTCAGAGGCTCGCCGTCTTTGCTCCACGTGACCTTTGGCCTGGGCTTACCCTGCACCAGCAGAAAAGACAAGAGAAGGGTTTCACGTCAAGATGCTATGTGTCGTGTCACACATGACAAGTGACTTCAGATGATGATTTTTCAAGGAAGCTTGCCGTAGACACGTGGCTGCAGTCTTGTCTTTAGTGAAACTAAAGCTTTTTTAACTTTTTTAATGAATTAGTACAAAAATATTGCCTGACCTTCCACGTAGTGCCACCAACAGGTCCAACAGTCCTAATTACTTATTGACAGTTACATGATGGTATGCAGGATTGTGTTAGCCTTTTAGCATGCTAGGTAGGAACATGACTTTTGCTCTGGCACTACCTTCAGAAAAACAACATGTTTTACCCCACTGCTGGTAGGGATTTATGTTGCACTCTGGTGTGAACAAAGACAGTAAAGCATCTTGGAGTTTGAATGATGAATACAGAAGGAATACTGTCTACTGCACCTGGAATTGAATCACAAGGTTGACAGTGTCTCCAACTTTCTTGACGAGAGTCTGGCGGAGATTTCTGGGGAGCCAAATTTTAGGGCGTTCTGTGAAAGAAAAAATGAGAGTTGGGCTCTGAGAAATGGAAGAAGGGTGAGTTTAAATCTGAAGAAACATGGCTACAGTATATTGGTTGAAACTAAAGTAGCAGTGGTCATGACTCTATACTCACGCATTATCTCTCTGATGGTGACGGGCTGGGCCAGAGTGGCGGGAGTGCTGGGTCCCGCCATGTTGAAGGCCCGCACACGGAACTGCAGCTTGTCTCCGGTGGTGAGATTCCTGACGACCAATGATGTCCGGTCAGTCAGACCCTGATGGGCTGGCATCCATTCATCCGCTGCAACCGGGAAACACGCAGCAAGAAATAGTTTATGACAGCAAATTAAATTCAGATGAAACTTTAATTACAGAAAGATTAATGTTGACAAAAACACATTAAACCCTAAACTTTCACTTTTTTTTTGTAATTAATTTGTCCTGACAACAGTAAAGCAATGCAAATCGTCCAGTTTATTATTATAATTATTATTTTTTGCACAGCTGTAGAGTTAGACATATGCAAAAGGGGATGTTGCATATGTCTACTGCAGTTGCTGCTCCTCACTGTGGGAAAGCGATTGGCGAATATAACTTTGATGATATACTCCATAAAAAAAAAAAGCTCCTTATCACAAGCATGCAGGCGGTTGGCTCCAGCACTTACTGCCCTCCTTGCAGTACTCAACCCCGTAACCCTCGAGTTCAGCCGAGCCGATCCTCTCAGGCGGCCGCCACTTCAGCGAGATGGAAGTGTCACTGATGTCGTCGATGCAGAGTCCGGTGGGCTCACTTGTGGGGGCTGAGAGTGAGGCAGGGGGCAGATAAATGGCTCCGTTAGCTAGTTAGAGCATTACTGAAATAAATTCACAATTACGGAACAAGTGGATGAGCCTGATCGGGAATTAGCAAATTATGTGAAGTTAAAAAAAAAACTGAATTAAGTAGTTTTGACCTGGAATGGGAAGCATAAAAATTGATATCTGTGGTGGCTCCTCAATTTCATTTGACCTTAAACATACCGACAGAAATGGTGGATTTGTCTTTGAGCCAATAAAAAGGGATGAGTGTGTGTGGAGTCTACTGTTTCTGTCCACACAATCTTAAATGTGCAGTCTGTACTTTACTTAGGGAAATGACACAATGGAAGTTTACAATGCAATCCTTTGTCTGTCACCTACTACACATTGATTTCACCACAAACGTGCCAAAAGCAAACAACTGTGTCAGCTGAGATTGTTGTTTTCAAGAAAAAAAAGCAAATGATGAAGTAATATTATTATTTCAGTGTTAAGCATTGAGATTTAGGATCGCTTCTCTTATTTACTTACTTTGGGTCTATCATTAAACTGTAGCTGACAGGAGAAATGATGGAGTGGGATAAAAGATGTGTAAATGACTGCTCATACAGATGAATAATGGTCATGGATTCCTTAAAGTCCATTCATATTTTTTATGTGACTCTAAAGAGAAACTAATTAAGCCGTTTTTAATTATACAAAATGATTTCCGATGACACATTGATGATCACTGCTGATGCATTATGTCCAACACAATGAATTAAATGGCTGCATTAGCAGCTGGAGCAGTGACCTCCACCAGCAAGTAGATCCCTACGCCGCCAAGACATCCTGAATATACAATATCAGCTGCCGATACTGGAAGGATCTTTTGGAGTGACACAACTGGAACATCTCTTTATTGTTCCAAGATCATAATTAGTCAACCACACTTTCCATGCTGTTGCACAACAGCATGTGATCTGTCTGAAATGTGGTGAATTTTAGTGGTGGTCTTGACGTCACTGAGGCTAGGACCCCGCGCCACAGGACACAGGCTAAGTATTCAGTGCAAGCAAGTGATGGAAACACCTGACAGAGGTCAAGGGTTTGTAGAAAGTCACAGCAGCAGGGATTATTCCAAAATTAGCTCAGACAAAAGGTGCAGAGTGCAGGGCAAAAAAAAAATGTGTTTTTAAAAGCAAATCATCAGAAGTGTGACGAATATTCAAATATGTACACACATGAAAAATGAGCTGCTTTGCAGCCAATTTTGTCATTACTGTCATACATACTGTATATCAACAAAATTAATTTTCTATTCCTAAAAACCTACATGGTTTTGCAAAATCTCAAAAGGAATAATGCCTACTGCCAACAGGTTGCGGCTCTGACTCTGGCTCAGCAGTAGGACCGGGCTCCACAGGGGTCACCTCTGCTGGGGGACCACCTTCCGTTGGGGGTACATCCTCTGCTGGGGGTGTCTCATTCTCAGCTGGAGCTCCATCTTCCCCACCGGGTGCTGACTCTGCAGGGGCAGCTGCTGGTGGCGGTTCGCTCCTGGCTTCTGGTTCCTGCTCTACCACAGCGGGTGGAGGTGTCTTCGTCTCAGGTTTGCCTGCTTCCACCTCAGCTGGTGCCTCTGCTGGAGCATGTTTCCCTTCCTCTACAGGTTTCTCTTCTTCCACCGGCTTCTTCTCAGCCGTCTTTGGAAGTTTGGGCTTTGTCATCCTTTTTCACTGTAGCAGCAGTCCTGCAGCTGATTGAAGCTGATGCCGGTACTTGTCCACCTTCTACCAGATGCCTTGCTCTAACCTACGCTCTAATTCTCTCACACACATTCGGTCTCTCGTTCTCCTTGCTGCAGTGACAACAATCCTTCCTCTGGAGTAGCCTCCACAGTAGCCTGAACAGCTCTGTGTTAAGCAGCTGGTCCGAGCAGAGCCGGCTTCACCTCCAGGCCATTATTTATAGAGAGAGATGCCATGGATAGTTTCCTAATCAGCTGTCTTACAAGCAAGTGGCCATCTGGACACAATGATGCTCTCTCTTAAATCAACAAGTGGAGAATGAGATGGTCGTTAAAGAATCAGGGATGGACGAGGAGACAATCCAACCCTGAGCCTTTGCCTAATAGGCAGAGCTTAAACACAGGAGTACAGTAGAGCCTGACCTTGTGATCCAGCAGTGACAAAAATGTAAACTCCTCATTGAAAGCCCTTGAAAATGTCACTTCAAATCTTTTTTTATTTCTCCTGAACAATAAATATTCATGACTAAATGAGCAACAATTCAAGTTTATTAAATACCTTGAGGTATTATCTTTTAAGAGTCTGCTTCATCACGACTGCGTGTGTGTGTGCTTTGATTTATTTAAGAACTTGATCACCTTTCAGAAAAATAATTGCATGTGGTCATGTGACGTGGGTAATGTAATATTGGTCCGGGGATGTCCAGCCTTTACATGGAAGCCATGCTGTGAATGCGTGCTAGAGAGGAAAGGATCTACGAGCCGCATGCACTGCTTTTATGAAGTGCTTTCACAGTATCTAGGGGCGTCATTCACACGTTCCAACCCTGATGCTAATGGACAGTGCACAAGGTACTTAAAGGGAATCTCGACTTTACACATCAAAGCCTGTTCACAGGTCTTGTGGAGTTGTACTGCAATTGGGGGAAGAAAGCTGCATTAAAAACCTTTTGCAACTCCAGAGGGGACCGCGTTGAGTCGGCATCGGTCCGGGGGCTGAAGACAAGCCTGACAATGAAGTCTGGTGATGTGGACTTAGAAAGAAGTGAGGGTACTAGAACTCTTTAGTGTCCTCCTGATGCCATACCACACTTGAAACTGAACTCCCGGAGATCGTGTTGCATCGTGAGTAATGAAGGCAACAAAGAAAAATGCATGGCATGATAAACATGATATCTCTGGTTTTAAAAAATAAAATGCTTCAACCATCAGGGACACCAGAGGTTCAGTGTCTTTTTTTTTTTTGCTTACTTTTTTTAAAATTTTTTAAACATTATTTTTTAGACGTGTTCTAATGTTTTATGCAAATCACTTTGAATTACCTTGTTGTTGAAAAGTGCTATTCAATTAAATTTACTTCGCCTTGCCCAAGGACATGTTGTCATGCAGACAGGAGGAGCCGAGGATCGAATCACTGACCCCGCTCTTCCTGAGTCACAGTGACCCTTCTTCAACAAGCAACACACGACATTGATCTGTTCCTTTCTCATCCACTGCTTCATGTGGTGATTTAACAGACGTGCAAATGACAGACACCCTCATGACTGACGTGACTCACAAATGACCAGTGAATCATGTGCATCATATGATCGTATGTGTGCAGCATATTTTTGTTCCACGGACAATCCATCGTCTTCTTGGATTACGTCAAACATACAGCAGACATGACCCCATCCTGTCAGGACCACAAATCAGCAGGACCCCCGTGACCAGAATGAAACCCTAGTCTAAGCAAACCGGGCATGACACAACCACCGGAGTCACCAAGAGAAAGACATGTCAACTTGATCACCGTGAACTTCACTCTACTGATAAACAGTTTCAACAACGAGCAGTTCCTTTTCTTGACTACACAGTGGAGAAAATGACTGCACCGAGTGGGAGAGGAGCGTACGACCTGTTGGCAAAAACTCACCGACTGGCACGAAAGGCTGCGAGGCCGGACTGTGGCGAGACATGCCGATGCCGTTGACGGCGTAGACTCGCATCTCGTACTCCACTCCTTCAATCATCCGCTTGGCTTCATAGGTTGTTTCAGGATAAGGGTCAAAGTTCAGTCTCATCCAGCGGTAGCTCTTCTTCTTCTTCCTCTCCAGCACGTAGCCTGAGAATCAGAATGTTGTCAGCGACTGGGCTTGTCGCGGCGATGACAAAGAAGACTTTTGTATGTTTGGACATGTTTTACCAATAATCGGCTTTCCACCATCGAACAGAGGGGGGTCCCACTGGACCATACAGGAGTCCTCTCCCACGCTGAGGATTCTGGGAGCCTGGGGAGGATCAGGAACATCTGGGAGGGAAAACATGTCTCATGAGTTAAAAAAAAATATATATATGTATATTTACATGTACATGTGATGAACTGACAGATTCACAGTAGTTAAAACAAATTAATTACAATCTAATCGAATATAAGTCGCTTGATTACTACGTGTCATGACTACAATTGGCAGTGTTAAGAACTATTGATTGTTTTTTTTAATCAATGGGGAAGTGCCGTCTTACCCACGACTTTCACATTGATATCCGCAGTGTCCTCCCCAGCGGGGTTTCGAACCACAACAGAGTAGATCCCCTCGTCCTGCCTCTCGGCCCCCTCGATGGTGAAGATACAGTGTCCCGTGGTGGTTTCCACATGGACCCTGCCGTCTCCCTCGGAGACCACCTTCAGCACACAACGACAACCAGAGCACAATCACTTAATCGACCCTCACTCTGGACTGATCCATCGTTGCTTTGCACATTCTCCAGGTGAAGATGCTCGCACGGTGCATTTAGTGTATTAACATCATGTCACATTTGGAGAGAATTTTGGCACTTTTCCAACGTCAAGTTTTTTGAAGTGCAAATCATGCTCTTCAAAACATGTAGAGGAAAAACAAAAATACCTGCAGTAGTTTACGGAACACATCGTACTAAAGCTGTTTGATCATACCGTCCCAAAATGTAAAGTCATTTTGCACAAAATTAGTTATCATGTTACTTTCATTTGGTTATATTACAATGTACTTCAGTAAATCATCAAAGCATCATCATTACTGTAATTACTGCCCACTTGTCTCCCACCTGTGTCTGTATTCAGGAAGTCTCAGGGCATACTCTTACCTTATCGGCACCGGCGTACACTGACCACATATATGTTTTTACCATTTACATCGAGCCACCACAGAAACGGCTTTTCATTTCATTGCTGCAGAGCATTGCTTCTACTGTATATAACACACAAGCTGTTCCATCAAATACACTGTTGCCCATAAATTTGGATTATTTAGTTTTCATACACAATCCTCTGTTTTTTTCATATTTAAATGCTTCACTAATCACTTTTGACCAGGTGCAATAATTACAGGATGTGTCACAATTACCCAGGTGAATGGAATTCATGCTTAACATTTGTTTGGTGCGATATTAGACATTTGCAAATTATTCCAACTTTATGGGCGACCCTATAGCTGCAAGATCAATCCTGTTGTGTCTTGAACTTAAGTGATAATGCAATTGTGAGTTTACAATAGGCGAAATGCACACAGACCACTGGCTCTATTTGGACATCTAACAGGCTACAGGGGGAGCCGGGTGTTTACTTTAGTGACAAGGACCAAGAAGTGGTTAGCTTATTGTCAAAACAGGCATATATTCACATGGGACATGCATACTTACTTCCCCATCCTTCAGGGTCCAAGAGGACGTCGGCCCTTCTTTCTCTTCTCCGTCAGGTTTTACAGAACTAGCCTACATTTGAGCAGAGCAAAGCGGTAAAAGCCTAAGGGAGCGGAGAGTGTACGTAAACCCTCTGGTTCTCGTCAACTCAGAGAAACAGCTCGCAGGTTGGCGTCCTTGAATTAAGCTGTAAGCAATCTTAGTATTCCAGCCACATTTATTAGCAGGGAGGAACGCAGTAGCTGTCACAACATCGGTGTGTCATGAGCTAACCTGTGCCACTCAAAATAGTAGAAAAAAGAGTTCTTTAGCTTTATTATATTAGTGTGATTTAAGGTTTGTTTTCTCAGCTCAGGTTTCCAACCATACTTACTGTGCTCTGGACAGACGGTGGGTGTGTCGCTGATTAATAACCCAATCCATGTGTCTTTTTTACCTTCTCTCCTTTGGTCCAGATCACCGTTGGAGCGGGGTCTCCGGTGATGGGAACATCCAGACGCAGTTTGTTGCCTGCCACCACCACGATGGTCGACTCGGCAGTGCGACCCATACAGTCCAGGTGGATCTTTGGAGGATCTTATAGAGGGAAGGAGAGATCGTTCAAACGAACAGACCTTTGCATCGATCTCTGCGTTTGATACAAGAGAATAAGTCTGCGGTACCTTGGCGCGGCACGTAATCAATCTTCACCTCTAGGAAAATAGAGAAAAGGAGAGGGTGAGACATCGTTGAAGTAAAATGACGCTTGGGAAACTCTTGAGGACATTAATTTTGAAGTAGAAAAGCAAAAGCGTCAATATCACCCAGGAAATTGAGTTTAGCAGAAAGGTTGAAAGCATGGCCATCAGGCACGAAAGTGTAGTCTCCTTCATCCTCTGGTTTGACCTCATCGATGGTTAGTTTGTGGATCCTTAAAAAAGAAATGGTTCAGTTCGGGTCACCGTGTCGCGGCATGCATGCACGTATGCAGCGTCTGTGTAAATGCCTCCTCACCTGCCGAAATGGGTGATATTTATTCTGGCGTCTGGCTTGACTTCTGCACCGTCCTTGTACCAGGTCCCCCTCACGTTCTCATCCGACACCTCGCACTTAAACATGGCCTGGTCCTTTGCCTTCACTGTGAGGTCTGCGATGCTCTGGTAGACCTCCAGGTCTTTCTCTACACGGGCAGAAAAACACAAGCTCAGAGTTCAGGTGATGCAAACGATATAGGCCTTCAGACTTGAGAGGGTGTTACTCTACGAGAACGGCGATGCAATAAGATGATGATGTGTGGTGACAATATGATGATGTGCAACTATTGTATGTGAGGATATTATGGTAATAACGCGTTCGGGCCTTGGCTGTTCATTACGTGCGTCTTTGTGTGTAGTATCTTAGCAACGGGCATGAGGAGAATAGTTAATTGGATTTAGGGTAGACAATGAAGTGGGAGGATATGAAGACCAGATGAAGGAGGCTATTACTGTACATCACAGGAAATAATGTACACGGAAGTTATTAAAGTTATCCCAAAGAAATTGTTCTCTGGGCGCGATAACGTAAAGGTTACAGGAGTTTCACGTCAGCTCGCTGCGGGGACGAGAAATTAAGGGGGAATGGCGCTATAATAGGAGATTTGCTATGGGACACACACAAACACACACACACACACACACACACACACACACATACTGGATATCACACATGAATATATATGCAAAAGTGAAATCATATATATTCAATATACATTATAGCTTCTGCAAGGAAAGGTCAAATTATAGTCAAACACTGATGGCTGTCATGTGATGTTTTTCTGTGGGTGTCATAATGAATAAGTCTGCTCTCTGAACTAATGGCACTGTGATCTATGATGAAATGGTTACTGGGTGGAGGGGAAAAAAGGGTGAAACCAGCTGGGGTTCATATTTTTGCCTACGTCCATGTACGGATGAGTTTGAACCGTCCCCATCCATCATTTTTAGATCACCTGTGGATTGAAATTAAGCATATTTATCCACCTTAAACTGTCACCTGCAAAAAGTCTCATGTGCAATGAATTGCCATCATATTATTAAAAAGAAAAAAAAATGCTGGGTACCATGTAAGAGACAGACTTACAAAACTCTGAGGTGCTCAGTGCAGATCTTTCATCAGCATCATCAGGTTGTTGTGACTTGGAACTAGAGGCAATTCTATCATCTAGTAATAAAACATACTTTAATACCACAACTTACTTTTAATGTCGAATAAAGATTTTACTCTTTATTCTCTCAGAGAATATTGAAGATTTATAATAATAAAAGATAAGGTTGTTGCAGCTGTTTATCAGAAAAGTGTAGTATGACGTGTTTGGTGTTTTTCTTAATACAAACCATTGAGATGTGAGGCTTTATTTGTCTGATTGAACATGGTGATATAGCATCTCTTTAGCCTATTGAGAGTGTCATATTAAACCAAGACAAAAAACAACAACACAGGAAACAAGGACCAGAGAGAGAAACAAGGTCACTCACACCGACCTGTGCCCTTCAGGTGAAATATGGTCTACGTCTTCTAACTTTAGCTGGCATGTGGACTTCGTAGCAGTAACCTTGGCAGAATAATGCGGGCAAATGGCAACAGCCACCCCAGCCCAAAGATAGACGGCATGCCAGGAGTGGCAGGACTATTGGGGGTATTGAGAATGTACACTTGAAGCGTGCTTCGCTGACAAAAGTGGTGCATACTGTACTCCGACACTCACCCTGCACCATGAGTTCAGCCACGGACTCGCCACCGTTGGTTTTAACCTTGTAGTGGCCGCAGTCCTCCTTCGTGGCCTCATTAATGATCAGGACGTGTTTGCAGCCGTCCTTCTTGAAGCGATACTTGAACGACTCGTCTCTTGTCAGTTCCACGCCGTCTTTCTCCCTGCACACAAATGCACAGCAACCAATGTTATTCTGATTATGAGTCACGATTTAGATCAAACTCTATGAACTCACGAAGTTGCTACTTTTATGAGCTCCAAAATATGGACCTAGAAACATGATTTTAATACACTTCAGTATACTTCAGACCCAGTTGCATCATTAATCGTATTCTTTTTTTTTTACCACATATATTGATGTCTGGGTTTCTGTAATAGTTATAATTACTTTTGAATAATTTGCAAGTCAAGTAAACGCCACATACACATCTACAGCAGCGTTCTCCTTCCTCCATGATAAAGGTCACATGGGACACGTAGTAGTAAAACACCGATGTGACCTTTTCATTGAGGTGATAATTGACAGCATGCAGTTCGTCACAGAGACAGGGCTCTTTCTGTGGACATGACAAACTCAAATGCCATCTGCTGGGTGTCGAAGAAACGGACGCCGTGTAAAAACCGACTGAAATGTGGTTTGGATTCAAAGAAAGGTTCAATTGTGACAGTTAAACTGGCAACATGTGTTTATCAATCCAACCGGGACTCACCGGTTTGATATCTGTGTCTGTCTATCTTTTGTAGATTGTCAGCAACAACACGTTTACCTTTAGGATTCATGAGTCAATAGCATGGAAATGTAAATCCAGCAGAAAGGAGGATATCAAACCATTTCACGTTGGCTCCCTCCTCAGAGACTTCACACTCCAACTCCACCCGCTGGCCCTTCATGACCATCTGATCCTCCAGGTTCTTCACAATCGTGACGGGAGGCTCTGCAGAAAACGGAGAAGAATGAGAGGTCGAACCGCGGCTCTTAACAAATGTATGTGTTCTGGATGCAATATGTCATATACCTTTAACGAAGAGCTCAGTGGTGCACTTCTCCTCTCCCGACCACGCAGCAGTAGGCTGCATCGTCGGCCAAGGAGCAGTGGTTGATGGTGAGGTAGCGCATGTTGCCGACACTCTCAAATATGTACCTTTACAAAGACCAGGGAGTTTTACACACTGCTCATACTTAGTCGATGAAAGATATGGAGTTGTTCCGTAAAAACGAAAAGGAACATTGTTTTAATTGCTCTTTGAAACCTACTTGCTAGGGATGTAATGACGTTCATCCATGTATTGATGTTGCAGAGGAACAGGAGAAATAGAGAGAATGAAATGTTCAAAACATTTTCACAAACATAATCAAGGATTGCTGCTGAATTCGTGAATGTTTGAGGTGAATAGTTTCCTCTCTACATTCTAACCTCCCAGTGGGATGGATTTCTTGTCCGTTCTTCAGCCATTTCACATCAGCATCTGCGTTGGCGACCTCGATGGCCAATTTGATTTTATGTCCCTTTGCCACTTGGTAAGCAGGATCCAACTTTTTGAGGAAAGCTTATTTTCAGAGAAAGTAGACAAAAATCATATTAAAATCACAAAAATGTGGCAATAAATAGATCAGCTATGAACTCTGCACAAACCTGCACTCTTCTTCTCCTCCTTCTTCATCTTCTTCAGTCTCTTGAGCATGCCTCTCAGGTCAGTGATGCCGTGCTGAAAAGCGATCTTCTCATATTCTGAAGACGGAGCATGGCTGAGAACTTCCCAGATGTCCACGTCGGGCTGCGAGCTCACCTGCACGGCTCTGATATACAAACACGCGCATGTTACCATCAGTGAGCAGGGCGTTCATGAATTAATTCACAATTAACTGTAAATGAATAACTAACAAGCAACTGATGATAAGTCAACGTCATACAATGTTTCCTAAGCACAAACAATAGTAATGAAGATGTTAACAAATGTTTTCTATATAAAACGATGTCTTTCTTTCTTGTGGGGTTAAAATATTGATACATACAAAATGACATCTAAAAAAGCAATTATGAACCTTTTTTTAATTAATTTGAGTACATTTTCTAATGATCTATTTATGTATTCTATGTGGCCCAGCTCTACGCTGGCAACTATAATCTGCATTTAGTCTAAAATATGGATGAAATACATGAACTAAAAACCACCACCTCCTCCTCCTGCCCCTCCTCTCCCTGTTTCTCTGGGCTGTCTTTACCTCACCTGTCCACTAGGTGCCCTCAGCTGCTTTTCTATCTCAGCCAATCACCAGACAGATGTCAAATTATTGGCTGTCACTATTTTACCACACTCAGGGTACAACGTATGTATGTGCATGTGATTTCTACTGATGTTAATTAATAAAACTGAATGCAAAACAAAGATTTCCAGTAATACACAGACAGCATGCCAGCACTTTCTTACCGATTTGAGGATTTTAAGAAACTGCTGCTCATTCAAAGGAACCCGAGAGGTAATCATGGCAAAACAGACCACAAATATTAAAACACAGCATTTCAGCAGCAACACAATCAGCATATTAGAAACAGGGCTTTAAAACCAAATATATTCCACTGGGGGTTAAACTCCAGGGACTGAATCATTTTTTTGGTTTGGTATTTCATATGGTGTCCAATTGTCTTGTGCATGGAGAGCAACGAGTGTCTGGTGATATTGTGTGATGCGTTGGGAAGGTGACTTGTCTTTCTGAGTGAATTCTGCAGAAAACGTGTCAGAAAAGAGGGCTCATAATGCCGGGAGAAACCATTAACATGTAGGGGGGAGGAAAAAATACAAACCAGATGCTTGATTGGTACTAAAAACAGCGTGAGTTATTGTAGTAAGTAATGAGAAGGCAAAGAAGAAGAGTGCAAAAGTAGTGATGAGGGTTAATAATCTCCAATGGGATGAGTGTGATAGTAAAAGTGAGACAAGATAGGATGACTAGATGTCCTTAGGGTGGAACGTCAGGACTTAAATAGCTGCATGTTGTACACAGTATATTTCAATATGGTTGTAAGTTGTTTTTTAACAGATAAATTAAATCATTTGAAGGTTTCGCACATTCAAAATGTTGCCAAACCACCTTTAATTTTCTTATTACCAAGACAATAGACACATCAAGTCACCCTAGTTTGTCATTGTGTATTTTCTTGGAGGTAAGTGCTGTCGAGCGATCATTCCAGCTTTTAGTTTGCAAATGCAGAAGTAAGAAGCTTACTCTCTGAAGACGTGGGATGATCCAGAAAGAATGAGAGTGGGACAGAAATAGATTTTATAAAGGGGGGGTAAATAATATTCCCTTACTCTGACATTCTGCCTGCAAACTACCACCAGTACTTTGTAGTAGCTTACCTCTTCTTTAATAAGGTACTGAAGTCCAGCTCTCCAGAGTCTTCATTTCCATCTGCACTACTGCAGAAACATCAGCCACCAGCAGAAAAACATCAACATCAAGAGCCCCCTAAAGGCGACTTGATTGCTCAAAAGAAAAGATCAAGGTTTACACTCCACTGACATTGTTTGTTTTGAATAAAACAAATCCCCATGTCATTTCCTGTTTACTCATGCTCCAATATGCAACGTGTAGAGAGAAACAATCACTACTGTACAATGCAAATATTAATTAGGTAATAACATGAATCAAGGCTTGATTAAAAACAAAAGAGAAATTGGATTGGACAGAGTCATTCTGAAGACTGAAAAGGAAATGAGTGCATTTGGGGATAAAAGAGGTGCATGAACAGGCAGATGTTTTGCTGGAGAGACACGTGTTGCCATGTTTAAGGGAACAATTTTTGGCACTTTGGGAAATATGCTTATTCTACGTTATTGCTTGAGTGCTAACTATAGAAGCAGATCTTGAGAGTCCATTACGAGCTAGCCTGGCTCTCACCAAACATAAAGATCTGCCTACCAGGACTCTAATAAACTACCAGGACTCTAATAAACACAGAAAAATAAGACTTTATTTTATGTTTTGATTTTATGATGGCGCCCCCTATTTTGAGTTCACCTATTTTTGATCTTTTCCTATTTATAATATTATAATATACGCCAAGCTAGTTGTGAAACTCCTTCTGGCTCTGGCTTCAAACTGAACACTCACCTACGAGATTGTTCTTAATTTTCTCATCCAACTCTGAAGCAAACGCATATTTCCCCAAATGTCCAGCTATTCCCTCAAACATGAGCAGCAGCAGTCATCCACGCAAGAACAATGCAAAACACTCAAGGTTAAAGAAAACAACGGCCACCGTAGGATCTGCTCCTCTCTAATCAGGGGGGTGAAAGATAAAGACAAGGACATGGATTTGACTGTGTTCTCGTCTGCAGCCTCTGATCCGACAGCGGGATTAGAAGTTTGTGTGGTGAAGTTACATCACACCATAGCTGCACTTCCTCTATGTGGCAATCCTGTGGAGGAGCTCATTTACTGAAAAGCCCGTGTGTCTTAGCACATCCTGCCCTTCCAGTACGATCAAACCACCGTCAAAGCTCATGCTGCCGGGTAGCTGTTTGTGCAGCTGGCTCTGCTGTTTTCATCCAGACCCAAGAGTGGATCAGAGAGAGCTGATGGCTGCACCCGGCACATGTTACTCAATAGTTTAATAACCAAATCTCGACGTATCAAGAGCTGCCTGCAGTCAAAGGTTAACACAATGACAGCTACTTTAGTTAGCGACTACATCGGGCAGTTTGAATTTGAGTTCTCCGAGCTCTTGTTCGTTCTGTGGTCGACCTCTCAAAGAATTAACAGATTAGAGGCGAGACCATCCAAAACACTGGTTCTGTTTGACCTGACTCAGAGAGGAAACAGAACACGGGAGAGAGGCAGAGTCTCTGATCCCCGTCCTGGTTTCTCTGTTCTTTAACAATCAGAATCCTCAGAGTTTGGATGCGAGCACCCATTGTTGCAACAAACACCTTTTACTACCTTGGTTGTGATCCACTTCTCTTCTTACCAGCTTCGTTCCTAATAGGTTAGCATTTCCACAGATACTTGTTACACAAAATATGGTAATATTCCACTAAAGTTCACCGAACACTGAAGTTCAGCAGTTGTGTTTCTCTTCAATCTGATCTGACAATATAATGATTAATATAAATGTGACCTAGGGTTTATTGAGTCTGTGAACATAGAATTGCTCTTGTTTCTTCATCCCATTCTTCATCCCTTTTCACTTGTAAATTATCGTTTTATTAATCTTTTTAAATAACATTCAAAACCACTCTTTTTTGTGGTGTTTTATCATAAGACGTATTAAAATGTTCTAAGGTACATTCATTTAAAAGTATCTAAGGTACAAATATTTGCTTAAGACCTGCAAGGAAAAGAATGATTGGCTGACTTTAATAGCTGTGTGACACTATTGATGAAATATGTTTGGGGACCAGCAGCCAAAACCTTAATGTAAAACTAATATAGACAAAAAGGAATAATTAATCAGCATATAATCAGTTTCAGTGTGACCACACAAGACATATAAAACTTACGTGCGCCTAAAAGCGGCTCTTATGTCGAAGCCTTCAGGAGCGCAGGCCTCTGAAACACGAGAGAATCATGTTAGGGACGAGGATGAAAATCAGAAACATCAGAAACAACATGGCCGAGTGCCACCAACGAACCAACAACTGGCCCACTAACCGTGTACAGCCAAGTCAAAGTTGCAGCTGTCAAACTTGTCCCTGGATGCAACCTCACATCTGTAAGCTCCGGCAAAGTTGGGTTTAGCCGCGATGATCTGCATCTCAAACGTGTGGACCTGCAACCACATGAGTTGTGAGAAGGATTACACTGATCCCAAACCAAGTTGTACACGTCTCATAACATTATTAGTCAGCTTCAAATGTGGGAGCTTTATGGAGCGTGCCACTGATTTTTACAGCTTGCGTTCCTTGTAAAAGGTTTATTTCCCGTCTTGTTCTGAAAGTCTTCCAATCTCCGTTAAGTCTAAGGTAGCATGACTGCAGTCCATCATGTTATCAGGATGGATGACTGTTTACCTTACTGCTGCGGTCGAATGTCTCCTTCAGCTGCAGGTGTTTTCCAGACTTGCTGGCAAGGTCCATCCACTTCCCTTTGAACCATTTGACGGTTGGTTTCTTCAGCAATGACTCAGCATTCACTTTAGCCACAAATGTGATGTTTCTACCTGCACAAAAATGCATTTGTCATGAATATGTGATGCCCAATGCAGCATGCATGTCATGTTTATATCTCTATAAACACCCATATATTCTATCTTTTGGGTCCAGGACGTATATTTTGATTTGGCAAATAATGTTTTGGCAAAAAAAAAACATAATTTATGAAGGGGGATGTGGTGGTGCAGTGGTTAGCACTGTGTTCCCCAGCGAGAGGGCCGGCCTTCTGTGTGACGTGAAGTTTACATGTTCTCCCTGTGGCAGCTTAGGTTTTCTCTGGGTGTAGGATAGGTTCATTAATAACTTTAATGGCCTGTAAGTGTGAGTGTACAACCCCCAGAAAAATGGATGGATGATGGATGGTGAAATGGATGGATGGATGGGTGGATGGATGGATGGGTGGGTGGGTGGATGGATGGATGATGGATGGTGAAATGGATGGATGGATGGGTGGATGGATGGATGGGTGGGTGGGTGGATGGATGGATGATGGATGGATGATGGATGGGTGGATGGAAGGGTGGATGATGGGTGGTTGGGTGGATGGATGGATGGATGGATGGATGGATGGATGGATGATGGATGGGTGGATGGAAGGGTGGATTATGGGTGGTTGGGTTGATGGATGGATGGATGGATGGATGGATGGTGGATGGATGGATGATAGGTGGGTGGGTGGATGGATGGGTGGATGATGGGTGGGTGGATGGATGGATGGATGAATGGATGGATGATGGACGGATGGATGGATGATGGATGGGTGGATGGATGGGTGGATGATGGGTGGGTGGGTGGTTGGATGGATGAATGATGGACGGATGGATGGATGATGGATGGGTGGATGGATGGGTGGATGATGGGTGGGTGGGTGGGTGGATGGATTGATGGATGGTTGGATGGATGATAGGTGGGTGGGTGGATGGGTGGATGATGGGTGGGTGGGTGGATGGGTGGATGGATGATAGGTGGGTGGATGGATGGATGGATGATGGGTGGATGGCTGGATGGATCATATCATCAATTTGGAACAAATAGTTTTCAAATTAGAAGCACCATTAACATGTAGAGCACATAACATTATGTCCCTGTTCTGCACATATCACAGTCTCTTGCCTTGCTCGGTGTTTGCACTGTAAAAGTACATACACTCGTGTCAAACGTTGAAGCTTGAACAGCTAGTTGCACAAACCATTCAATGTTCAGTAAGGCATAATTGACACACACACTTTATGATATGTCTGTAAGTGAAGCCACTCACCAACAGTGACCTCTCCACTCTGGGGTTTCTCTGTGAAGAGTCCCGTCAGGTCCTGTCTGGTGTCCGGCGGCTGTCCGTCTGAGCAGAAAACCACAACAGGAAGTCCAGGGATCAAAATCAAACATTCAGAGCAGGGAATAAAAAACACTTTCATTCATTAGACTGAAGGAGAATATTTATTTTCAATTATTTTTTTTATTTTTGTCATTAGTTAAATTAGTTAAAAAACACGAAAGGTATTACATGGAATTTATCTTCTATTTAAGTTCATATTTAATATCATTAACGGTAACAAATTGGCTGTATGACACTTTGATGACTGAATATGTCTATTAAAGTCTCTTCTACCCATTGTGTTACTTTTGATAGTATAACTTTGAAATGGACAGAGGAAATTGAGTGCTCACCCTCAGCTGGAGGAGCATCCTGTGCCGGGGCAGCGGTCTGGCCCTCAGTGGTTGCAGCAGGCGGAGCAGGAGCAGGAGCCTGTTCTGGACCAGACTCCTTGGGAGCATCAGCAGGGGCTTCAACTGGAGCTTTTGTGTTACCACAGGGGCAGTAAGTCATAAGTAAGAGGAACATTGAAAAATATTAGATCTGTACACTATAGCCTTATTAACAAGGAATCTGCTCCAAAAAGGCAAATGAACAATCCTTCAAACGTTTTTCATATTAAAAAAAAAAATTGTGTTTAACCAGCTAAATCTTTTCTTCTTTTTTTTCTATTTAATTTAAGTTCAACTTTAATTTTGTACTTACTCAGTCAAACACATACATTAATACAATTTAATCTACTTGATATTGAGTGAAAATCTGGCAGACATGTATCTCCCCAAATATTCCCTATGCCTTATCATCTTCAAAAGGCTGCATAACTTTCCATGTGTTATCAGCTGCCTCTCATGCCTATCCTGAGCGCCAGTCAAGTGGTGGTTACTCATGAGGAAATAATGTGCTGGTGTGAGGGTCAAGGTCTCAGTGCAGACAGCATAGGGGTGGCTATGATATGGGCCACTGACAGCTGTGGGACGTCTCTTGTAGCACACTGAGCCATTAGTCTGCTGCCTTTCTCCAGGATTTGTTTCCACCTTATCAAATCCAAACAAACGACCTCAGAGGGTCACACTGGCAGACTAATGGCACAGACGTTGCTGTGCGAAACACTTAGCACAGAGTCAGTGCAGCATACCGAGCAATGCTCCATAGATGTGATAAAGTGCTGGACATAAGGATTGTGATCAAGCCAGTGACTGCAAATAGTCAGATCCTTAAAGGAATAGTTTGTTTTTAAATGAAATCTCACATCTGTATGGTAAACACGAAGCCACAGCAAGGAGACAGTTAGCTTAGCTTAGCAGAAGTAAGGGGGGAACAGCTATCCTGGCCCTATCCAAAGGTCACTAAATCTACCAGCACCTACATGTTTTATGTAAAAAGAAATCAAACAGTTTTCTTGCTTACAGTTTTGGTTCCGTCTCAACTTAAACATGTGCATTAGTTTCTGGCCCATCAACCTGAACATGAATATAAAATGTGTTTTGCAAAGACTCATAATACAAAGAGACTTGTGACTTTGTCTTGTCAACCGTTATTGTAATGATAATGGTTCTAAGGGATGATTTCTTTTGGCTGAAGACGTTGATTTACTTTGAGATGTGTTAATGAATGAACTTTAGAGGTGCTGGTAGGTGGATTCTGTTCCCTTTGGACGGAGAGCCCCTAGTTGTTTCCCCTTGCTTTATGTCTTCATGCTTACTAACTGTCTGCCGGCTTCGCCCTTACATTAACAGGACAAGAATGTGATCAATTGTCTCATCTAACTCTTTACAACAAAGCCAATAAGAGTAATTCCTAAAATGTCAAACTAGTCCTTTAAGAGCAGAACACTTCTTAATGATGGACCACGCAAAGCTGCTCCAGAAGCTTGTCGTTGAGTTGCCACAGTGTGCCGGATGTGAGTTCATGTGCAGAAACATTAAGTGCATGCAGTGCATCAGGTCGTTTCTGCCTCGGTGCCTTTTTTTGAGTGCTGTATTTTTTGCTTTGTGCTCTGTGATGACGCAGCCTGCAGGTGAGTGAACAGGGACCTCAAATGCACAGCTGCAGCATCAAAGTCTCCCACCTGGCTTTGATAGGACCTTCAGGTCAAACTTGACCTTTGACCCCCCAGCAATCACCGCATAGACATTGGCGTCTTCCTCTGTAATAGCTTTTATAGCAAGGGAGTGCTTGTTTCCATCGGTTGTGATCACATATTTGTCGCCACTGGTGATGTCCTTTGAGTTGCACTGCCATTTTACTTTAACATCAGGCTTCTCCGTCTGTGCTTCAAAGATCACAGAGGAGCCCTGCTCGCCCTCCTGAGTCTTTGGTTTCTTGGAAAATGCTGAAACTGAAGAGGGAGTGTGGGTTCAAAAAAAGATAGTTAGCCTTTTGAAGTCAGCCTTTGTTTGAGCATATCTCCTGGTAGAGTGCAATCCAATAATATGAGAAATACATATATGTTTTTGTTACTGAAAACTATAATCTTTCCATCCATTCAAAAACAAAGGCCATGCCTGAAGAAAGAAAAACACATATACTGTGTGATTGCAGAGAAACAGAGAGAGCAACGAGGAAGAGAGACATGGAGGGTAGAAAGAGAGGTGAGCCATTCATATTTTAGTGAAAGAAGAAGAAGAATTACGAGACGAATGGAGCTGCTCATGAAGTGAAAAAGTACAGTGTTGTACAGTCTGCAGCACACTGGGTGGGGCTAGCTGAAAATGTTTTCACTTTCTGCCTGTCTACACTGAATGTCTGGAAGCACCAACATGTGGCTTCATAATAAGTCTTATTTGTGTAGTCTTACACAGTTTATGTATTTAAGAGAATTCAGGATTCTGAACGAACACTTCATCGGACTTCATTTGGGGCGTCAATAAAGAATAAATAATTAGAGCAGAAAGTTCTAATGAACAGAAGTTAAAATGACTAAAACCCCTGCAGGGTTATGTTATATAAACACCATTTAATCAGAGAAATGTAAAGGTGTTCCTAAAGCCAACAGAGCAGCGGTGTCCTTGTCGAGTGTCCCCCCTATAATGTGACCTCTGGAACCCGTTCACGTTGGAAGTGTGTTAAAAGGCTATTACACTGTCTGGGAACACACTTGGGATCACAATGTAAAAATAAAGCAACAGTCATTCTTTGAAATTTTACTTAACTAAGTACAAAAGTATTATCAACTAGAGTTTAAGTAACACAAGTAATAGTACTCATGCAGAATTTTCTATATATATATATATTTATAGAATATGTATATTTACAGTTGTTTAATATAAATTGTTGCTGTTTTCTATCTGAACTTGCATGGCAACATTTCATCCCAAATGGAAAGAAGCAGGAAAAAAGGGAATGATTGATGGTTTTAGCAGAGCAAAAGAGATAGAGATAAGGACAGCAGGGAAATCATATTACAATCTGAGCAACTGAGGCGTATTGTAAACTTGCGACGATATGTTACACACATGCCACACGTCCTTGCTCAGCACATCGTGTGTTGGGTGTGTGAGGCTGTCAGCAACCTCATACATCAAAGGTAGTAAATGTCGGTGTTGATTCCTTACAATCAAACAGAAAGTGTTCTTTTTGTTCGACTACAATGCTGTCACATGACATGTTGTTATTATTATTACAGACGCATAAACATAAAAACAGCATTTTAAAGGCTTTTGTGGGACTAATTGTAAGTAAAATACATATTTTCATGGAATTATACCTTATAAACTGATGTTTTATGTATGTAAAATATCAATGTGCAAAATAACTACAGCTTTAAAAAAAACAGGAAGTACAGTAGAAATACAAAGTCACATCAATGACCTTACAATTGTCACCTACAACACTTCAATAAATAGTTACATTCCACCGCTGCCACAGACGATAGCACACACATTATATCCATCTAGTGAATTAAAGACCTTCACTTTCATTAATTGGCATTCAATCAAAATATTAGCTTGTTATTAATGTTGGCTTGAGCAGAACTAAACTGAACAAAAGTCTGATGAAAATAAACCCAACAGAGACATCTGGAACATCTAATATCAGTTGACAAAACTATCAATACGTATCAATAACAGGCACTGGTCCTGATCCTAAATGGGGGGGAAATCAATACTCTACATCTCTGGTCAGTCTATTCATAGTACGTTTTACACACATTGTGTAAAACAGCAGCTGGGGCCTTTCCTGCTGCGCAGACTGGCCTTTTTATATTTTGAAAAGTTTTAAAACATGTCATTCTCCAACATTTGTCATCTTAAAAAAAAAAAAAAGAGAGGGAAAAGAGGACCCTAAAAATAGTGTGACTGACAGCCCTGAGAGCCGACATGTGTCTGCAGTAACACCAGGTGTTTGGCATCATGAAATGTATGTCGGCTCAGTCTAGATACATGTCGTTTCCACCGCCGAGTCCTGAACAGTTGAATGTACGGAGAAAAAAAACCCCCATGTGTCGCTGAAGATGACCTTATGTGTCTATATATAGGATGCATAGTACTGGACTAATAAATGAGGCTGGCAGACTTCAGCTGCAACAGGGTCGCAGGTACCACAGTAGAGGGATTAACTGGACTCTATTTTAGTGACCGCGCAGGCACAGAATGAATGATGTGTCCTCAGTCTGTCTGCAGCCAGCGTTGTCTACCTCTCGTCATGTCCTCCATGAGTCACGCTGCCTGCTTTACCTTTCACACTGTCATCACATTTAAAGCAAAAGGACGCCAATGTCAAATTGAGTGGTAGAAATATCTAGCGGGAACACTCTCAACAACTTTGTTCGTAACATAAAAATGAGTGTTGGTTTGTTGTTTTCATAATATTAATGGACAGAACAGATACATAGAGTCCCTTGGTTTGATCTTTGTTCATTTGCTGCAGCTGAGAATGAGCAGTGAGAGTAAACCGAAACAGTAGGATGGCTGGTTGCTAAACAGAGAGCTCCAACTCACTGAGCTGCAGATTCAGGTGATAATTCTCTGTTTGTTCATCACCATGAGTGAACTCTTTTTGTGTGGTCACACTGTTTTTTTTTTTTTTTTTAGAAAATAGGAATAGATTAAATGATGCTTCAATTTGATTTTTCTTCTTTAAATTTGACAAAACAAACCGTGCGATATTTCAAAACACGGAAAAGCATCCCGTTCATTGCATTGACGAGATCGTTGCTAGTAATTGAAAATAAAGTTACAGGCTGTTAACTAACTGTTGTTGTCCTGAACAAATCCATGGCACTAAAAGTCTTAGCGCACACAAGCAGGCCATTTGGGCTGAATGTGTCATCTGATATGTGATATGTCGTGCCTCTCACTCCACAAACAACAATCCATTCCAATCTAAGAGAGGAGGGGGAAGAAACGCTGGAAACTCATTTGTCAATCTGGCATCTTGTCAGACATTTTTGGATCAGTGGTGCATTTTGTGAATGCAGCAACGCTGGAAATGTGACCGTCAATTTCATGTCACGCAGACTTTCCATGCGGACCGTGGTCACCGAGGTCCTGACATGGACAAACGGGGCTTAGAGTCACTTTCACACCACTGTGGAAAAACACTTGGAGGATGCATGATAGCTTGTTGTATGCTGTGATTTTAGCCACTGCTAACGAGAGCGTTTGTGCCAAACTACTTTATCAAGCCATGGAATACATTGAATTCTATATGTAGACAGTTACTTCACTGTTATGACATTCACTCCTATCTGCAGGTCATTTTACCCAACACACACTTTATTTACACTACTTTTGTTTCAAAACACCTTATAGTTATAGTAGTATGTCACATTTAAGATGTAAAATGTCATGTTTTTGTTAAAGTTACATATGCCAAGACATTGACATTTATTATCCGCCGCTGGAACTTCAGTTTCATTTTTTGTATCAATACACTTTATTTTACATCATCTTGTCAAAAATCTACCTGTAATTTATAAGTGATACACTAGTTTTATCCCAGTGTATATATTTGATATATTCTGGTAAATGACAAAGATTAGTCACCGATTGAACACTGTGCTTACATACTTGAACTGCGTGATGAAAAGTTTGATTTACGCTGTGTGATAATGACTTTATTCTCCAAAAAGAATTACAGTCAAACCGTATGAGTCATGAAAACCTTGTGCAGGTCTCAAGTGACTTTGGTCTGGTTGTGGTTTAACGTTGTTTAAGAGGGGCGTGTTCCAACACAGGAAAAAAACTTCTCACACATATTGTATTATCACGCTGTTAGTTTCTTAGAAGAAGTTTGTGTTTAAGGAGAATATTGCGCAAGTGGAGTAATACTACTTGCTATCTATTTGAAGCATGTTGATGAATTCACCGTTTCCAAAGTCATGTAGACGTTTTAGACATTTTGGTCTGACAACAGAATTTCAGCTTATATCAAAAAACAGACAATACAACCTTAAGTTGTTCAATTTCAATTTGTTAAAGGACACATCATGACAAAACGTTAAAAAGTAGTTGAATGATGACTTTTACCTGCTTTTTTGACTGGCTCTGGCATCCTGAATGATCTTCTCTCCTCCACAGTGGGATTCACTGTTCCTAAACAGTGTGCCGTCTATCTCGACCACATGCCTTTAATAGTGCTGCTATACCCCCCCACCCCCACCCCCCTTCATGAACCATCCCACATCTCCTGCCATTTCCCCCCTTCTCCTGGAGTCATCACATGTCCAAAAGAACAACACCCCCCCCACCACTGCTCCTCCAAGCAGCAACACGGCCCCCGGCCTGCCCTGCTCAGGTCTGACCTCAGGCTATATTTCAACCATCTTTTCCTCCAACACCTCGGCTGAATGATAGGCAGATCTGAGAGGGAGGGGTAGGGATGGAAGGCAGTGGTTAAATTTAGCCTTGAATCCAAAAAAAAGTCTCTTTGCTCTCCCCACATCTGTGCTGCCCCCACTCACTGTGTAAACCCAACGGTGGATATGAGAGGAAGGTGGATCTATAGGATTCTTTTATCTGTTGGAGGAGATTAACATTACACATACATTTCAATTTAGTTTGTTCCTGTGCATTCACTTTCTGTCTTTGTGTCTTTTTTTCCCATCATAAACTGCTACAAATTTAGCTTACAGGAACGCTAATACAATAAAAATGACACATTATACTTATTTTTTACTGTAGTGTAATAATTATGTTATGTTTTACTGCATTCTACTACTGTACTGTACAATATCATATTTTTACTGTATTGTTATATATATATATATATATAACAATACAGTAAAAATATGAGATATATATATATATATATATAAAAAATTGTTTACTAAACTATACTGTAGGCTACTGTATTACACTACTATAAACCATGTTTCACAATATAATTCAACATATTTGAGTTTACACTGTATATACAGTATATACACTTTAAAGTTAGATATGTACATATTCTATAAATACTTTAATTAGCAGAAATGAGATGAGGAGAAGAAGAGGATCTTCTCACAAGCCTTATTGGTGTTGCAGCCTCAGTCTCAATAGAACGATTGTTTCTCTGAGATCATAATCTGGATAACATATTCTACTAACTGAACCGTGAGAAGTGGTTTCAGTTCACCACAGCAATGACCAGTTCTGTATTTACATTTGCCATGGCACCCACATTTGTTGCTCAAGTCCGTTAATCATGGAGCCCTTGTTGTGACCTTTACTTCTGTTAATGTGTTGTATTGTATTGTCTTCTATTATTTTCTATCCAAGGCCATTTTCTTTTCATCTTCTCGCCGGTTGGATCTGGGCATCAGTTACATCTTGACCATTGAGGGGAGCTGTTGGCTCTTGGGACAACAGGTGCTACAGTATTTTTATATTTACACACTGCACATGTTCCATTCGTATTACAGTGTTGTTGTATTGTGTAATATGATATTGTGTTACATTGACTTTGATGTTTGTTTTATTGTCATTTTGTTCTATTTTATTGAACTGAGTTTCGTCTGAATAAGTGTTTATGAAATGTGGTAAATGAATATAGTTCCTATTTTTCTGCTTTAAGCGGGGTGTGATGATAATGACAGCGATAAGCATTTCATAAGCATCAATGCACTGTTCAGACAGTTTGCCAAAAAACTGCTTTGTTCAGGAATTAATTAACTATTAACTAACTATGATAACTATAAAGACAGAGACAAGTGGTGATTATTATTATTATTATTATTATTATTATTATTATTATTATTAATAAGAAAAAGCTGCTGTCTACAATGTGTCAGTCAGGATACGCAAGCACATATACAGTATATAAGAACTGGACAACAGACCCCTCCTGCTCTGCAATAACCTCATAGTTCCTCATCGTTACCAGGTATCTTTATAGCTGTAATGACATTTGAGAGACCTCATCTTCTTCTTCTTCTTCTGTGTGTTGTATCTCTAATGTGAGATGTTATCACCTAAAAACAGTTCCTCACACACATACGTTTATGAACAGTTTATTGTTTACAAGCAAGTCTTTATTACAACAGAGTTTAATGTATTTGTAAAAAACGTTTGTCATGTAAGCGATCATAGTAATGGTCTTATAATGGTCCCGATGGTCCACAAAGGTTAGTCTGTCCCATGAATGACTTCTTTGTGTCTCCTTATTTTTAAATATGAATTTGCAATTATATATACATAGGAGTAGTACGATTAGTATTACCCATAAGAGAACTTAACACACAAAGTCAAACATTAGGGAGAAAGCCTGGGCCTACTTGAACCTTTCATCTCTCACTTTGTCAAACAAACAAACACAATTTGTACCTCAACACTGAAAATGAATAAGACATTTCCAAAAGAAAAAAAAAGTGTATGCACTGATATTGATATGTGTGTGCACCCACATTTAAGAATGCATCCTGGTCGTCAAGGTTACTCAGACGGAGTTCACAGGAACACACTGTAACTGCAACGCCCCCCCCCCCTCTTTCTCTCTCTCTCTCTCTCTCTCTCACTCTCTCTCTCTTTTGCATTTATTTAGTACACATCAATTATTGGTCCCACTGTACAGCAGTAATGGTGCTAATCATAAAATGCAATATGCCAAATCAGGTTTATGAAGCATCTAACACCATTAACTACACCTCGACGCCTTCCGTGCGTCACCCTGACATCTTGGGATCCCTCCTGCCTACATGTATTTCCTCTCCAGATGAGTCTTTCCCAGCACCTCATCGCTGAACTGGTACGTCAGCTTCTTCTTTATCTTCTTCACCTCCCCAGTTTTGCCATAGTTGCGTAAGGCACGAGCCATCTTCTGATAGGTCATCTTTTTGCGGTTTCCCTTCTGGATTCCCCAGCGGTGTGCGAGAGCCTCCTTGTGTTTGGAGGAAAACTGGAATGTCCCCTTGTCTCTGTCCACCCACCAGATACTGTCTTTCATATCGCCGTTCCTTAAAAGGTCCAACAGGAACTGGTACAGACGGATCTTCTTTTTATTGCCTGTTGGAAACATCAGAGTTGCACTGTTACTAATTTAAAACGAATAGGCACTGTAGATGAAATGAAACCAACATATGGCACTGATTATTAGGTGTTGCATATTGCCCCTATAAATGGGGTGGTACTTTTGCTAGTTTCAACCAGTGAACCATATTCATTATTTATATTGTATAAGAGATCTGAAATTAGTGACAAAAACAAGCCAAGGCAGGGAAGCAGACACACAATAGTGCCTTTTTCAAAAATATATTTTATATAAAGTAACTTTAAAAGACAACAATCACTACAAGAGAAAATTATAAGAAATTATAAGAAATACTAGCTGATGTAATCCTCTATGAGTCAATGTTTTCCACATTGTCATGATGCTACATGATAAACATTGATGAAGCTGAGCATGAATGAAAAAGGCCCCTTTAACCCATCTAGTTCACATTGCCAGTAGTTTTGTGCACCTTTTTTTTTAACAGAATATGCCCCCCAAACATTGTGAAATCATTTATTTTTGTATATTTATATCAAAATGTATGTGTACATTTGGTGGTGTATATGTTTTCCACATCACTTAAACAACACGTTGTCTGTAACAAACTCAATGTTTGAGTCCTGGTATTCAATGAGAAACCCAGAAACACAATTAACAGCACTGTACATTCCTCTGTTGTTTCTCATAACGTTATAAAATCGTATCTTTATCTTATTATGTAAATATTTATGCTAAGGCAGCTCTCGCATTCACAATAACTTGAATGATTAGTAAGTAAACTGGGCAGATATACAATGTTTACTTATTTATGTATCTGTTCTCTCTTCATCTCGGCATATTCCAAATGTATAGGGACTCTGAGGCCATTTTTAAATAAAAAATCAAAATACAGAGGGCGGTCAATGGCGCAGTGGTTAGGGCAGCCGCCCCATGTAAAGAGGCTCAACGTCCTCGATGCGGCAATACCAGGTTCGACTCCCGCAACATCTTCTCCCCCACTCTCCCTGTTTCCACACTGTCTGACTAACAAAAAATAAAAGGCTTAAACGGCGCTCTAGCCCAAAAAATAAACTTAAGAAAAAAAAAATTAAATACAGTACTAACAATGCAATGGGTTGTCTTGGGCAAGCTGCAATGAAGTAGATGACGTACAATCAATGTCACAGAAGTGTTCACAGAGGTGCTCAAATTCATCTAATTTTCCCCAAACACATTTGGCTTCGGGCGCTGCAGACAGGCACTCAGGCTCAGCTGGTCCTAAAATGGCCAAAAGAGGAAGTGAAGAGCAAGCACGTCATCGCTTTTTGTTTTACTGCTACTGAACACGTCTGCGTGTTTCAAGTATCTCTGAGTCTGTAGTTTGTTGTGTATCACTGAACTCACCAGGTTATCATTGTGTTGGTGGTTAAAAAGCACACATTCTCTCTCCTGTGTGATTTACTGAGCATCCAACATGCATCTCCTGGTTAAAGAGTTATATCTGAGAATGTGTAGTCATTGTGAGAAAATTGTATCTTTGCCTGATTCCCTCAGTGTAAGATTAATAAATGTCAATTCATGAATAGATTCACATTTAATCTGAGTTATTAAGTGCCTGCTTCTCCAGGCGAGGCAACGTCACAAACAAGACACTAGCGTGTCTCTCTGGGCCGAACATAAAGTTCTTACAATACAGACGCCGTGGCAGCTTCCTCAAGAAAACGTAGGCTTTTATGCTTCCCGAGGAAGGACAGGAGGCACTGTTGAGTTTGTAGCTTTTGTACTGCTCAAACCTTGATTCTCACGATGATCATCGGCCATGAATATATATTTCTACATAAGACATCTACTAGAGGTCTACTTGCTTTGACTCCATATTTCTATAACAATCATAGAAACAGAAGAGGAGTAGAACGGTCTCTAATCTGTTTTCCAAGGTCATTGGTCAAGTGCAAAAGAAAATGGCGATTGTTGTTAGCCGTTATGATATCAACACACGTCAGTGGGGCCATAAAGCGTTGTCGCAACTAGTCGGGAAAGAGAGCAGACGGATGGCTAGCTAGTTAACTTGGTTTAACTTCACCTTCACTGGAGTGGTGGGGAGTGAGGTGGAGGGAACGCTCATTTTCTGTAACCAGTTTAGCATTAAAGCTTGGCAGAATGAGCTAGCTAACTAGCCAGCTGTACGCTTGTTCGCTAGTCAGCTATTTTCGCCATGCTTTAATGCTTCCAGAAAATAAGCGTGGTAACTTTACCACGTCACTGCTCATTTCACCCTCAATAGTCGTTACTGCAAAAACTCACCTCAGTGATACCATAACTTTAATGATTAATGTTATACCATAACATAAGTTTACCCGCTAAAATAATGGCAATGGCAGATTTGAATGGGAATGTCCGTTGTATTCCAATTATATTTCTATGTGTGTTTTACAAAACATGCTAATAAAGCCTACAGACTGTGTCTCAGGTGTTATGGATACAAATAGGAGATTTTTCAGACACAGCCTCATTTCCCAGATCAGCAACATTCACAATTAGCTATTAGTTTTTATGCTAATATGCTGATGCCTGTCGACATTTAAACAGCAAGGCTTGGTCAAATTAGGCAGATCAAAAGATCATTCTATTCTCTGACAGAGGGGCACCTCATCAGACGGTCCAAAAGGTTACCACTGGGGATAGCCTGCCATTCCCCCAGGAAACCTGCTGGATCATTTGCCCAACCCAATATAAAAATCCAGCCTCGGAGACCAAGAGCTTTCTACTTTCTAACAACCACTCTGGCTTTTTGAGATCCCACTTCCGTTAAAGATGCATGAACAGCGGTGTAAAAGCAGTTGTGCAACTAGTAGCTCAGCCTAAAGTGCAAATTCCATCCACCATTGCAGTGCGAGGAATACAACAGCGTCCTGCTGCAACGCTGCTTTCCATTCTTTAGAGTGAAGAATCTAAAGCAGTGGTGTCAAATTAATGTTGGTTCATGGGCCACATAGAGTGCAATTTGATCTCAAGTGGGCCAAACCATTGCAGAATAACCTATTAATGACACCTCCAATTTTTCCTGTTTCTTTTAGTGTAAAGAAGTACATGGTGAAAATCCTGAGATGTCTCACTGATCTCTCCCTATGACTAAACACAGACCTTTCCTCAAAACTTGTCTGAGTTTTTGTATTTTTAGCCATGAGTTTGATAGTGGTACCGAATACTGACCACTGAAAGGTGATGTGAACACACCATGCACACTAGCTTCCCATTTACCTCTGAAGAAATAGGAACTGATCCATTTTTCTTGGGAAAATCCAACACTTTCTCCTTTTTGACGAAGACTTTCCACCAATGGTTCCTGACTGTTGTATCCCGTAGCCTGTACATAAGCAGATGGGAGCTATAATAGCGTATCCAGCTTAGGGCCTGCTACTACCATTAGGACAGCACAACCCCCCAGTGGACAGATAGGAATAGCCGTGCATCTTATTGAATGTATGTATACATTTATATGAATTGAATTTATGTTTGACTCCCCTAACATAAAGCAAGTCCAGTGACTTAGCACTTCTAGATATATCTTGACCTGGATGATTGAGAATCCTCACATGGCCAGCACAGTTGGTTCGTCTTAAAGTACCCCTGTTAACTGCCCAGCCTGTAAAACTATATCTTTACCCAGCTCTCCTGGTGTCACATAAGGGAGTCGCTCTCTCAGACATTCCTCATCAGACACTTCCAGCGGTGGACTTCGCGGTCCGTGCTCCTCCTCGTCAGAGCTGCGCTGGGACACGTGTGGTGGATACACAGCCCGGGGGAAGAATGCTACCTACAGCACAGGATTCAAAGTGAATCAGCATTAAATCATACATCATATGTAATATGGACATTTTTTTTACACAACTCAACTCAACAACAAAAAAAAAAATCAAAAATCAAGCATCATCAGCAGCACAAATAAGTCTGAGACCGAAAAGATAAAAGAGTGTTGTCCTTCAGATTGGAGAACACATGACAGTTAGGTAGTTCCACTTGGGTATTTCCATTTGAGTTACTTTGTACTCTCTTGCTCCCAGAGTGAGAGCTGTATATCCGGCAGATCAAACCCATTTCCACTGGGTGTTCGCCAGGGTTGTCTCTTGTACCGGCTCCTGTTTGTGATTCTCATAGACCGGATCTCAGGACGCCGCTGAAGGGAGGAGAGTGTCTGGTTTGTGGGGGACCTCAGAATTACATCTCTGCTCTTGCAGATGATTTGGTTCCATTGGCGCCATGAGAACATGACCCTCGGCAGACACCGGGGCGGTCTGCAGCTGAGTGTAAAGCTGTCGGGAGTAAGTGTGTGGCTATGGTTCTTTGCCATAGAACCATTGTCTGCTCTGGGTTTGGGAGTGAGTCGCTGCCCCAGATGGAGTTCAAGTATCTTGTTCAAATATCACCAGTGACGGGGAAATGGAGCATTTGATGCAGAGTCAGCATTTGATGCAGAGTCAGCATTGATGTGGGCGTTGTATCAGACTGTTGTGGTGAAGAGGGAGCTTGAAAGCAAAGCTCTCGATTTCCCGGTCCATCCATGTTGCGACCCTTCCCTATGGTCGTGAGCTTTGGGTAGTGAGGAGGGGAAGAGGAGCTCACGCCTTCGTTGAACCGCTGCTCCTTCGAGTTAAAGGGGCCAGCTAAGGTCCCATCTGATCAGGATGCCTCCTCGACGCCTCCCTTTAAATGTTTTCCCAGCACATCCAACTGGTAAGAGGCCCCAGGGTAGACCCAGAACACGCTGGAGGGATTATACATCTAATTTAGCCTGGGAAGGCCTCGGGGTTCCCTAGGAGAAGCTGGAAAACATGGCATCTGGAATACCTTTAAACCCCTTAGAGGATTTAAGGATAGACGAATTGATGGATGGACGGACGGATGGATAATTAATTACAGGTTTGGTTTTTGTAGTGTGGTATTGATATGTTTCCTGAAGTAAATTAAATTAATATGATTTCTGACACTTTATGCCATATAATTATTTTTAAACTACTTACATTGCTACAGATATATTATAATCTACTTAACATCAGACACATTTTCCTTCATGTGGGTTTTGCATCAACTGTGAGTGAAAGTAGCAGCGTCTCTCTGCATGAGCTGTGATGTGTGGACGCTGTTTTAGCTGAAACCCTCTGCGTGACCTTAAAGGACCCCAACAGCAAAAACACAAGATGCATTGCTGAAGTAAAGATTTCATGTGTTTGTATGTTATATATGTGTCCCATGCTTTAAGAAAGACTGAAAAGCAAAATATAAAGTATTCCATTGTTGTCAATATCCCATTTGTTGTCTTTCATATATGGTAAATAAATGACATTTGGATTGCACATAAGAAAATTACCTGAAATGAAATGTGATCTATGGTGGGAATATTATTTCAAAGTGAATAATCAAATGTTATCATTAACAAGGTGTGTGAACACAAAGGTTTCCCAGTTTTGCTAAAGATAAAAATATTTAAATCTTTTTTCTCATCATATGTTATGTTTGACAACTTCACACTTTCTGCTTGTCCCAGCACGTTAGTGACGCTACATCACACAGTGTGGAATATGTAAATATGTGATACATTTGGCACCACTGTAACCCTGAGTTCAGCTCGGTGTATTTGACATGTAATAATAGAATGCACTAAAAGAATAAATACTTGAACAACAAATATTTTTATTTTAAAATCTATATTTATTTTCTTATAAATACATGTAAAACACCTTAAAATTGCATTAGGTGTTGTTGAATTGTGAATTGTAACTTATTCACTCCTTCACAAGGTTTTCAACTGTGAAAACGTTGAACTCTCTGTTCTGGTCCACTGGTTCAAAACTGGGTGGGTGGAGCGTGCAGTTGTGATACTGAGCATAACTCAGCCATCAGACTTGATTCAGAGCAAAGGATCTTTTTATACTGAAATTACAGGAAAGAAAAAAAAACCCAAATTAAAGTTTTTCTTCCAACTCAAGATTCACTTCCTGATTTTTGTCACAGGATTCCAAAAGGCCTCCGACTTGCTGAATGTTCTTTCTGAATTGAAACTTTGAATGGTGTTTAGTTTGAAGACTGCTGTGGTGAACTTTAGGGATATTTGAGAGTTAGAGGTGTGTATGAGAGATATAAAGCATTTCTTTTGATATTTCCCATCAATCAACAGTTGTCTCTTCCATGGAATTATATTTTTAGTGTTATTACACTAAGGAACTTCTCCTTATCATATTATCTATACAAGTATAACAACTGTAAGGTTATTTCTATTCATCAGGTCTGCATTTTAATTGCATTTAAGTGTGTGTGTGTGTGTGTGTGTGTGTGTGTGTGTGTGTGTGTGTGTGTGTGTGAGTGTGTGTGTTGACATCCTTTATGTCTGTTCATTACTTCAATGCATGTTTTCGTTGTGTGTGCAAGGACTTACTGGTTGCTGCAACACGTGAGAATGTGCCCCGAGGTTCGGGTCGAGCAGGGCTTCTGCGTCGTACCGTATGCCGTCGTGTCGTAAGAGGCTGGACGCGTGGAGAGTCTGCACGCTCTGCAGCTCTGTGAAGTTGGTCTCTTGGAGGTTTTCAAACTCCACAGGGTGAGCGTGAGGGTGAGGGTGGTAGTCCCAGTGATCTGAAGAGAGAGAGAGGTGAGAAACAACACAATGGCCACAGCCTTTCCTTGTTTCTCATGATCATGACTTCTTTATCTCAACAAAGGACTGAAGAACTCGGGGAAAAGCAAGACAGAAATGAACCCCAGTGAGGTGGAAGCCACAGCTTCGCACGAAACATGCCTAGATGACTCATGAAACGAAGCCAGACTGTATGTCTATGACAATCCATATTTGTCAGAAGATATCTATAACAAGAGAGTCAAAAGTAACTGGACGTGATGACGAGCTGCTTACTCGGAGTTCTTGAGTTTCCATGAACCAAGGAAATGAGGAGAATAATAGAAGGATTCAGCATGAAGCTCTTTCCTGTGTGTTGCCACAGCTGTTGACTTGGTTGACACTCTTTTTCACATTGAAAACATTTTTGAGAATGGATTCAGGATTTAAAAAACTGAATTAAACATGTCAGCTTTCAATTTCAACTTTAACTATGGAACAGAGGAGAGTCAGATATTAAGTGATCAATAACATTTACCATTACTTCTCTGCTTACTCTTAATGAATAATGAATCAACGAGATAACAATAAAGTCACACGTGTTCCAGTTATTATTTGGATATTACAGATATGACATATTTAGATATTGGACATGAGATATTTTTATCACAACGTCAACCGATACTTTGTCAGTGGAGGCGCTTTTTGCTACAAGCAACCCCCACCCCGATATAGAATGTTTTGGTGAAATATTCAAAACTGTTGATTACAAGAGAAAGTTAAGAACCTCTCTTGTATCAACAAAACCCCATGGGGCGAAAGTTCTCTGTCTGTAGGTTGCAGCGGCCGAAAGAAATGGCATCTGTTTCCTGTGTTCCATCCACCCTAATGTGGTGCACTCCAGCTGCACACTGGAGGCTTTTTATGTACAATGCACCAGAAACGACGGTATCACCACACCAGGTCACGGTGATTCATTTGAAGATAAAGACTAATGTCATTATAACTAAAATGACATAATTATATAATTATTTTTTATTAAAAAAAATTTAAGAGAAATAAAAACAAGATTCAGGTCTCCAAAAATGCCTCCAAAATCGTCATCACTCAGTTTCATTTTAACAGGTTTTTTGTTTGTTTTTTATTTAAATTTAAACATCACTCACTGTAATTTCATTGAACAAGTGGAGGTTTCACGTGAGACAACATGCTGGAGTAAAACTCACCTGCCTGGATATCTGCATCTAGGACATATGGATTATAATATTCTGCAATTTGATGTCTGTAGATCTCAGGGTCATACATTTCTTCTGAGTGCTGCAAGAGAAAATAAAAATAAAAAGGTTTCAGCCAAAAAAAAAATCCCATGAAAGAAAAATATTTTTGCTAGATGATGGTGGTCTTTTGACAAATATACTTATTGTAAGTCGCTTTGGACAAAAGCGTCTGCTAAATGACCTAAATGTAAATGTAAATGTGCCGATAAAAAACACTATCTTATCACTAATATAATCTTATTTACAAAAAATCATAAGTCACCATTTGTCTTTCATCATATTCCCATTGTCTCTAAATGTGTTTTGACTTTAGTAATATCTGTGTTATATTAATGACTTTTTTTTCTCTTGCCACTACTGTTCTGAAACCCTCAAAAAGTTTTGAGTTTCATTTTCATGTCGCCGTAGTATAAAAGACTTACAGTTTGTGTGCCGTATTCACACTGAATTACATAAAGCCGACCTGTTGTCTATTGTCTTGATTAACAAAACTACTCAAGGAACCCTTGTAAGCTGAAGCTGTTTTAAATAGTTTAGATAGAAATAAATGATACTTACAGGCGGGATGAGGTAGCTCTCCATTCTGTATGGATGCAACATGGAGACCGCTTCTCCAACGGACCGACTCTCAGACACTTTGCAGGCAAAAACGCTCTCACAACCTTTCAAAACTTTTGCGGCACCATTGCACAACGTTTCAAAATATCCTCTCACTCAACGAAAGACCCAAAAATGTCTCTCTCTCTCTCTCTCTCTCTCTCTTATTGTATAGCATACACTTATGACCTGAGCTACTCTCCGAGGCCTTCGGTTGTGTCAAATAAAATAAAGTAAACAAGGCCCACTGTTTGACTGTAAAATGAAAAAGGAACTTTTGACTTCTGTAAAAAATGTCTGTGGGTGGGAGCATTAGAGTGTGTCTGTTGAAGGTTCCTGGCCATTGATGATTTGCCAGGGGAGACCATGAAACTTCACATTTATCAGGGTCTATATACTCTGCCCTCCCTGAGCAGCCAATCATCATCAACCACTTTCCTGATTGTCAGTTTCTCCCCCCCGTGAAGAAAAAAAAAAAACAAACACAGGGTGCTACAAGCTGCTGAATATCTAATGGTTTGAGCTTGCTTCACTTTATTCATTTCCTGTAGGTTTTTTCTATGTTCTTCATTTGAATGATGACACGCTTTGGTCTCAACAGCAGCAATCACACTGTCCAAAATGTCCAAAAAGGGACATTTACGTATGTTATGAGTCGAAATTCCTATTTTTTTATAGTATTTTTTAAAATTAATTTTGTTTTTTATTGTAGCCTTATTGAACGTGTATGTTTAAGCATACAAGGATTTTACTTCAATTTTACTTTCAATGTATTTTTAAATGTTAGGGACAATGAAAACTAGATGACAATGAAAGCATTAAGATGACTCTAGAAAAATATACATTTAAAAACATATTTATTTGAAAGATATGCTAGATTTTGTAGCTCACATCCATAACAAAGAAGTGGTTTGCCATGACAATGGATATTATTTTTACTTGTGAGTGTCACAGTAAACAGCTAGACGTCCGGTTCTGACTGCAGACCTGAAAGTGAAGGACTGAAAGTTTATACTGTAGAGAAATGAAAAAACATGTCGTTTAGGGATGTAAACAGACGTTTGTTGAGTCGAAATGTTGACACACACACACACACACACACACACACACACACACACAGACACAGACACAAGCACAGCTGGAAGATAAGATGAAGGTACGATATCTGTGTTGCAACCACACTGGAGGTAAATGGAGATTATTATTATCACAAAGAGGAGATACAGTAACAACTCCTGGGGGAATTGATTCCCTCTGCCATTATGAAACTACGACGGTTTGTTAGTTTCAGTAATTGTTATGAAGTAGACTATATTTAAGGGGAGAGAGCCCAGGTGAATGCATTCATAGATATTTCTCACCATGTTTGAGGAACGACATATTCCTTTGAATGAAATAGCCTCTGTGAAAAGAAAACCTTCAGCAGATAGATAGAAATGAAAGTGGAACGTTTGGTGTGTGTGTGTGTGTGTGTGTGTGTGTGTCAGTGCTACACTGGCTTAGTGTATGAGAAAAAAGTAATAACTTGACAAAATGGCCTTTAAAGATATGGGCTGTAAAATTCCATATTTTTTTGCAAAACACTACAAGTGAAGAGGATAAAAAAATGGGGAATGATCTTATATTAAGCGAAATAGACAAAATAGTCAAATGAACAACTAAATGTGAATTTTTTTTTCCACGAGTCTGATAAAAGAATACAAATAGCACAAAATCTCCCCCCTCCTCTCTCTCTCTCTCTCTCTCTCTCTCTCTCTCTCTCTCTCTCGCCCTCTCTCTCTCCTTCCCAGATGCAGATCAACAGTTAAATGGTACAGTAACAGCGTAGCACAAATCTGAGGGTATATTGTTAGCACTGCCTGTTTGAGAGGAAGACTGCAGCATTGTGATAAGGCAATGCGCTGAAAATACTACTTTCTGTAAGACTAACTGAGGTTATGTTTATCTTCTAACCGAGGTCACTGCGTCTGTTGCCATGGGAGCCGAGATCTCAGCTCCACATTAACAAATCCTCTTTTAAATGCTGCTTTAATGAAACATTGCTGCTTTGATGAAACATTGTCACCTTTATATATCACACAGCAAGAATGATCAGAATTCACAAATATTTGTCGCATTTCTACCTACAACACGTCTCTCCTGCACATTCAGTGTTAACTGGCGTTTGACTAACTGTAAAGTAGTTGGATGATAAATCCGTGATGAGTCTCTGTTAGAGGAGCTGCTAAAACCACACAAACTGTTGACAACCTGGACTGTCCCCGTCTTAATCACAGCTGGCTGAGCTAAACTGATGACATATAGGCAGCAGTACCATTTTCCGAGAGTATTAATACACAGAGTGAGCTGTAGCACGCCAGGCACTATTTCCATCGTGACTATTTTCAGTGGATCCAAAGGATAATTCTTTCACTGGTGAAAAATAAATGGTTTAAAACACATTTTACTGTCAGCCTAAACTATGTTGTTTTCCTGAGTAAAATACAACTTGTGTGAAATACAAAGTCGAGTTTGAGGATTTAATACAAAAGTAACTTTTAACAATGATTCAATTATAAAAACTAAAATGATAGTTGATGTACTGTATCATTGGATTGTAGGTAGGGGTTAAAAATGGTGGGTTAGGGTCATAAAGTATAAAGCTGTAGTATAAAAATCAAAAGAAGGTTGAGTCAGAATGACGTACACTGTTTGTCCGTGCACATTACTTTGGGTGCAAATTGATCTGGAAAAGTATTAAAGAATTGTACAAGATCAATCTTTTTCTCATGCTAACATGAGTGCCAGAACTTGTGAAAACTGAACTAAATCGCAAATAAAATAGAGTTAGCATTTAATGAGACTGGGTCACTCTGGGTTTGATCGTTAGGCAGTAGGACTGAAGTGCTGCCTGTTTGTTTCTGACATTGAGGACTTTCAGACACTCTAAAAAAATACCACAACATTCTTGTGTGTGCAATACTTTATTTGAGAGACGCAGTAAATCTTTTACAACAACTAAAAAGAATGATTCAGTGGAGGAAATGCATCACTTTACACAGCGTGTTCCAGGCGGTGTATTGAACAAAGAGATGGTGGGTGTTAAACTGTATTTAATGTAACTGATGTTCAGTTGAAATGTGGTTCTGGTATAAATGTGATCTCTTAGCTAGACATTCACTCACAATAAACATTTTAATCTGAAATAACTTTTTTATTAAAAGACATGTTTTCTTTCTTTCTGTGCAGGTTTTAGACACAGAACTGTGTTTATCTTCCTCGTGGCCTGAGAGATGAGGTACATGCAGAATACAGGACATTCAGTCACGTATAATGAAATGAGGAAGTGGGAACTTGTCTTTCAGATTCAGTTCCCTGATGGTCGCCTTTAAATGAATCCATTTACGTGTCAAATGGTCAGGACTATCCAGACTTTTATACGGGTCCTTGTGGTCATCCTCTGCAGGAAACCTAACAAGAAGGAGACGAGAGACTGTGTTAAAGGACCTTAATGGCAATGCACAGTATAAAACATAACTGTGTATACACTTCGACATCATGACTGAAACTGATTACCGAATATTGTGACATAATTGACATTATTGTTAAGACACATTAGACAGTAAGCAGAGGGCAGACACTTTATTTATACATCATAATAATTTCTAATAAACTTCCAAAAATTCACCAAGTGACAAACATGTTTTTTATGACTAACAATAACTAAATAAATGTAACTGATTCATGTGCCCACGCACAGTTAAGTTAAGCCTTTAACTTGTTCCTTTTCTTTTTTTCTTCAATTTCTGCAAGCAGATTGCAACATCATGAAAAGACCATAAACCCCAGTCAGATCACGTGCCGGGGTTGTTTTTCCCAAAATGTTTCCATTGGCCATGTGCATATGATTTTACAGTGACGAATGACTTTTAGTGCGTTGGCAACGTACACTCATTGACCACTTCATTAGGGACTCCTATGATATCGAATGCAGTCCAAGTCAACAGATTGGCCATTGATTCTACCTTTACAAATACAATACAGTTCAGTTTTGTTATCTGTGTTCGTCATAGAGGCTTGGTTTGGTGTTGAACTGGACTTCTTTATAGTGAAAGGTAGTACAGGTTTAAGTTAAACCTCTCTGATAGTTTTTAACAACAATTGATTATAATCACAATCAACAGATCAATTGGTTTGCATGAAATATTTAAGGTGTACAGATGTCACTCCTTTATAGAAACAGGAGTCCAGCTATTCAAAACTACCAGTTGCTAATAACAATAGGCTACATTCATTTACTGAAAGCAAGTCAGTGAAACTTTTTTTGCAGCAAGTGTCAGATAATACTTAATGTAGCACAGGAACCATAAAGTCAGCACACGGTTTAAGAAATGTCAGTTAAACGGCAACATCTTCCATAATGTTTGCTAACACTAGCTAACGTTAGCCACCATGCTGGTCGTGCTCTATGGGCCTCTCGTTTTGGCAGGAGCGCCTTGAACACCACAAGTAACAAATTTTTTTCTTGTGAAAGACTTTACCAGCAGAGTTAGCATGAAGACGACAGCAGGAGACAAATTGCGGTCATTAATTCAACTATATGGTAGCATACAATTCATGTTTTTTGTGAAGCTAACGTCTTCATGCGTTTGTTGATTGCCTAGTAACAACAACATTATCACCAACAGTGACTGAACAAGCCTGTTAAGTGCCCTCACCATATACTGTATTACAGAGACACCGTCTCAAATAAACTTGCCAGCGCTGTTATATTTGTGTGCGGGGTGAGACACTGTGACATTGCACACATGTGGACTGCAGCAGCTCGGACCGGGTGCTGCTTTCTGGTTTTCTCCCACCGCAGGGTGTAACTGAGCACTTAACAGTTTTCCATCTGAACACAGTCACACGATACAGATCTTTGATGGGCTGAAGCCCCCACAAGCACGCAAACAGTTACATTGGCACCTATACACGGTCACATACTCAAGTCTTTGGCCCTGCTGTGTGGAGGTGTCAATGTCCTCATCACTATCTTTGTATGCACTTATTTTAAGAGGCTTCTAATGAAGGAAGCTGCTGGTACTGCAATGGCTCATTTAACACTTTGAAACACAAGAACAATGAAAAACGCCTGTTATGTACGGTAGTTCTCCTCGTCAACTGTTTGACAAGGTCAGGGTCTTTTCTCAACTGTGCTGAATACATTTATTGTGCTGTACAATTTGTTTTGCTGACATTCAGAGTTTTCCAGTTTTTTTTTCAGCGTCTCCCTTGATTCAGTCTCATAAGATTCGCAGTGCAGGGTCACGCGATTGTGCCAACACAGTCTCGCAAAGGGGAATGACACGCATGACCACTGACTGTGGAAAACAGGATACAGGCTACGTCGCAACAGGAAGTGTTGCACTCCTCTTCTGCAGAACATCAGTTTGACCAGAATGACTGCAGGTTGATGTCCACACTCTATATTTTCTGTGGCAGCATTAAAATTTCGTAATCGTCTTCGCTCACCATTTCTTCTGAGCTGGTTGAGTAATTCAGTTAAAAACATAAGGTTTTGTCACAAAAGAAACTACAGGCAGGCTGTACTATTCTTTGGAATGGATGCATAGATACAAATATTCACTTACATTGTTAATTGTGTAAAGTACATTAAAAAAAAAACAACAACAAAAATAACCCACATAGTAAAAAAGTTACATTTAGGTTTTATCAAAAAAATAAAAACATTAAAAACTACCAGAAAATAACTGAAACAAACATTTCTTGCTGATTTGTGCATTTTAAGAAATATGACATGATTCCGCCTTACATGAAAAAAAGATAAAGATTTAAACCGACATCTGTCAGACCAAACATAAAATATATAACATTTTAGGACTGAATTCAAATCAGCAGTTATCTGTCTGTTTATATTTATGTGTGAAGTGAATTAGGCCTATCAGTAAAGCAGAATATTTGTAATAAACTAAACTATGACTTGTAAAAAAACCTTTCAAACATTAAAAACTTTAAAAACGTAAACATACAAATAGAGAAAACCGCAGTTCTGGAATAAAAATATAATTAAATACTTCAAGTAAAGTACTGTTAGAGTTTACCAGGTTTAACAGCTCATTAACTTTACACTGTATATAGCTACAGCACACAAAGTAAAACTAAAACACCATCTCATATCAACGTGCTTGTCTAAGGGAAATCAGGAAACGCCCAGTCTCACTCATGTGCTCGGGTCTTACCGTCGCCGTCTGTACGACATCCACTGCTATTAAGGTGTCCACAGGGGAGTTGTTCAGCTACTGGAAGCAAATTGCCAAAGGTGGTTGAAAATGCAGGCTTTCTATATATCTCTGAATTAGCAGGGGAACTAAAAACTTCCTTAATTCTACCAATTTAGGTTGGTACCATAAGCTTCTTCTTCTTCTCCTTCTTCTTCTTCCTTATTAAAACAAGAAGGTGACAAACTCTTCCTGCAAACAAGTCTTTCAGCGAATCTAGTGAACTGGTGCGGATGACTTGAGTCCAAAGCCTGCGGCCTGCATCAGACTCAAGTGCTTAACCTATGTTTCATTTGGAGTATGTTAATTACCGAACACACAATGAAACTCACCTCTATGTGTCAACACTGCATGTCAACTAAGCATCTTTGTTACCACTTTCTATGACAGCCATGTCTGCAATGCATTACAATATTTACATTTTATAAATATTTACAGATATTTATAAAACGTTACAATCCACAAATAGTGTAGCAAACATTATGCCATTATGAAGTGTTATGATACTTATCATTATATAATGCTGTATAATGTATTATTGTTAGACATCAGTATGGATATGTATGCTCTAATAACTATGATTAAACAGTGCAATAAGATGATTATAATGCATTATATGTATGTAAGTATGTTTATAAAGCCTTTTAGACAGTGGCATCATTGTGTTATACAATGTATAATTTTTCATGCAACAACTTAAAAATGATACAGCTAGCATGTAAACATAACAGTGTGCCACCAAAGATTCAATGGCAAAAGAAAATGCGGATGCCTCCCCTTTTTCTCACTAATTTCAAAAGAAGCTATAATTTAGCAACTATATTTTTGACAAGCAGAGCGATAGAAGATTAAAAGTATATACATTTCAACATGTATTAGCAGAACTATGTTTGTAAAGCAAGGCAATGCATTTTCTATTTTCATAAGTTTATGACATTCATTCATTCAAATCAGCTCATTCATTTTCATTTGATATCACTGAATGAATGAGAGGAGCTCATTTTAAACAGAGTAGCTGCTACAGCACCATTGTACCATCTTCCCCCTGCAGAAAACCACCTTCCAGCTGCAGTCGGTGAAAGGCAACAATGTGCAAACACAGTTTAAATTCAGCTTGTACTTGTAAAGATGCTGAAATGTTTTCTCACACATAATATATAGAGTTGTTGAAGACAGCATAGTTAGTTTAACATAATCTTACTCGTGTGGTCATGTGATAATGTCTGCTGTGTGTGCACATGGACATTGGCCAGCTAACGTTGATAATAGCAGAACTCCAGTGCAGATATGAATGCAAATGTAATCAAATTTTTTTTTTAAACACAAAAACATATGTCAGACGATTTATTATACATTGGCACCTCTGCAGGCCTCATTAGAGAGTGAACCATAAATTACCAGCAGATGGAATTGTCACTTGACATGCAATTCAATTTAGCAGTGCACAATCTGAGCTGTCAACAGGCACAGCATCATCAGCAAGCCTGACAAGCAATCCAGCAAACATCGGAGCCACAAGTGGGAATATTTCAGTTCTGTGGGTGGTCACTCCTCCGAGAGGGCCCATGCTTCCTGGCTGAGAGTCACCAGAGGTTTCAGTGGCCATCATGTGTTTCACAATGACATGGAACGGTCGCTTGACATGCATGCAAGGGGACATCCAGCCCTCTCACTTCTTATTCCCGATTCCTCATTTTCTCTGGACTGCACATCGACTATCAGACAAGGCTGTGGGTATTATTAGACAAGAGTGAATCATTCGGCACATGGACATGCGCGCACACACACACTCACAAACCGTTCACATTGGACAACTGCTTTTTTCTTTTTTTTTTTACACAACACATTAGCGCACAACTCTGCAATAAAGGCCTGATCTGCTGTCACAATCTTTTGGACAACGTTTGAGTTTTTGAACAGCTTCATTCCCAAACAATACTAATGCAAACATGCACATTTAGCCATACACACCCATATAAGGCTTCAGGTCCCTATCCCACCAAACAACCTAGTTCCTCTTTCTTTGGGTATTGCTCAAGTCATACAAGGATGACTCAGTGCAGATATTAATCAAGTTTTTTTTTTTTTTATCTTCACATCTGACTCTGCTAAGTCTGCCCGTCAGAGCAACAGTTAGCCAGTCTATTTAAAAATCTGACAACTCAAAGATTGGTTGAACCTCAGTGTTAAAAACAACATCCCCAGAGAACATGTCATCCGCTTCACTCCAACAATATGCTGTTGAAGTGAGTGAAGAGTGTTTGTTATCATACGTTTGGGTCGGTTCATGTTATTCATCTGATGGCAAGTAAATGCAAACATTATTATTCCATTATATCCTTGAAATTCCCTTTAAAACATCACAGGCTGTGAGAAAGTAAGTAAACAGGCTTTCTCAAAGCTGATCCAAAGTCTGTAGCTACAGGTGGAACACAACTTTAAACGCAGATAGCATGTAATTGCTGTGCTAATATAATGAGATTTGGTTCCTTGGCTGTTGTCAGGGCAGATGTCACACTCTAATGTATGCAGTGAACCCCTGTCACATGCACCACCTGCTGGTCAGGCAGTTTATTAAGAGGATGTATTGTGTAGATGGACCATGGTGCACCACAGTGGTCTAGAGCCGGAGTGGGGATGTGGGCTCTGGCCACCAATGATTGTGAAGGACCATGACAGATTGCATATTCAAAAACAGATCATACACTTTTACCGATGCACTAGTACAAACTGATTTTGTTTGTAGGATGGTTTACAGTTTTTTTGTAATGCTTAGACAATAACACCCAAACCTTAACTTTTGTAGCGCAATAAACAAAGGGAACAAAAGTACAAACAATTGCTTACATTAGATTAATGTTTTTGTTGCTGTATAAACCTGGCCAGGTGAAAAATAAGTATAATTTATTGTATTTGAAATATACATTACATAATACATATTATGTATTTAATATGTAATTTTTTTCAAATATACATAATTGCAAATGTAAGTAAGTACGTTTTTTTTACTATATTTTTTTCACAATAACAAATAACACAGTACACTCTCAATAAATATATTATAGGGAAATATATATGTTATGTGTAAATAATAAATTACTTCAATTTTGTTGTGAAAAATATTTTTGATACATTTTTAAAGGTGTATTCAACTTTTATTGTAAAAATGCAATGGAAGCATATTTTTAAAGTCAACTAATATTTTTTTATAATAAGCCAGAATAGTTGAGTATACCATTGAAAAGAGAATATATTTATATTGCTTATAGCAGGCAAAATGCTTTTAATATAATCGTCACACAAACAAAGCAAAAAAATCTTAATCTGCATAGTAACTAGTACTCCAGTCAAAAAGAAATAGAGTAAAAAAACACATGGAGGACGAAATTATTCAAGTAAACTAAGTACAACTAAAGATTGTACTACAGTACTTGAGTAACTGTACGGTGTAATGTCCACCATTGATAAAATATCAAATTCCTGTGCAGGCTTCACTAAAATGATGCTCCCTGGAGAGACTGAACTATGTATGGTGAAAGCACAGTTATTGATACACAGGGTCTGAAATGTCTTTGCAACACCCCTCCCTGTTTCTATTATCAGCAGATATCTCCTGTGGCATGTTCAGTTTATTAATAAACACCACTTTCCCCATCTCAACTGATCTTGAGTTTCTTTCATTGTTTTTTCTGACTTTTTATTTTTTGTGTTTCTGGTATCAAGCAAAGCATTAATACAGCTCATCATTGAAACAAGTTACTTATTTAAAGGTCCCATATTATGAAAAACACGTTTTCTCTGGTCTCTACATCTATAAATTGGTCCTCCCTGAGCCTGCCAACTCCCAGAATGAGTAAAACAAGCGACTCCTACATGGTCTCTGCAGTCCACCCACTGATACAACAGCGCTCCTACGGGCTGTTCAGATTCAGCTCCCATCGTTATGTAACGAAGGGAGTCATTTGCATAGGCCGAAGTCCTTTGCGTAATCATCGGAGATATCCGAGAGGGGGCGGAGATATCTGAGAGGGGGCGTTCATTGCCGCAGAGGTGAAGTTCGGTGTGTCCTGTGAGATAGCAGTGAGAAAGCAGTGTTTCACAATATTGTCACTCACAGCTAGACACGCAGATTGCTCTGTTGTTGGTTGTACAAATCAACGTAAGTGCTTTTATTCTGTCCCAGCTACAGAAGAACAGAAGAGCAAGTGGTTGCTTTTCATTTTTAATGACAATGTGCGAGCTACGGTTCGTGTTAGCTTGTATGTGTGTGCTAACCACTTCACATCAGACCGCTACAGTAACGAGGGTCAGTACAAAGCTGTCTTTGCCTCAACACTGACCCTCGTAAAAGGATCTGTCCTATACGGGACCCAGCAACTTCACCTGAGACACATAGGCAAGCCATAGCGATACAGCCACCGCAAACATTGGCGCATGCTACTGCTAGCTTCAGCGGCATCGTCTCTGTGGCCCTCCAAGTAGGCATGACAGACGGAGCTCATTAGCATTTAAAGGTGCAGGCTCAGAAGCACCTTTAAAAAAGGGGCACTGTCGAGTTTTTAAGGTTCAAAACCAAGTTAAAATTCCTTGAAAGCTTTACATTTTCTTCACGATAGCGATATCGGGTCAATACTCTTCAAGAAAGCATGTTATCACGCTAATCCCAACATCTTTCAATCTAATAGTGCCTATATGAAACACTGACCTCAAAGACGACGTGGGAGCAGCTTGAGTATTATTATTAAAAAAAGAAAGAATTTCAATGTAAAAAAATACAGAAATATGAATTTTATTTTAAAGAGTGGTTTTGCAAATGCTTGCCACAGTTGAGCTGAAGGCTAATTTCAATTATTGTATTACTGCCTGCAAGTTATTAGACTCTCCACCATCTGATCCACTCACATATTGATCTTTTTTTTATTATTGAAAACGTCATTGATGATATGCTTTGCTATTTATTGACAATTTTCATTTCTGTTTTGGGAATATTTTGATTTTTTTTCTTTCACTTGATGGTTGGTTCACTTTGTGTCTTACTTAGCTATGATGTTTTGTGTTTCAGCCCAGCCAATGTTGCTCTAAAGTTTAGAGCTCATGCAAGGTGCACAGATGCTCAAATGGGGAGCATGTGTACACGATTTGTATAAATAATAGATTTACTTGTGTTACTTTTACAACACTGTAGTTAAAACTTTGAATTTAAGCATCCCAGTAAGCCCTGCCAGTGTATTTGTTTGTCCTACCATAACATGTTAAAAAATTATTCTGTGAAGAAGTCAAATTAACTGTATTAAAGGGTTGCATCACATACGCACGCGCGCGCAAACACACATTTGGAACAGCTCAGGAAACCGGTTTTGTGTTTCAGTCCCTTTAATCAAATTTGAGACCCAGAAAGCTAATTACTGATTCCAATTGCACTTCTTTTAAACTAACCAAGTTGCCTTTTGATGCTGCTGTTTGCGGTTCAGCTCGACCTTGTTGTAAATCATTGGATGCTTTATGACTGCGTTTGTTCAATGATGGGTGGAAACTCTCCTCTCGGGAGCTGCCCCTGGATGACGGAAAAGTTGAGCTCCCGGGCCAAAACTAAAGTTACTTCCTGAAGTGTTGGTGCCCCCTCCCCTGCAGGATCCTGACACGTGGCTGTTTTGGGGGAGCCGTGGTGACCGAGTTACTCCTGCGCTGCAGCTAGCGGTCCGGATCCCCGCCTGCCCTCCGCAGCTGGGACTCTGGTGAAAACTCAGCGGTGCAAGCCTGCCCTCCATCAAGTCGGCCTGGATGGCAGGGACACACTGGTGCAAAGACTGCGCAAACCACAAGGTATTTAAAACGCCAAGTCTCACATTCGTGCCGAAGTGTTGACGTTTAGCCGCTAATGTTGGGCCAACTAACTTAAGGGATGCTAGTTTTAGCGGTGCGAGCCGTTAGCGTTGATTTGCCGTGATTGCGTGTGTGTGAGCTAGCGTCTGTAGCGGGTCGCGGGTGTCTGAACGTTACACAGCTCTGAACGCGTACCAGCTAGCCTTAGCCTGCTAACTTTTATTCCCAGTTAGCTAGTTGCTACGTCGTTGGAAAAAGCACGGTTTGCCGCGTAACGTCAATTTGCCGAATTGTTGGTCAGTTGGCGATGGCATTTCATATTTGTTCCTGTTTATTTTATGTTTGGTCAAAGTTAGCTTTAACAGTTGTGAGTTGGCGTTAACCGCAAACTCCCATACAGAAAAGTACTGCGCAGCAGATGCGTCCAAACAAACGGTAATAAATACCTGTTGCAACCTTTCTGTATACGATTAGTATTTAGTTGCAGCGAGGTTAACGCTACTTTAACTTTTTACCGTAGCCTCCCTCTTAAAGAGGCACGGTCGGATATCCACGGGCAGCTGCCAACTAGAAGAAAACACTGGAGTCTGGCATTTCTGGACTTTCTCGCCTCCACAACATAAACATGTGTCCGCTGCAGTTTTACCTCTGGTTGGAGTTAAAAAAGAAATAATAGAACATTTAGTGGGACCGAGCAAAAATGCAAGCAGATTCCAGCTTATTACTTGCAATGATTTGCTTCTTTGATAGAAAACTGAATGTGTTTCGATATTAAGCATGCCAAACTAAAGATCAGATTAATCAATAATAAAAATAATTGTCATTTGCAGCCTTCGGTGGTGTAGTGGGTAGCACTCTCGCCTCACAGCAAGAGGGTCCTGGGTTCGATTCCCGGGTCGGCCCGGGTTCCTTCTGTGTGGAGTTTGCATGTTCTCCCCGGGTTCTCTCCGGGTCCTCCGGCTTCCTCCCACAGTCCAAAGACATGCAGGATGGGGATAGGTTAATTGGTGACTCTAAATTGCCCGTAGGTGTGAATGTGAGCGTGAATGGTTGTTTGTCTCTACATGTCTCCCTGTGATAGACTGGCGTCCTGTCCAGGGTGTACCCTGCCTTCGCCCAATGACAGCTGGGTTTGGCTCCAGCCCCCCCGTGACCCTAAATACAGGATAAGCGGTAGAAAATGGATGGATGGATTTGCAGCCTTAATGTAATCCACGAGGCCTGTTTTTCTGAAAGTGTGATTCTCTTGTAGCATTACTGGTTGCAATTGCTTTTTGGACCGTGGAGCGGATGGAAGGTGGAGGCTGTCGGAAGCCCAGCTGGGCTGTAGCTGCTCTGATTATCCCAGTTACCCTGCTGATGCTGACCTCCAGGGCATCATCAGGCAGCCACAAGATGACGCAAACGGCTATGTCACAGGCAACGGCCTCAGCAACAGGTCCAGGTCCAGGCCCCAGCCTGGCAGATTACCTCCAAGCAAACATCTTGACCAGCGAACATGCTCATGTCTGGCTCTTGTCACTGGTGGGCTCTGTTGCAGTTGGCCTCAGTGGGATTTTCCCCCTTCTTGTCATTCCCATTGAAGCTGGAGCAGCCCTCAAAACGGAAGGTAAGAGATGGTCACATGTAACTTAAACATGCCAGTAAAATACTTATTATACCATCACAATATTTTGCTTATGGAAATAATGATATAATACAGACAATTCTTCTACAATACTTTTCGTTGTGGAATTATCTGCGGTCTTTTTCTGCAACGCCGCTCGTGTAAAAGGTACAGAGACGGATTGGGGTATCAGTTTTCCTCCTCGGAAGGTGATGTTTTGTTGACATGTTATGCGTGCGACCCACAACCGGGGGATTAAGCTCAAAACATTGATCCGAAAAAGAAGAAGAAGAAGAAGAAGATGGCTCGTGTGAGGCCACCATTGTTTGCATTGTAATGGGAATTTTGGATGTCTGTAATTTATTATCAGAATATTTGTCAGGTCAGACGTCGATCCGCATCTCCTTTCTGACTGTTATGCTATGACGAAAATTAATGCCTGTTTGTCGATGATATGAACATGAGTGCCACATTGACATAAGATAATTTCAGGACTATGACGCCTGTGTTCTGTAAATCTTGACCTTGCCTGTACATCTTGTCTTTGTAAGATAGGACATGATCCGTCCTTTGGTTCCTCCTCCTTAAAAGGGAGATTGCTGTTGGACTCAGGGTCGTTCCTGCTGATTCTGAACCTTTGCATCAGAAGGCAGGGGTGAACAGTACTTTCTTCTGCAGATGAGAATACTTAGTGGAATAAACCTCGGAGAAAAAGCTGATCCTGGTTGTTGATCTTTATTGGGCAGATTCATTTTTCCACAACAGCATCAACATGTTGCATATGATACATAGCAACTTCGCTTGCACTTCAAGAGTCCTGTAAATGTGCACGTCAAGGGTAATCTAGGATAAACGTATTCCTGGCGCTTATTTAACACGTTGGCTTACCTTCAATGGCGTTGCATTAACACGTCATGCTCTCTCTGGTTCCGCAAAGCCGGGATGCTTGTGCGAACAGAGATACCGTCACTTTGTAAAAACACCTAATGTAACATCATGATACGTGGTTTCCAAAACCAGGAATCATGTCCTGTATCTACAAGTCAACATGAACACAGACAGCAGCATGTAAATGCTAAACTGCTATAAACTGACAAGAGGTGGTGCAGTGGTGAAAGCAGAACAGTTCAGAGTTCAAATGTCTGTAGTAAAAGAAAAACTGCTCCCTCATTAAACCATCAACTACCATACTGTAGTAAATCTCAGCTGTCCACACGCCTTAACGAGTGAAAATAACTTCAGTGGAATTGATAATATATTCTCATGGTTTTAGCCAATCCTGGACTCAGCTGGACCTTACTCATGGTTTAAAATAGTAGATGTTGCCTGAGAGATCCAATGAATTGGCCATTCAACATCCTGGAAAACTGCAGCTTCCTGGAAAACAGAAAACCTTTAGTCATGATCTCCATTGCATTATCCTGCATACATATGCCTTAGTGTAGAAATTAGACTGAAGGCTTTGAAAGTACACTGTCAGTTTTGTTCCTTAACATCTAAGTGTGTTTCAATCCACCTGTTTCATGCGAATTTTCCATTTTTGCACTTAACAAAACAAACCTGAAGTGAGACGCTTTAATAACCAGACCGGGCAGGTCAGCTTGAGGCCTGTGGCCTCTTGAGTGGCCCCACCCACAGGAACGTGGCATTCCAGATGTATTTTGGGCTGCGGGGTTTGCAAGTGCAGTCCTGACCAAAGGTTAGTCCTTACTGAGGAAATGGAAAAGGAAAGAAAAAAAAAAGAGGAGCAATTTGTATATTAGAGTCAGAGAAACTATAAGGTAATTATAATGAGGTAAAATACAAATAATGATGTTAATCTGGTAGATCTGTAAGGAATGAGTATGGAATGGGTACAAATAAAACACAAAATCTTACCCAGACCAGCTGGTGGAGTGTAGGTCTGGGAGGAAGAGAAGGGAGAGGTTAAAGATGAAGCCACTTAACGGAGGCCAGATTTACACATATAGAAGCAGTTTCCTCATGTCCCTTTTGCACTCTGCCAATTGGCTCCTGACCAGGAAGCCAAACCAACCATACAAGCAACAGGCAGAGGGGGAGGGATATCAGTCTCATGAAATCAATGTGCAGTTCTTATTCAAACAGAGTAGTATGGGAATTGAAAGGCCTTTTCACTTCTCTCTTTCTCTGTGTTATTTCAGCCGGTGGCCAGAAGCTGAAGCAGCTCCTGAGCTTTGCTATCGGTGGTCTTCTTGGTGATGTATTCCTTCACCTCCTTCCTGAGGCATGGGCGCTCTCCAGCTCTTCGGGTGGGTCTCCTTTCCACTAATACCATCACCACCATTGTATCTGAAGATTGATTTTTATCTCTGTGCCCTCTCAAACATCCATGAGGATAAGATATTTTTATGTACACATACAGCAACGATGGGTGTAATGTCAGGAAAAATGTATTTGAGAGCAGTCTAAATATTTAATTTCATTAATGTTTCTTTGAAGCAACCTTTGGTCTGTAGCACTTACATGTTGTAGCTCGGTTGCTACTTACTCCATTTGCGCACTAAGTCTTGTGTACAATCTCTCTGCTCCTATCCTAGCTGATAAACACAACCACTACATGACCCAGGGCATGTGGGTAATCGTTGGCCTGTTGGCCTTCCTCGTCCTGGAGAAGATGTTCCCCAACCGAGACAGCCAAGAAGAGCCCACTTCTAACTCGGACCTGAATTCTAACTCTGCAGTAAGTGACTTTGCAGAAATGTATTTAGAAGAATATGCTCATTGCTGTCCAGAGGATTCTCACTGCACTCAGACGTGTCAATGCAAGCTTTCACATATTTTTCTTTTCATAGGCATGCTTGGTCTGCATATTTCTTTCAGTGTTTTGTGTCTGTAGCATCAGATGACAACCAGCCTATCAGTGAACTCCTCTAACAGGAACAAGTTTAAAGGAATAGGTTGACATTTTCTTCCGGGGAGTTGAATGAGAACATCAATACCGCTGTCACATCCTCTTGTCACTGTGAGGTTGCCAGGCAACCACTGGAGACTCTGGGATCTTACTGTGTCCAACCCAAACATAATCCAGCACATAACTCCCATAAAACCACAAGGAGCTAGTAGGATTAATTTTGGGACAGAGCAAGGATAGCTATTTCCAGGCTTTGTGCTAAGCTGAGCTAACCGACCAGGTGGAGTGGTATCCTTCTCCTCGTCCTGCATTTTTTTTTTTTTTTTCACAAAATGTCGAGCCATTCTTTATAACATCCTCTAAGTATGAATAATTATGAAATGGATGCTTTATCAATGAGCAAACTTACCCATATTGTGTCGACTGTTTTTTAAAATATTTTTATTGAATTAGTGTTAACTATTGTCAAAATCAGATGAGCATCAAAGTTTAAATGTATCCATTTATATCAATACACTATATAAATAATGGATCGTAAAATATGAAATATTGACAAATAGCTTTTTAAAACATGTCATCTTTGAAGAAAGCGAATGAGTGGTTGCAGCCTCTTTGTAAAGGCCATCTCACCCTCCCTCTTGTGTTTGTTATACCAGTGAGGGAGAAAATTGGAATCCATGACTCAGCTCCTCCACTTGTCTCTATAGTCTTGGGGTGAAGCAGCTGATTTAGCCATTTCATTGGCCACAGGAGATCACTCTGCTTATAGAGGCAGCAATCGTGTGACAGTATGCGAGTGTGACAAAGAGGATTTATGCATTTTTAATTCACAACACTGTAGAAACGAAGAGCTACAGTGTCTGATGTAAAATGCAAATAGAGATTAAATTACTTTCTTATTTCTAAGTCATTTTAAATTACTTTATTACGGTGACAATTTGACTCCAGTCTCAGCCCTGAAAAATCATCACACTGTATTACTTCAATCATAGACGTGGGGCAAACATTTCCTTGCTGCAAACCAGAAGACGGCAGGCTATTTCACTCTCACTTAATTTTACTTTCAGTCTAAATGGCAACGTAAGTGCTTTCTGAATGAGGGAATAAGGAAGTTGGCTCTTCTCGGAATACAGAGGCTATAGCTTGAAATGATAGGCCTCTTCTTTTATATTAAAAATAAAAAAATTGTTGAGCAGCTTTGAAATATAAAGGTCACCTGTCTGAAAAATGAAGCGAACATATAAGTGATTGCTTATTCCTGCATATGTTAGAAAAATAATTCAACAGCTGTTCTGCTGGCAGGAGGTGAAAGCAATTGACACACAGTGGAAGCAGCGATAGAATGTTTATTACACAGTTGAATCCAGGCTCCCATTAACTTACTGTTTTTAGAAAGACTTGTCTGGTTTCCTTAAGAGAAACAAGCCCGTCATGCGTATCACTGATGGTGGACACTGATGGGTAATGTTAACAGAAAAATATATATTTTTATGACAAAGTTGAATTTAAAAATGTATTACAAAAGGGTTTGGGGTTATCATGCCGGTGGGAACATGTTCATTTTCCTATGTTGTTTCTCTCTTTCTCAACAGTCACAGTCTTTCAGTGGAAAGGCAGTGGCATCACTCAGAAATAGGCACCATGCTGAGTCATGGAAATCCTCCAAGCAGCAGAGTCTGCAGGAAAGATCAGAGAAAATCAAGGTAAATCTGACAACCAAGACATTTCCCAGTTAACAAAATGGCATGAAAATGTTATAGTTATGTAAGACGGTGTTCCCACGCGTCCTGGATGACCTGGAAAACCGTTGACCAGTTTTCCTGTCATATAAAACACATGGAAAAATGAGAGAAAAAGTAAAATGATTTCCCTTAAGCTGTGAATGAACTTGTATCAGAGCTTTCCCTTGCCACCTGAAATGGCTCGGTTATGTTCTGGGTCACATTTAATCAAATGGAGGTTTAATTTTGAATAGGCTTCTCTTGGTTATGTCATGGAACACCTTCAAGTCACATAATATGGTAGAGAAAGTAGGTTGGATGACGTCTTCCCAATTTGTTTTAAATGGTTGAATGCTGTTAAGTTATTTAGCATGTTTGGTTTTGTTGCCAAGATGAAGCACATGCTACCTTGTTTTGTTTGCAGCTGTGTCTGCATTATTCTATGATCAATTTGTCATTTGCATTGCTTATTTCTTATTGATTTTTTTTTTAACATATATTTACAAAATGTCTTGAATTTTATCAGTTTCGTTTTTCTAATGCTTATCTTTTACACTAGACTTTTACCACATTGCATCTCACCACCCGTCACTTGTGTTTTACAACCTTTAAATCGGAAAAAAAGGAAACGTTGATGGGTTAAAAGTTACAGTTTAACTTTGGCTGTGTTTTGAATAGAAAGCACAGAAGGGATTACATTTTGTGAACTTGATTCCACTCAAATAGCACATCTCAATTTGTTTTTTTACCAGTAAATAAGAAGAATGACCAACCAGGAAAGAGGGACTCATTAAACCACATTACCACTTAAGAATCTACAAAAATGCCTTAGTTGGCTGCATCTAAGTCTGTACTGTACCAGCACTAAATGAATTCAAAAGTAACTTTAGCTGACACCACAGTCTCTATTTTATTTGATTGATAAAAAAACAACATAACATAACAACTTTTTATAAGATTAAACATTGGCTATTGTAGAACTGATCAATTGTAACCAATGGTATCTTAACTGATTAATAGTGCTGTTGACCATAATACTTTTTTTTTTTTTTTTTACTAATGAGGGCATTGTGTTTCATGTGTCACAGACGAGTGGATACCTTAACCTTCTGGCCAACTGCATTGACAACTTCACCCATGGACTGGCAGTAGCAGGAAGTTTCCTGGTTAGCAAGAAGGTAAGAAGCTCTTATATTCAACTTTAAAAATACAAAAAAAATTGATACAATGTCTATAAATGCTTTTAACACAAACAATATTTGTTTTCATCAATAAATGAGAGATCCCATATTCTTTGCATTTCCTTTGTGTTGCCGAGATGCTTTGTATTCCTTTATTTCTCCTGGATAAAGATAGAGTATAGATTTTCTTGTTTTGCCAGCCTACCATAACTGAGGAATTTGACATACAGTATAAAGCCTTCCTTGTGACAACAGTGTTTGGCAGCGTAAGCAGGCTCCCTGTCAGAGCAGCAGACCTGTTGTATCAGCACTCTTAAAAATGGAACCAAAAGTGGGCTCAGTGGACATTCATTACAACACTTACAAAAACTTTTTTCAGTTTGAAACTTTTTTCAGTTCTTCTTTTATTTTCTAACAGCCTTGTTCAAAAAGGTGCACTTTAAATTGCAGTACCATGTAATTGCGTGGCTTGGGCAGGTTACTGTGTATTTGTAGCTGTGGGCCGGAGAGAGTCCAGCTGGAGAGACATAAGGCTAACAGCATGAACTATGGATCAATGTGCCAGAGAGGAAGTTCTCAAACGTACACATACAAGACATCTCACCAGTGTTTTCTGTTTACTCTTATGCGCATTTATCACAATGTGACTTCGCCACAAAAAAATGCTGTTTAAAAATGATCTGCGTTAACATGGCTTTTATAAAAAAAAAATATGAAAAATTAAGACATTACATTTCACTGTTTTTAATTCTGAACAGCTGGTGAATGTTTTCAACTTTGGTGTTTTATTAGTAAGCACTTGTCAGGCTAATATAAATAGTGCATTTTCTCTCGGCAACGAGTGAAATCGTCTCTCAGTGGGAACAGGTCATTGCTGGAACCAAATTGGCTTCATGTGGTTTAAACCAGAAACCACATCAGTTCAATGTTTTGCCCCACTTAACTGATTTGATGACTCTTGAGATTTTTAGCTTTTTACGCCCTGCTTCCTGGACTAAGGTTAATTTCATTATTAAGACATTAGGTGACAACTTCATTTGATTTATGAGTGCAATGCTCTTTTGCACATAGGTGTTATAATGCTCTTTATGTTGAATTAATAACACAGCTTTACAACTCTGTAAGCAGCTCAAAATTTGTACTTTGTCTTTTACATTTTCCTCTCTTTGCACTATGCACCGCAAGCTAAGCACATAGAGCTTAGCATTCCACTCAGGTGCTCTCTGGGATGAATTTGTCAAATATTTTTTTCCTTTATCACAATAGAGCACATTGCTTTACGAAGAAAGACAAAGCAGTGTTAATATAACTTCTCTTGCAGGTTGGGTTCCTCACCACCTTTGCTATTCTGCTCCATGAAATCCCCCATGAGGTGAGATCTTTGGTCAATGTTCAATATAATTTCTAAATATGGAAATTTGGGTGCACTTGAAGGCTTCATGTTTACGTAGCAGGAAGTACGTGTGACTGCTATGGTGCTGGTAAACATGCTGACTGTTTAGCCATTGGTCTGTAGGTAGGGGACTTTGCCATTCTGCTGAGGGCCGGGTTTGACCGGTGGAGTGCCGCCCGCATGCAGTTGTCCACGGCGTTGGTCGGTGTCCTGGGAGCTTGCTTCGCTCTGTGTGCGCAGTCACCAAAAGGCATGGGTAAGTCTCTCATTAGACATGCCGTCAAACCATTTCACAGTTGCCAGAATTATCAATCAATTTAATCCATTTATTCTGGAAAAAGTGCAAGCTCTTTAAAAAAAAAAAATGTTTCTATGACAATATCTTGATAACCTGTCATCACTCAACCATTCACCGTAGTTCAGGATAGACATTTTCTGAGCCATTTTCTACAGTGATGTCACCACTGCTTTTCTGCAAAGTTCAGAGATTTTCAAGTGCTCATAGCAGCTGCACAATAAAAGACAATTGCTGCAGGGTTTTATCTCATACACTCTCCTCATTGGAAACAATTGAAAAACACTGGTGCTCAGAACAAAACACTACATGGACACAGGCCCTAAGTCTTTCCTGTCATTTCTAGAAAATGCCACTGCTTGGATATTGCCTTTCACATCTGGAGGCTTCCTCTACATAGCCTTGGTGAATGTGGTGCCTGACCTGCTCGAGGAGCCCAGTTTAAGGTATGCATCCATGCACATGTTCACATTACAAACACAGTGGGGTGCCACTTTTAAAAACATGGCCTCATAGTGCTTCTAGTCCACATGCTTTCTTTTAACCTGTATTGTTGGAGTTGAGCCAATGTAAGAAGGCTGTTTACAAACAAAAGTTTGTATGACTTGTTCTGTGTTATGGAAATGGGCGGATGGCATATTCTTCTATGTTGTTGAATCTGTCTGAATCAGTACCTTTTTGTTTTTTTGTTTGTTTGTTTTACCAGGCAGTCCCTACTGCAGATCCTGCTCATTTTCTGTGGCGTGGCTGTCATGGCTTTGCTCTCTGTTATTGTTAACTGAACATGGAGGAAACCCCTCACTCGCCTTAACCACACACTCAAACTCACCATTCCCCCCCTTTATATCCGGTACCTTCAATTCCTGCAAACTTTTCCTCATGTTACACTAAAACAAATATCTGACAGAAGAGCATCACTTCATGGAAGGATGACTGAAAGGACCTAAATCTGTTGATTTGTGCGGACACTTTAAAAATGTTGCAGACTAAAAACATCAAGAGAATTGAGAAGGTTTATATGGATCTCTGTTACCAAATTGTGTTCTGTTGTGGATTAGGTAATCATGTAGGTTTGCACATACATTTACACAGCTACACCTGATGTACCACCTTAAAAGGACCTAGTCCTTTAAAATGTATTCAACCCAGACTTGTTTAAATATTGTATGTATTTTTATTGTTTCGGATGTATATTTATTGAAAATTAGACTAGCAAGTTTGTTAGTATAGTTTTATCAGACGTGCACCACCACCACTCCACTGTTGTGTTGTTAAGAAATAAGTTCCAACAATTTAAGATGGTTTAAAAATCTACACCAAAGTAAATTTTTTCTGTTTTTTATCTTCCTCACATGTACAGTCTGCACCTTTTGATCTATGCTTGAATAAATAAATTGTGATAAAGTTTAAATTAATTAAAGAAAATGATTGGTCCTGTTTGTTAATATTCAGTTTTGATTTATGCTGCCGTCTAGAATTCTTTGAGATTAGGGACTGATAACTCTTCGAAACGTTACCTTACGGGTTAATTCATAGCATTACGTTTCCACCTCTTAAGAAATAATCTGCTAATTTCAGACACCTAGGTTAAAAAACAGACAATTAGTGTGAAGAATTAAAGATTTAAATGATCTCAGTGGGATTAGGGCATGGTGATATTGATCACCTGTGTGAAGGTGCTGAGTCAGCCCAACGTTATGTGACCTCGCTGTACAAAAACCTGTCCACCATGAGCATCTTCTTACTGATCCCGTGCCCAAAATGTCATATGGGCGGGGGGGCTTGTATTGATTCACACTTGTCCGATTTCAACACAGTCTGTTTGGCAAGCTTCTGTTGCCATAACGACTTCACCACAGGTTGCCTTCCTTAGTCATCAGCCTTTGAGCCGCCCATTGTCCGTGGGAGTCGTCATCAGTCACGGCACAGAAGGACAACAAACGGCCACTATGTACGCTGTAGTGCAAACATGTGAGCAACTTTCATTGACACTCTTTAACTCAACTTTATAGTTCCAACTCTTACATTTTATCTAATTTTGTGGATATAACCCTTTTGCTAGATTATGTGCTCAAAAAATTTTAGTTTTAGACATTTTGTTCAAATTTGTTTTAATGACATGATTATAACCAAGTGCTGTGTTAAACATGTGGGAGAACATGGTTACTGTTTGTTCTATGTATTTGTATTTCCTGAGCCTTTGTAGGAAATATCAGGTTTAAATGCTTGGTTCCACTCCGATGTTATGAACTGCAACTGGATCAGCAAATTTCTTTCGCAATCTAAAGAATAGTTTAGTGAATAATAGATCCAGCATCGACTAAACCTGCAACAGATCTGAGTCCAGCTCTTATCAGTAAAGTAGGTCTTTATCCCTCTATCTGCCCATGTATTTTGATGCCTTTATTTTATCTTTACCATCCTCCTCTTTTAATTATAGTCTTTTATGTACATGCATGCACACATGGTTCCCTTGGGGAGAAAAACACTGCTCTCATTGGGCCAGCATGAAAAAATAATAGTATGAATTACAATTTGGTAATGCTGAGAACTGCAAAGGTTACAATGCGTATCTAAATGTATATATGCTGACCTGTCAAGGCTGGAGAAGGTCTATGCATGAGCAATGTATTCATTACCTAAAATGATATTCAAGATATGTGAAAAAATAGCTGGTCATCTTAATTCCCACTGATCTCATATCCATGAGGTCAACTGGCTGAGTAATGAATCCGGAATAAAGTAAACACAGTAATTAGACACCAATAACATAAGTAATAATTTAAAGAAACCACTACCCTTCATGTATCTAGGCAGGAATATACATTTTGTTTGACTTATGAATCCAGTGCTCCATAAATTCTCCTTCCACTGCACCTATGTTTTACATATTTATTAAATCCAAAAGGCGACCATCCAAGCATCACAAATGACCGCTCCCCCACAACAGCGGCGCTCTCCTGTCCTCCCCATCCCGCAGCAGCCTGCAGGAGAGAGAGCGCTACTGCACCCCTGCTCCTGCCTCCTCCTCGCAGCGTTGGTCGCCATCCATCCCCTCTCCTCCTGTACCATAACAGATGGTGGGAACAACATTGCATCCACCGGGTACCACAACAATAGAGCGCAGCATCCAGACCGGACGACGCTGGCCTTGCACCATTATGCTCCCAGTGCAGGACTGCGCGAGGCTGTGAGTGCCGTCGTGATTCATTTCACGCGGTACCACCACCACGGTCACGGAGGTACCTTCTTGCGACTGTTTGGGCTCTCCGTCGAGCGGGGAAGATGGCCGCTATGAAAATACTAACAGGCACAGGGCTCTTCTTGGCGTTCTGTGCGCTCGGGCTGCTCGCCATGGCGATCTGCACCGATTACTGGTACGAGACCGACGCGAGGAGACACCGAGAGAGGTGTAAAAACTATGCCAACAAGCGGAACGACCCCGGTTACATCTACATTTCCAGCCACAACCTGCCGCTCCAGATGCCTCCGAAGAGCCTGGAGAGGAAAGGTAACGGCCCAGATGCTGGAGCGCTCGTCAGGGGGAAGCGGCACTTTGTGGCCGCCGCGTCCGTCATGGAGTCGCACTGCAATCGGCAGTTCAACTCCACCATCTCCGGGCTTTGGAGGAAGTGTCACCGGGAGGGATTCGACCTGGAGACCGAGGACCTCATTAACAAAGGTAAACACGGCCAGTCTGGTTTTTCTTGTGTGCGCCAGGCCGTGATGCTCGGCGATGAGCTCACACCTAGCCTGACACAAACAGGACGGCACGGAGGCCCGCGCGCTCCTCTCACGTGAACGGCGCTCTGCGTTTTACATTTGAAGGTTATGGAAACATAAGGATGATGGGGCGGGTGTTTTTTTTTCTAAGCTTGTGCCTCTTTTCTTTATTTCTGAATCCCGTTGTCCGTAAGTGAACCCCCCGTTTTTCCTTAATCTCCCCGTGATAATGGCTGCTGCTCTGCTTCTGGAGCCGATTTGCATACGAGGGATTAAACATCTACTAAAGGTTAATGTCATTAAAAATGTGATGTCTTGCTGCACAGGAAACCGAGTCGTGCTTCAATGTGTTTTGAATGTTAGGCGACACAGCAGAGCAAATGTAATGCACATCCCTCCTCAGTGAACAACAATGAGAAGCCATATTTCAGGCCGCACTTATTTATGCTACACCTGATCCAGACTGAGCCTAAAACTGAACAGGGACACAAAGAGGGGCCCACACAAGTTTACAGCTCCAGAGTGTACATCAATACACTACATCATGTTTAAAAGCCATGAGCCTCCACCATTTTATCCAGCTAAAAATAATGGATCATCAGCTTTTTGGGGGTTAAAACACATTTTACTGTAACATTAAACACACATTGTATATATTTAGTAACAATTTCGCTTTTCAAATGTCATGTCATACTGACAACAGTGCTGTCTATTGTCTATAACATCTCTAAAGATGTAGCTATATAATGACATCACAGGTATGTTGTTAAATTGACTCTTAGTCCTACTTTATGGTTTGAACACATTAACATTTTGAATTTCGAGGTTTCTTTTATTAAAATTGATTTTTCGCCTTCTAAATAATACCTTACTCTTTCGCATAGTTAAAAAAAACATTTCTATATATACATATATGAGTAATATATACTAACAGATTATTTAGTATGGCTAAGGACTAATAAATGCAGCCAATTTGTAATTGTAGCTTCAGACAAAGTGTCCCAGCTTCCCTCGGTCATTTGCATGTTCGCTATAGAAAAGACATTTACACATTATATGAGCTCAAAATCATTCGTGTTGTTCAGGTTACACATACATGCACTTAACTGAACTCATCCATGACCAGGGATCCAAGAGATCTGATGTGAACAGCCGGTTTGTGGGACTTGTGCACGAACGGTGAATGCACACCCTTCAAGGGATCCAATTTATTGTGTTCACAAATGGTTTTCTTGTGAACTTCCTTCGGGCTACCTGCCAACCTTAAGGTGCCTGATTATTGTCTGCTCACCACTACAGTCTTGGTGATCACAGTGTTGTGACAGCTGTGATGTCAGGAAAACTACAACATCTGCTCGTGTGGATTCATAACTTTATATGTGAAGTGTATAAATACCACCACACGCTGCCTTTCACACCCACATGGGTGTTTTCACTTATTTATCTGCTCGGATAAATGTCTCCAAACTCAGCATACCACTAAGAATTATAAAGCTATACGGTAAATGCGTTATATTTTCTATTTCACACATCCGCTTCATATACAACAATGTACCTCAAATGCCTAAACCAGGTCTCTACAATTTGGTATCGTTGTGTTAAATTTTCTACATGTAGCACATCAATTCATCTGAAACAATCTAAAATGCTTCCCATGTAATGTAAACCTCTTTCTGCAGTCGTTGGAGCCTCAACAAAGAACAGTCAGATCAAAGCAGAGTAGATCACAAACATGATTATCAGAAGGAAAGTCTTAAAATCACAGATTAACAATGTTTGATAAGAGGGTTGACATGGCGCCCGATACAAAATGTCTGCCATGGTTGTAGCCTGGTGATGATTTGCTGGGAAGTAAGTTGTTTGTGCCACTTTGCATATGGAGCAGCAGCTGGACTCCAACATCTTTAAATACTGGATGTATGGGACTCTGAATGCCTATTTTGATGGCAGTTTACTGAACTGACTATCAAGTCATTACCAAGAGATTCATTTTAAATGAGAACAATTAATCTCCGGTGCAATAATCCATATTTCATATTGTTTCCTAATCCCTGCTTAATAACAATGTAGATTGGTTGGGAACACAAGGTTAATAGGGCCATCTCAGTAAATTAACCCTCAGTGAGAGGGTAAAATAAATGTGTTTCTATTATTTCATAATCCCACAAGTTGGGCAAAGGTTCAGAATGAGATTTCCACTTGGTTTTCTTCTTTGTTGACACTCATGCCTGTGCTCCTGCTAATGTTGTCCTCGTCATTTTCTTTTTTCTGCCAGGAATAATTCAAAGATGCACCGCAGTCAAGTATCACTACTCTTCGTCTATCCTTCCACGAAATTTACCCATCAACATCACAAAGACCATACGGCAGGATGAGTGGCACGCACTCCGTGAGTATCAAAGTGTTTGCATCTCTTTATGGAGTTCTTCTGGACTGGTTGGTTCAGTCACTGAGTATTTGTTCTTTGCATCTTTTGTGTTGATCCACAATTATGTTTCTGTCCCCTGCTGCTACTGTATTCATTTACCAGGTTGTTTTGGCACTAAAAAGAGCAAAACAAGGACAATCCATGATTAACCATCTGATTGTGATCAATACATCATTTCAAGTCTCCTTATTCAGTAACCATGTTACTTGACAAGCTTAACATTCAGGGGATTAGTTGACTCGGTTCTTGATGCGTACGGGACATATGGTGTTCCTCAGGGTACGGTGTTGGGCTCTATCTTATTTTCGTTGTATATGTTTCCCCTTGATGATATTATTTGCAAACATAGCTCTACCACAGGGATTTTGAGATATTTGGAACATTTAAAATTTTAATCAAAACTGTTTAGTCTTGTTTTTCTTTACGATTTCAAAGACATTTATGACATCGTTTTTGTTTTTTTTCTCTTTTCTTTTACAGCCAAACTAATAAAATAAATGAATGCCATTATCTCTCTGAGCTGCCACTCCCTTCCGTCCTCTATAAATCTTTCATCACTAGAAGCCAGGTTATTAACAGAAGCAACCACAAGAATGCATATTTATGACGGCTTTTCCGAATTGGAAGATTCTAGTGGCTCCTGGATGTATCACTGACCTTATGAGCCCTCTGTCCCCCGTCTAGACTCGTGGCCAGAGGTCATCAGGTCATCACTATTAGGAAGCCATTAGCTTTAGAGTGGCTTATCTGAGGACATTAGGTCTTACTGATCAATATCTTCTCTCATATCTCCCCCTAAAACACTCGGATAGGCTTGTATTTCTGACGTGACATCCTTGTTCAAGGAAATTGCTAGACCTCTGGCATCAGTATGATTTTCAGTTTTGTGATTCTGTTTTGTTTCATTTTTAACATGCTAAACTAAAGCCTTATTCAAGTAAATGTTCTTATTCATATAGTATGTATGGTTACCCAAACTATATACTGTCTAAATGTCTGTACTTACTGTCATCCGTCATGCATTACAAATGTATCCTCTATTGAAGCTTATTAAGCTAACTACTATTGGAACTGACTACAGGAAGAATAGTGTTCAGTTAGTAGACTTGTGATTCATTTATTCAAGTTGATGCTTTCTTTAATAAGCGACCAGCTGGTCAGCTGACTATGCAGAAATCTGTGCATGCAAATCTGAAATGCATCCCTACATAAGTATATATTTCACCAAACATGAATGATATTCAGTTTCTACTGAAACATATTTACTTGAGTTTAATTTTACAGTTAAAATACAAGAGCATGTTTTTTTTTTTTTACATTAAAATTAAAGTAAAAGTAATATTATTGCTTATTAAGGATTGCATGTTTTCTGATCTACAGTATATACAGTATCTAATATTAATTTTAAACTTGCCTGGTTGGGTCAAAAACATTTCAATGTGTTGTAAATTCATCACTACCAGCTCTATAGTTTGAGGACAACAGATTAACCATGTTACTAATCACCAGTTTACACAACAGTCTTCAGTGTGTTCAGTTTCAGTGGTGATGTTTTCACGTCTGCCTGCAGATCTAAGACGAATGACGGCCGGCTTTGTGGGCATGGCCGTGTCCATCATTCTCTTTGGCTGGATCATCGGAGTGCTGGGATGCTGCCAGCAGCATGACCTCATGCAATATGTAGCTGGGCTACTCTTTCTCATGGGAGGTACTGTGAGAGCACATATGCCCACATCCACACACAAACATGCAGACAAAATCCAATTTTGTTCAATTTCTGTATTTATTTGGTGACAGCCGATAGCATCTTTTGGTTTAACAGGAGATAGTAGATCAATATGCTGCAGTAACATGATTCCTGTCCTCCAGTGAGACGCACAGCACATGTAGGAATTTAATAATTGAGCTGGAAGCTTTTTAAATCACTGCGTGTCTCTTGTGCTCACACAGGAACATGCTGCATCATCTCCTTGTGCACATGTGTGGCAGGGATCAACTTTGAATTGTCCCGCTACCCCCGCTACATGTACGGCCTCCCCGAGGACATTAGCCATGGCTATGGCTGGTCCATGTTTTGTGCCTGGGGTGGCCTCGGTCTCACATTGTTGGCTGGCTTCCTCTGCACCTTGGCGCCCTCCCTGAGCACGCCAACGCGCACGACTTCCCACAAGCCGAGGCAGGAGAACGGAACCGTGTGACGGAGGCGTCGTGAGGCGACTGACCCACCGGACGCACAAGCCACGCCCCTTCCGACCTTGATGTTTAACTCTGAAACAGTTTTTTTTGTCTGATGATCACCATCTCACTCCACCCTCGACATCGCCATCTCCCTTCAGTGTTCAGTGTGCCTGAGTTGTGAAAGAAGGAGCAAAAGTATTGACAAACTTCACACACCTAATCTCGAAAAATTCCAGAGGGACCTCCAGGAACACCAAGACTAACACCTACAGTAACATACGTCTGGGGCATGGCTCTCAGAGCACAAATAAGACAATTTTTTTGTTGTTGACTTTATGGAGATCTAAAGGTGACTGTTTTCTCTGAAGAGAATTTGTCTTAAAACGGTGCTCTCTTAAATACATAAAGCCACACACACACACACACACACACACACACACACACACACACACACACACCAGAACATGCTTTTCCAGACATGCTCAATTACTCGAGATGAATCATGGGAGAAATCTTTCAAAAGGAAAAAAAAAAGCACACACAAACATCAGGCCAGAGCATCTTGTCAGCATTCCTTTTTCAGTCAAGTGATGTGCACTGTGTTATTGTTCGTAATGAAAAAAAAAAAAAACTGGCATTGACTGCCCATCGCTTATCTTTAGTGTAGCACACTAACTGATATCAAACATGAGCCCCGGGGGGTAACGTCTGCAGCCTCTGCAGAGCACAAAATGGATCTAGCAGCGTGGTCAGTCCGAAAAAAAATACTAAAGTCTGCTTTGAGAAGAAAATCATTTGATGCTTCTTTAAAGATTCTATATGTACAAGTGCATCTCTATGTAGATCCAGGTCTTTGTTTGTGTCAATTAGGTTTTGAGTAAGACTGTGTGTTTTCCGTTTGTTTGGATGTGGCGCTGGCTGACAGTGAGGAGAGGATTAAGAGAGTTAGAGGATGGTGCTATGAGAAGGAATCCATTATTGGATTCAGCAACGACGTATTTTATGGTTGTTTGTTGATGAGAGCAGACCGAACTGTGGAGGAAATAGTCGATCGCCTCATTTTTCCTTTTTGTGTAATACAAGGGGGGGAAGGGAATGCAACTTCAGTGGTCCGCCTGATAAACAAAAGCACAAGCTGCGTTCCAAATCATCATCTGCACTAACATAGTAGTTAGTAATATAGTAACATTGGTGGAGGGCCAACGTGTCATCATGTCTTCACTACAATCTGGCTGTGTAACAACTGAAACATGAAACAAGCAGGATTTGTAAGATTATCATTGTTCCCATGATGCAATGCGCTCTGGAAATAGAGGAAGTTATAAATGCATAAAATATGTTTGATTTTCAACTTTAAGATTGACGGAGGCGCTCCAAATTCCCAGTTTGATTGATGCCTCGAACACATTTCTTGAGCAGCGAAATACGTATTTATTGTGTTCTAACTTATAAACGGTACACTGTATGCTATGTAGTATGCATACTTTTGTGTGATTCAGTGGTTGGATTAAATATACCTCTGAATCTGGTGTCAAAAATAAAAGCACAAATAGTAGTTTAGACAGGTTCTGCAGTGACGCAGCCTACATTAAAATAAATCTGTATTCCAAATACACACTATAGTGTGTATACGTTTGTGTTTCAATTGGGGTACACTCACAGAAAATGTGTGAAAAAAGTATTGATATTTCAATTTTCAAAAGTTGTATTAATGGACAACATTTACAATAATCAACGTAATATGAGAACATTTTTATTTAAAATTGGAAGTGCCATTGCAAAGTAACAGTAACAGTTGGGATCGTTGTGTGTGGTTCATACTTGGAGTGTCGTTACTGGAGGTTTTTGAAAGGTTTTGCAAATGGAGTGACTTTAGTTTGTTCAGAGGTAAAGGTATAAATTATTGTCTTGGTGACCCTTGTGGATGATAATAAATCAGCAGCCACTTTTCTGTTATACAAATATGACCCCCCTGACCCCCCACCCACACACAATCATTAGAAATCATGTATCAGTACAAGTTCATGAAATAAGAATATTACAGCCATGTGTGATGACGATTTTATAAATTGCTGAAGATATGTCATGAGACATTCTATCAGCTATGTCATATAACTTTCTAAGAAAAAAAAAATAACGGTGTTATAATGTGTGTTGAAAACACTGTGTGATGTTCATCCCTTTCACCATCACCATTCACCTAACGAGGCGACCGCTCTTCAGAAGTCGAGGAAACTAACAGAGGCATGATTGGAAAACTGTATCTTCAGTGTCTTGTTGAATCTTTGCACTTTGCCGGGTCTCATAAAAGTCTGTGAACCTGAAGTCTGAGCAGGTGGACTTCTACATTATATGTTTGCAAAGTCACATACGGGGAGCAGAGAGATGATCAGAGCATGTAACGAGCACCCCGTTGTGTCTTTTACAAAAGTGTTTGGGTTTACACCTTGAGCTTGGGGTCAGTCGGTCTAGGCTCTTATTGTGAAAATATTTATGCCAGAAACGAAGGAGGACATACCATGAATATATATTTATATCTATGGTCATTACACTAACAACTGAGTCGCTGTATTTTCTGATGTCCCGCAACTCACAGAATGCTGTTTGGTGTTTTTGGTTTCTATAAAGTTTTAGGTTCACACCCAAACTGATGCGCAGTAATATAAATATTACTGTTGGCAGTAAACTGTAATGTATAAGTACATGGTGCAAGTATAATGTGTTGTTAGGACTGAAGCACAATTGCACACTTACAAATCTTTTTGCGTATTCGAGTTGGGAAGTCTGACTTTTCCGGTACTGATGTGCCACCACTGCACATGTGCAGGACTTTGTCAAAAAAAAAAGTATTACAAACTAAAAGCAAAAACATTTTCAAGCACATATTTGCACCCCCTTGTCTCAAAATGCATTTTAAAAAGTAACGCCAACAACATGATGACTTCTGGATTTTAAGATTTTGATTGGATGGAATGGATTTCACTCCAGGAGAAACGTAGCACGCAGTAGCAGGATTGACAAAACATTGAGAATGATGTGTTCCAGAGAACGAATGAGGTCAACACAGTGTAATGGTGTATTTGAAATTGTTCTAAAAATCCCTCTCGAGTGGCGACGTCCCGTGTTTCATGAGGATCTTAGAAATGTACCCTGTGCGATGCGAGATGCCCTGTGAAAACGCCGCCGCTGAGAGCGGCGCTTGTTTCAGTAGCACAGCTATTATTTTCTACAAGTCATTTATACTGGTTCGATCCACTGCAGATGTTATGTGGGGACTAAAAAGACATTACAGTCTTGCATGATCTCATTACAGTTAGTTTCTTTCAATATACTAAAACTTGTGTCCATTTTTAATTTATTTATTTTACTGAAATAAAACATGTAATTAATAAAGTGGTGTGCCTTTTCTATGGTTTTATTCAGTGGTTTTGCTCTCCGGAGTCGCACACTCTTTCCCCTTAATGGTCCTTTTTTTTAAAAAGCACATTTATCTTGAAGAGACGTGATTCTCCCAATCTTACTAATGAGGCAGCAATGTTTTTGTTGTACTGTATTTGTGCACATGAGGTAGTTTGTAGATGTGAGAGTGTATTTCGACTCCAACTAAGAGATGGAGGTAACAGCATCCTAACAGCCTCCTCCAGGTAAGCATGGAGGCGAGGCTTCATGGCCTTCTGTCACTGAGGACATGGTGCCATCTAGAGGGAGGACGGGAGGTTTTGTGTCTTTGCCTCTTTAAGGCTGAGGTGATACAATCTTTGCTGCAGGCCAACAACTGTATACTCAGAAAAAAGACATTTAATTGTGTTTCTTTGATCCATGTGTGCTACAGAACATTAAATACACGACAAGTTATGATTCTTGCTATTGAAACAGAATGTTATTAGCTGTCATTTAGGATGTGCAATATGTTAAAACAGCATTCAAAGATCCTTTTTGAGGGAAGTTTATTCTTAACAGAAACCAACACAGGTTTTATCCAGTAATATACAGCAACATAATCCCATACTTTAAAAGTAATTATGTTTCGACTAAAACTTCTGCTGGAAAGAAATACATAACTCCAAACTACAAATTTCGACTACCATGACACACAAACACATCTATCGACGAACTAAACTACAGTACAAATGTATAATTTATCTCCTGATGACATTCTTTCATACAGTTCTACACAAAACTGTCCTTGAAAGAATATTTGATGATGACGATTACATGAAAGTTATATAGACAGATACAGTACATAATAACTTGTGCTGCTACTAACTGTTATCTTCATAATTGATCAATATGTTGATTATCTTTCATATTGTCTGTAAAATTAGGTGAATTGTAGTGAAAAAGGGTCAATGTCAATATCCAAAGTGATGCCTTCAGATTGTTTTTTTATTCAACCATCTGTCCAAAACTTGAATTTTTTTTTTTTTTTTTATCATATTTACGCTCCAAAAAGAGCAGCTGAAAGAATTTGATGTTTCTTCTGGAAAAGTGATTCGACTAATCAATGCGCCCACACAGTACAGCCATGTAGCTCTGCTCTCATAACTCATACAGATGACAATCAGCTACGAACCAACTCACACATACAACTCTCAAACAGAAAGTGTTGGATGGAGGTTAAAAAAAAGACTTGAACTTAATGCTAAATCATTGACCTCGTACAGTTTGATCTGACCAACAAAGCGGAGCCCTTTGTGAGTCTACTTCTTGCCGCGGTAATGGGCCCCGACCACCATGTAGCTGTCAGGTGAGATGTTCAAACTGGGCGGCTTTGCTTTGTCCCTGCAGACCCTGACCTCAGATCTGCCGAGTGGCCCTCCTCCTCTGCAGGGGTCGTGTTTCTGCAGGTAACTGATGAAGGTCTCCCAGCCTCCTCCTACGCGGACCATTACATGACGCTCATTCAGCATCTGCAAGGGTGACACAAGACAGCACAGTCAAGGAGCGAATGCTGGGAGGGGGGAATGTGTGCATATATTTTCTTCTGGGATGTGTTTATGAATAGAATTCTCAATTATATGACCCCCCCCCCCTCCCCCACCCTTTCCATTTACAAGCTTGTGTAGCTCCGACTATGAAAGGCAAATCATCTCTCGCCGCGGATAGCTTTGTCAAAATCTCATTAAACCAAATGAAACAACACCTCATGGCACCAGCTGAGCACACACGCGGGACTAATCCACACATGAACATGCATCCACACACGCATGTCGTGACGCACAAAGGCACACCCACTTAGACCTGCAACACAAACCGCCTAAGAAACAGTGTTCGGAATAAACACGACGGCTGTAAAGTCGATGTATCTGTTCGCTGTAGTCGCGGAGAGAGGTCAGCCGTATCTAAATCAACACATCCTTCAATGAAAGCCGTCCTTACAGCTGGAAGCCAACCGCTGCCATGGCAACTACAGCCACAATATAAAGCCTAGAAAGAGGAGGGGGAAAAATTGAAAGGAGAAATTGAGATGAGTTCAGTGCAGACACTCATCTCCCAGCAGACATTAACATTCCCAGGAGGCCTTGCAGAGCCATCCGTTGTCCTGTCAGCCCCCCAACACCCCCCCACCCCAATAAACAATAAACCCTTCATTATGGAGCCATTAAGGACGTGAAAATACAAGCAGATCTACTCTTCTTATGAGGGGAGGTGTGTGTGTCACATGTATGGGATGGAATGAAATCAATGGTACGAGCACAGACGCACAGGCTGCTATAGAGGAAACCCCAGACGTGGTGTCTCAGCTGTCATCCTGCAGATTAAAATGTCGAGGTTGACAGGGGTCAAGACTCACATCCTGAATCAACCACTTTCCTGTCGGATGTAGAATGAATGTAATCCTGACTGGGCATCATGCTCAAAGATTTTTATTTTTGAGAAGTAAAAAGTGAATAAAAACAGCTTTGATCCATGCAAATCCATTTCTCAGGACTCACTTTCACCTTTTATACAACAGTTCTCTCTGTGATTTTTAAATTAAGTTACTTACAATATTGTTAAACCACTTCTTATTGAATTAAAAAAAAAAAAATTGTATTACTCATATTTCTAATGCTCGTCTGTGTCAGTTGATTGTTGGTTATCTGGCTTCATACGTGATGAATTTGAGTGTTAAATATTACGTCTTTTGATAAAGGATTTGTATATTTCAATAGCTCAATTCAACTGAATATTATACCACTAGCAGGAACATATGCTGCCAACCAATCTACCAAACAATCAGCCTCTTTCTGTACTGTAATATTGAACACAAGCCCTTTGTCATAAACCCATAGCCCATATTCTGCCGCCTGGATTCCCCTGTGTCCTCCCTGGCTGCTCCATTGATTCCCTCTCTCCTTTTCTGCTGAAAGACGCATGAGTGTTCTCGAGGAGGAGGCGTCATTTAAAAACCTGCCAGTAGGAGGCAGGCTTTAGCCACATCCACTGCTTTTGAACTGTATGTGTGGGCGACTGTATGTTTGAGAGCCCCTTGGATTGCACGTCAGTTAGTGTGTTTAAAAAACGTTTTTTTTCTACACACATTTTGAAAGTTATAGAGATGAATTAGTCATAGAATAGAGGGTGTCGTATGTTGTACAGGTCCGTAAGGCATCCACCTCTTTGGTCCAGACTGAATCATCTCAACATCTACTGCTCTGATTGCTATTAAGTCTTTATAGCCATTCATGGTCCCAAGAGGATGAAGCCTAGAACTTTTCGTTTAGCGCCACCATGAGGTACACGTTTGTTCTGCGCAGGCATTCATGTTCCTCTCAGGATGATCTCTACACACAGATTCCACATTCTTATGCAGAATAGGATTTTGGCATCAGAAGCGTTCTGGTTTAAACATCCATGTGGAGAGCATGAAATGAAATGCAATCTCAGAACCCACCGGTGATTGTCTGACGAGGATTTGGTTTTCATTGGTTTAAAATGAGCTTATATACTGACTACTTGTGAAACAATCACATCTCGATTTGCTCAAGAACGTAAATAACATGTTTATACCAAACCAACGTTTAACATTACACCTGCAGACCATTAGCATTACCTATGTAACCATGTTTTCATGCTGCCCTATTTAGCTCAGAGCACCAATGTGCCACATTGCAGTCTTGCTCCACTGTAAGGTCAAAGGTCAGGGTCACCAAAGACCCTGCAGCCTCTATGGATTCAATGTCTTGCTCAAAGACACTTAAGAAAGAGGCTCAAGGCGTGCAGGTGGCTGAGTGGTTAGAGCGCATGCCATGTATGCATGTACGCATATGCAGGCGACCCTGGTTTGAATCCCTGCTGGAGGTCCTTTGCTGCATGTCACACCCCCCTCTCTCTCCTGTCTTTCCTATCTGTCCACTGCTAATAAAAGGCGTCTATGCCTGAAAAAAAAATCTTAAAAGAAAAAAGAAATAGGCTGATGAAGGATTTATCTGCCAAAATGCTTTGCTGAAGGCGAGAAAAACAACGTCATCCTCGTTTTTGGTCCTGATTTGGACTTTTTTAGGTTTATCTCTCATGCAGATAGAAAAATAAAAAGAATCAATGCAGCATGATATTGTGAGTGATATGGTGTTTGAATGTCTTTTTCCTTCCACTGACACAGTCGGGCAGTGTCGCTGCTACAAAGCCAGAGAGCCTAATTGGGCGCCGAGAAGAAAGAAAAGCCTTCCTCTTTTTTAACAGCAAAGAATGGTGGAGCACTCCAGGGCCAGCGTGATTGAATAGACTCCAGAGGGAATAGAAGGTGTGTGGGGGGGGGGGGTTGTAAAGTTTACACATGAGGATGTGCGGTCATGCTCAGCTGCTCATTAACAAGCTGTCTGATTAAACCCTTCACTAATGACTTTGTCTCGGTAATCAATAGTATCTGCCCTTTAGAAAGGTCTGCACACATTGAATGGCACGCTCTCCTAGGACACGAGGCTGCTCCGGTACACGCTAACGTGTTATGCCGTGTTTCCCTGCACACACGTGGGCAGCTCAAGGTAATAGATGGAGTCAGAGTCGACGGGCGGCGGCGCTCTATTCATCCGCTGCGGTGTGTTTGAGAAAAAGGGAAGGGAGCAGTGCAAGTAGCGTCTGTTAGTCAACCAGTAATTATAGCTTGAACTGACAGATGGACACAGAGTTGTGGTGAAACGTCGTCTCTGCAACGCCGCGTGGAGGAGGCGAGCACAAAAGGTCAACAGCCAGAGGCGGCGTCAAAAAACGAATCCTCAAGATGTTGAAATATGAAATACGTAAAAGGGTATTTTTCTGACATTCTGCTGGACCCGACCATGACCTGACAACGTGCTTTAATTATCACGTGTTTATTGCCTTTCTTTGATGTGGTGTTCAAACACATGCTCAGGCGTTATTTACAGGTCTGCTGTGGAGAAACAGGTGTTCTGTGGCTCGAAGGGAGGCGTTATTTCCTAAAGAACCAGTAGAAATATGTTGTCAGAAATGGAGCTGTGACTCTGTTGGAGGCAAACTGAGGCTGACAGCATTGATTACCAGTTTTGGGGATGTTGGGTCAATACAGTTAACAAACCATTAAATGGGTTTAAAGTAGTGACAAGTTGGCCACCAACGCTGTGATAGACCCCTGTGTGCCTTTGTTTGGTGAAGAAGATATCCATTATGACATCATATCCTGTAGAAAAATTATAACATTTGCAGCTGTTTTATTTTCTCTTTGTATGGATGGATGGTTGCATACAGACAGTGAAGTAAAACCATCCTCTTATATTTAAATCCCTCCGTGCCTCGGTGGATGTGGACTCCCATGTGGGCTGCCATTTGCTCTTCACAACACAGTCATATCTACGCCAAATCATCCTGAGAGAGACGTGTTTGTTTTTCCTTCAGGTTTGAACTCTTTGCTGAAGGTCTGTGTACTGAATAAAATCTTTGTCAGCCTAGTCTTATCCTGACCATTGGTTGCCAAGCAACCCCGCCTCCCCGAAGGCCATTCCTCGAGCCTTTGTACAGACGCACACGGATGGTGCACGACTCAGGGAGGCTGAAAAGCACCAACGTCTCCGTCCCAAATGATTGCTAATCAGTCGCTCTGACACACTGCACTTGTTGCTGACTTAGCTGTTAATAACTTGAGGGCATTCGCACCTCACGACTCATTATGTGTTGCAGCGTCTGTGACGCATCTTCATTGGGTGAGCCATTACATTTGCTTTGCGTTTAACAAGCCATGGGGTCAGAGCATCGAGTTATAATATTATACATCCGATTTCACGTCAATGTTTAATCTAATTTTACATGTAAACGTAGCTTGATTTTCATTTTGAATTCACCATCATACCTTATAAAGCAACATATGAGCATTCTAGTGGGGGAGGTGGGTGTGTTTATGATGTGAAACTTAAAAAGCATAACTAATGGAGGTTCCCATCCTGAGTATGGTGAGGTTCAGGTAACAGAAGGATTTTGATTATGGTTATGGGGGTATTGTAGTTGTAAATTTATATTGAAATATTTCCCCCAAAGTATCATATTTCATTTATTTTAACCTGCAAAATAAAAAGTTTAAACTTGCTTTAGTTGCTACCAATGAAACAAATAAATGAAATACTTTGTATATTTTGTAACTCAGCAAATGTGTTCAGTAACACCGTTTACCACCTTTAAGCCGGGAGGCATACTGTGTCTCTCAGACTACAAACACACAGATGTGGGACAGTGTAAACACACTTACCCGTATGTAAAGGACTTTATCCCCGACACGGTAGCAGCCTTTAGGCTGCTTCACCACAAGGAACCTGACAGGACAGCAGCAGGGGGGGTTTTCAATAATGTTTCTCACCTGGAACAGGTTAGACAGAGGGAGGGATAATCAGACCGTTTACAACTTTAATATCTGTAAAATGAAATGGGATTACTTTTACCGGAAATAAAACACGTACAATATCATCCAACATGTCGTTGGGGCCCGTGCTCCTCCGGCTTCTGCCAGAGGAGCGAGGAGCTGCAGTTGGGGAGGTGACGGTCCTTGAAGCTGCGGGAGTGTGGTTGTTTGCTGTGACGGGGGAGACTCTGGGAGGGGAGACCAGGGTCGGGCCTGGTGACGGTGCTGACAGTGGAGCTGAAGCAGAAGAGTTAGTGGTGCAGGTTGTGGAGAACAAAGGTGTTTGTGTTGAGGCTGTGGTCGTACATGGGTTAGAGGGGGGGGACTGAGGAGGGGATAAACATGTAGGTGCTGGGTTTGTTGTGGCTGATGGAAGATCAGAGGCGAGGGAGGCAGCGAGGGGTTCAGACAGACAGGCTGCGCTAAGAGTGAGGGGTGCAGGAGGGGGAGGAGGGGGAGGAGAGGGTGCTGGGGGCAGGGATGGTTGTGATGGTGAATACAATGATGTAGGAGGAAAAAAGCAGAGGGGCAGAGGGGATGATGGAGATAAGCACCCCGCCTCCTCCCTCTCGATCTCTCTCTCCAACTTCACCAGCGCTGGAGGCTCCACGCCGTACCTACGAGAAAGGTTGGACTAATAAATAAATCAACACAAAATCACATGGTGTTGGTTTCCCAAGGAATACCACAGGGGATACTTCTGAAGTCAAAAGAGTTGCAATACTGAAAGTGAAATAGCTCAACTCGTTTGTACATTTGTGAATTACTATTTGAGTTTGAAAATATTATAATATTCACATGCAGTCATCTGTAACTGAAACGATGCAAGAATGAGTGAAACTGGTTAAATACATATAGGGAACTATTACTTATGTGGTGGCTAAATGATTGATATAGGGACCTAAACGTTATGGATGAAATTATTAAATGATTGGATGAAAGATGAATGGAGCATGTGACAGCTGAAAAAAATGCATGTCTTTGTCAGCAGATGAAGGAATCTTTCTTTGATGTCATGATTGTTGTGGGCGTGGCTACTCCCTCTCTCCCCCTCTCCCTCTCGGTGCCTAACGAGACACACCTGCAACCCATCAGCCTCATCAGCTCATATACTCCACTTCCTGCAGTCACTCCTCTCTCAGCGGCGCGGTGCGGTGCTCTCTGGCTCTGTGGGATTCTTGACTTGAGAACAACTTTTTAAATGATCTTGCTTGTAGCTTTTTCTGTCTAAATGATGACCTGTTCGTCACCATCAACAACAATCCCTGTGCTTTGTGAATCACTTTCACTCAAACCCAAGTTTCAATGTTGTGTGGTGAAAACGTCAACTCGCTCCGTGCAATTTAGTTGTCGGCTACCACAGGTGGGGTTACCTGGCTGCGATCCGTCCCAGCTCCATCAGGCAGAGGCACACCTCCCGAGGCTGCTTGTGGAGCACTTCATGCCGCACATGCAGGAAGTACAAAGAAAGAGGGTGGAGGGGTAGGAAAAAAAAGTCACTCATCTGAAAGGAAAGATGTTTCCGGAGATAAACTTTTGTCTGAGTTAAAAAGATAACAGGAGCTGCAGAGTGAACAGACGGGCCACATATCAGGATGTTCTGCGTCTCTATTGTGCGTCTCTATCTTTGAAGCTGAGCAGGAATGTCCGTGGATGTGCAGCTGAGGGCATGAAAGCCTCATAAACAAGTCAGCCAATAGCTATACATTAAAAAAGGGGGGTGCACTCAGTTTGAACCGGGAAAATCCCAGTTGCTTAATTTAATTAGTCGATTTGATTCCGCATGCAGTATACAAAGACAATATGAGGCACTCTAAAAGTCCACAACATTCACGACTGAAACAAGCATCAAAAAGCAAAATAAAAATGGAATGAGCTGAGAGGGATGAAGTCACTATCACTATGTTGGTGTTTCTTTTCATTCACCTGTATTTGACATCCACCTTTACCGCCATGACGGCTGCAGCAGGAAAAAAAGGAGATGAGAGAAAGGAAAAAGAGTAATCATCTGTGCCTCCGTGTCACTGAGGAGAAAACTGAAGCCTGTCAAAGTACAGTTTAGTCTCCCCGTCACTCAATTAGCCAAGTGAAGTAGGTTAGTGTGCCTGCAGGGGGTGGGAAAGGTATTGTTGGTGGGGATTAACCTGCACATTATCCTTCTCACGCATCTGCCGCCCTGCGTGGACATGCCCAAGTAGACGAGCACAGAGAAGGGTCTTAATAATACGGAACCGTGTTCGCTGCCTGAGAGCTTTAAAGCATATAATCATTACATTTACTCATTCATCTTGAATTCTAAGTTTTCCATAGTCTTTTTTCGCTTCCGACCCGCTTAGTTTTAGTGAGTTTGTGAGCAGAGTGAGTCGAGTTATTTGAGTTCTAACGGTAAAGCCATTCTTAATCACTGATGGATCAGAAAGTAAAACAACTCAAGTATAATTTAAAAAGAATTGCTGGTTTGACTCCTTTTGTTTTATTTTGTTGAGACAAATGGATGCACAATGTAATATCTATTGACAAATAAGATGCACATCACATTTCTTTCGAGAGAGTCAAGAGAGAAGACAAGATTTGTCACTGAAACAAACAGATTAAGGAGGAATGGATAGAATAAAGAAGAGATCACAGTAGACACTGATACATAAATGCTTGGGAGCAGCTGTGACTTGTTGACATTGTTCAGTTGAAACTCAAAGTCTACAGATTTTAGTGTAATTCATAACTTACAAAGTGTTGCATGACATGATTCACTTTGGTAATCGCTCCATAATGTTGGTCTCCAGGCCAAACTCACCCAAATCCTCCGACTCAAACAGGTAAGCCTCGTCAACGCCAATCTTTCGACACCAGTAGAGGAAAGTTGGCAGTGTTGTCTCGGGCAAAGAATGATCCAGAAGTTGCATCAGCTCGCCAGTGGATCACTCTTCTAATTAAAGGCTACACACACACACACACACACACACACACACACACACAGAGGAAGTGAGTACGCAAACATGTTTCCTGCGATTAATATTGTGTTTTGTGTGTAAAGGGCATGAATCAGGAACATCTCATGAAAACGTAATGTTACAAGGCAACATGCCAGACACCGACAGGCGGAGACGTCGTGTCGTTGCAGCACCTTGCCATTGTTGGTGTGCATCATGGCTTCCTGGAGCTGCTGTGCCAGCTGACAGAGAACAACGCCGTTATCCAACCTGTCCATCAGATCGTCCGCTGCGAGGTCAGCACCTGACCAGAACGCACACAAACACCGGATCATACAGTTGTTCATATTTGGGCTTGTCGTTTTGCTTTTTGACAAGTTTCACTGAAAAATACCCAGAAGAAGAAGTTTAAACAATATTTCCTCCAGAATATCGCAATGCATACAAGTACAAATATGAATGCAAACCATTAATGTAGCAGTTCGAATACACACAATTCCGCTCAAAGTGACACACTAGAATACTTGATATTTTTATTTTGTCATTGTGTTTCCTGTTTTATTTTGTTACTATCCTCTCCTCTCGTTGCAGATCTTCTTCCTGCCCCTGATTAGATGCCCTCGTGTCTCGTTAGCCCCTCCTCCTTGTGTATTTGAACCCCATCTGCTCTTTTTCATGTTGCCAGTTCGTCCTCGCACCCCTGTGTTCAGCGCTCCAGCATTTCTCCTCGTCCGGTCAGTGTTTTTGAACTCTGACCGGATCTTGCTTCTCCCCTGTCTGGACAGTTTGCCTCGCTGACTGATCTCCTCTCTACTGAACTCTGCTCTCTAACTTTAACTTTAAATGAGTCCCAAGTCGTGCTCGTCAGTCCTGTCTGTGCAATTCAAACAAAACTCAAAATATTTGAATGCATTCATCACCACAAATGCATCAGAGGGTTTTAGCATTTCCTGCAGCAGGAGACAACACTATCTGCAGCAGTTTTTGGCAAGTAAGCAGGGTCTTCTAAATGGGAGGAAAGATCAGAATAATGCTGATAAGAAATGAGGTAGAAATGCAACGGAGGAGCTAATTATGCTGCCGTGCATCTCCCTAATTCATTAAGTCAAGGTGAAACTACAAGATATTCCCTGTAGTAAAAATTCTAATTCATTAACTCAGATGTTTCTCCACCATTGTTTAACCCAATGATCAGCTGCTTTTTAACATAAAAAGAAAATAGCAATTACCAGAAATCTTTTGAAAAATAAAACAAGAAAATGATGATGTTAATCATTTAGGAATATGTTTCTCTCCTGTAATTACATAATAATATATGTTTCCTGTTAGAAAACCTCAATACCTTTAAGAAGACAACATTGTAAATGTTTGAAATCCCTCTCTGATTCATGGATTGACAACATACCAAACGGAGCCACAGGAATGTTTTGTCTGCAGAAAGCTCTGTTGCTGTATTACACATCTAAAGCAGTTTTCCTGGTCGTGAAACTATATAAGTCTTTGACACACAAGCTGTTTTGACTGGTTTTCTTTTTTTCGCAGTAGCATCAGTCAGAAACTCATCTCGTTGGAGTCTTGTCACTTTCCAGACACCTTCCAACAGGTTGTGGCATGTGCAGACCCTTTATGTTTCCCCTCACAATGCAGTAAAGCTGTAAGAAACATCCCTTACCCTGAAGACACAACCACAGCTCCCCTCACGGAGAAATAGTCCAATGATTTGGGATAATAAGTAGGTTAATTTGCCTCCAAATCCAAGTTTGGTATGAAGATTAATGGAGGGAAAAATGGTCTCACCCATGATGGTGTTGATCCAGAAGGCCAGGTCTTCTTTCATGGGCAGCAGGCTGGCATCGTGGCGATAAGGCAGCCACTGGTTGTACTCCTGAGGACTGGCCAGGCCGGGACCAGAGTGTCGGTACTTTTGGCCGAGAAGACAGTTCATCCCCAAGCCGGTCAGCTGCCTCGGGCTCAGAGGACCATCGAAGGCTGCCGTTCATCGCTTCCACTTCACTGTCCATGCTTCAATTGCTCTTCAACAGACCCTGGTGGAGCAAACACAATATGTCGCTCATGCAAGGTTTTGATTTTTGACACATTGCTGTACAACCTTAAGTCACATTATATTAGAAAGGACAAGTGAACAACATGCAACGTGTGCATTGAGCTCTGCACCAATAGTATCAGCTAATAGGTGGGAGCAAGTGCAATTACATCCTAATTACATCGTAATTAAAATGTTTTTGTGAACACGTGACGAACTAAAGAGCCACCTTACCTTAAAGGATGGGTTGACATTTTTTCAAGTCTCCCTCAAATCATCACTCACATGCCCGTATCTGAAAAAGGCACCAGTTGCTGTAAAGCTAATCTTCAGTTCAGACCAAATCAAGTGGGTGTCGTCCAAAGTTATTTAGTGCAAAAACTCCCTCTTTCTTTTCCAGCTAGCTGAGCTCAGACGAAAGATACTCAAACAAAAAGTGGATTTTGACTTGAAAAGAAGTGCAGTAATCCTTTAAAAAAACAGTAAATAATTAAAAACAGTTTTGAGAGCATTAATGGTGGTGTGTATATAGTGGAAACCACAGAACTGTCTCACCCATATTTTCAAACACTGGCTTCCGTGCACGTACCTTACACTCGCCGAGACACAATACACACAGCCATTAATCAAAGGGATTACACTGGCTGACTGCGGATTTAATAAGATGTACAGCAGCAGTCCTGAGCCAGTCTCCCGGTGCCGCTATATGGCTCATTTGTCCTGTTCCCAGAGCAGCCTCCATCATAAAGCTCAGCCCCATGCAGAGACATGCTCTGACTGCCAGTAATACTGCTGCTAATCAGCTGGAATTAAGACAACAACACATGCAGTGGGTCACTGGGTGTGCTGAGTAATATACAGTAGAGAGACAGGCTCGCTTTGTGCCAGACGACTGACTTTAAAGGCTCATTCTAACGGAACAAGACCAAAGAGGACTTTCAGAAATGGAAACCAGCCCCGTGTCAAAATAATGTTTAAGGTACTTTGAGACATGAAATGCGATCTGGGAAGTTGAGTTTGAGTAACAGATCTGTGGATTTGGAAGCTTCTCAGAAACCGAAACGCAAGAGAGGCTTATATGAGATACGTTGTCAGTGCAGCTTGTTTTGTCTTTCGTAGTGATGATAATTTAGGCACAGCTGTGCTTTGAGCTCAATGCTAACACGAGTAACAAGGCTAACAGGCTGATCTTTAGCAAATACATCGTTTGCCTTGCACAGGCATGCAAACATTTGCTAATTAGCACTAACCCAGATGAACAGCTGGGACTGAGGAGAATGTTCAATCAGTTGTGCAGGTCATAAAGGAAAGTATTGGACAGATTTTCACAAGATCATCCTGAAGGGAACAAGAAAATCAAGCATTTAATGGAAAACCATGGTGGCGATATAGTAAAAGTCATTAGGATTCTTAGCCCAAGGACGCTGAATGTTTCGTATTGTTATATTGTGTTGTCTTTAGTAGAACGGTCAAGTGGAAGCACACCTGGAGGGCAGATGTTCGGGACCCAGACTGGCAGCATCACAGCCGGCTTTCTGAGCTCCTTTAGTTAACACACCACCTGTGTTCTGTATCTGTGTCCCGCCATTGCAGATTATCATTACAAGTTCAGCTTCGTCTTGAAGTTGACTTATATCTGGGAAAAGGCAGGTTGACAAATCGCTCGCACGTGATCACAGAGGAAGTAGGGCAAAGACGAACAAGCACGATGTATGTCAGCGAATCCTGGCCTCAGCTTGTGCGAGATAAATGTGAGGATGTTGTCGACACACAGTAGCTGACTCACTGGACATTTAGAGAAAAGGGTCTTTTGTAAACAGACGTGGGACGAGGCTCGGTGTCGACGGGGGCTGCCTGTCAAGTTTGAGGCTGGTTTACAGGTTGACCAGCAGGGCATGAGAGCGTCCGTCTCTAGCGAAACATCCAGGTGCAATATTCACACCTCTGCTACAGGATGGCTCTGTAGGGAAGGGGGGGCAAAGGTCAGCTACTGGCCTCGCTCTCAGACACTAGCAGCCTTTATACTCCTGCAGAGCTGAGGGTCCGTGTCTGTAAACACACCACACAATCACACCGGTGCAAACACACACATAACCACACACACACACAGGCCCATGCATGTACCGGTGTTTCTATTCCACCTCATTAACTTTGCACAACCTTTAAGTAAGATTCGCTTCGGTGGTATTTCGCAGCCTTTAATTGTGTTTTCGTAATAAAAAAGAGCATCTTCGCAGTCAAACCGGCAGTTAGGGGGAGAGCGCTCAAATTACATGCCAGCCTGCCTGAAAAATGTGTGCAAAAATGATGGATGTAAGCCAAAGCATTGGCTTAAATACCTGAACATGGACTATAAGCGTGACACAGTGATTGATGATTGAGCTGCATGTGGCCTTCAGCACATGCAGCTCACACTGGAGTCTCCAGAGAACGAAGCCAAAGCTCAAGTCTGGTAAACAGCTAACTTCACAAATAGTGAACTAGTTTCCGTTTCCTTACATGACAGACATGGTTCTTATGGTTACTCTGGCGAAGCTGCAAGTATGTCAATAAAGGTATAATTTCTCCAGTCAGGAAAATGTGCCACTGTTTCGGTAAAATTGTTGTTGGAGTATCGTCTGCAGGGTTGTGCATTCTGCTTTTGCCTTTTATTCAGTACTCTCTGTTTGAGAAAAAAACCTATTCGTAAAACATCATCGATGAATTCAAGTGGATGTCTGACGGCACTGCTGGCAGCTGTAGCTTTATCCATAAAGCTGTGACTCGATGATCTTGTGTCTCAGGTGTCGGGTTGTGGGAATGTGACGGCTTAAAAGAGTTCATGTAAAACTAGCGGGGAATAAAAGCTGTTGAATGGATACAACAGCAAAGTTGAGGTATAGGTGTCAGCTGAAATGGGGCTCTCACCCCGTGGCTTTCCTTCGGCTGCTTCTAGACTAAATAAACCTCATATCAACACAGGATGGAAAGGTCCATTGCCTGCTGGTCCCTGAACAGTGGAGACTTATTGTACTCTAGCTCCAGTAAAACACAATAAAATACTATTCTGGCCCCAAGAAGTTAAAAAAAAAGTATGTTTGATTGATTGTTTTAGTGAAGGGTAAACTAAATAAGAACAGTCTATTCATTGAGGGAGATGAGTCAACCTTTTTTTTCCTGCTACAGGCGCCATGGTCGAACATCATGAACGTGTTTGAGGATTCATTTCTGTGTTGATATACATGATAACTTACATGATAACTTGTTCTCAAAACAAAAAAATCTTCTGACAAAATGCTTTTGCACAGCCTACTAGTAAATTTCAACCATATAGAACATTTTAAAAAGCAAGAAAACATTTACAGTGCTTAAAAATGTGTATAATTTTAATGTTAAATTATGACGTGCCAAAGGGAGAACAAACTATAAGTTTTTGTTTATAATTTTAAATTAATCATATTTCTGAAACTACTTTGTTATCCACAGAAATACATTTTACATGACTAAAAATAACTAAGTAATAAAGTTAGATTTCAGTTGCTTTCATACAGACATAAAAACTTTTGAAAAGTCAATAATTACGTGGGAGATGTCATTATTCCAGTGTTTTGACCATCATCATCATCATCATCATCATCATCATCATCATGTGCAACAATTACAACGTTATTGACAAGAATTGTAAAAATACAAATACACAGTAGCTGTACTTACTAAATGCTACCAGTAACAGCGGGCTTCTTCAGCAGGTTTCCAGGTTTGCTCCCAGTCTCGCAGCGTTCCGCTCACACACGCGCACACATCCTCTCATCCAGATGTTCCCTCAGGTTCGCCACATGTGAGAGGTCGACGCGACACTGGGACGAGGCGGAGGCTGCCGACGTGTTTAAAACACACCGCTGTACACGCCTGCAAGCTGCTGGTGTCAGTTTACACGGCGGACTGTTGGATTAGGAAAAAAGAAATCACTACGTCGGCTTGTTTGCTTTTCCTTCGTCACGTTTCAACAACGCGAGAAACTTAGTAGAAAAACTTTACACCATATTATAAGCACGCTATGGGTCCGTTTCTCATAAAAAAAAAAAAACTGATTCAAATTAGCACCAAGTTGAAGTTCCTTGGTGTTTTATTTATTTTATTATTTTTTGCTGATGTCTCTCGACAGCTGACAGGAAGTAAACATGGTTTTCATAGCAAGTAGTTCCAATTTGGCGTCCATAAAATATTACACAGATAAGAAGCAGTAGCTTACACCAAAACAGTTTCACACTTGCGTTACCGACTTTTATTTGCTTTTATTTTCCATGTAATGACTCCTGATTCCAGACCACTGACTGTTTATATGACAATATTTACATTTTTTAATTTATATATTTTTTCCCTCCCACAGTCCAAAGCATGCAGGATGGAGATTGATGACTCCAAATGTCCCGTAGGTGTGAATGTGAGATTGAATGGTTGTCTGTCTCTACTTGTCGGCCCTGTGATAGACTGGTTACCTGTCCAGGTGAACCCTGCCTTCGCCCAATGACAGCTGAGATCGGCTCCAGCCCCCTCGGGACTCTAAAATACAGGATAAGCGGTAGATGATGGATGGATGGTGTAGGATTTGGGATGGACCAGTGTTTTTTTATCGTAGTATAATGACATGAAAGGAAAGAGGTGTTTTCGTTGCCTCCGATTGAGCTGTCGTGTCTATATATAGAGCAGGTCTACTTCATGTTGGACTGCCGTGTTTCTACAGTAGCCTACAACGGACAACCCCAGGTTGCTTGGCTACAACCAGTGGGTTGTTAACCCTGGTTGTAGCCAAGCATCAACCTGTGTTGATGAGAAATGAAGCCAAACTGAAGTGCCAAAAACTGCTGTTCATCAAATGGCCACTTGAGGCTGCCTCCAAATGCTTAAAATGTTCATACAACAAAATAAAGACGTTTACAGACAGTTTTGGCCTGAATCGCTATTATCCTGCTACATCTGTACAATTTGGGAATTTTTATATAACTAACCCCTATAAATATAATGGAGATTTAAAAATTCTCACTAATAACCAAAATGAATTGTACCACTTGTGCACAGTTGGTTGCATATGCAGAGCAAATGATAAGCTGCTTTATGCATAGTCATTTCCCCAACCTCCCCATTAAATCATTTAAGACATTTATCTTAAAATCTATATTTATTCTAATATCTTATAAGATCATATTGAGATAAAACAGCTTATTGTCAGGATTGACAACTGATATCTCTTGAACATTTGGATTACGTGTTTTAATGATAATTCCTCAAAAGGATATGGGTTTTGATTATTTATTTAAAAACATGCTCTCTGTCCGTGTGTGTGTGTGTGTGTGTGTGTGTGTGTGTGTGTGTGTGTGTGTAATCCTGCTGTGTAGCTGCTGGTTCATTTGCAGCCCTCTCCCCAGAGACGAGGCCCTCATGTCACCACGTCTATCAGACACTCCCCTCTCCCTCCATCAGCACACTTCGCTCCTGCCCTCATGCCTATTTGCTCTGGTTAGCATTCATCTGACCTACGCTATTGTGAATATTAATGTGCGATGGTGCATTAGTCTCGCTTCATGCTACACGCATATACGATTAGATTGTTGTTTCAGAGAAGTGCGGATGGCATCCTGTCTCTATTAGAGGCAATGTGCCTCGGAGCAGGTATAGCAGACATGCTGATGACGATTTAAAGACTTTTCACACCAATTTAATAATGACTCAGAAGCACCCACAGAGTTAATAAATATTCCCTCAGCATCTGGAATGCAGCCTGGACTGTAAAAGGAAGCCATACTGTATGTTACAGTCAGTTTCACAAGGATTTTTTCATCAAGATCTTAAAATAATAACCAGCTGTTTTGTGTAGTGATTTCATTATTTTTTTAATTATTCTTATTTATTTAATTTTTTTTGTCTTTTTCGCTTTTTCAATTTCGCATCACTTGCCTCGTCCACGAAAGCAAAAGGGGACATTTTGAGAAATACATGTATTTGCTAGTGGATGGAGAGTTAGATGAGAAGATTGATATCACTCATCCAGCAGCAGGTTAGCTTAGCTTAGCACAAAGAGTGGAAACAGATGGAAACAGCTAGCCTCGCTCTCTCTCTCTGAAGATCCCTCTTCTCAGGAATGATCACTAACTAAACAAATTAATCAAACATGTTAGATCTGGTTTCCATGCAAAAACTGAAGCGCAAACACAAGTTGACTTTACGGACGTGATGTGCCAGACTATTTCTTGGATGGCAGTTGTTGCCAGGCAACCAGCAAAGATCCAACCGAGTTGCTTCAGTCCAGAATAGTGCGGAATAAAATAGTCCCTGTAAAACAATGAATTGTAATACATTAATTTTGAGTGGATTTAAAAAAACAAAAAAAAAACCTTTAGACAGATCGGGCTAGCTGTTTCCACATTTTCAGTCATTTTCTGAGGCTTAGCTAATCAGCTGCTGGCCATAGCTTCATATTGGACACACATTTAGCGAAATGTAAAATCTTGCATTAAAGAAAACCCATTTTATAACTGGGCCCTGCTTGTTAAATACATGCTGACACATGGTTGTGTGTATATTTTAACAGGAGGTCTGTCTGGCAGTGAGAAGATTGAATTAAAACAATGTCTCAGCTACATGATGTGCATCAGCACACAAGTGACAGATGGCATCTCAGGTTGCCAAGACAACTGAACCCTAATCCGTCTCCCTCTTATCCCCACTGCAATGGTGGTGTTGGTGGTGGTGGTGGTGGGGGGTCGATAATTCAGCACAGGGCACCATGTGCTGTGGACCACTTAAATTGGTCCCCTGGGTGAAGAGGACCCGAGGCCCATCAGATGGGGACACACTTATTAGAGACTCACAAGTGTTTTATCATTCTGTCAGATTAAAGCAGATCTCATTTTGAGGTGGAATGAGCTGCGTTCATGTAATTGATTATTTCTTTGTGTGCCGCTGTTAGCCAGATATGTGCATGAATCCATTTTTTATGTTCAGGTTTCAATACTTTGTCGTTACGTCTTTGAAAAATAGCAACCTTTAAAAACGGTGAACTCAAAGCACACGTGGATTTTCACACACTGACACTGCTTCATGTTGACTTCATATTCTAATCAGATGTGAACGTTTTAAGAAATTCTAACCTGACAATACTTGTTTTATATTCATATTTAATGGGGAATTCCACCAATTTTACAAATACTCATCCTGAAGGACAACTCAGGTTGTGAAAACAGTCTACTGTGATGTCATCTGGCTGTGGATGAATTGGGCATGGAGTTTAAAAGATGTGGGCATTTACAAGGCAGGGGGGTAACAAAAAGATTTTTTCCCTTTGTGGGAAAATGAATGTTTGATTTGGAACAATAATTGAGGATTGGGCTTTTTACCATTGTTGCATCAAGTATGCCCATTTCTTTTTTAAATGTCTCTCTTTTGAGTCCACTGATTTTATGTGCTTGAGTGGAATTTTAGATAAGAAGCATTTTTACATTAGCCTGATAATCAGACTGGATTTTGTTACACATTGTTCCCCCCGCTCTATTGAAACATCACTTCTGTTTAAAGTGCTGAACAAAGTCTGGAACCAGGCAAATATTACGTATTTGCAAATATCATCCATTACAGTCCTTCAAGACTCTCTTAATTTTTAACTCCACATGAAATAGAATGTGAATGAAATACATTCAAAGTGGCAAATTGAGTTCCTCTCTTATAAAATGTTCTCCCATCATATATTGTGAGGAAATACTCCACTCTTGTGTTCAACTCAAAGGAATTCATTGTGATGTATATCATGTCACAGCATCGCCTTAATTACCACTGATTATCCCTACAAAGCAATAAAAACCTGTCTCACTGGCACAGCCGTGTGTGGCTGTGAGGGGATGAATGACTAATAAATAATATGTCAGCCAGTCGTGCAGATGACAAATGTGTGCTGGTTACCTCGGCTGAGGCTGGCAGGCCAGGGGGTCAGTAGCTGCAGGGCAGACCTTTACTTTAATTAAACCATTCATAAATATGGAACCAGTCTGGAATTAAGCCACAAAATGGCTTTACCTTTGAGTCTACTGTATGAATATATGTACAGATTACATGCTAATGTTTTACATATTTGTTCAGTTCTTTACATTATATGAAGCACAACATGATATTCTGGATACAGCTAAATGTTTGTTAAGGGAGTGTTAAGAAATGGCCACCAGAGGGCAGCATAGCAGCTCAATCAAAAGCCCTTGATGCTCGGCTGAAAAGGAAAAAGGGGAGCCATCTTTACTTTTAATGGAGTTGGGGCGCAGTCATTTTGTAGGCTTTTATGAGTCTGCTTTAAAGGTTTTTCACAACAACAAGAACAAACAGAGAAAATCAATCCAACATTGTGCAGGACCAGACTGGAAACAGCAAATGGACAGGAGTAGTACAGGAATACCTGCATTCAAAAGTGCATTTAGGTACCTGTATGCCGATGCAGCTCCATGGTTACTGGACAAAAGCTCAATGCACTTCAAAACCTCCAGCCAGACACGGAGAGAGGGCTCAGCTCCGATGGCTGCTGCCTCGCTGCCATTCGTCTCTCTGTCACTGCGATTCCAATCACTGGGATTTTAACAAGATTACCCGGAGCGAGTGGAAGCAATGGAGTAGCAGTGTAATGTAATTATCAAGTGATGGAGTGCCTGAAACAGCTGTATTATCACTGGCCAGTCGCTTAACCCCTGTCAACACGTGAAGGATCACACTCCCTCTCCCAGTGTGACGGGGAACAAAAGGTTTATCACCGTATTTGAGCATTACTGTGCGTTAATGTTTCCAAACACAAACAACAGAAGGGTGCAAGTCTGTCTTTGTGGGCGAAATAATGAATGAAAGAAGACATTTTATATTTATACACACACTCTCGCTCACTCTTTTTGTGTCAACCTCACTGAAAATGTGTGCACGTGGGGTGACGCGCCTGACCTCGTGGTAGTGTCTCCTGACAACCACATTTCGCTCTTTTGCCACTTCTTTTATACACAAGTATCCCAGTCTCCATAGCAACTCATCTCAGTTTCAGAAACATGGACAAAAGACACAGGAGGAGAGGGGGGATAGACAAGGACATACACCAATAATACATGTTGATACACATTATCAGTAGAACATGCAGCACACAACACACACGCAGAGTCTCAGAATCACCGGTTCACCTTTCACAAGAACGGCTTAACAGCACAGGAATAATGTGTGGATTTGAATTATGTTTCATTGCATATTGTCTGCATAGTTTAGTCACAGAGGGATCTAATATCAACGTCACAGAGACGGATGTTTGTCACGATGACGTCACGACGGGATGACTTTGCATCTGTATTGCCTCCTTGATAAACATACTTTGTCATGTTCACCATCCAAAATGTTTCTCTGTTAACTTCTACAAATGTCATCCATGAGAATGTTTCATATGAACTTTTACAGAGTCTTCAAGTTAGTTCCCTCTCTGTTTTCACCTTTCAACTTAACTCTGTCAGATGTTTCAGGGTTAAGGTAATTTATCAGATTTTGTATGGCTCCCCCTGGAGCCACAAAAGGCCTGATACAACTTTTCATCACGTAGTGGTACTATAGTCCCGTATACAGACTTAGTACAAGAGTACCACATTAGAAAATACTTCATCACAAGTAAAATCATCCCCTTAAAAATGTTACTTTGGTAAAAGTACAGAATTACTTACAACGTACTTAAAGTTTTAAAAGAGAAAGTATTACTTATGCTGAATACTTCCTGTCAGTGTTATATTATAGGATATCATTATTATTACCGGCTGCAACAGCAACGCTGGTACTGTTTGACCTTGAGAGTCGTGTGTGAGTCATCAGGATAAGTCGTCGTCCTGGAGACACCTACCGTGGAGCTACCACAGAAGCGTTGGTGCATACTTTGATTGTATTTCAGTCTTTGCCTCTGGACGGATCTTGTCACCGCAGTAGTGTCGTCACGAAACCTCACAGGTGTAGTTGGGATTGAAATGGAGGCCGTGTTTCGAAGATGGTTGCGGTCTGAGGAAGGATGCCAAAAGTAGGGTGTCTTTTATAGTAATATACAATCAAATATTTTTATATTGATATACATTTATATCTATACTTTTATGTTATTTCCTCTGGAATGAATGAAGAAGAAGTATGAGGGAAATACTCAAGTAAACCTGCGTCCTTTTCCTCTGTTGTGCTTGAGTTGTGCTTGTCTGACTTGTTGAAGCACCTGAAACAGAGAATCAGCATGTGTTTTCGTGTGTGTGTGTGTGTGTGTGTGTGTGTGCAGATAGTAGGGCGTGCAAGATGTTTAGAAGTCTCTGTTTGAGCAGAAGGGAGAGAAAGACTGACAGATGGACAGAGAGAGCGAGGGAATGAAGAAAACCCTCAGCCCTCTGTGGAGCGGCGGATTGACAGGTTTGCTGTGTGTGTACACGTTTGTTGTGTAGCAGCGGTCAGGGCGGTGTGAAGGAACCACCATTAAAATCAGCTTGCTTGTTAAGCCAGGAGGGAAGGTGCAGAGTAGCATTTGAAAATACACTTTGATACGTCGATCATGGCAGCTCACTGTCTGGAGAGCCAGCTCCGCCGGCGTCGGGTGGATAGAAGCACGTATACGGCCTGTCGGAGGTTACAGCTCGGCCTTGCCGGCGTGTGCCCTCGTGTTTGTGTACTTTTGTGTGCAGGAAGGGAGGGGAAAAAAAACTTTTCAGAGATGGACGGCGTCAGGTAGGTGTGTGACTCATCCCGTATACCATTCAGATGTAGCCTCTCTGCAGTGTCTGAGTCACCATGCAGCAGTGACAGAGGGAGGCAGAGGGAGGGAGAGAGAGCAGGAGGAGAAAGAGCCGATGACAAAGGAGGCTGATATGATGAAAGAAAGATCATGACATTATCTTATCCTTTTCATCCGACTCTTTTCTCCACCCTTCACTTATAGCTCACTTCGGGCTGTCAGAGGCGTTATCTAGACGGAAGAGTGATATTGTGTCAAGTGAGCGCTCACAGGAGGTGTCGCCTTTTGTTGGCGCTTTAAAACAGAACTAAGATAATCCTGCACACGTCTCTAATAAGAAATAATATCTGACATTGACAGATGTTGATCATACGGCATTTCTTTGACATTCGAGGTAGGTTTGAGGCGAATGGAAGATGTAGAGTTTTACAGTATTTTATGAAAAACACAATACAAAATAGCAGTACAATTTCACCATATCTGATATAAAAATTGGAAATGGAGCTTTAGCACATTTTTCCATCATCTTCCAGAGCAAATGTCAGAGCCGGTGCCTCCTGTGTGTCTTTTCCTATTTGTTTATTGTCTGTCCTCTTCTCCTCCACACACACACACTCCTCCCAAAGGTGTTGCCTCTCCCAGACTCAGCTCTTAAAGGCACCGTGTGTCAATATTTCATCACTGCAATGACACAAACCCAAATCCATTAGCTGAATGCAAACATTAAGTCATCGTTGAAAATGGCTGCAGGAAGTCGGTAACGGAAGAAAAGGCGAGATGAGCGTTGGAGGAGCTGGAGTGTTTGGTTGCTGCCGTGGGTGGGGAGTAATTGCTCGCAATTGCTCGCAATTTCGAACCCTTAATGGGAAGATTGCAGGGTGTTCATTCATACTGGCAATTACCACAAATGGTTTAACACATGATAAAGGGCTTGTTTTGAGATTAAGATTGTTTAACGCGTGTTTTTGTCAGGGGCCGTCTTTATCCAACGATTGGAAACGGATTCATCATGGTCGGCTGGCAGTGAGGAGTGTGTGCCGAGCCGTCCCTCTAAACGCAGAACAAAAGGGCAGACGGTGATAGTGTCGTCCTCATGTTATCCCTCCGCCTCGAGACCGTTATCAGATGTGTGGAATCACTGCAGCTAATGAAATCACATGGACAAGCATTGTCCATCAAATCAATAAAGCATCAAAGGAAGCGTGAGGCTGTGAGCGTGTTTTCTCTCTGTGTGAGTCTGGGGAGAATATTGATAATATTTTACTATTAGAAATGAAACACAAAAATACATTACCCAAGGTGAATGTAGTCATTATGATGACTGCTGTGTTTCATGCTCATATAACACAGCAGCACTTGCACCGAGTTGGACATATTGCTATTATATGTTTCCTCCAATGTTCCATTAGACATGAAAGCCCTCCCCCATCTCTCACTTTTTAATGAGATTTGGAGTGTGTGTGTGTGTGTGTGTGTGTGTGTGTGTGTGTGTCATCCCACTGTGAAGCCATCGGTGACAGGCAAGAGGACAAAAGGAGGCCTGATGCTCCGGTTTTGGGAAATACCCCCTCCTTACACACACCACACACACACACACACACACACACACACACACACACACACATACACTCTGCTAGCTCCCATCTGGATATAGGGCATTAAGAGGCGAGCCTGAATAAGGAGCTATTGGCACACATGCTGCATGTACACCACACATACACTCAACACACACACACACACACACACACACACACACACACACACACACTTCAATCCAGCTCCATTAATTGAGAGAAAAATGCCTTCCTCCCCATCTTGCTAATGTTCTTATCTATTATTCACCATAAACATGTGCTGCAAAACTGTCCTCGTTGGTTTTTCATCCAAATATTTATCAAAGAACAACTGGGAGACACTCAAGCTGCAGAAGAGAAAATATAACACATTACAATTCAAGAAATGAGTCTCAAACTTCTATTTGAATTTTGTTTGTTTGAATATCAGTTTTTATTTTCTTAGATCTCCTGTGAAAACTGCCCAGTGAGTGAAAATGCTTCATTGCCACATTTCTAGAATGTATGTCTGAAAGATTGAATGAGACGTGATCACACCAGTGCTTGTGATTTATCATCTTGAAGGCCAATCATTCCTTTTCTTTCTTTTTTTGGTCTATATCCTCTTTGAGTGTGGAAAAGGAGACAAAGAGGAAAGTCTACAGATTTGAGCGTTTTTAAGTGTCTTTCTTTGCATTGTGTGTGTGTGTGTGTGTCATCTCGAAGGAGGCCTGGTGAAGGAGAGTTTCTGACTTCGTAATATCGGAGTGCCTCGCCCCAGAGGCTCCCCCTTAACAAGCCTATGACGCACTTCCTGACAAGGTGGTAGGAGGCTGCGTATGAGGAGAGGAGAGGGAGGTGGGGGCAGTAAAGGGGGTGGCGATGGTGAGGACCTGCTAAATATATACCAACTGTGGTGATGGTGCTGAAGGCTTCCATGTGCAACCAATCATGCTTCCTGACTCGTGCAGTAGGAGGATCCTGCTGCTGTTTCCCCGAGCCAACCGGCGCTGATCCAGAGCCGGTATTCTTGTAGAAGTGTGATGTATAGAGCGGGATCATTTAAGGTCTTGAATACCATGATGCCGTGCTGCATTCTGCATATCTATGTGGAGCTCTGTGAACACGCCCATGGCCGCGTTACGCAGTGATCCTTCATGGAGCATCGTGGTCAGCTCACGTGTGGATGTATGTGACTGCAGAAAGCACGAGAGGCTGCATCATGTTACAACTTTCTTTCCTTTTTTAAACCCCAAAACGAGAACATCTCTCTGTTTGCAGTTATTTTTAATGGAGCAACCCCTGAAAATGCTAATGAGTGACTCAGAGAATGTTTAATAATTCATGAGGTCTGGAAATAGATGAGTGATGCGCCAGTAAATGCTTTGTTTTCATTTGTGATACTGAGCATAACCATCCCCATCATTAATTCAGTCATAACTGAAGTGAGCCTTATGCGTCTGATCTGATCTTATATATCGATATCCCATCTTACTTTCTTGTCATCCGGTGACGCGCTCAGAGGTGCTGGAGGCACATTGTGCAAATCAGGACCTTATTTATGAGCGGCGTGGGCTCCCGGGGGCCTGAGCACAGCATGAGCACAGCCCCGGAGTCATTAAAGAGTGATTTTGGCTTCCACTTCCACTCCTCACACACACCCCCCTCCACTCCCCCGAGACTGGAGCAGCACCTGCCCCCCACCCACATTTGAAGCCATTTAGGATCCTCGAACATATGAGCACGCATTCTCTCAATTTAGCATCCACACTGTCATATATATATATATATATGTGTGTGTTTGTGTATATATATATATATATATATGATGCTGATGAAAACCCCAAGAGGGCATTTAAAGAGTTGCTGATGACGTTTTCCTGCACGTAGATTTGCATCAGTTACGCAGACACCAGGGTTGAAGTTTCCTTGTGGGTTTTTTTTAACCTTCTCTTTGGGGAGAGGAGAGGCAGTGGCAGGTTTTGTGTAATAGGCAGATTGATTGTCACAAAGGGTTATGGGTCACCTCCCTCACTTGCACCGGGACAGGATGACAGGTTCTGGCTGGTTGACTGTAAGAAAACACCATTTTAAGGGGGGGGGCTGGTGACACCTTTATTGAGCCTGTCAAATTAACAGAAGCAACGAGCTGAGCCATAGCACACACACACACACACACACACACACACACACACACACACACACACAGGGACAGAGAGCATGTTTTTAATATCACCTGATCCAGAAGTTGTGCATCAATCAGACACTGATCTCGGTGTCACCTTGGGCTTTTCAGAGCTCCTGCACAGTCGTTTGACGTCAGTGATGTGAGGAGAGAGAATGTGGTCTGAATTTCATTTATACGGCTCTACGTGATGCAGGAAGATGGACAAGGCCTCCTATTGTATATGGCTGCTATTATCTATCTACATGGTCACATGGTGAATATTTCTGAATGATATGTTAATTAATTATTTAGAGATCAGCCTTTTAAGACACAAAAAACCTTCTTGTTTCACTTCGAGTTGCAAAAAAACAAGAACTCGACACCTGGTGTGCAAGTGCAAATTTGAGGCATCAACAACAGTCCGCAAACCAACGGGTGATGTCATGATGATTACGTCCACTTCTTTATATATTCTCTTGTTGTCATTGTCGGTTATTATCTCTGTATTTTCAATAAAAAGACATTCACCAATCAGATCAATGCACAGTAATATAGATACTGTATGATTCAGAGAATCGCTTTACCAGTGTTAGGGTTAGTTGTGGACATGAATAAACCTCACTCTTGAGGTGCTACTCCTGCCCAAACAATATGTTTCATGTTCGTATTATATGTCTTTGATTTCAGTGAAGAATCTCAGTGAGTGAGTGAACAAAAATAATGTACCTCGTTTTGTTTTGTTACAGAATCCCCTCCCATGATCGTCTGTGAGAACCGTGTGCCGAATCTTTGCTGGTGGAGGTGTGGATCGGCTCCTAAATCGAAATAACACCTCCAAATAGCTCAATAAGTGCTCCTCCTCCCTCTCATCTCCATTAAGAGGTCAGAACAGTCGATAGGTCCAGCCGAACACTGGGGACCAACCCTATTGATTTCACCGATGGAGAAGGAGGGCAGCCATTAACTGTGCACTTCCTGTGGCCTCGCTGGAGCAGCGAACACTCTCCCCTCCGAGACCGCCAGGGTTTTACTCACTGATCCTGAGTTTTCTCAAGATCGTCCCTTCACCAGTATATTTATTTCACAGTGTATAATTATAACAGCCTCAGTCGTGTTTATTCTGGCCCATTTTCAACCACATCCCCACTTCCTCAGGCTCCTCCAGTTCTCTGCTATCAGATTGTGCCACCTGTCCCAGTCACCTGACCGCATCCAGCCACTCCCTCCGGTCTGCCCTGATCCCACCTGTTCCCCGTTTCCCTCGTTAGTCTGGTAGGATACATATACCAGCCCGTCTCCACCTTCTGTTTGTCTTGTCCTCCAGCCTTTGTCACCTGAGCCGCAATTTCTGTCTTCCTTCTTTTAAATGAGTCCGTTTGTCCTGACGCTACCAGCTTTTCACCCTTGTTACCTGTTTTCTGATTTTGGTTCAAGCCTGCTTGTTTCCTAGCCCAGCGTTCAGCTTTGTGATAACTAACACTGTTAAATCCTGCATAGAAATGGCACTAATTTAGCCTAATTTATCTCTCATGTTTACCACAAAAAGCAGGGCAACATTGTTGATCAGTCAGTAGAATACAGAGCATAATCTATACTAATCCAGAAACCCGTAATGAGAAGAAGCACATTTACGTGATAGTGAGTGTTACAGTGGTTAAATAGATAGATTATCTCCACTAGAATTTAAAATGTAGTTCTGTGGCTTTGGATACTGTTTGCCTGGTGCTGTGGAGATATTTAGATATCCTCCAGAAAGGATCTCCTCCTTCAGTCAGTGGATAAAAACCCAGTCTTTTTCATGTGTTTGCAATAGATTTCCTTGTGTTTTCCTTTTTTTTGTGTGTGTTTTTATGTTTAATTTCTGGGCAAATGCACTTAAATATGCAAAACATGATGAAGCTAAATGTACTGAGCATTTTGCCCCAATTTATGCTTTTTTGCCACTGATGAAGATCATCACTTCACATGGAGGTGAAACATCTAGTGAAGCATTTAGGTGCTAAAGACCCATATCCCTCGGGAAATGTGGAGAAAGATAGTCAGTACAAGAAGCACAACTCCAAATGAGAGATGTTACTCCATAACTGCTAGATGTAGTTGTGTGCAGGTCTACGGTTACTGAGCAACATATCAAGCACCTTTAGTCATGACTTCTTCTTTGTTATTGACACAAATACAAGGGACACGCACACGTTTGCTTGCTTTTTTATATAAAAAAATGATATAGATTATTTCATTTTGACACCAACAAACCTCTCAATTTACACAGTAACAGAAGCCATAGATTCACACTGTAACTTCAGAGGCACGAAAACAGGAAACTTTTTTACTACTTCAGGTTGCACATTTGTAGAACGACCTGCTTAGGTTTCATCCTTAACGTCGATGAACGGTGTGACGATGAAATCACGGTCGAACGGGGGGAGAGGGAGGTTCAGCCAGTGCTGAACGAAGAACAATAATCCAACTTATAAGTGAGGACAGGGAGAGAGAGATGGACAGGTAGAGAGAGAGAGAGAGAGAGAGAGAGAGAGAGAGAGAGAGGTAGAGAGAGAGGGAGGGACATTAGCACACACCGTACAATAACAGAAAACATGAAGAAGAGCGTCCGCTTCTCAGACGGAGCTCTTTTTATCATTCTCATCTGGTGAGCAGCCCCGTCACAAACTCCTTGTACTTCCTCGTTGTCAAAGACGTTTGTGTTGGACTCTATTACTATATTTTCCGTACGTATATTTCTTTGTTTTGTTTTTTTCTTTACAAGTGTTCATTTTCTACATTTGTTATCACAAAAAAAAAAAAAACACAACTCTTAAAACAAATGCATGAAAAACGGTTACATAATGACGGTTTGTGACGTTTTGACCAGAACTGTTACAATGGATTTATTGCTTTGTACACTGAGTAAATGTTGGTGCCACCTGCACTCTAGGAGGCCGCGTGCCTGGACCTCACCACTGATGGTCTGCACTCCCTCCAAATAATATTTGACTCCCAGCTAAAACCCAGCTCTGCTCTTCACCTTTGGTTGTTTGTGCAAAGAAATTGAAGCATCAGTAACAGTTTCTGAGACAAAGACAAATAAGTGTGAAAGTAAACGTTCAAAAGGACTCACTACAAATTCCACTTTGTTCCATGCATAAATACACATCCACACACATCTATATCGTGAAGTGCCGACCCAAGGTCTCCACAGACAAGTGACAAATGAAACAAACATGTCCCCCTTCAGACCTTGTCAGTGTAAGTGCAGAATGAGAACAGAACAGATTCTGGAGTGTTCTTTCTATTCAGGAGCCTAAAACACGTTTCATTGCCGGACTCCCCACAAAAAAACAAAAAAAACATCCGTTATTACATTAGACATCAAATCATAACATTTTTTCCATTCTGTTATTGAAATGGACAAATGGCAGTTTGTCCAAATTGCACCTATTTGTGATTGACGCACCTGATGTATCTTCTCTATAGTCGTGAATAAAAATCTCCCGTTTCGGAGATCTTTATGCAAAGTGTAAACATTTCAATACTTGTTTGGGAATGTTCACTTCAACTTCGATGATGTAATTTGATCTTTCAAACTCTTCTAACTCTTTAAAGGCCCTGAAAACATAATTACGTCTCACATTAACAATGTGATCCTCAACTTTCTGCTACAGTTGATTATTTAACAGATTTCTTTTTCGTTTTATTTGTCATAAATATTTCATAGGTCAAGTTTTCAGGGGCTTTAGCATTAGATATAACTCTCTTATCTGTTTTATCATGTAAATACCTTTCACATTATGTTAAATATGTTTTCCTCTCATTATTAATATTATTATTATTATTATTATTATGTTCTTTGCATTGCACATACCCTTCATAAGGTTGCATAAAACCATGTATCTTTTGGTCTAAGTTGAATCTACAAACTGTTATACATCTTTACTTTTTAGTTATCTCTGTCATGTATGTTTTATTTAAAACAACGCAGGCTCGGCTGCATTTTGCACCATAGACTGTTGACAGTAACGGTGAGCATCATAGTGAGAATGGCTTCACTCCTGCACTACACTGCTGAGATGTGACGGGTCGAAACGGCTGAAATCACTGCAGAAGTACTGACTTACAAAATGGATCACACGTAGCAAACATTAGACAGACATTTCTTCTTCTTTTTTTTGTTTTACCTTGTATTCAAGTGTAACCAAATGGTCATCACAAGTCGTTATGTCACTAAAATCTCTACACCAGCTCGGTTACATGTTCAGGACTTTTACACACAGAGAAGCCGGTGATAAGGAAAGCAAAAAGATCATCCTAGTGTGCATTAAAAGGACTCTGAGTGCACTCAGGAGAGACACAGTACAATCTATATCAACGGAGTGTCTACTTCCTGTTCACGACGCTGTGCAGTGACACATCTATACACTGTAATGGCTGGTTGTAGGATGTCGCACTGTCACAGCTAATCTGAGAAATAAGGGCTCGGTTCTGATGGGCAGATCTATGGAACCCTACAGGCTCCCGTGTGGTCGCGAAACCTCAGCTGATGGAATAAAAATCACATTTACACGCAACTGCACTCCAAATGAATATATCTATTATCAATATGCATAATATACATTTACAGACTGCCAATTTGATATGTGTTACACCTCTATTAATCCAATATCTTATTCTTTTTTTAGACAATTTTGTAATTTTTACATTAAGCTGATACATTTTTTTTTATTATTTTTGTTTTGTTTTGTGCAAACAATACAACAATGGATTGTAGTTTTTCTTGTTTATCATTTGTTGATATTTTTTAGGACTAATCTGATGCACACTCATCTGTCTACTCATGTGTGTTTGGTCTAGGAGTATCCCTCATCCTGCCTGTATCCGTAGCCCCCCGCCTGTGCTTCTTCCTGGACGTACTCCTCCGTCTTCTCCCAGCCCGAAGCCCAGCCTCCGTTCACCTGCGTGGTCGCACCGTACGACTTAGCCGGACCGCCAAGGGCGCCGTAACTTTGAGTGATGTCGCCCGTCTCCTCGGCCAGCTCGTCCTCGTCTATGAAGCCACACTTCTCCTCGCTGGTCAGTTCGGGGTCGGCCCACGGCTGTTTCTCCCCCGACGCAAAGATCCCATAGAAGATCACTCCCCCGTAATGCACCATGGAGGCGATCAGGAACACAGACTGCCACTCCTCTCGGGTCTGCAGAGGGAAAGAACAACGCTTTAAACCAAAAAAACACTTATAAAGACAATTCTTCACAGCACAGTGTGGACCACAGGAGGTCACTTTTAATCGAGTGTTTGCCAGCAACTAACGTTTCCTATGAAGACTTTAATACAGAGTTTCGACATTATCTGTTTCTACCTTCACAGGAAGTTATTGTTGACACCTTCATTCATAAAAAAACAAAGCTACACATAATAGATTGTTATAACCATGTATTAAATGTTTATGCTAAATAGGGGGGAGTTGTTGACGTATCTAAGATGTATTACATTCAATTAGGATCTTTATTACAGTTTGGTGCCTGAATGGAGAAGCCCTTACCTTGTTCTTTGTCATAGTACCAACAATGATTGGACACACCATCCCAGACAGGGTACCCACACCATTCGAGATGCCCATTAGGATGCTGGCATAGCGTGGAGCGATGTCCAGGTGATTGACATTAAAGCCTGATGGAGCACAATTTTCGAAAAATTAAAAAAAAAAAAAACATAAAATTAAAATATATGTGATACATTTGATCCTTTCTGGATTATGAGGATGCCTGACAACCAGATGGAAATGCCAAATTGAGGCAAACTGCCAGAGCAGTACGTATTGAGCACTAAAAGCAACACAGTTATAGATAAAAGTAACACAACCGGTGACCATCTTGTTGCAGAAATAGGCAGCACCTCTACACACATCCTCCCCCTCCTCCCCCTCCTCCCCCACGCTGGCTGACTGAATGAGTAAGTGTCCTCGCAATCCGCCTCACACTGCCTGCCTAGCAAACCCCCCCGAGACAGCTCGCACTGAATTATTAAACACTCCAGGAGAGAAAGAAAGAACAACAGGCAGGAAACTGATTTTGCACACAGTCACAGACCGTGAACATTAAAAAGATCTGTTGAATAAACGGCTGGAGAAAGCTGAAAGGTTCAGTCAGTTAAGATGTGTTACAAATAATATCTGAAATACGATGCATTCAGGAAGTCTGCAGCTACAGATGATATTGATTCAGCTCAGTGTTGATGTTATTTCAAAGAGAAACCTGCGTGCTACATCTGCAACATCTATCTATCTATCTATCATCTATCTATCTATCTATCTATCTATCTATCTATCTATCTATCTATCTATCTATCTATCTATCTATCTATCTATCTATCTATCTATCTATCTATCTATTTTCTTCTAGCTTTCTCTTAGTCTGTGAACAACCCTTATCACTATCATTTTAACTACAGCATGTCACTTAATTGTACCTAAATTATATTTTGATTGAGAAAAATGTGTGTTTACTTGTACTAACCTGATATAGCAAATCCACTGAAGCCCACAGCCAGCACCAGGAAAGAGATGGCCATCCCTTTGCTGTGGGAATACCCGACCACCAGCAGCAATGTGGCCTCCATGCCAAATCCTAACAGAGACAGACAGCAGGGCACACACACACACACACACACACACACACACGCAAAGCCCACAGGCTGTTGTTCATCACGGTGCCAAATGAATTAAGCATGATACATGGCTTGCACTCAATTGCGTAAGTGACAGATATGAAATCAATGCACAGTCACAATCAGCGAGTCGACTAAGTGTTGAACTGATAGATTTTTACAAAAGTATGAACACAGCCATCTCTCCGGCCGCCAAGAGCGACCCAAACTAGAACATCCGACACCATGGAAGTGACACGCTGTAGCTCTGCAGAGGTGTGAAAAATGATATTTCATCCTCGGTCCAGACTTCTCACCTCCACAGTTCATGATTTTCCTGACAGTGGTCGTCGTCAGGATGTTCTTGCTGCGTAGGTAGTCGGCCAGCTGGCCGCCGATGGGCACGATGATGGTCATCACTAAGTGCGGCAGGGCGGACAGGATGCCGACCTACAACCACACGCAGAAAACCAGCCGATTCAGCCGCAGCACAATACATGCACAATGTCTTTTTGAAGAAATGCATCATCATTCTGTGTTTTCACTGACAGGGACCGACAGCGTCTCCACCTCACATGACACACTGAATATATGAGATCGACTATCAAGCCACAAAATCATTTGAATTGTCCCAAATAATCATGGCTGGTGAGCTTTTTCAAAACCTAAAAGTGAAAATGAAGGTTTTTGGAATCTATTGTGGGATTGTTGCCATGGACACAGCTTTTATTGCCCCAGTGTCTGAATTATTGAGGGCACTACAGTGAAAAAAAAATAAAGTGGGTAAATGTACATTATATGTTAAATAGCATGAGATTAGCTGAGCTCCTGAATTTTAATGACTGATTAATAATAACTACGGATGTGTTCCCCCCAAACTTTAAATTTGACTGTTGCTTATTTAATCATCAATATTTAATGTTATAAAAACTTAAGTTATAAAACTTTATTTAAAAAAATGTGGGGGATTAAACAGAAATGTGGTCATTTGGTGCATTATTCATTCACTCAGTGTTTCTATTCCATGTGAATCACTTGTTCTAAACCCCTTCAGCATCAAATCATTTGTGATAGCTTAGTAATCTAATCGATGCTGCCTTGTGATGTAACGTATCAGTTCATCAATAGTGAATCATTGTCACGAGCTCGGCTCTAAAGCATCTGGCTCTAGTGTTGCAGGGTTTTTTTCCCCACATCATTTGAATCTCTCATTTAATGATCGGTCTGTGCTCCACATTTGCCACTTGCCCACCGACGTGCATTGCAAGCTCACCTTGCTTATCTCAAAGCCAAAGACTTCCTCAAAGTATGCCGGCTGGCTGATGAGCAGCAGATAAAAGGTCCAGCTCCTGCAGAAGTTGGCCACGATGATTGCATAAACCGGCATGGAGGTGAAGAACTTCCTCCAGGGGGTCTTGAATTTCTGGAATCGATGTTCACAACGGATCCAGTTTGACATCATTACGTTCGTGTGCGTGATGGAAATTGCAGGTGAGAGTGTAGTATTGTGTTGGTACGTGGAAACAAAGAGTTCCGGTGGGATCAGATTCTATTTATTGTCTCGGTCGTTACCTCGGCTGGACCCGATAGCCTGGCGCTCTCTCCGATGCTCTCCTCGATGTAGCAGCGTTCCTCCTGCGTGATGGTAGGATGTTCAGCGGGGCTCTCGTAAGACACGAGGATCCAGAACATATACCAAAAGATGCCGAAGCATCCTGCCAATCACATACAGAAGACACGTCAGAACTTTGGATCATTAGAAATAAAGTATTGCAGCCGATTTTGACCTCAGCGGTAAACACACACAGAGTGTTTGGCAGCCTGATCTTTCCAAAAGGCCTGAGAGAAAATGAATCCAGTCAGGAAAGCTAACTGTATCCACTCCAGAGCGAGGGGGGGGGGGTAACACCAAACATTGGGGGGATGGAAATCAATGCACAGTCTGCCTAGATAAATCCATTTGACTTTCACTGGACTCTCTGACTGTCAAACTCTTACAGTTTTAGCCAGTTTAAAACACACAACACACACACACACATTATTATATGTCTCATTTACACTTGTGCAACAAAACATACACACATGTATGACATCATCACCCAATCTTACCGTAGACGTAGAACACGGAGGACCAGCCTGAATACTGAACCAGGATCCCGGCCAGAGGCATGGCTATCACAGCACCAGCATACGAGCCTGACAAACAGACAACAGGGTTCAGTCAGACTTCTGAACCAGCACAGCGACATTTAACACATTATTTCTGAATCCAGCGTATAAATGCCTAAGGGTTGAGAAATGAGTGCGTACCACAGAAGGAGAGGGTGGCCAGACGACTGCGCTCCAGTGGAGGAGCCCACTTACTCCAGATGCCGTGACATGCTGGGTAGGTCACTCCCTAAACACACCACACGGCAACAGTCAACAGTGTTAATTAATGGTGAAGAAAACAGTTAGCAGCACACTGGAACTCTGTGCTCTTTAGCTCCATGTCGCCCGTCCTGGTGGCTTCTCGGTATTCGGTTCAAATAAACAAATGGGTTTGTACATGTTTGATTCGTTTGTACCCATTTGTTATCATGATCATTGAATCAACAGATGTCTGATATAACAACTAACAAAAATTTACATTTTCACCCTACCATTATGATAAACAAAGTGCCACACGCAAAGAGGACCTGATGAGCTGTTCATGGAGCCAGGCGGCCCTGCAGATATTTGATGTTCATCAGACTCTAATTTGTACAATCCGTGACAAGTTCAAACACATTCTGCAGCACGGCCTTTCTGTGCAGCGTCTTGTCATATTGCATTGTTTTTTTTAAATTTATTGTCCACAAAATTGCTCAAATCTAAAAATTGGCCTTCGATAAAATGTGCTATGTTGTACGATGCTCTACTGGTGAAATAATTACAATCCATCATGACAAAACAAGTGATGCCATTTGTCCAGAAACATTGATATCAAATGGAAAACTCGAAAAAGAATATGCATACATAAGAAGAATATGCATACAAAAGAACTGGAGGATCAGCGTTCACACTATAGATACAGTTCATCCACATCGCCAGCAGCATGGGTGTCATGTTTCACTACGGGACGCCAGAGGACTTTGGCCTTTCAGCATTTTTGCGTCTGTAAGAGCAGCTCTTTGCTGGTGTGTTTCTAGGAGTGTGACAGCAACATGGGAGGCAGGACTATCCCACAAACATCCCCAAACACACGCTGTAGTGGACCGGATCAATGCGGCTCGTCTCACATTTCTGTGGCTGGACACCCGGTGCACGTTACGGTCTTTCCCTTGTGTTCCCATGGAGGAACATTTGCTAGTGTATCATTGCAAATGAGCTATGATAGCCATAACAGCAGAGACTCACATCAGATCAGACATGTGTAACCTCTATAATCTGTTAGGAGGGAGAAGGATTTGAGCGCCGATGTTCATTTGTGAGTACATTTAATTCATCCACGATTTTTTATTAAAGAAACATTTAAAAATGTTGTAGATGTGAACATGCTCTCACCTCCACCAGTCCTTGTAATATCCTGACAAAGATGACACACCCATAGTGGACTCGGGCAGCCGAGGGGATGAACATGTTGAAAATGGAGGTTAGCACAATGGCTGCACCAAATACCCTGTAAAAGACCATATGTTTTTTTAGATACAGCATTTCAAATATCTTTAAAACATGCACTGAATGTATGGCATTGACATATTTCAATATTGAAATATTACATTAGTTACTTTATTGGTTTTATATATTTTTTTCAGGGAAATATTGTCATAATTATTACTGGCCATGAAGGTTTTTTTTTTTATTACACTTCTCTTAAAAATGATCAATTTATATTCTACATTAAAAGGTCAATAATCGTCTCTTTATCTTAACATCCTTTTGGTTAGAACAAAAAAATATGCCTCTCTAATAAAACTCATTTATCAGCATTCGTTCATGTTCGTTTTTGTCCTCGATTCTGATTGGCACGCCTTCCTCTGACGTCACAATAATACATATTTCACGGAGCGGTCACATCGATGCGCATGTGTCGCCTAGCAACCATTTCGCTCGGCCTACTGTTTGACGAAATGTGTTTTTCATGAAGAATGGCATTTCATATTAATTTCACATGGACATCGATGAAAACAGAAGATAATGACTAATTACCTGACTAATAATTGTTTTTCTTTTATGAATAAATAAATAAAAAACAGCTGGCCGTCCTTCCTCACTGTTGCTTGAGAAAGCAGCTGACTGAGGAGCACGAGGAGGCCAGGCCGGCCATACAGAGCTCCTTCTCATTTCTGTCACGTTTTCCCGCCCCTCTCATCTGCACGCGGGGGGTAAACCCTAATCCGGTTGAGACGAGTGTTGGGCACGAGACCAATTGATTCGATTACATCCTCGTGTCAATCAACAGGACGAAGAATAGACAAGCAGCGGAATAAAATGATTAAACATTGATATTAAAAATCAGGTTATGGCAGCTAGCTTTGTTCGGCTGCTGTCTTTGCTTTTTAATGATTATTATTGTCATTATCAGCAAATATTGGGCTTTTAAATTATTGGCCTAAACGTTCATTGTTATAGGCCTACGATTTAGTCCTCGTTGAGTTGTAGCGAAACCATGTTGTCTTTATGGAGGTGTTAACTGAAAAGATGGCAAATATCAAATTAACATTCAATTCCTACAAAAAAAAATGCCCCTTCGTATTCATATCTTAGCCTATAGTGTTTATAATAATAATTATGATGACGCATTGGCGGCGCTCGTGTGATTTAAAGCCTTTGGCGACAAGACAGTCTGGATCCGTGGCTCCTGTCCCCGAGGGAGCGACAGATTAGACCCGGCTCCCCCCAGGGAGCTCATTAACAGGTGGCAGAAAGCCCTGACACCGGGAGCTGCAGCCGGTCGGCCTGCCAGCCCGGTGCCTCCCTGCAGCTCCGCATCACTTCAGAGCAGCTGACTGTCTGCTGCCTTTATTTGAAATGAGAATTCTTCATCCAAGTCATAATATAGGCGCTAATGACGCCATTTTTTTAAAATGTCTGGCCTGGGCTGCCTTTTTATTGTCCCCATATTTTATTCCAGTCCCCATGTGTTCATTTTCATTTCCTGCTTATTTGAAAAATCTAAATAATGTGAGTCAGTGGAATTGATAGTCATTTGGTAATTTCTTTGAAAATAAAAGAATGGTAAAATAAATCATCCTAATAATCTGCGGGACGACTGTCGCTGTGTTGTAGGCGCGGTGATTCGCGGGCAGGTGCTGCCTACCTGTTCGCTGCCAGCCTGGACGATATGTATCCTCCCGGGATTTGTGTAACGATGTAGCCCCAGAAAAACGAGCCGTGTATCAGTCCCACCGTCTCCGGGTCCCAGTTGAACTTGGCTTTCTGGGAGATAATATGGCACAACAAATCCAGTACATCAAATCAAACGAAATAAAATTAAACAAAGCAAGACTTGACGTTGAATATTGTTAAATGACCTCCTCTGCTGAACATTTTTTTAGAGAATCGAACGAAAACATTTATTCTATGAATGGATTGATGTGAAGCCAGGCCTGTTTATTAAAGGCCTGCAACGGTTTACTTCGATCAGATGGCATTGATCTGCAGCAAAGCCATCCATCTGTCCAGTCCTGTCATAGAATAACTCGAGGAGCGGCTTGGCAGCAAATAGCACTGTTAGATGTTAAACATCATAAACGACCAGTATTTGATTAATGTAAGGCCTAAACGCAAATAAATGCAATATATATATATATATATATATATATATATATATATATATATATATATATATATATATAATTGTAATATGTATGTTGTTGAGATATAGTTTCTAAACATGTAGTGTATTTGACTTTTAATTTATGTCCATTTCATGCAAATATACGCTGCAAAGGAAACATTAGAACGAACTGATACAGGATTTAGTCTTCTCATACACATTTGATCCTTTTAAAATAACATTATTTCGCCTACTTCCAAAAATATATATTATAAACAGCTAGCATACAAAATTTAACAATTTGGGCTATAATAGCCTACTAAATATCATAGCCACTCAATCTGTGGGGAAGCCCATCTTGCTTGATTGTTGGGGGTCATTTAAATTATTTTATGATTTATTATGTCAGGAGGCCTTACATCCTCTGAGGGAATTAATGTGCTTATGTTGTTTGGATCAAACGCGACTAAGGTGTCTGGCGTCCTGAGGCATGCAGCCTACGTTGCTTTTACGTCATGAGCGCGCACAGCCGTCGCCACACCTCTAGGATGACGATCTTGCCGTCCCGGTGCTCGGTGCTGTTGTTGACCATGCCCACGATGGCCACGCCCAGGTTACACCGGATGCCGAAGGAGATGCAGAAGCCCAGGCCGCTCATGATGGCGATGATGTAGCGGCGGGGCAGCCCGAAGCAGTTGCAGTCGCACAGCGGGGGCTTCTTCTCCGCGGCCTCCCGGGGCCTCCCGTCCTCCGTCAGCTCGATCACCTCCCCGCCCTTCTGTTTCCTCTCCATCACCCTGAAACAGCCAGGTGAGCACACACGTGACTGGATGGAGCATCGTCACGTGACACGGCGCACCCCCACAGGGAATCTCAAATCTCTACTGTAATGGAACATATTTCAAGGGAGGCCCGTTTTTTATTTCCACTGGTGTCATTATTATGGTCTTCGTGCTCGGGTGCTTGTTTGTGTGATTCTCCACGTCACGTGGGGTCAAGACAATGCAGGATTCTTCCAGAAGCAGAAGAATAAAGCAGCTGTGCGGATGGACAGGCCTCCATGCTGCTTGTTCTTCTGCACTAGCATTTCTGTGAGTTTTTTTTTAAAGCAACGAATTAAAACCAAATACACTTGTATTGTATTGTACATGTATTTGCACTTATGTGAAATAGTGTGAATAGAATTTTAAAAAACAGCTAAGCGGCTCATGTGGGGCTGAAAGCGGGAGAACGCGTCTCTGACTGTACCGCATTGCAGCAGCCCGCTCACTTTCACACTCATTAGCATTCACGGGACCGAGCAGCAGCTCCAGCCTCCAGACGCACGCGTCTCTGGGTATCCCTCAAAGTCTGCACGGGTGGGTTTCTCTCTCTCTCTCTCTCTCTCTCTCCTCTCTCTCTCTCTCTCTCTCTCTCTCTCTCCTCTCTCTCTCTCTCTCTCTTCTCTCAGTCACTCAGTGGCCACGGTGTTTGTTCAAATGCAATGATAATAAAAAAAAAATCTAAACATTTCAAATGCGCGTGTCTGTAAACGGATGGAAAGCAACAGGGCTCATTCATGATGACTGGAGGGGAGGTCATCAAATACAATGCTAATTGGTGAAGGCTATGAGTTAGCAGTGAAATCAAAGGCCTCGGGAAAAGAAAAAATAAATAAATAAAGAACTGCGTGTTTCTGAAAGGTCATTATACACAAAACGTCGTCCAATCATGTGTGTGTGATTTTAGTTCCACTTCGGATTACAAAGAATTAAACGCAGGGAGGGCCGCTCAATGCGTGAAACAAACAACGCACACAATAGCCTACAATGTCTTAAATAAACCCCAGATAAATCCTGTCGGTTGTAATGGTTAAAAGGAATATGAGCTGCAGGCTATGGGGGCTTATCATTTATTTTTTTTTTAAACATAAATTGAAATGCTTCATAAATTATGAATGAATCCCTCGAAATTCACGTTGGACGGGATCCTATAGCTACAGGCCTCTGCATCAGTACGAACAGGCGGCGTGCACGCTCTCATCCTGTGGCATCTCCAAACCTGCCATCAGCACGCGCACAGACACACGCACGCGCACGCACTCACACACACACACGCACACATTTGATTGCATAATTTCCTTCTCCCTTCTAGAGGCGTGACTAAGCCCCCTGTAAGTTGTAAAACAGTTTAGGGTGACCTGCAGACCTACACGTCACCTTGACTCGTGTCTGGTTAAAAATCAAGCATGCAAATAATCACACTTTCACGCGTGAATAATTGGCACGCGCCAATCAAGATTAAAAAAAAAAAAGCCTGTCCTTACCTGTGCATATGACCCAGTGTCTTCCCCGCAAATTCCTTCACCCCCGCCACGGCTCTCGTCTTCACTGACTCCATATCCAATTTCTACGCGTGTGCCCGTTTTTCTCACTATTATTTTTACTGCTTAATCGTCATGTTACGGCGCAGGATGGCCGACTGCAGCGGCTACGCGGGAAACAAAAAACGGAGTTGGGCTAAATCTGAGTCCAAAAGACGGGTCTAACTGTCTAAATGCCCGCGCTAAAAGGGGAAAAACGAGGAGGAATCAAACGACGTGTGCGCCTTCATCCACCTCCATCCCGTCTCCTGCCTGGCGTACAGCAGCCGCGCCAAGTGGCATCATCGCGGAAAACGAAAGGGAATGAAATTGATAGCCAGCGCCGTGGAAATGTAATGGAATTGTCCGGAATTATAAAAAGCGAGAGAGAGAGAATTAAAAAGCTGAAAGTTTAGAAGGCAGAAGTGGGTGTTTGGAGTAGCTTCAATAAATCAAAGAGGGAGTGAGGCTGTATCGTGTCTCCTGTGGTGCGCGCAGGTTCATCTGACGTCGTGATCAGCTCCGAGGTCACCGACAGCAGCTCCGCGTCCAACATCTGGCCAGCTGCTCGGCACGCACCAAGGCCAGATCGAAATATAACATGTTAATGTATACCTATATATATATATATATATATATTTATTTATATGGGTTCGTATTAATCATTTCATAAAGCATTGGGGCTGGGGGAGGAGAGAGCATCTTTTCTTCGTTCTACCCGTTGCTTTATGTGGCAGCTAAATATCAGATATAATAAGCTGCAACTTTAGATATTTACATTATATGTCTTTATATGGCGTTTTGTGCTTGAAAGTATTTCCATAAAGGCAGTCAACCCCATTGAAGCTGCAGCTCTCCCGAGGGCGGTGCTATGGAAACCAGAGGAGCAGGAGTGGATTCCCCCTCCAACAAGCTCCTCTGCTCAACGTAGGAAGCCATAAATAATTTAAGCGTATATTCCTCCCCCGACAACCACACCTTCCCACTGAAGAATGCACACAATTTTGGGAGCTTTTCATATATAGGCTATATATATATATATATACATAAATGTTTTATATCATTTCAAGGACATGGCACCTGACAATTATCTTTTTGCAGACCACATTACTACTAATGAAATTAATAAAAAAAAATAATAGTAATAATAATTTTAAGATATATCTAAGATCTAAGATCTCTTAGATGTGTGATTAGAGGACAAAAGAGAAAGGAGAAAAGCGATCAGGCCTTTCGTTTCATTTGTTGGTATTGGGCACCATCTGGTGGTCATGCACGACACTGCATCTTACTCTAATATTCTTGCTCTGGGCTATTCGCTACATCATTGTGTTATACATTTATTTAGTTTCAATTTAAACATTTAAGACACCATTCCACGCCAAACTGTGTATTGCTCCACTTGTATGTTTGAGCTTCACTGTAGAGTTTGACTATAGGCTGTCTATGTGCTCACCTTTAAGCAACATACCAGTCTCATTCTGACTTCAATCTTGTGTGCATCTGTGTCTGTTTTAGAAGAGCTAAGCTTACCTGTTTTATCCGCTTAATTAATCTAAAATTATTTTTTTACTCTAATTAAAGCTATTAAAATGTGCACATTGATATCAAATCACACCCGAAGTTACAAACAGGTTCTGGGTGAATGTGTTGTTAATGTATGGCTGCTTAGTAAGTGACCCGGGTGGAGCTAACTGGTAATATCAAGTTCAAGAGAGTCTCATTTCGGCCTACGCCGATTTTAATAACAAGCACACTCTCTCGGCACAAAATACACGTGTTCACTTGGCTGCATCCCATTGGCCAAAAGTTCTGACCGGACTTTGTAACCAGGAAGCAGTGCGATAAACAAGCTTGTATGAGATACCACTCGATGATGGTTTACAATTCAATGTAGAGATACGGGTCAGAGAACACCTTCACCGTGTGTTTTTTTTTAATACGTTGAAATGCATTAATGGCGACTGTTGAGTCGTATCCGTACGAACCTGCAACTCACAGGTCTAACTTTCAGCTAATAGTTGACCTTCTTTATACTTTGGCCCCGCCCCCTACGCCGTCAATCAACAGAACCAACACAGTCGTTGGGCCGAATGATATTACCTGGAAACATAGTTTCTGGCAAAAAACTTTCGAACTGGAATTGGAGCTAGAAGGAGGATTCTAACGACGTGGTGAGTTTTAAACTTTAAACATTTTCAGATACATTCTGTAACGTTGATTGAATTTTGACACAAACAAACTATCTCAGCAACTTTATTAAACATGGTAGAGGTGTATGTAAGCTATGTGGCTGATGTTGTCGATGGACAATGCCATGTAGTAACACCTTTAAATGCCAGTATCACTCTTGCATGTACACTGCGATTTTGTGATCACAACTAGTCTGGTGACAACGGACCTTACAGTGAAGATGGAGGCATGTGGTGTCCAGTTGTTGGAATGAACTCTATTTTTTACACATTCATTTATGCTGTGTTTGTCAACAAGGAAGGAAAAACCTCATCAGACACTAATTATTGTGCTTTATACATCTCTGGGAGGCTCCATAGTATAAACCTTTTCCTTGACCTTGCTAACAGTTTTATTTACTTTTTAAAATAAAAATCTGCTTTTGAGTTCTACAAACTACGCACAAATAAAACTCATACTAAAACTAGTTATCTCTTTATTTATTGTGAATCTTTACACATTTAGTGCATTTATGTACAATAGACTATACAGTGAAAATAGAATAGAACAATATTTACAATATATTAGCAATTCATGGGCGCATGAAACCAGACGATACAGCTCGCAGCAGCGACACGTTTTATGAAACAGGTTTGGAAATCAGATAGGAAACTTTGTCATTACAAAATCATACAAAAGCACAGAGGTTTAAGGCATTTGTTTGTTGGGAAATACATTGTGCATGTTGCAGGGTCACTCTGCACACTGCTGACATCCGCATAACTCAATCAACAAGTGATGCTCAACAAACATGGATGTTTAATCCTGAGATGCGAGTCATTCAGGCTTTGCTTCTGACCGTGGAATATCATTTGCTGATAGCTGGAATCACAACTGCGTCATTTACAGAGTAGATACAAAGACATTTTGATACAAACACAGAAATATGTCAATTCATGTTAAGCTTAAGAGGATAAAAAGTTAGCCTGCTCATAAATGACTAAGCTACTGTAAAGAAATATAATCTCAGAGTACTTCTCTGGTCCCTTGACGAAGTAGCAATTTATATGTACTTAAATGTCGGAACTGCTCGATGATCGTTGTGAGGCGATGCATAGTACAAAATAAGAAATCGTTTGATAAGACAGCACTTTGAGAGAGGTTTATGATGTAAATGGATCAATAAATTAATTGCACAACAACCCATTTAAATAGATGATATATTATTCATATCTACAGAAATACTTAGTAACCAGAGGCGGTAAAGTCCTTCACTGAAATCCTCCCTTGCATGTATCCCAAACAGGTCATCTCTGAAATGAAGCTTAAATTCTTTTTGCAACACTATGTGGAGACACTAATAATGTGAAAACTGAAAAGAGAAAATACAGGCCATTTATTATCTATGTGTAATACAAGGAGGGGCAAAGATGGCACACAATCGACAACATGAACGGATTGTATTAAAAACAGAAAATCTGTCAAGAGATTTTCTTGGCGTAGTCTTTTCGCTTTGTAGAAATCTTATAATTGGTCCCGCAGCAAGTTGGAAATGCAACTTGAAGATGAGATGCATGAGCCTGCAGCTGCTGTCTCGCCGTATTACTAATGCAGGACTGATGCACACACTTCTGATTGTTACAGTGAAGGAGGTACTTGGTTTTCTAATGCACAGTTTTTAAGAGACTTTCCCTCAACATAATACACTCACTTGACAAAAAAATACAATCTAACGATCAGAGGAGCTTAACGAAGTAGCTACCAATTTTTAAAAAAGCAACTTTGTTGACATCAATAGTTAAATGACAGAAAAAGGATATGTGATGTATAAAGATACATCCTGGAAATTATCTGATTTTTTTTTTTTAACTTCAATCATTTTTAGAACTCACATGCAGGTTCGTTGTAAACAGTTGGGACCAGCCATCTTGTATTCTCATCAATTCAATATTATAACAATATATATGATAATGATCACATAGCCAACTTTTTAAAGGGTAATGTCACATATTCAACGGCACAAATGTCAACTCTCAGCACATACAGAGATTATTCGTTTTTCAGTCAAGACCACAGGGGAGCTGGAAGACATTACACGGGGAATGACGCAAGCTGTACTTACAATCCTTTTGCTCTTTGCTGTTATTTTCCAGCTATCTTTTTTTTTGTTTGTTTGTTTATGGCACAGGAATGTTTCATCTACTCGAGAAGCTGATTTAAAGCAAAGTGAAATGTCGCATTCATTTTTTCTGATGCCTCTACAGATCCCAATAATTCAGCGATAACAGATAATAGCGTTTATATCCCAAAGACAGAAGCCCTTGTTTATCGATAGACATGTCTGTTCTTGGCTCGGAGCATGAGGCTACAGGCACTCAGACAGCACTTCATGCTTGTCTGTCATCGAGGACATTTCCGACGGTGGCTCGGTTATGGAGTTGGCACTGAGCTGGCCTTTGAGCATCTGCACCTCGTAGTTATGCAGGTGCTCTTGGATCAGGTAGCGTTCTCTTTTAAACCGAGCCTTCACACCTGACGGGACGTCGGGGATCATCCACGCCACGAAGAACTTCACCACGAAGACCACATGCTGCAGAGGAAGCATCATCACAGTCAAGATACAACCCTTAGATTCTGAGCATTTATTCTTTAAGAAGGGATTATTATGGTCATGGTCTTACCTCCATGATAATAATGAAGGCCATTTTGGCTGCCAGGATGTGCCAGAACTGCATGGTGTGAGTGTACGCCTTCAGGTGGCCTGGAGGGTAGCGGTAGTCGCGGTATCTGTTAAAACAAAATAAAGAAAAAGCAATATCATACTACAGTCATTAATATTTCTTTAATATAATCATGCTAATACCAGATATCTTTCTTCAGATAGCTCAAACAACAGCTCATCTTCTGTTCAGATAATGACAATGGCTAACATACTGTCATTCAAAACGTATCTACTATAATCATATAAAGTTGATAAGCAACATATTAGCAAATATTTGCGTATTCACATGTCCAGCAAACACAGAGCAGCACTAATATTTTCCTTCTAAATGCTTTTGCCGGAAACGTCATTATGAGACAGGGAAGAATCAAAACAGGAGTCACACACAGTGAAGTGAAGGATGCTGAAAAGATCCTGAAGGTGAAGCTGAGAGGAACGAAAGAATCTGGTGACAATTTTCTGTGGGTTTGTCACGGGATTATCACCGTCACGTTGCAGTCATTTTGAACAGTTGATGGAGCTCTCATACCTGCAGGTTGTCGAGTTATCAAACCAGCTGTCCCGTTCGTCGGGCATGTTGACTGCATCCATCTGAGAGATGTTGTATATCGACAGGCTGTTGTTGACGTAGCCCATCATGCTAGTATCGTTACCGTAGGCATACAGGAAGACCATACGGGGGATCATGTCTGAGGTGAATGCCATTATGAAAGCCTGGGACAGATGGAAGCACAGAGGGCTGTTACACATTCATCAGACATGAAAACACACTAACGGGCACAGATTAGAGAAAAGAAACTAACATTCTCACACACTACTACTCACGTTGGTAACCACAGACAAAATGGCCACTGCGTTGAGGATTTCCTGCCACGCTCCGATGTTTCGGGCCTTGGATGCCACCGGTCTTCTGAACTGGGTGGTGAACTTCCAGGCGTCCACCCTGATCTCCAGGATGTTGTTGAACAGAGCCAGGAGTGGAGCCAAGGGGAACGAGGCCACAAACAAGGTGATGAAACCAAACTGGACCACTGAAAAGACGGGCAGAGCAGACAGAGAGAGTTAGCCATTAAAAAAAAGACATTCATGAATAGTGCAGCCATTTATCTTGCCCTCCTGTTCAGATACAATCTCTGTAAACAAGGTCAGTATCTCACCCATCTCCAGGTACTCATAAAACAATCCAAGCTGGCTGAAATTCAGCAGGACATAATCCTGCTCCCAACGGCTGGAAGGGTTCTCAGGATGGTGCCGTCCCTTTCTGCTGCTCCACCAGTTACGCATCAACCTGTCAAGAAGCCCAAGAAGAAGAACAGACGTCAAACTGATAAGACCTTAAGAGATCTGATAGCTGCACAAAGCCAACAAGCCATTCCCAGATAGACGGGACTCGACCACAATGTTTCTAGTTGTAATCTGCAAGTCTGAAAAATCATTTCAAATACAAATGAACATTGATATTTTTTTTCTGCATAGTAGGAATTATATTAATTGAGGGTAAATATTGCACCCATTTGATGATAAAAGTGCACTAGAAATCACTCTTCTCGCCGTGGCTTATTGAGGTGCCTGATGAAGATGGGGGACAAAGATTGGACAGACTCACGGCAGCAGAGCTTCCTGAATGTTTCCCCAGAGTTGTTTTCCTGCCATCACAATCACCAGCTGCGTGGTCAGTTCGATCAGACATCCTCCAGGGTCACACTATCACAGAAGGACGGTTGTAGTTTATATAACGCCGTTTCATGTGATGCACCTCGGCACCGGCAAAGTAACGTTGATCTATATTGTATAAAGGGCAATAAAGCTCACCTCCTCGTTCCTCAGTTTGCTCCATTTGCCGAACATATACGAGTAGTTGCCAGGATGTCCAACAAATTTGCCTTTGAAGAAGGCCACGTAGAAGCACGACGAGTAGTAGTTGACGAACTGGAAGAGGAACATCTTCATCGTCAACCTGTTCTCATACTCGAGGTGGGTCTTTGGGATTTCTGAATGGAAGCAAACGTTGCAGTTAATCGGCGTAAAATGTTTATGGTGCCTTTTGGACATAGAAGGACTAAACTGAAGACTCTCTTGTGGGTTCTCTGTCTTTCTTTGCTTCTGCAAATCAGAGGAAATCTTCTCACCCATATCTGTGATCCAAACAGCAACTCTCTCATAGAAGAAGTTGAGGATCATGATGATGACAAAGTTGATGCAGGAGGCGGTGACAGAGGTGGCCAGCTGTGGAGTGATGAATCTTCCCACCAACTGGATCTTCCTCATAGGGTCTTTAATGATACTTGCGAAGGCAGCATGCACGGCCAGCCTGTACACTATCACCCCAATGATGCAGGCCACGATCAGAGAAATCTGTAGGACACGCACACGTGAAGCTGACTGACAGGCTGGGAATATCACTACGGTGATTGTAAACAGAACACGAGTTAAACATTCAGTTACCCAGAATATAACAGTGGCACCCGAGAGGCAGAAGCGAGCACACTTGCTGGTGACGGGGAGATACGGCTCCAGTTCCTGGAAGATTATTATAGTTTATTGTGTTACAGTTTTAGAAGTACAGTACCACAAAATAGTTTGCAAACCACAGAGCACATATTACCTGAGTGATCTTGTTTAGTCTCTTGTCGGTGCATCGTATCTCGAACTCGGGACGGATTTGAAGCTGTTGCTGCTCCTCTTCGAAGTCCACCAAGTCCCACTCGTACTCCAGCCGGGCCTGGCGGCGTTTCCAGAACTCCAAAAACAGAGTCACTGCCAGACAGCAAAGAGTTGTTGGCAGTCGCCTTGAACAAATCGATGCTGTTTACAATGAGAAGTCTGACACTGTGCAGATGTGTCTGATTCATTTTTGGGCTTTTACAGCCCGAATCACATTCCACCGACAAAAAACAAAGAGTGCCCGGGTCGAGTTGGAGGGTCGTGATGTGCTTCAGTTGCTACAACACTTTGTTTTTTTACAACACAGTTATTTTTGGGGCGCGCTTGGCCTCAGTGTGCTGGACAAGCCTTCCAAGGCTGCTTAGTGCATAGCAGCTTGATTACACTGGGCTCAAGCAGTACAGATAAAGGTTGGGGCTTCAGTGTGAAATGGCTTTAACTGTGAAAGTCTGTCTCACAGGGGGGGGATCTGCCACACAGGTTAACCACCGGAGGAGCAGCATCGGCCGGCACTTACCCCAAATCCCCATAAATATGGCAAAGAACACCGTTCCCTCATTATCAAACAGATGGGATTGCTGGAAGAGAATATAAGTTCTTCAGAGACACACTGGGCACAAACAGGGTGACATACTGCTGACTCAGCAGGTGACAATTTATTTGAGAAAATCTGAAACGCTCATGTGGTAAAATTATTAAATTTGAGTATGTTGTATGTATGTATTTAAGTATGTTTTACCCAGGATGAGAGACACGTAGAGTTGAGCGTCCAGAACGGGCACTTTTTATCACAAAGTGGACACATCACAATACTGCCTCCGATATCAGGGTCACATATTTCTTTGCTAGAAGGAGAAAAAAAGAAACTTTTAAAAGAAAAAGAGAGAATACAAAGTGGGCTGTTCAGTTGTGAACAGACCGTCATTCTATTGGAACATCAAAAGAAAAATTCATAAAATCATAAGCGATAATATATGATATGAAGCTGCTTTTCCTGGTTTGGGCCCTTTAGTTCCAATGAAAAGGAATCCTAATGCAGCAGCAGTTTTATTTAAAGAAATACATCACCTCCAAAATCAGTCACTTTTCCTTGAATGAAACAAAAGAGAAAAGTCTCCATGATTCTCTTCTGTTGATTGTTGAAGTCTTGATGCTCCTTTTAACAACAGCAAAACTACACCAAAACTACTCTCTACTAACTCTCACACGACTATGTAGTTTTATAGTTGTTTATCCAGTAATTCAAACACATGCATCTTCTCTAAAACCTTACTATTTCAAACACACCTTTAAAAAAGTAACTTTTTTCTAAAGATGCACATGTTTGGCAAGTACTCTGTTTATGACTGGATAAATGGGACGACTTGTGTGAGAGTTTGTAAACAGATATTTTGATATACGGTAGCTTTTGCTGCTGTTTAAAGTTTTCGTCAATTGATCATGGATTTTTTTCATTCTTCGTCATCTTGGAGGCATGCAAGAAAAACAAAGGTTTCTTCATGAATTCAAGATAACACTAGGGGGAGTAACGGATAAAAGACTGACCATTTTGGAGGTGAGGTATTCCTTTAAGACAATAGTGTGATTAAAGTCCTTAAAGTAATGATTGTCCTTTAACGGGCTTCACAGAAGCATGACTTCAACCCTGGCTAACCCATCACCATAAACATTTGGGTGTCCATATACCTTTGGCCACATGGTTATCGTCTCCCTGATGCCCTCTGGTGGTACAAACCTTGATATATTGTCATCATAACTGAGCACTCCATAGGTGAAGCATATAAGGCCCATGACGGCTGCGAAGAACAGCATCTCTGTGTAGAAGCCCAGCCAGGCGAAGTAGATCCCGATCTTCTCGCCATAGTACTTCCTGCAACCAAGTACAGCACGTTTAAGTTGGTGGTGAACTTTCCAACACGCTTCAGCAAAAATAAATATCGCGTGTGAAAACAAAAGATGATGGCGTTCAGGTGCTGCTTGTTAACCTGATGAGGTTGAGAGGCTGCTCTTTGTAGAAGCAGAGAAACCTGGCCCAGTGCTTGTACAGGTTGTAGCGCTCACTCTCATTCTCACTCTCACGCCTCGACGTTCCTGCCTTCTTCCAGTATCGACACTGAAAGGAAAGAAACAAGGTGATATGAGGCTGTTGAGCAAAAGGTCTTTAATATTTTTATTATATTAAGAGAAGGAATGAAAGGAAAACGTCTGAACTATTCCTTTCATTCCTTCTCTTAATATTTTATTTTAATAGCGGTTTCATCACATTTTCATTGAAGTGAAATAGAAAAATAGGAGCTTGGTGCTACATAATGTGCTTAATTCAGAACAAACTAATGTTATATTTTGTTACACTACAACCATGATGAACTGTGAAATTTTTTTTTAATTAAAAAAACTGAGAAATGTTGAAACAAATGAAGTGAACTTGAAATAAAAGTCCTGCATCCAATTTTTTTAGACCAATTTGCGACTACAGAAATACATTTTTTATATGTGAAAGTGACAGTAGTAGTAGAAGTAGTAGTAGTATTACTAACTCTACACTGATCCTGTCAGTGTGTTTAATCATCATTTGTTAAAATTTACATGACATGCCTCTTACTCCAATAATATTCTTCCTTCACATCCTCCCTATTTGGCGCTCTATTTAAGCTACAACACTTCCCATCCCCCCTTTCGGCTGTCAGTGACACCGCTGCCACGTCAGTATTGCTGTCTGCTTGCTGCTAACCCTCCACTTCCCCAGCATCCACCTGCAGGCTCCGGGGGAGTTAAGCTATTTAGTCATCATCACTTCCCATCATCTCTATGTAATCACATATGGGGAGAGATGATGCCGGAGCCCAGACGCCAAACTCAAACTATGTTCTGTTGCTACAATAAACATTCTAAACGTGAGTTGTCTGACTGAAATATGGTTACTTGTACTCATATTCATCATATCAAAAATCATGCATGTCGGACCGAGATCAAAGTAGTAGCGCAACATAGTTTTCTAAAAAGTGTCATGAAATGGAAGCGCTGAAGTGAATGTACATCGATGTGTTTGACCTCTGTCCTTTCCTCTCTGTGTCTTACATCATGTAGTGGAAAGGCTGCTGTGTACGTCCCATTGCTGAGCAGCCGCTTGATTCCCGTCTTGTCTTTATCTCTCTGATCCTCTTTGTAGTAAGGGCAACGGGCCAGGATGTAGAGCACCTGGCAACAAGGACAAGAGATTAAGGGTTTTGGGTTTGTGGGTAAAATGTTTCTTCATTGTGTCACACATGTTCTAATGCTGTATAGCAAACCCTAAAAGAAGAACAACTGTGAGATTTACACTGACCTATCATTCATGAACACTTCTTCTCAAATCTTAAACCCAAGCGACGTCTACAATGTAACAAGTGTATTCTGATTTTAGAACAGAAATACTTACGATTCTGTTTCTTGTAGAAGGCGGGAAGAAAGAATTCTCGTCAGTGATGTTGAAGAATTTGGTCTTGGTCTTGTCGAAGGGGATGGTAAAGTAGTCCGGTGTGGGATGCATGATGTCCTCTGGCAGGCGGAAAGGGTATGAGAGCCACTCCAGTGGGACGTCCTGGTTGTGGGGGATATCGCTCTTCTTGAAGGGAACTTTGACCTTTAGGATATCAGCGTAGTGGGCCAGAACGTTCCACGGAGCGTGAATCTTCAAGAAATACGTCCTTTGGTCTTTGGAGTCCTGATAGGAGGATAGACGGAGGAGAGGAAAACATCATTGATTATTACACACTTTCCTGTAAGTGCTTTGAAGCATGGCAGTATAATGCGTCAGAGTGAGCCATCCCTTTAAGACTTTTTTCTTGAGAACATGGTGCACCTCAGCAAACTATCCACTAGGTGGCGCAAGTACTCTGTGGTTAAAGCTCTTACTGATTTGTCCTCTGTCTCCAGCTCCAGTCCTTGTTTCTCAAGGTTGGCCTCAAACTCCCTCCTCCTCTCCTGTGGATAAACACACACACACACACACACACACACACACACACACACATCATACAGTTTGGCATGTCTTCTCCTTCTTCAATGAGACATTTAACAAAGCCGCCGTCTGAGTTAAATGTCTTCTCCTTCTTCAATGAGACATTTAAGAAAGCCGCCGTCTGAAACTCCTCTGCAAAAACCTTCTCTTTGACTCGTTGGTTGTTTGTTGTTGTAAAGGTACTTTAAAATGGATTCAGGGCACAGTTATCAGTGGACACTAGGGGGAGGCAAACCCTTGATTGGGGAGGGAGGGAGCACATAAGGTTTTAGATGTGACCCTGGAATATAAATGCTGGGTCGACTGGCTACATGTTACCAGACTCACAATGAAAAGTCTGTACCAACTTAAACACACAAATGTTTCGAAAATGACACCAAACACGTACATATATATACGTTCAACTCACATTTAAGAAACAAACTAGATTAAATATGTTGTTCAGAGACAAAGTCATTGTTTCACCTATGGGCACAGTGGGCCCTTTGGTACTGGTGTGAATGTTACATAAATAAGGCTGAGGAGAGAAACTTTGAGTCTCTGATGCCATGATCACTGATGATGGCGTGCTTCAAAATATGAAGATGTATAGTCCTCTTCCTTATATGCATGTGGGGGGCCAGCTATGCAGACAGCTAAACACACTTCCAATCAAGTTTAAAGATATAATACTGGAAGCTACAAAGGGCATTGTCCTCATTTCCTCTTTGCAGTACCATGTTATCCTGTTCTGGATATATTGTGTAACGTCCGCAATATCACAGTTAGTCACAGGCCACTCTGTAAAATGCTGAGTTGGCACTTTTCTGTTGCACTTGCCTGTTTCTTTTCTCCATCTTTGTCATCTACGTACGCCAACACAAAGTCTATCCTCCGACGTCCGTCCCTGAAGAACACGGTGTCTTTGTTTGGTTGTAGCTTGTCGGTCTGAAGAGAAAAGTGTTTTAAGAGAATGTTATTTCTTTTGGAGAAGAATTGAGAGGGAGGACACGGCGACTGCAATGAAACCACTTAAAACAGGAAATTCTGGACACGGTACAATCCCAGTCTGTCATTATACTAAAATAGTTGATGGTGGCAGAGAAACATGCTCTACATGTCATATAACAACTTTTATATTTCACTTATTGTCTTAAGTCACATTTATGGTCATTGGGAAACCTTAGTTCTATACTTGTGGAATGACTCGATTCTAACCACATTTTAATTTTGTGCAGCCTGACACTGCCGTACATTTTATTATATGAAGATAAATAAATTAATATTTTTAATTTGAACAAAATTAGAATTATTTTGATGACATTTAAAATGTGAAGGCTCATGTATGCTTATAAATGTGAATTTAATCATATGTAGCAATATATGAGTCACTTAAACACAATATTACTATTAATAGGTCCATTTTCAATTTCCAGGTTTATGATGCAGCACAGAATAGAATGCAGAGAACAGCTGGTTGAAAATAGAAATAAATGACAAAGCAAACTATAGAGGGTGAACCACGGCATGGAGTCCCCAGTCTGTTCAGTAGTTCAGTCCTGAGCCCCACCCAGCTTGTTTATCAGACCCTCACATCCATGAACAGACTCACTGGTAACAGGGGCGTTAATGCTGCTCATTCAATTGTTATTTAACCATCGTCTGCTCTGAACATAAAAGTATTTGATGGATTACCACTGAACCTTTCATGTACAAATGGCAGAAACATAATATAACCAGTGTTATGAATTAAGATGATAAACCATCTGCTTGCTGTCCTCGCTGTATCACTGAAAACACAACTCGCTTCTCAAACTGTTTATTTCTGTCTCGCTGAGAAAAGAGGAGAATTTTGAGACACAGAGGTCTTGTGTATTCAGAGTGGTGAGTCGACACGTTTGTCATCTGAGCCTACGGAATTACACAAACATAAACAATGACATAGACAACCTTCTTTGTACAAAGAAATTTAACAAAACATAACTAATGCTGAAAATCTTATATAAGACAGTTATTTAGCAACATTACTTTTAAAGGTACAGTTCGTCATTCTGGGAAATAATTCATCACTTTTCTTCGACTCTGTAAAGTAACTATGAAGCTGACAATCAAATAGCTTAGCATAGCACAATGACTGGAAACAGGTTGAGCTCTTCAACATGAAGTTGCCAGGCAACCAGGAAGTCAATGCATCCAGCTAAAAAAAGAGTAGTGTGTAAAGAGTTGTCATTTTGCATGTTTTTGTATATATTAAATAAGCATTTGTTAATTTGAGGAGATGGTGAGCTAATTTTGTTTTATGAAACTGTAGCTTCATGTAGAGCTTCATGTAGAGTGGTATCACGGCTTCCCATCCGGGAGTGTGTTGAAATACCCACCTCTATATTTCCAGGCAGAGATGTTCTTTCAGATGAGGAATTGACACCATTTTCATCTGCAAAGGAAATAAGTCAGTCAGTGGTTATAGGTGAAAGAAGTGAGCTTGTGACCGAACGATCGTCGGTCAAATCCCCAGGTCCGTCAGGACACTGAGGTGCCCTTGAGCAAGGGATCGGATCTGCAGGGATCTGCAGATCAGACAGTGGTTGGACAGAATGTGATCAGGGTCGACAGTGAAACTTCTGCAACCAAGTGCATCAACAACACTAGTGCAGTTATTGTCGTCTGATGTGTTCAATGTTTTCATTATATGTGTGAACAGCAACATATTACAACAAAACTATGATTCTTACAAAAGCAATTTAAAACAATAAAAGATATTAGTTTTACGTTGGGTTTTGTTTATGGATCATGTCAATTCAGCATATAAACTCGAACAGAGGTAAATCCAGAGTTCCAGAGACGGATCGCTGGTCAAACTAAACTACATGTAGCAACGCACGTATTCTCTTTAAAGACAAGTCTGTTCCACCTTCCTGTTTACATGCACTCACACCCAACAAGGGACAACAATAGCTCCAAAAATAATGTCATTGTTAGAATTTCATCATGTGCGTGCCTGTTTAAATAGTTAACACCAGCATAAAATAAGACAGTATTAACCCTTTAGTAACAGAGTGGGTATCCTTCGCTACGTACCACACCGATATCCTGTAATTTAGCTAATCTAGGCTAAGCCCTGTTTATATCCATGTAGGATACGTAGTATGCAGAATAATAAGGTTCACTCAAAACCTCGCTGTCCCTTTAAGAGTAATGAGCCGGCCAAAAATTGTTATGCATCGCTGACAAATTCAATTTAACAAGGGCCACAACACAAATTTCTACAGTCATAGTTGTACAAAGGTTGCGTTTTACACACAAACACACACACCTCTACATCTATATTACAATGACACACAACATTCCTGCAGTGCCCCTTTCTCCCTTCACTCTGGCAGAGGGAATGTGCTCATGTAGCATTGCTCTGCTTGCTGTCCGCTCCCCTTTTATTCCTGAATGGTGGGAAAGCACCACTTCCTGTGGGGGAGGCTGGAATGTCCATGAAGGCATCAGTGAGGGGGAGGAGCCCAATGTTGGCACTGCTGCTGTACCAGAAGTCTTGCCCTCCCCTTGATGAAACATACAAAGGAGCTTCCTTCAGAAGCCACCTCTGTTTAGACACAATAACGTGACAGACGGCAGTGTGCACCAATGAGAGGGAGACTGTGGTGACTCCTCGTGGAAGTTCAATGATAGGCCTGAGGAGTCATAGAAATATGCAATCAGTTAGACCCTTTGAATTCCTGAAGTGGAAAAAGGCCAAATGACACTGTGATTTTTCCACTGGGCTCTGGGGAAGCATCGCTGACTTAGCAGCTAATCTAAGCAGCATTTTTTTTTCCTCTTTCCTTTGCCTCACTTTTTTGGTCTCGCTCCAGCTGTGCATAGATAGTTATCAGAGTCTGACTTGAGCAAACAGACGCAAAAGGCCAACAGTGTGTTATATACTTAGTCAGAGAGGAAAATAAATGGAGAACAGAGTTTCCTGCCTTTTGTAGGACTGAGCAGCAATGGCAGACTTCGGCAAAGTGACTGCCAGAAACAGGCTTTAACGTTCAAAATAACTACTGTATAATTAAATCACACAGTTATACATTCATGCACAACTCACCATAGCAACTTTGGCTTTAGAGGCAACTAAATTACAACTCTTTTAAAAGAAAAGCTCATGCACTATGTTTTCTTACACACTTTCCACACACACAACCCAATTACCCTCCAGCCGCTGTATGTTTACAGTAGTTGATATCTCCTGTAAACATGCCCGCCAGCAGAAGGCTATCTTACTGAAAAAGTGTGCCAGTAACCTCGAGAAGGCTCAGAATAGCAGCATAGCAGCCGTAACAACCTTAACATAGCAGCCATAGCTACTTTTAGCATAGCAGCCATAAGTACATTTAGCATAGCAGCCGTAGCTGCTTCAGCACAGCAACCTTAGCTACCTTTAGCACAGCAGTCGTAGCTACTTTAGCACAGTAACTGTAACTACATTTAGCATAGCAGCCGTAACTACCTTTAGCACAGCAGCCATAAGTAGCATTAGCACAGCAACCGTAACTACCTTTAGCACAGCAGCTGTAACTACCTTTAGCACAGCAGCCGTAACTAGCATTAGCACAGCAAACGTAACTACCTTTAGCTTAGCAGCCGTAACAACCTTTAACATATTAGCCATAGCTACTTTTAGCATAGCAGCCATAACTACATTTAGCATAGCAGCAGTAGCTGCTTTAGCACAGCAGCCTTAGCTACTTTTAGCACAGCAACCGTAACTACCTTTAGCATAGCAGCCGTATTTAGCATAGCAGCCGTAACTACCTTTAGCTCAGCAGCCATAAGTAGCATTAGCACAGCAACCGTAACTAACTTTAGCACAGCAGCCGTAACTACCTTTAGCACGCCTGCAGCCGGCATCTAAACAATCTAACATACCCTTATATCCAGCAACACTCTACGTGAAGCATCGCAAACTACAGCAACAACTTAAGGTGATTAATTAGCTTGTTGGATACATTGTTGTTGGAGATAACTGGGCTGTTTGTTGTGATAAGTGTCTTGAATGACTTAGCATTTTTACTAGCATTAGCGCCTGAAACTCCTCACCACCATGATATTTAGTGTGACATGTATTACCGGTAGTATGTCCGACACACACGGTCCAGCCATAAACTAGGTCTCACCTAGTTTTATTCTTCTGGCACTTGTGTTTTATAAAGGGATCAGTCTGTTTTTTGGTTGTTTCTTTTATGTTGTGAATTCCAATCTTGTGAATGTGAAACGAGAGAAAAATGAAGCAGCAGAGGCTCAGTTATGCTGAAAAAAATCAGTGGCCTACAGAATATCAGAGTAGTGACTCGTACCAACGCATAGGTTACCAGAGGTAGGCCTATGTGTAGTTTGTGTATCTGAACACAAAACAATTAGTGCTCTACAGTTTCGTTTTACTTGCCAGCATGTGGAGCTGGCAGGAGAGAGTGGCCCCCTTTAGTGAATTCCAAAGTGAGTCATCAAAACAAATGCCATGAAAGTAAACCTGTATCTCTCAATCCAAACTGACACCCAGTAGTATAGTATTTGTCTGGCGAGAGGCTGTGAGGTGATATCTCAGCCACCCACGCTCCCACGTACCCACACACACACAAGCACAATCCATAATTCATATCCTTCAATATCAAAAGACTAGGAACAATCTAGTTTTGACACTTGGGAGGCTAAGCACATGTACATCAGCGGGGATAGTTCACTCAAGTACTGTAGCACACTGGATTACTTTCATTTTTCCTACTTTATACATCTACTTCAGGGTTTTTATATGACATATATATAGTTATGTTTCACTATGAAGATCCTATGAATTTTACATTTATGGGCTTATAAAGCACTCCAATACTTCTCTGTTGTGCACATGCGCATGAGTGGGCGATATGGATTAGATTATCTGTAATGGTATATGTAAACTTATGTTGTGATATTGACATCTGGGAAGTCAATTGCGTTACTGTTTTCAGAAAAAACAACCACACTGAACTGTTGTTTTTTTTTTTTTTGGGGGGGGGGGGGGGGGGGGGTTGTAAGTCCAGACCATTAATTACTTTAAAGCTCCACATACTTCATCACAATGATGAAACAATGTCACTGAAATGACCATATTTTTACACACAATGACCCAAAATGGCCTATAATGGTAGTATAGCAAATTATCTGATAAAAGCATGTATACATTGTCAATCACCCAGGCCTAATTGACCTGAATTCTGTGTGCACATGTCTATCTACATTATATGCATATATACACTTAATACACAGTACACATGAGTTCATGCATCAGTGCAGATTAGTCAGTCCAGCCTTGAATACAGGACACAACACACGGAGCTACCAGGAGCCAGGCTCTGCAGATACAATCAGAAGCTGAGATGAAGGCTGAAAGAGCAGACAGACACAGACACACTATCTGGTTCTGATTAGAAGATTGAAGAGCAGTGTCGGACTAACAGAACAGAAACAGAGAGAGGGTCAATTACTGAGAACAGCTCAGTGCGATGAGAGAGTGGATAAGCAGAGAAAGAGCAGAGGCCGGCTGATGATGATGACGGGACAGACAGACAGGCATCACATAAAGCCTCTGATCTGCCCGTACCTGAGTGCAGGTTTATCCTGAATGCGGTCAACACTGCAGGACCATCTTAAAAAGGACAGACAGACACAGGTTAGTGTTAATAGGTCAGGAGAGGTGAATAAGCATCATTACAGTGAGACGGTCTGATTGACTGCAGAGAAAGCCTAGCAGTTTAACAGTGCCCATGGGCCTACTTTACTACTCTAACCACAGCAGAGATAATAAGCAATAAAAAAGCTCAGCAGGCCACTGAATCTCTTGTGGCGATCCAGTCCGAGGTTTCCATCTGTAGCACAGCATCAAGTGATGATAACCTGAAAATGATGGAATGAGTAATACAACATGAATTCAATTACAAAACAAATTGTTTTTCACTATGACTCAAGCCAGCTGTGTGGGTGTCTAATGTCTGAAAAAGCACCAGTAACGTTCTTTAGCTCTACTACGAGGCTCAGCTAGAACGCCTCTCAAACAAGCACACCTCAGATCTTTGTTTTTGTATTGCAATCCGCGCAGACTAACTAACCACGGATCCTGACTGTGACAAAACGAACCTTCTCTCAAGGGAAGTGATACTAACATGTCTCATATTGCCTTACAACTCCCCTTGCCAGAGGGACTGCTAGTATATGTATATGAAATATAGATGTGATACAGGTTGGTACTCCGGGCTCAATGGGTCACAGTGAAAGTCATCCTCAAAACAGACTCGATACAGACGAGCCAAGTGCCTATCTTGAATATAAGGGTGAATTAGGCAAATGTGGCAGACTCTCACGTATGCAAGTTAATGGTGAAGCACTACACTGAAATATTAACTTCCATACCCAAACACACGAGTAAAATGAAATAGCATCTAGCAGGACGTGCTGCACACCACGATAATACAGTGAAACCACAACATCCTGAGCTCAAACTGGGTGCAGGTCTTCTTTGACAACGCATCCTCTCTATCTCCCTCCACATTTCCTGTCACATCAACTCATATACAAAAGAAAAGATCCATAAACTACTCCATATCAATGTTGAAATTAGATGAATATCAAACTAACAGCACACACAAACCCTATGATTCGTTATAGTAAGGAGAGAAAACCAAGTAGTGTGTTTGAAGCATTGGTTGTGCCATTGTGTTTGCATCAGGCCTGTATTGTCTGATGAATACACTTCCTTTCTTGTCATCAGGATGTTGTTGTTCCAAAGGGGAGTTTCCTGACAATGCCCTGAAAGCTTGGAAAGTGTAAAAGCACCACAAACGTTTATGCAAGAGGTTGTGTGCAGGGCAGAGGAGATCATGTTTTATCTCCATAATACACATTATAACATAAAATACCATGTTTGATATCTTTTATAGTCTGTTAAGGATGGCTTTTTGAGGGAAGAGAAATGTACTTGTCAACACAGATTAGGACACTGAAGATTGCTCTCTTGCTTTCGTGTGACACACAACCTTTGACCTAGTTGTTTGGTTTTGATATGGTGGTGATGTGTGAAATGGCAACAGGGTAAATAAGTTTGCTTGTTTCTGTACCATCAGTTGCCTTATAATCAGACAAGGTGACTTTTATGAAGAGATACTGAAACAAACTGAACAAATACAGTTTCCAAAGGCGCAGCTGTTCTATAAACAGCTCATAAATGTACTTAAATGGCCCACGGTGGTGTTTGATTTCCCCCACCTTAGAGTTTCATATCCATGTACCCAAAAGCAAATAGGCCCAGGCAGAAGGGAGGCATGTAGAAGCCATGTACTAAACTTAGACGACAACATTTTATTTGAAACATACAGCGGGAAAAAGATCTAAAGAAAAGGTCACAAGAATTCTACCGTTGTTGTCCTCTAGTTTGTCAAGTAGAAATATTGGACTGCATTTCGTTTTCTTATTTAGTATCATGCCTCCGTCAAAGTGGGTAATGCAATTACAAGGCCTGTTTCCATAGCAACGCTTTGGCTCCGTTTCACCTCTGACTGGAGGATGACTTCATCTGCCGTGGCTGCAGAAAGCAGCATGAGATCACCTTAAATGGAAGCAAATCCCCTAAAATATGAGTGATCTATTAATATATCTTAATATTGTAAACACTTAGAGCCATTTGATTAGAAGTATCGGCTGACGGTCCCTGAGGAGAAAACTGGCAACCCACTACAGATAAGTAGTGAGTCCAATTAAAAAGATTAACTGAACAAAGAAGACACCAGTAATATAATGTCACAGTGGACATCAGTCATGACCGTCTATAAATCAGTGTTTGGGCAGCTGTGAACCAGCTAACACACACACACACACACACACGTACATATATATGCCAAGGTGAGGACAGACGCCTCTTCTCCCACTGTTTTCTCTAACACATGTGGCTGAAGGTCTGTCCTGATAACAGCCTGAACAAAGCCTCTGCAGGACGAGAGCAGTCTACTAACCCGAGATAAACAGGCTCGTGGCTTCATTAACAAGTCGCTGATGAACACACTAAAGAGTGTCGGATCGATAAATGAAATGATCTGGATTTATGTTTGAATGCCGTGGAATAACTATCTTCACTTTTGCAATTCCCTTAATGATCGTTCAGTGATACAGTTTTATGGGTGCGACTGATTTCATCCTGCTGTGAGGGTTAAGTGAGCTACAGGTTCTTTGTTATTATTTTCATAATGTAGATACAGATATTTAATAACATCATGTTATCATTTTAAAATACTCTTTTGAAAATAACCTAATTGCATTTTTAAACAAAGTTTAAACAAAGTTTAAAAATGAGTTTCGAGTGGTTGTTATTTTTTGTCCCTTTCTTACAGTAATCAGTAACTCTCTCTTTAAGGAGCTTGACATCAGTTAAATTTCCCTATAACAGATCAATATCTTCAGATTGCATTTATAACAGTGCTTAACTATATCCTAATGTATCATTGTATTGTAAAGTTCTAAGATGCACTTTTATTATATCATAATAAAGCTAAAAGGGGCACTTGGACTTCTATAATTCATCATTGCTATTTCAACTATAGCCTCTCATTCTCTGAGCAATGATCAGTAAAACACAGTACTGCTCTTATCATACGAGCACCAGACTTTTCCCATGCAGAGATATGGTAAAGATATAGTCATTCAATACACGCTGTGCATGTGTCTTCATAGTAGTTTTGTGGCATGGACTCCCAATCTTCAAGTTTGGACGTGGAGTCTAAAATATCGATGGGAAGAAAAACCTGGCATTTTAGTCCCTGAGATAAGGATTATGTAAACAGGGATTCAGGACATCACATCAAAACCATGACTTTGTTGCTGTACATCAGACACATGGGAAATTAGAACTTTTAAGTGAAGCTCACATCATGTCAGCCAGTCTTCAACCACACATGTGTTACGTTTGTCCACGATCAATTATCTTTCCATTTGCCATTTAAAATATGGGAGAGAACACAACTATTTGCATCCTTTTCTGAAATTTCTAATAGCACAATAAAGTGCAAACTCTCTGATCTGTTGCTTAACAACAGCAATACAGCAATGTCATCTTCACAAACGTTATGGGGAGCTATATGGGAGTCATAATGCAGCACTTAAAAGACCACAGCCCTCCACTGCTACTGTGACATCTGGAGGTCCATGGAAGTGGAAACTATTCATCTGAACTCGTTTCCGTCCTCGAAGATTGCTGGACAACAAATAATGGCTAATTCCATCTTCACGCTAATGGCCAAAAGGCACACCTAAATCAGACCGTTTAACCTCCTGATGGACTCTAATATATGAAACCATAAACTGGAAGTAGCTTTCTGTTTAGGAAAGATTCAGCTGTGGAGAACCATCTCAGAGGGGGCAATCAAGATAGAATAGAGGAGAATTTATTTGTTTAGTCTTATGCTTCCTTTTGTCAATTTATATGAATTTACAAAAAGAAGACTAAAAAGTCCCACATTAACAACCAGCATGTCTGGTGTGATCTATTTGCCTCCCGGCTTTTCATGGGATCGCTGCTAAAATGCAGTAAACAGCTAGAAAAGTGTTGGGGTTTCTTTTATGGTGGGTTTAACCCGCTATCCACAATCCACTGGGAGTTGACAGCCCTGATCCCCTGACTGAGATACCTCCAACTAATCCATATCACATATATATATATATACACACACACACACACACACACACACACACACACACGAGGATAGCCAAAATGCTTATTTTAATTAGATCTATTCTTTGGGATACGGTTTATCCCATCAAGGGATTATTTTGGGATTATTACTTCTAACGTTTCACCATTACTAGTGTGTCTAAACGCCACAGGAGCTTCGCTACTGTACACTCATACAAGTAAGATAGCCTCTAAGACAAACAGAAAGAAATCTCTTCGTGACCCAGATGCATGCAGTTTAAAGCGTGCGTCCTCTCATGTCATTGAATTACCTCCTGTCTGTGAATCTGTCGCGCTCTGCAGCTCGATCAAAGTTTCATCCTTCCCCTTTCCCGTTATTCGTCTCATAGCGGCCGAGCGGCGGTGTGTTATTCTCACGGTTTCACCTTCTCAGCAGTGGGGGAAGGCAGCGAGGATGCGGTTGAGATCCCGTGGCATCGAGGAACACGCCACCATGCACGCATAGGCAGATCACGCGCTGGAATCAATGAGTCCGATTAAGATTATTGGATGGAAGATCCCCACTGAAAACGTTACCCTGCTTGGCTCCCTGGCGCTATCCGAGAAGATCAGGCGCATATAAAGGGGAGTGGCACAGGGAGGGGGGGTTAGTGTCGGCAAAGTAGTGTGTGAGTGTGTGTGTGTGTGTGTGTGTGTGTGTGTGTGTGTGTGTGTGTGTGTGTGTGTGTGTGTGTGTGTGTGTGTGTGTGTGTAGTAGTAGTAGTAGTAGTAGCAGTAGTAGCAGTAGTAGTAGCATCGAAGTAGTAAAATAGGAGCAAATCCACCTGTGTAAACTTCCAATAAAAAAAGAAAACTCAAACACTGTAAATCTCAATAGGATGAGGACATCTGGTGGACATTTCCAATATTGCACACGTGAATTAAAACCTACTCTGTGCCAGGATTTATATTATATTTACAAGTATATATCATGTTAAGAGAAATAGGGACTGATTCCCAATATGTTGTGGTGTATGAGTTATAACTAAGTACAGTTTTTGGGTTGCCAGTTTGTGAGAAATCCCTCTTGCTGGTGTTTATCGTACTCCAGCTGGACATGTTTGGGTTAGTTAAACAATTATTAAAATCAAATTAACACAAGTAAAAGAAACTAAATACGGAGAATTGAATATATTATCTTGCAGCTGTCAAGGTATTCATAATACACGGGGGGAGAGGATAATGAAAATTGTTTATTTTTCTTCACTTTTGTACGG